>JANHMN010000003.1:74724675-74771874 GCA_030674055.1 Rhabdomys pumilio | reverse complement strand
TGTGTGTGTGTGTGTGTGTGTGTGTGTTAAAACAAACATTTAAATGCAAAAGAAAAAAGAAAGAAAAAGAAAGACTCTAAATAGCTAGGAACAGATTTGACATTGAATATATGGAATTTTTCCTTCCCTTTGTATCAAAATGTTCAAATAAAAAAAAAACATTTCTTATTGAGGTTTGATCTTTTGCCTGTATTGTAATGCTAAATACTGTGACACCCCCCCCCCACCCTTGGTTGCTGGTTTCGTACAGGGATGAGAGAGTCTATATGTACCCAAGTGACACACCCAAGTGAAGCTATGTAACCTTGACCCCCAAGCTAACCATGATTGGAGAATAAAGATGCCTACTGCTAATAGTTGGGCAAAAGAGAGATAGGTGGGGTTCTTGGGTTCCCAGGCTTGGGGTCTGAGAAGACCAAGAGGGAAAAACAAAGAGGGGGGGGGGGGAAGGAAGGAGGAAGCCACCAAGGAGTAAGTTATGAATACATGGCCATTAGAGCTACCCAATTGGAATTGATGGCTAGACAATTGGAATGAAGAGCAGTCCAGATGGAACATAGCAAGTTATAATTCAGGGTTATTGATGGGGAAATAGATTATAATGGTATAGAGGGCAGATATCTGCCCAGTTTTAGCGCTGATTAAGGTTTTTTTATAAAAATAAAAGTTGGGCTGGAGAGATGGCTCAGTGGTTAAGAGCACAGACTGTTCTTCCAGAAGTCCTGAGTTCAATTCCCAGCAACCACATGGTGGCTCAAAACTATCTGTAATGGGATCTTCTGGTGTGTCTGAAGACAGCGACAGTGTACTCATATAAATAAAATCTTTAAAAATAAAAAATAAAAGTTGTATGAGGTTTTGTTACCAATACCCACAAGTTGTCTTCTGACCTCTGCATACACACTAAGTGCCCAAGCATGCATACACTAAGTAAATAAACACAACAAATTTAAGCTAGGCTGTGGTGGCGCACACCTTTAATCCCAGCACTCAGGAGGCAGAGGCAGGTGGATCTCTGAGTTCAAGGCTAGCCTGGTCTACTTAAATTTGCCCAGCTCTTACGTGCACATAATAAATTCCTATGTTAAGTATTGACTCCTAAGGTAGATAAAAAGACCTTTCCATATACATGTTACAACTCTCCTGGACATAATTTAGATTTGCTTACAGGTCAAGTGACCCAAAATGACTGGCTGTTTCATTCATGAGACACCTGTTACTCAAGCAACTTTAAAAAAAGAAAAAAAAAAAAAAAAAAAAAGCCCAAGGAGTCTCAGCCTTAGATCAGTAGATAACAAACAGCTGTTCCAATAGACGCAGACAAAACAGAATTCCATGGCAGGCATAGGCATTACACAGGATGTAAGAATTGAAGAGGACCTCCAAAAGCCATTGTAGCTGCTGCTGCTCTGCCTGTAAAGTGTAGAACTAACAGGGCCAACAAAATAGCTGAACAGCTAAAGGCACCAACCACCAAGATCAAAGCCCAGAGTTCAAGCCCCAGAACCCACATGGTGGAAGTTGTTCTATGCCTTCCACACATGTACCATGGCATGTGCACATGCGCGCGCGCACGCACACACACACACACACACACACACACACACACACACACACACAAATAAATAAACAAAATGTGATACATGTAAAATAATAATAGTAGTAGTAATATTAACAACATGCAAACAACTGAAACAGATGCTTAGGTTCAAAACACAGCAATTCTGACTCAATAGGTCTGGGTCAAAGCTTCCTAGTTTCTAGAACGATGTTCTAGTCCAACTCTTGATTTGATGAATAAAAAACTAAGACTCAGAGAGGGAAGTTATCTACAGGTTACAAAGGCTTATGTTTGCCAGGCAGTGGTGGTGCACGCCTTTAGTCCCAGCACTTGGGAGGCAGAGGCAGGCGGATTTCTGAGTTCGAGGCCAGTCTGGTCTACAGAGTGAGTTCCAGGACAGCCAGGGCTACACAGAGAAACCCTGTCTGGGAAAACCAAAAAAAAAAAAAAAAAAAAAAAAAAAGGCTTATGTTTATGAGGACACAAAGCTGAAGGCCAGGACCCTACTCTAGAGCTCATACAGCACTAAAGGCACACTGAGGGCACCCTAGCTCCTCTGCTTTACTACTGCCTCTCATGGGAGAATCCTCTCCATTATTACAGTTGTTTTCAGTAATGTGTTTGCTTTCCTGCCTTTGCAAGCCCTTGGTAGGAATTCATTAAATTATTAACTGGCACTTTTAGACTTGGCACTATACATGGATGTCTGACAGACACCTCACATCTAATAGACTCAATAGCAACTTTTGATTTCCTCTTACACACATCCTTACTCAGAAAATGACACTGCCAATCTTCCAAGTGCTGAGGCCAATTGTTTTCCTTCATACTTCCCACCTAACCCACAAGCAAATATCATGTACTATACTTTTAAGATACATCCAAATCTGGCCATTCATCACTACTAGCAACAGCATCACCTTTCCTGGATTCTGTCCAGTCTGTAATTGCCATGGTCAATATAACAGCCGAATGCTGCTTTGAAAATATAGGATAGATGATGGCCCTTCTCTCAACCCTGCTCCAACACCATCTTGTCTCATCCTGAATTAGATCCAGTCTTTCTTGAAGCCTGCACAGCCTGCTGAATCTCACTGGCATGTCTTCCCCATAAGACTCTCTCATACCAAGTCTGTCATAGCACCTATAGCTCTCCTGACCATTCTTCAACCATTCTGACCATGCTCCTGCCTCAAAACTTGTACATTTCCTACTTTCTCTGATCTATTAAGACTTTGCTCACTTGATGCACACCTATAATCAGGAGGCTGAGTTGGAAGCTAGCCTGGGCTATACAGAGATTCAAGATGAAACGACAATGAAGACAAGAAAGATTCTTGTTCTAGGTCTCTGTGGACTCCCTTCCTCATGTCCTAACAGTCTTTGATCTATATAAATGTTCTTCATAATCACCCCTATCCCTAATTCCCAGCCCTTTATTCTGCCTTTTTTCCATAGCACTTATGACCACTGAACATACACCCATTTCCTTATTTGTTTACAAGCCGTACTGTGTTTCCTAGGTGACCCACTATTAGAATTTCACTAGATCATTTGTCCAGAGTTGAGATTATTCAGGGATAGTAAAAAAAAAAAAACTCTCAAGCTAAGCATTTGACAAATATGCAACATGCTTGTGTGAGTATCTAAGACTAGAGGTCGGGAGACTGGAGACTAAAGGTAGGGTAACTATATGCATACTGAAAATCTGCTTAACCACTTCTCTACAACCCTAACTCACGAAACTCTCATAAAGAAAGGCTGTAAGGGGTGGTAGGCCTTGTGGATAGAAAAGGATCTACCTGGAGTAGCCCTTGTCTATAAATCCTGCATCTCTACAGAAACTGAGTAAGTCTAAATCAGTGAAAAAACACCTACTGGCCTAGTCCTAGAATCGTCCTAGACATCTATCTGAGGGTGAGATCAGTGAGAAGCCAACGGAGATGAAAGATTAGCTCTAAGACTAGGCGCTAGGACCCAAGAGGAGACAGAGGTTGATCCTGAATCATAAGGGGATACAACTCTATGAACAGACTAAACCCCGTGAAATTATGTATTGTAAAGGTGCTGCATGCTATATGAGTTTTATCACAATAAAGCTGCTGTGTTACAAGAAAACAAAAGAGGGACTGAAGAGATTGCTCAATGGTTAAGAGCACTGGCTTCTCTTCTAGAGGACCCAGGTTTGATTTCCATTTGACCCAAGCTCACAACTGTCTGTAACTCTAGTTTCAGAGGATACATAATACCTTCTTCTGGCGTCTGAGGACACCACATATGGCATAGAGATATACATGCAGACAAAACACCCATACATATAATATAAAAATCATCAAAATTTCCAAGAAAACAAAATAGAGGTGGAGGGAGTTAAGAATTATACAGACTATAAAGGAGACTGAAGCAGAAACTAGGCAGGCAACAAAGTTATAGAGCTGGGAGTGCAGATAAAATCTGATACTTTGTAATGTGCACTTATTTTGCCTTGCCTTACTTGCAAACAGATCTCGGTACTACCTGGGCCTCCATTTGTGAGAACAGAATCCAGACACTTGAGGAAAAAAGGAGATAGTACAGTTTGCACACATAGCCTAAAGGAATGCCTCCCACTGAACTTTATAAAGCATCATCCCTTGGTAATAAGAACTCCTCAAAATTAAACAGGAATCCAAGAACTTCAAAACTCACTGGAAACCAAATCTCCATTCCTGAGAGGAGAAAGTAGTCATTCCACAGGACCACTGACCCCATCTCTAGTGTCACTGTTTAGTGGTTCCGAAGCCGTCCTTTACTTGTCTCATCAATAAGCAAACAAGAATCACAAAGATTCAAAAGCTGAAATGTTACAGGAACACAAGGACATGCTACTAGCCTTGAGGATCTCTGTGGCTGGCACAGGAGTAGGCACTAGTGAAAGAAGGGGCTTTTCCAAGCTGCCCCCAACACACGCAGAGATGGTCCTCAATTTACAATGGAATTATGCTGCAGGAAACCCATTTATTTTAAGTTGAAAATGTAAATAAAAAAAATGTAACCCTAGGGTTGGTAAGACAGTCTCTTGGATGAAGACTGTCAAATCTAACCTGAGTTTGATCCTCTGAACCCACATGGTTAAAAAACACCCAACTCCTCCAAAATTGTCCTAATCATCTTCATACACATACTATGGAAAGTACAAATGTGCAAATTAAATAATATTAAATAATTTTTTTTAATTATATAAATGACCAATCATCTTGGTCATTTATATACTGATGGTATACTGTCGGTGTCTTCAGACCCACCAGAAGAGGGCATAAAACCCTGTTACAGATGACTGTGAGCCACGTGTGGTTGCTGGGAATTGAACTCAGGACCTCTGGAAGAGCAATCGGTGCTCTTAGCCGCTGAGCCATTTCTCAAACACCGTCCCCCCGCCCCCTTTTCTTTGTTTTTAACGTAAGCCTGATATGGAGGTACATGCCTATAACTCCTTGTGGGGTAGAAGCAGTAAATACTAAGGAGTTTAAGCCCAGCTTGGACTACATGAGACCCTGTCTCAAAAACAAAATATAAGATAGCTAGCCTACTTATGTGGTTTGAATGTTTCCTTCACAACTCATATTGAAATTTAATGACCATAGTGACAGTATTAAGGGGTAGAACTTGCCTTTTCTTCCTTTTGGGATTCAGAAAATGGTAGAAGGTATCATATAGCCAAAAATGACCTTGAACTCCTAATCCTCTTGCTTCTACCCCCTAAGGGCTGGGGATACATGTAGTCCAGGGTAGAACTCGAGACTAGGCCATAAGGGTTCTGCTCTCATGGATGGATAAATGAAGGCAGGAATGGTTCTCAGTAAAAAATGGGGTTCAACCAGAGTTTTTTGTCTCACATACATGCTTTCTAGTTCGTATTATATACCACAAAGGCTCCCAAAAGAGATGTGGCCCTTTGACTTTGGAATTCCCAGCCCCAAGAACCATGAGCCAAATAAATTACTGCCTATACATGATTCAGTCTATGGTTTTTCTCTTACAGCAACAGAAAACAAGACGGAAAGCAAGCTTAGATTGACCACCCAATACACTGTACCATATGGGTGGTTCATCTATGTGATCTCATGGCTACCAGAAACTGTGGCTCACTGCCAGAAGATAATAAGAATCCAAATTAGAAGTGTGTCTCTACTGAATGTATATCACTTCACACCAATGTCCATTCAGACCAGAAAGTTAAGCACTCAGTGTCCCTTCCCTTCCCTGTTCTTCCCTATTCCCTTCTCCATGTGCTATCAATCTTAGATTTACTTCTCTCCCTCCCTCAGTCACCTCTCTTCTCTCCAGAGACCTAGATGGTTTCTTATCATAACTGCCCAGCTTTTATTCTAACCTTAATCTGCAGCAAAGTGTCCCCAGCTAAGGGAGCTTCTCACCACCCTCCAGCCAGCAGTATTCATCAGTATGCCTGCCATAATGTTTCTGTTGTTCTAAGGCAGTGGTTTTCAACCTGTGGGTCCCAATCCCTTTGGGAGTTGAACAACCCTTTCACATATATCAAATATCAGAAATCCTGCATATCAGATATTTACATTGATTCAGAGCAATAGCAAAATTATAGTTATGGAGTAGCAATGAAAATAATTTTATGGTTGAGGTCACAACAACATAAGGAACTATATTTAAGCGTCACAGCATTAGGAAGGTTGAGAACCACTGCTCTAAATACCAGAAAATATGTCCAATAGAATATCACTGTGTATCTTTCTATCATCAGACAAAATGGAATGCTAAGGGTCCTTATGTTATCTGGATGCCTAGACATGAACCCAGTGGTCCCAGCTACTAAGAAAACTGAGGCAAGAAGATTACCTGAACCCAGGAGCTTGAAGCTAGCCTTAGTAAAACCCTATCTTAAAAAAAAAAAAAAAAAGTCCTTGTCTTTCTTATTTTTTCAAAGACATATAGTGAAACACAAATATAATGATATGATATATGGTATTTGCCTCAAAAGTAACAAAAACAGGAGAATGAGAACAGGGCGGGCACAAATGAAGCAAGATTGGCCATTAACTGAATGTTGTTTTTAACCAAATTATTTTCTACAACACTTAAGTTTCAAGAAATAGTCCCTTGCTTAGTGGACTCCATGGGTCAAACTAGATAAGCCTGAAAATTACACTCATCAGGATTGTAATAATAATAACAATAATAATAAAACAGAAAATAACAACTCTTGATAAAAATGTGTGAAATTAGAATCCTTGTGCATTGCTAGAAAGAATATAAAAAGAATATAAAATTGCTGCTGGATGGTGGTCCATCTTTGATCCCAGCACTCAGGAGGCAGAGGTGGGAATCTCTGATTTTAAGGCCAGCCTGGTCTACAGAGGTAGTTCCAGGACAGCCAGGCTATGCAGAGAAACTGTCTTGAAAAACTGAATGAATGAATGAATGAATGAATGAATGGTATTGCAACTATGGAAAATTCCTCAAAAAAATTTTAAAAGAATATCAAATGACCCAGAAATCCATTTCTAGGCATCTGAGCCAAGCATGAAAATGCAGACCTTTAATGTCACACTATTCAAGGGGCTAAAGCAGGAAAGTCAAGTTCAAGGCTAGCTTAGGCTATACAGCAAGATCCTGCCTCAAAATAATCACACTCGTTTCCTCTCCCTCACTCCTTATCCCCCCTCTCTCATTCCAAGGCCTCAAAATATTTACATGTTCATTCATAGCAGCCACATTTACAATATCCAAAGGTAGGGCAACTCAAGCATCTATCAATGAATGATCTGATAAACAAAATGCCAAATATTAAAAAATGGAATGGGAGTAGGACAAAAAAAAAAAGCTGGGCGGTGGTGGCGCACGACTTTAATCCCAGCACTTGGGAGGCAGAGGCAGGCGGATTTCTGAGTTCGAGGCCAGCCTGGTCTACCTAGTGAGTTCCAGGACAGCCAGGACTACACAGAGAAACCCTGTCTCAAAAAACCAAATAAATAAATAAATAAATAAATAAATAAATAAATAAATAAATAAATAAATAAATGGTATTCAGCCTGAAAAGGACAGATGTTAGGGACTTTGGGACTTAACTCAGTGTTAGAATGCTTGCCTAGCATGGAGGCAATCTCCTTTCTATTCATATCACTGCAGAAAGGAAAGGAGGAGAGAAGAAGTAGGGGAAGACAAGAAGATTCAGACACACCACAGTATGAACAAACCTTGAAGACATGATATTAGTGGCGACACAGAAAGACAAATATTGAGTGATTCTATTTACATGGCATCCCTAAAGCAGGCAAATCCAGAGAGAAAGTAGAATGAAGGTGCTGAGAGCATAGGGAGAGACAGGGAGTTGTCCAATGGAACAGAGCTGGGTGATGAACAGTGGTAAAGGCTGCATGACTGAAAATTACTTAATGCCACTGTACACTTAAAATCAGGAGACTTTGTAGTATTTTACCATCAAAGCAAAAACATCAACAATAAAAGTGCTCTTGTAGCCAAACTCAGCTCTTCAACGTCAGCTTAGGTCAACCTGGACATCATACCTTAGTGAGGTTCTCAAAACAAGGGTGTGGTGAGCGTTGCTGGGGAAGCAGAGCTGCGGAGAAGGGAAAAACTACCTAGGCACATGGTCTAGAGTCCAATCACCACCTATGGAAAGAAAAAAAACAAAATGCTTTGTAAATGGGTTTAAAGATAAATGTTAAAAGTAAGGAAACTAGTAACTAGTAACAACTATCCCAGCAGAAGTACAACCGTGAGGAAAGTCTCTAAATTCAAAGCTGGCCCCACAAAGGCCAAACCTCCATCCCCAGACCTGCTCCCCTCTACTCAGCCCAGCAGGGTGGTGATAATCATTAGGGGAGCTTGTATAAATCTTACTTGCTACCAAGAACTGCCTGTAGCTGCCTCTGTCCTTGCCTGTATCCTGTTAACTTTCCTGAAAGGTTTAAGAGCTTGAATCCCTACCAGATTTAATCATGTTTTTTTTTTTTTTTTTTTTTTACAGAGTTTTGTTGCTCTTGTTGGGTTTTTTGTTTGTTTTCTTTTTAATAAAACACATCTGCCTAGGGAGGTAAAAATGTAACAGTAATTTCCAACCCCAATAAGCAAAAATACAAACTAGTTATATTTATAGTTATATTTTATTTATATATATATATATATAATATACATATAAATATATATATAATATACATATAAATATATATATAATATATATTATAGTTATATTTATCTAGACAGATAGTTATCTATATATGTCTAGATTGGGCAGATCTAACACTATACAAACTTATTCCTCTTTGCTAATGTAGTTTCTCCTGGCCACATGGTTTTGTTCCATCTTCCTCCTCTTCTCTCTCCACCTGCCCCCACTTCCTAAGACCTCTTGTCCCACTTTTCTCCTCCACTGCCCAATCACAGGCTCTAGCCTTTATTTGGTCAGTAAAAATAGAGAAAAGGTTCACATGACATCACTTGAGTATGTGATCGAATGTTCTTTTGAGGTGGGGAGGAGAAACCCTCTTGAGGAAGCATAGTTAACATCAGAATACAAACAGCATCAAGGCAATCCACAACAGAAAAAAGAGGAAGGAAAGGGATTTAATTTCTCTTTAATTTCTTTTTTGTTTTCTTCCAGGCTGACCTGGAAGTTGCTAAGTAGCCAGGCTAGCCTCAAACTCAAAGAGATCCTCCTACCTCTGCCTCTCAAGTGCTAGGATTAAAGGCATGCACCTGGCTATTTCTTTAATATGCCTGATTATTTCTTTAATCTTTATTTATGCTCCTTCTGCCCTTTGCTGTCTCAAACAAACAAAGCACAAACTAAAAGAAAGTGTAACATCAAAATTAGAACAAAAGCCAGAGGCTGAGAGCTGAAGAGGTATGAGTAGGTACGGAGTCTATTGTCCAGTGGTGAATAAGTTCTGAATGAACCTGGTTATTCACTCCAAGAGAACCTTCGTGTCTCCAGCCATGAGGCTCTGGCCTACTAATCAGAGAGTCTCTGGTGTGAATAAACAATCTGGCTGGAGAGAAGGGGCTAACAGACTCAAGGCTTTACTGACCCAGGCTGGTTGTCTCTCCCAAGTCACTGAAATCAGACTTTAAGAACTCTGCCCTCACCAAACAAGAAACTCAGCAGTAAGTGAACCACAACTAGCACTCAAAGCTCTCAGGCTCCTATACCTGCTTCCGAGACCAAGATGCCCGTGGACTAAAAGCTCTGAAGCTTCTAGTCAGTTTTCCCACTTCCCAATATGGCGTAAGTTTTCCTTCAGTTTGGTATTGAGACATTGACTATAGCTCTTGTCATAATTATGATACATCTTAGTGTTGTAAGACTAAGATTAGAAAATATTGTTCTAATGTATCTTTCTAGATTAGGGGCTTTTTTTTTTTTTTTCAACATTAGAAACAAAAAAAGCCTGTCAGATTCCAAGAACTCATTATATTTAAGCCACTCTACAAATAAACAGAGGTCCAGAGGTGAGGTAATCAGATCAGAAAAGGTATACAAATTGAAAAGAATTTTTGTTACCTGAAAGATTCTAGCATCCCTGACAAGATCACAAGTCCCTGACCTATGGCCTTCCTTCCATCACAGGGGCTTACAGTGCCTGCTCACACTAACCACTGGTGCTTCATCCAGTGTACAAACCACTGGGTCTCTCTTGAGTGCTAAGAAAGGGCTTATCTAATCCCTAATCAGTAATTCTCACCCTGGATGAACTCCTGACTCCAGTTCAGACCAACTGTGTCACAGTCTCTAAGGTGGGCCCTTCCTGTCTTAAGGACTCTGACCTGAGATGTTTCCATTTGCTTTTTCTCCATGCTGAGCACCCTTTCCTCAGACACTTGCACACTCAGTTCTCACCATCATCTATCTTTCATCAGTGAGATTTCTCTGATGTTCTTATATTTTACTTTAAGACAGTTTCTCTTTAATGGCCCAGGCTGATCTCCATTCCTTCTGCCTAAGCCTCCTGAATATTATGCTTGGCTTCTCATTCACTCACCCACCCATCCATCCAATTTCACTGTGGGGCGGGGTGGGGGGGTGGGGGGGGGAAGAGGGCTAGGGGAGAGAAGGAGGGAGAAGGAGGGAGAAGGAGGGAGAGAGAGAGAGAGGGAGGGAGGATATAAACAAAGGTCTGAGTAGGACAGCCAGGAGTCAGCTCTCTCCCTCTACCATGTGGATCCCAGGAATGAAACTCAGGTCATTAGGTTTGTCTGCAAGCTTTCTTACCCACTGAGCCATCTCACCAGCCCTAACTTCTCCATTTTAAAAAAGAAACCCGATGGCCAGTGTAGCACACACCTTTGATCCTAGCACTCAAGGAGGCAGAGGCAGGAACATCACTGAGTTTGACACCAGCCTGATCTACAGAGCAGAGTCCCAGGACAACACAAAGAAATCCTGTCTCAAAAAACCAGTAATTAATTAAAATAAGAAACTGAGGGACTGGAGAGATGGCTCAGTGATTAAGAGCACTGGCTACTCTCCCAGAAGATCCAAATTCAAGCACCTACACTGTGGCTCACAACCATCTATAACTCCAATTCTAGGAGATCCAGTCCAATCTTCTGGCCTCTGTAGGCATCAGGCTCATATACAGTGCATAAACATATACACAGGCAAAATATCCATATATTTAAAATAACAACAACAAAAAGAAACCCGAGCTGGAGCTGGAGCTGGAGCTCAGTAGTATGGACTTTGTCTGGTATGTGAGACCCCACATTCAATACACATCAAAGACAGAATCTGTTTCCTTAAAGCCACTTCCCCAGTACACCTACTTTCCTTTCCTTTTCATACTCCTCACTACCTCTCATAGTCAGTACTTTCTTGTTTATTATAATTTCCTAAATTTCTAGGAAATAAGTTTATAAAGGGAAGATTTTAATCATGTTCTCTGCTATGTTCCCAGTGCTTAGAATAGTGACTGGTATACAGCCAATCTGCTCATCAGAACAACCAACCTCAAACCGCAACTTGCACTTAGGAGCCTGAGGCAGGGGGCCTTCCAAATTTGAAGGCAGTCTGTAATGCAGAGACTCTATTTAAAAAAAAAAAAAGTCTAATGAAACAAACTATTTAGAAATAAGTATTTCTAGTCAAGTTAATCCCTTTAACAGGCTTGTGAGTCAGATAATCTGTCCTGAGAAACAGAGCCATAGAGACATAAAATGAAGGTGAAAGGAGGTGATGGAGCAAACAAATTTCAGATAGCACTCTAGTGTACCTAGGGCCATAAGAAAAAGGATTGTTCCACCAGGCAGCAAACTGCTCTCAGCAGACCAGAAAGAACAAATAGCCTCTTCTCTGGGGTAGCAGTCTGAGAAAAGAGCACTGAGGATGTGACCCCTACTCACCACCACCCATCTACCTAAGACAGTCTCTGTGCTTCCTACTTCCTTTTCACTCTTCAACTGCTTCGGAAACTTGACACCATGAAGATGTTGAAGGTTGGGGCACTAAGAGCCTTTGTCAGTGGCTAAGCAGCAGATGTCACTCTGTCATCCTGGAGTCCATTTGTTCCCTCCCAAGTCTGCCTTCTGACCTGTTGTCTCGTACCTAACCACCTCTCGTCTTTCCCTATGTCATCACTTTGTGTGACTCTGAGACTATTCCCCTCAAAACTATACCATCACATGATTTACTAAGCTCAAACAAAACACACCTAAAATAGTTTCTTTCTGCCTATCACCTCAGATTTTACCAAGTCGAGACTTTCCAGAAGTTTCAGAATCTAGACCTAGTCCAAGTCCTCTGATCTGATATTGCAGCAGCTGCTGCTTCACCTCCTTAAAACACCTAGCACTGCCTTCCCTGTTACCTCACTAGTAAGAGACGAGACTGAAAACTAACTAGACAAATCATGTTCAACAGTCTACTCCTACCAAGAGTGAGTTCATTCTCCTCAGAGCATCTCTTCTTCCTTCATCTTCCGGCTTCTAACTCTACTCTCACCTGATCTACATCATATGTACTACATACATGTGCACATACATTCATTCATTCTTCAATAATATTGCTAGTTGTGGTAGTTCATGAGAGTGACCCTAATACTCAGGAGAAAATGCAAGAAGGCTGCAGTAAGCTTGAGGAAAGAGACACTGGTTCATGACAGGGAATCAGAAAGCCTTTCTCAACTGTAGGTCCTACTCCCAAATCAGAAACTGGAGGGAATGTATCCTCAGTTCTAAAACAAATGGAAGAGCAATGTGAACAAGAAGAGGTTTTACGCAGCTGAGCAAACAGAAAAGTCCTGAAGCAGGAACAGAGAGAACGAATGAACAGGAAGTAGATGAAGAAAGGCCACTGCAAAGACTTCTGCTTTTAACATTATTTTATTTTGAATTATGTATGTGTGTAGGTGTCTGTGTGTAGGTAGGTACACATGTGTACAGCTACCTGAGGAAGCCAGAAAAGGTATCATATGGTCTGGAGCTGGAGTTTTAAGTGTTTGTGAGTCACCCACCCTAGTTGCTGGTCCTCTGCAAGAGCAATATGCACTCTTAACCACTTAGCCACCCTCCAGCCCCTAGGACTTTGGGCAAGGGATGATACAGTCTATATTTTATGAGAGATCTGTTTGCTCCTTAAATAATTCTCTAATTCTTTTAACTGAACATTTATTAAAATCAGAGTGGGGTGGAAAATGATCAAATCCCACCTCTATCCAAAAGCCTTCATAGCCAATGTCAATACACCTTACCCTTGACTCAGACAACAGAGTGCCAGATACCAGATATCTGGTATCAGAGAAAAAAGGTGGCTTAAAAGCCCAGGACAGCAGGCAGTGCTGGTGCACACCTTTAATCCCAGAGTTTGGGAGTCACAGGCAAGTGGATCTCTGAGTTTGAGGCCAGCCTGGTCTACAGAGACTGCCAGGCTACAAAGAGAAACCTTGTCTCACAAGCAAACAAACAAACAAACAAAAAACTAGGGACTGCAACATCTGATAGCCAGGAAAGTTTCTAGCCAAGTATAGTTGCCTTATTTCCTACATTAGGCACCCACTATGTACAAGACTTTGTTTCAAAACAAACTGTTCCTGTCCATGTTCAGGAAACTATAGTCCTAGCACTTGAAGGCAGAAGCAGAAGAACCTGGAATTCAAGGCCAGTCTCAGCTACATAGAAAGTTCAAAGCTAACTTACACTACAGGAGACCCTATCTCAAACACCAAAATCGAAAAGTTTCTTTTAGAGGCCAGAAGATGGCTCAGTAGATGAGAGCACTGACTGCTCTTCTAGAGGATCCAGGCTCAATTTCCAGATCCCAGATAGCAACACATAACCATATGAAACCCAGCTCCACCGTATGCCACCTCCTGGGTGAGGTGGTGGATCTAACACCTCCTTCTGGTACTGAATGCATATAGGCAGTGCAGGCAAAACACCCATAAAGCAAAGTGATTGAGGGGAGGACACGCCTTTATCCTGGTGCTGGGCAGTGGGAGCACACACCTTTAATCTCAGCACTTAGGAGGCAAAAGCCACAGATCTGAATTCAATACCAGCCTGGTCTACAGAAACAATTCCAGGACAGCAGGGCTACACAGAGAAACCCAATCTCAAAACAAAACAACAAAGAGGAGGAATTTTAAAACGGTTTCCTTTGCTACCCCCAATTCTCTCCTACCATACCAGAGTGCCTCACTTCAGCTTTCTTGCCCCCAAGTGACTACCCCAGACCTAGGCTTTCCCTCCAATTATTTTCTGGTAATTAGTTTACTCTTTAATGATAAACTACTAGAAGTATAAACTCTCCCAGGAGGTGTAAATAATTTTTACATCCTTTCTAGGTTAGAAATACAAAAGTAATAGCATATTAAAAAGCATGGCGTGCAATGAATTGGGCTCTTGTTTTGTGGGTGGGGCTCCCTCTCAAAGAGTAGAGGGTCAGTGGAGACAGGTGACTGAGTATGTAGCTCAGTGACAGAGTGCTACCCTAATGTCCAAAAGGCCATGGATTAAATCCCCAGCACTAAAACCAATTAAAGTTGGGTGTGGTAGGGGAGTAAGTAATGAAAAATGAAATTATACGACTGTCACCATTTCCTTCCAAATGGTGTCACTCTATTTTGGGTGCCAGGGATGTTCCCAAGAGGCAGCCCCAGCCACCTCAAATGAGTGGCACATACATAACCAGCACCTTCTTGTGCTAGGTATAATGGCTCACCCTG
This sequence comes from Rhabdomys pumilio, assembly GCA_030674055.1. NCBI lineage: Eukaryota > Metazoa > Chordata > Mammalia > Rodentia > Muridae > Rhabdomys > Rhabdomys pumilio. Next base: position 74,757,120 of record JANHMN010000003.1, on the reverse strand, counting down.
ATACTAGGATCAGGGGAGGCTGCGGCAGGAGGACTTCAAATTCAAGGACAGCCAGAGTTGCACTGGGACTACACGGTGAAACTTGGTCTGAAAACAAACAAGGAGCTGGGCATGTGATGTATGCATACAATGCCAGCACAGAGGCAAGAGAATCAATATTCAAGACTGGCATATACTGCAGAGAGATTTGAGAGCAGCCCAGGCTATGAGAAATCCTGTCTCAAAAATTAATTAATTAATTAATAAACTTACCAGGTATGAGGTACAAGTTTTTAATTCCAGCACAAAGAGGCAGAGGCAGACAGATCTGGATCTCCTATGAGTTTGAGGCCAGCCTGGTCTACACCGCAAGTTCCAAGCCAGCCAGGACTATATAGATTGACTCTGTCTTAAAAAAAAAACCAAACCAAAAAACAGAACAACAAAAAACAACTCAAAAACAAAACACACACACACACACACACACACACACACACACACACACACACGGCTAAGACAGAGAGCCCTTCCTTTCCAGAACAATCTAAACAGCTGCTTAGTGCCCATTCCTAGTCTTCTCTCCCCTCCGGAATGACAAAGCTGGGGTTTAGCTTTGCTTTCAGACTTTGGGACAGGATAGGCTGTAGCTATGTCCAACCCACATTTTCTAAACTGATTGCTACAGTATCACTCTGCCCTTTGCCTTGTGCAAGTTACACCTCTGACTTGACAAACTGAATTGGCAGAAAGTAGAATGTTGTAAACTTCAGCAAACAAGGGTATAAGCATGAAGCCACAACCAACTCCACTGGCTCCCACTCAGATAGTGTTGGCAACATCCATAGACATAAAGAAGAGATGGTCCCACCTCACCCAAAGGGCCTAAAAGCTTCCAAAAAGACAGAAATCCTAGGAATGCATGCTAAACTTATACACGGATCTAACTCTCTTCCTCTGCAGTCTCTTACACTCTAAGAACAGATTTCTGGCATCTTCCATGTGGATGTATGGAAAGGAGAGTGAGCCCAGGAGCCTAAACAGAAGACAGCCCAGACCATAGTGGAAACCAAGCCACATCAGAAACAAACTGATTTCTTTAGTAGCTTTCATAAGAAAATACTCAAGCCAGGGGTGATGGTGCACTCAGGAGACAGAGGCATATGGATCTCTTGAGTTCCAGGACAGCCTGGTCTACAGACTTCCACAAGGCCTTCAGTGTCTGTCTCCACAATTCCAAGACAGCCAGGGCTACACAGAGAAACCGTGTCTCAAAAAACAAAGGAAGGAAGGGAGGAAGGGAGGGAGAGAGGGAGAGAGGGAGGGAGGGAGGGATGGATCCAAACTGGGTAACTGTGTGTGTGTGGTGGTGCCTGCCTATAATTCTAGCAGTAGCTGGGTGGGGGAGGCTTGAGATTTTAGAGTTCCAGGTTAATCTGTAATCCCAGGACTCAAGAGGCTGAAGCAGAATGATTTTGAGTTGAAGCTATACTAGACTACAAGATCCTTCACCACCTCCATGAACTCCCCACAAGAGACCCACGTCAGGATCACACACTACTCACTATCCCGGGCTCTCTGGATTCAAGACCTATTCCAATCAGAGGTGCTCACCTACTGACTCTTGACAAGGCAACTCATCTCAACGTACATCTAAAAGCATTTTCCTTCAGGGCAGCCCAGGAGATGCAGTCGATTCCAGCACCATACTTCTCTTATAAGGACACAGCAGTTTCATTGTTTGCTATACAACCTTCAGTGTTTGTCTCCAAAATCAAAGTAGACCTACTGAGTACTTATTATTTTTTATGAAGATGAGATATTAAAGCCTTTATAAAATTCAAATGATAAGGAAAAAACTACAAAGCATAAAATTGAAAAACTACACACTCCACTCAGAGGCAACACCTCATAGACAACTGTTCTCCAGTGGGGAACACCAGCATGCAAGTTAGGCTTGGTGCAGCCCTTGCCTTCTTTGGATGAGTCTATTTTTTGTGAAAGATCTTTAGAGCTACCTCTGGACTACTCAAAAATTTTTCAGTTAAAAAATAAATAAATAAATAAATAAATAAATGCCAGATGTGGTAGCCCATGCCTTTAATCCCAGCAGGTGGAAGGCAGAGACAGATCTCTGAGTGTGAGGGCAGCCTGGTCTACAGAGCTTTAGGACAGCCAGGGCTATGTAGAGATACTCTTTCCTCAAAAAATTAAAATAAAATTCAGCAAACATTTTAAAGTTTCAGAATCTCTCAGAATCCCCAATAACTCTGGAGGTTTTAAAACTAAATATAGGCTAAAGCCATGTGGACTTCACACACATATTGAGACAGGGAATCACTTGGCTCCTGGCCATGTGCACACATATTCACTCCTCTTCATTCAACCTTGTGAATCTTTCACAGACAGACATTACATCCTGCCCTGTCTACTGGAGTATGTAATCGGAATGAGGGCCACTACTGCCTCTTGATATAACCCCTGCAGATTCTGAACCGCAGATGGTGAAGGACTGAGCTAAAGTCACACAGCAGGACAATTCAAACACTGATGGCAGCATCAAACCTGAAACTCAGTCATTTACTTTCCTGGGATGCATAAAACTATGCATTGGATAACTTATATCAAAGTATGCTTTTCTACTGTCAAAATAAAAGCAAATTTGTCTGAAAAGAGAAAAACCTTTCTTAAATGTAATGACCTAATGAATATTACATCCTACATACCCAGAGCAAGCAACAGACTAGATGCCCACAAATAGAAAGACACAGATTTTAGGTACATGCAACTATTCTACCTCATACACACCAATTTTCAGAATTCTTTATCATTCATAATGTTCCTATTTTTATAAGAAAGGGGAAAGTTAAACAAACACACATATAAAAATAGAGATGTGAATAAAATATCTAATGCAAATACCAAAAGGGCTGGGAAATGAAACTCAGTGGTAAAACACTTGTTTATCACCTGGGCGATGGTGGCGCACGACTTTAATCCCAGCACTTGGGAGGCAGAGGCAGGCAGATTTCTGAGTTCGAGGCCAGCCTGGTCTACTGAGTGAGTTCCAGGACAGCCAGGACTACACAGAGAAACCCTGTCTTGAAAAACAAAACAAAACAAAACAAAAAACCCAAAAAAAAAAAAAAAAAAAAACCCAAAACAAAAAAAACCCCAAAACACTTGTTTATCATACACAAAGGATCTAGGTTCAATCCACAGCACAGCAAATAACAACAAATCAAATATCAAATAATAAACTGGGTATGGTGGTCCAAGCCTGTAATTCTAGCACTTGGGAGGCAGGAGGATTAGTTCAAGGCTAGCCCAGTCTACAAAGTTCCAGGACAGCCAGTGCTATACAGAAAAACTGTCTCAAAACAAAAAAAGAAAAAGAAAAAAAAAACCCAAAAAACTAGTAAGTAAATAGATGTTAGATAGTTCTGGATATAGGATTTATCATCAAGCTTTACTTCCTTTATATTCCATCTGCATATCTCATTTTTACATGTACATATAATTTTAGAGTTTTTACAAAGATTTCATTTTAAGCATGTGTGATGTATGTATATTCATATATCCAAGTGTAGGTGTGGACACCTGAGTTCGGGTAGCCCATCGGATCTGCTGAAGCTGGGAGTCACAGGCGTTGTGAGTCTCCTAGTCTCATATGGATAAGGAAACTGAACTCAGGGCCTCTACTGAAACAGTAAGTGTTCTTAACTGCTGAGCCCTCTCTGCAGCCCCAATTTTTAGAGTTTTAAAAATGAAAAAATCCAAACTGGGCAGTGGTGGCACATGTCTTTAATCCCAGAGACAGGGAGATTTTTGAGTTCAAGGCCAGCCTGGTCTACAGAGTAAGTTCCAGGACAGCCAGGGCTATCCAGAGAAACCCTGTCTCAAAAAACAACAAAAAACAAAAAGAAAACAAAAACAAAAAAAAAAACAAAAAAAAACAAAAAAAAACAAAAAAGAAAAAAAGTAAAGAAAAAAAAAACCATTCTCCAGCCTGGGTTACTTTCTGAACAACTCTAATGCATCTGTCCATACTGCTACGTACCCCAAAACTACCCACACCATGCAGAGTGTGCATATACTTTCTCTGTTAGCCAAGTGAGAAGAACCTCTCTCAGGGTATTTCCTTTCTTTCTAAAATTTATTTATTTATTTATTTATTTATTTAGGCTAAGAAAAGATCTCTCATGTCAGCTAGGATAGCCTCAAATTTGGTATAACCCAGAACTTGTCAATATTTCATTTTTTAAAGTTTTTCTTCCTCTTTCTTAAGTTTCGTAAGTGTAGGATCTCATCCAAATAATACAGCGGTGTTCACTCTATCCATAATTATTGCCAACTACATAGAGCATAGAGCTTGAAGAAAGGCTAACGTAGGAAGATAGCTCACGTCCATGAAGCCTGAGAAAAGTAAATGGGAATTGAAGAGGGAGACCATTAGCTGCCCTAGCCCTAAGCAAAAAGGGGAAGCAAGCTGGGAAGGCTGGCCAGAGGACAGAAACATCTGTCGTTCTACAGTTCCATTTTCATGGTCAGTGAGTAGTTCAGTTTACTCACCAGTCTCCTCCACATTTTCTTAATGAGTCAGTCTCCCTGACTTGAATCAGCTGAAAATCTTACTAAACTCAAGTTCTAGTCTCAAAGCTAGGAACAGATACTGAAACCCAGGGTTCTGAAAAGACAAAGCTGTCCCAGGCTGACAGAGATGGTTGCTCTCCAGCTACAACACCAATCATGGAATGCATGTGCTGTATCTATTATTCTCTGACACTTCACCATAGCTTGCAAATAAAATACAAATTTCTTAACTTGTCTCTCATATAGCCCTGTTTTCCAAGCCTTATCTCCAAAGAGCTGCAAGCTTTCATGTTCAGTGCACTTCACCTAGAATGTCCTTCACAATCTTACTAACCTGCAAAACTCTCATTCCTTCTCAAGACCCAGTTCAGAAGTCACCTCTGCTCTACTGAAGCCTTTTCTCCCCAAGCATTTTTAGAACCTCTTGTATCCCAGGCTGGCTTCAAACACTGTAGTAACTCTTGAAGGAAGCTCCTGATCTTCCTTCTTCCTTCCTCTACCCTCCAGGTGCCAGGATTACAGATCTGGGCTTCCACAATTTGTTCCCAATAGCTCATTAACCACCACTGTATCAGAGAATTTAAATAGAAGTTATAAATCACTGTTAAAATAATTGACCTTTCTTACTCTAATGAAAAGTAAATGGTATCTAACAGTTCTCACCTTGTAAGTTCTAGCATAGATTCAAAACACAAAATGAGATGTCAGTGTTAAATGACTGATCTTGGGGGCTGATGGAGAGATGGCTCAGTGGTTAAGAATACTGACTCCTCTTCCAGAGGTTCTGAGTTCAGCTCCCAGCAACCACATGGTGGGTCACAACCATCTGTAATGGGATCTGATGCCCTCTTCTGCTGTGTCTGAAGACACTGATAGTGTACTCATATACATACAATAAATAAATCTTTAAAAAAACCTAAATAAAGTAGGTTTCTAAAAAAATAATTGATCTTATGAAGCACAGCATTGGCATTAAGAGAAAAGAGTAAAAGGAACTAGTTACACAAAATTCAATAATTGAATTATCAAAAGGAGTGGTGGTGCTCAACTTTAATCACAGCACTTGGGAAGCAGAGGCAGTCTTGAGTTGGATTTCTTGAGATGGAGGCCAGGCAGAGCTACACCAAGAAACCATGTCTTGAAACAAAACAAAACTGATTCATCTATTTAATCTTTTCCAAAATAGTCACAGTATAGCTAAGAAGTAGCACTTTTTTTTTTTTTAGTTACGGAAACTACTATTTGAACACATGCATTCTATAGCTCAATTTGGTCTGCGGAACTCTGTGAAATACATACATTGCATTGAAAATGGAAGAAACTGGGGCACAGGAAGGGTTAGATGGTTTAAGCCTATGGTTAACAAGTGTCAGGAGTAAAATGTAAAGTCCTGGGGTTGGAGATGGCTCAGTGGGTAAGAGCACTGACTGTTCTTCCAAAGGACCTGGGTTTAATTCCCAGCACCCACAAGGCAGCTCACAACACATCTTTTAACTTCAAGATCTGACACCCTCACACAGATATACGTGCAGGCTAAACACTAGTGCACCTAAAATAAAAATAAATTTTAAAAAAAGTAAAGTCCTATAGTGTGACTCCAAAGCAAGAGAGCACTGGAATCAGGTGGACAGGGTTTAAATTCGGCCATGTTACAACTGGGCTATGGACACATCACTTTACCCTCTGGACTTGTTTCCTAGAAAAATGGACATGAGTACCTTGTCTCCTCGGTGTGCTGAGTAGTAAGGTAATATTCACAAAAACCATTCGCATCGGTTCTCCCACCCAGCACTCAGAAACGCTGCTTCATTTTCCCTTCCTAAAAGCTGTAAATATCTTACAGAGGACAGAATGCCAGGATGTCTCCTATACTTGGGATCTTGTAAACAGAGAAGAAATCTTTGCCATGTCTAAGTCAGAAGAGAGCTGGGGCCAGAGGCCTTATAAAATGCAAACACTCCTAATTACCCTAAGCTACAATTCAAACTAAAGAGGGAAAGTGTCCCCCACACCCTAGACCTGGGTGACCAGACAGGCCCAGCTCTCCACAGACTTTTATCTCCCCTACACCCTAGACCTGGGTGATCAGACAGGCCCAGCTCTCCACAGACTTTCATCTCCCCTCTCCCCTCTCTTTCTTCCTCCAGCCCCACGAACCTCTTTCACTTCCTCCAAGTTGCCAAACTGAGTGCTGTTCCCCACATGGTTACCACTTAAGGCTTTTTAGGGTCATGACCTGATGTGTGGTGCATCTTCTGGAAAGGCGTCCCTGAGCCCCCAACTCAAATCATTCTCTTTCCTCATCTTTTTTTTTTCTCCTCTTGAATTCATTAGAGTTTATAAATTTTATGTTGCCATTTCCTTCAGAGTATTGTTCTAAAAACTCATCTGGGGCTAGGGCTCAAAGGCAGTCTGTCCTTAGCAAGGGGGTAAGGTCAAAGGATTGATTTTCCTCACTGCAAAGCAAACCAACCTGAAACACACAAAACACACACACACACACACACACACACACAGGGATGGGGGGATGGGGGGAGGGGTTGGTGGGGGGAGGGGGAAGGTCTCACACAGAGCCCTTCTTAGGGCCTCTGCCATTGTAATATTAACTAAATCCTCATTGAGCCCAAGAGTGCCAGCACTCTAGTTATCCCAGCTTTCAAGAGGCTGAGGCAGGAAGATCTAGATAGGCCCGTCAAGAAGACATAGTTAAACTGTATATACGAAGAATAAAACAAAAATTTGCCACCCCCTTTACTTCAGATTCTTTTTCTTTTCACCTTTCTTTCCTCCTTAGTATTTGGTGCTTTGTAACATACTACATGTTTATTAGACCCTGTACTTATTGTCTTCCCACACCTTAGAAGGAAAACTCTACACGGGCAGTCGGGCAGTTAATTTTCATTGTTCGATACATGGAAAACATACTTGTTGACAAATATTTTCTTATTACTGGACTTTGTCTTTAAGCCAAGATCTCCAACACTAAAATAGAGTTGTCTTGTCTGATTGACACAGTATGTCCAAAACCTAGTTATGTCATGGCACATACTACAAATACTCAGAAAAAAAAAATGTTTACAGTCAGGCATGGTTGCCTGAAGTCCCAACTACTGAGGAGGTTTAAGACTGGAGCTTGGTGGCCAAGCTGGTTAAAAGTGGAGATGGGGGAGGGATGATGAACCAAAGCCATCTTCAGTAGAGAAGTAGAAATGCTCCAAAAAAAGAATAAAGAAAAAATTAGCACCAGGCTTCCCTTCTCTTTCACAGTATAATGTACCTGTCAGTTTAGCAGACAGACCTCTGAGATCCCACTCAGCACCCATCGGGCCAAGCACATTGTGTGCTCAGCCAGTGTACACCTGACATAAGCACACTCTAGCTCCTATACGAACACAGGCCACAGGCAAACCCTGGCCCAAACCCATTTTAGCCACTGAGTCCCACTCTCCTAAAGCAGAAACTATCTAGGCTTGTCCTGGATACAAAACATGCTCCCTGGGTGGGCCTGTAGGTTATTCCAACCCTGGACTTTTAATGTCATCTCTAGCCTGCTCATAAAAATAGTTAAAAACCCCTGACCACCTCCAATAATCCTACGGTTCTCAAGAGCAAGCATACCTAAGGTCATGCGGACCCCTCCCCCTCACAAAAGCTGATTCAAGGCCAGGAGGCCATCTGTCCAGCAGACGTTCTCCTGTCTCCCCAACCCCTCAGGTCACACGGAGCCTTTACCCCTTAGCCCCCTCGGGTTGGCAGGAAGAGTCCCCGCAGAGAAATAAATTCAACCCTGATCAACAGGCCTGGTCACCCCCTAAGAACCCCAACTCTGGACGAGGAAGACCTGTCTGCCCCGGGAGAAGGATCCCCCGGGGTCAGAACTTGGGCGAGGCTGAGGGGAGACTGAGGGGCGCCGAGAAGGGCCGACGTTCGGAGCGTCTGCCCGGTGACGGCGCCAGGTCCTCGCGCGGCGGGGACCGTGGAGCTGACAGGGCGTCCCAGCCCGGTGAAGTGCACCGTTATCCTTGCCCGGGCCGGGGGCTCGGCGGGCGGCCGCCTGTCGCGCGCGGGACGACAGCGGAGTGCCGGGGCCGCCCCGAATCGGCGGGCGGCGGCGGCGGCGGAAGGGGTCCGGGCCGGGGGCGGGGTAGGGTGGTGGCCAGGGCCCGCCTGGCGGCGGTCGGGGGAAGTGGCTGCCGCCTGGGGCGGCGAGCAGGGTCTACCGGGCTGCAGGGCCGGGCCGTGGCGCGGACAGAGCCCGCTCTCCTCAGACTCCCGTGCCCGAGCTGGAGCGGCCCAGGTGGTGGCCTCGCCCTGTCCGGGCGGCGGGGGGCGCTTACCTGGCGGCGGCGGCGGCAGCGGCAGACCCGGGGCTCGGCCGCGCGCGTCCCCAGCGCCGGCTGCGGGAGCCACAACATGGCGACGGCGGTGGCGGGCGGGGCTGCGGCTCCGGGGGCGGAGCGGGGGCGGGAGCCGGGCTGGCGGCGGGACCTGGCTGAGGCCGCGGGTGGGAAGGGCGGGCGGAAGGCGACTCGGGCCTGGGCACCGGCCAGGGCGGTGCGGCTGAGGAGCTGCCCCGGCCCGGCCCGGCCCGGCCTTCCGCCTCTCGCCTCAAGCTGGCGCGACCCTGGCTACGCTGACTGCGGGGAGGGGCAGGGCGGGGACGGCGCAGTGCTGGGCTCGACTGGGACTCCGACCTGGGCTGGCTCCCGCCGCCCTCAGCACGGCCTCACCCGGCCGCCTGGGCCTGTGAAGCTCTGACGCGCCTCTGAGGCCTCGGTGCGGCCCAGGCCGCCTGCCTGAGGGACGAGTTGTACCTTCGCGGCTGTGGGCCGACTGGACGCCGAGCACCTCAGGAGCTCGGAAGAAGTCGTCTTCGCTTAGACCTGGGCGAGCCGGGCCTAGTCACCACTGTTAAGTGAAAGGAAGCAGGAGTGGAGTGGGCCTGGGCACTCAGGTGCGCCTTAAGTGGCCGATCATCGCAGATATAAGGACACGCTTGCAGGCGCGGGGCGCTCAGACATGTTGCCTCTGGGGGAGCCGAGGGACGCTCGGAGAGTGGAATGGGGGGAGGGGACCGAGAACCTCTCAGGGTGGACTGGCAGTTCGCGGGCTTACCAGAGAAGCTATGACTGCAGGGCAAGAACTCGGAGAGGCGTACAAAAAATTACGAGGCTGATCCGCAGGACTTTCCAAGAACCTGGAGTACCTGGGTACGCAATATTGAGGCAGCAGGGTCGGAGTGTGGGAACTGGCAGGCCTGTTCTGGTGCCAGGCAGGATTGCTAAGCATGAACAAATTCCTTCTGAAGAAACCAGGAAAGAGCCCACACTTTGCAAAAGGGCCGGAACTGACATTCAGCTGGGACCTGAATCTACTGTGTGCCAGGACCCGGCTGAACCGAACACTTGGATGAGGGCTATGTTAGTGATGAAGTAATGAAGGCAGTTAAGAGAAATGATTCTTTCCAGAAGTTTGGCAGGGAGGGGGAGGGAAAACTAGGCCTCTGTCTTAAGGAGGAGTAAAAAGAAAGGTTTGTTTCGTTTTTGTTTTTGTTTTTTCCAATTTGAGAGAGAGCGAGAGTTCAAGGAGCCCAAGGCAGAATAGTTTATAGTTTATATCCCATAAAAGTGGGAAGGAGGAAGTCCAAGGAAAAGACGTTTTGTCCAACGAGATTTAAAGGGTGAATAAAGATAGAAATATTTGTCCCGTGTGGTCGTGCATGTGTGTAATCCCAGCTATTTGGGAGAACGAGGCAAGAAGATCTTGAGTTCAAGAGCAGCTGGGATTACACAATGAAAAACTGCCTTAAAAGCTAAGAAAGGAAGGGTTTTATTTAAGGCAGGGTTTCTCTGTGTAGCTCTGGCTGTCCTAGGACTCACTCTATAGAACAAGTTGCCTTCGAACTCAAGAGACCCACTTGCCTCTGCTTTTGGGACTGAAGGTGTGTGCCACTATGCCCGGCAGGACTTTTTATTTTAAGTTAGGGTGGCATACTTGTTTCCACAGATGAGCTACCAGGATGACCCTAGATGGTATCCATAGACAGGTAAATTCTCTGTCTTTAATTTTAAGGCTCATCTTGGAGATATATATATATATATATATATATATATATATATCCACATTTTGAGACCATCTTGAGCTACAGGAGACCTTGCCCAGCCACCTCCTCCCAAAAAAAACAAGAACAAAACCTTATACCACTTAATAGAGAAAATGGCATATCCAGCATAGCTGATATTATCTGTAGAAGTTTGTGAGGCACTTTTTCCCCCTAAGTATCTGTAGACACAACTCGTTTGTTTTGTGTGCATTCCCATGTATAAGTGGAGCTCGGGAGAGTCAGTGTTCTTCTTCCACCATGTGAGTCCCTGACATTGAACTTGGGTCATAAGGCTTGGTAGCAACAGTCCTTGCCCACTGAGCTATCCTACCAGCCCTATCTATCCCTAAACTTCTTGTTTAAAAAACAAAACAAAAAGCCCTTTCCCTTTCAGAAAATTTGTCTCCATTCCCTGACTGTCATTCCAGTTATCCTCACTCCATTCCAATAATGCACTACACCTGTGAGCAAAATGCCCCAAATTAAAAAGTGCTAAACAAATTAGAGTTTATTTGTAGCCATTAAACCATGTTGAGGGGCTAGAGAGTTGGCTCAGTGTTGAGTGTAGGCTGCTCTTGCAGAAGACCTGAATTTGATTCCCAGTACTCACATGGAGCAGCTTGCTTCTGACTTTTTCAGGCACTGGTGTTTGTGTGTATGTATACACACACACACACACACTCCCAGAAGCAGAGGCAGGTGGATCTCTGAGTTAGTCTATAGAATGAGTTCCAGGAGAACCATGGCAGAGAAATCCTGTCTTGGAAAACAAACTAAGTCTTTAAAATAATGAGTAAGTACCATGTTGAGGGGCAATGAGCTGGCTGAGGGGGTAAAAGTGATTTCAAATATCAAGAGTTTGGTTTCCCAGAATCCGCATAATCCAGGCACACAGGATGAATATTTATAATTCTAACCATCCTATGGAGAGGTAAGAAGCAGAGAAACGAGACTACTTGGAAGCTCAGGAGCCAACTATCCTGGCAAACAGAGCATAAAACCTACAAGAGATCCCATCTCAAATGAGGAAGCGTGATGAAGAAACAATACCTGAGGTTGTCCTCTGACCCCCACAGGCATGCCATGCTACAAACTTGTCCACATTGTCACATACCATACACATGTGAATTTGTCCAGTTATCTACACAGAGATATTACACATGCACCTCAACTGTAAGTGTATGTGTTTGTGAGGTTTCAAGGAATTTAGATTTAGAAAAGGGTATTGGAATTAGGTCTTTGAAGTGTGTATAGGACTTAAACATTAAACATCAAAAATGGCCATGGTAAGGAGACTGTCCCAGGTAAGGGGGACAGATAGTACAAAGATACCCACCGAGAGGGCTGTTTGGCCAGAGCCCAGGACTCCTGTAGAACAGTAGGAGAACCTGTCTGGAAAGTCTGGAGGACTGAACTCAGACCTCACAGACCTGGACGAACCACTGGAGCTTGAACTGTGCCAGCAATACAGTTGAAGTGGATTTTCTCATTATCTCTTAGTGAGGTGGTAGGCTTCGGCCCTTTCTAATAATTGGATGTTTGGCTGATTCAGAACAATGAGCAATGTATTCCAGCTGTTTATACAATGAAAATTGAGCATTGTTTCTCTGATTAACTACAGTTTTTTCACTAGACTATAGAGTTTTGTGTAGGGAGAAAATTATCAAAGAGCTAAAAGAATAAAAGTATGCTCTTTAAACTAGGGTGCAAAAATGACTTCACTTTTTTTTTGGTTAAATTTTAAGATTTTCTTTCTGTTTATGTGTTTGTGTGAGTATATGCCATAAAAGTAGCTGTCCTCAGGGCCCAAAAGATAGTGTATACATGGGCTATTAGATGATCCTGAAGCTGAGAGTTATAGGTGGGTGTGAGCTTCCTGATGTGGATCCTGGAAACCAATTGGAAAACTGAACTTGGTTCCTCTGGAGGAGCATCAGGTGCACTTAACTACTGAGCCATCCCTTTACTGAGTTACCTTTCCACTCCCTGTTTGATGTTTGAGACCAGGTCTGTCTTTGCTCAGGCTGTCCTAGAACCTAACTCTATAACCCAGCTTAGCTTTGAACTCCTTAACATCTTCCCTTTACCTCCCAAAGCTAAGATTACAGGTATGTACCACCATACCCAATTTATGCAGTGTTGGGGACCAAACTCAAGGCCTCATAGATGCTAGGTAAGAGTTATACTAGCTGAGCTATATTTCTAGCCCCTTGATCTTTGTTTTTGAGGAATAGTCTAAATACAGTTTTAGATGGTCTTAAACATCCACTTTACTCCTCAGCCTCCTGGTCCTTTCCCCCTACCTCCCTTCCTTCTTTCTGTAGTACTGGTGTTTGAACCTAGAGTCCCCCAAGGCTTTATGCATACTAGGCACCCCAAGACCAAATACTTTAGGATTGGTACAGGACTATCATAGAAGTCAAATTAGCTGGGTGTGGTTGCATACCTCTGTAACCCCAGCACTCTGGAATTGGAAGCAGAAGAAGCTCCACAAATTTGAAAAGGTTTCAAGCCAGTCAGAACTACATATTGAGCTTATGTCACAAAAACAGAAGTGATACACACTTCAAATGATACGATTACCCAGTACATTAGTAAAATGTAGATGTACTTTCCAGTACTCATCCATGATGCAATTGCTACATTCAGAGAAAGTGAAGGAAGGCAAATTAGCATAATCTTTTAAAAGCAATTCAAGGAGCTTTAATAAAAATGTGGGTCCCAAGCTGGGCAGTGGTGGTGCAGGTCTTTAATCCCAGAATTTGGGAGGCAGAGGCAGGCAGATCTCTGTGAGTTCCAGGCCAGCCTGGTCTACAGAGCAAGTTCCAGAACAGCAATGGCTACAAAGAGAAACTCATCTCAAAAAACACACAAAAACCTACATGCGCAACAATGTTTACAATAATCTTATTTGTGATAAATTGTAAACAGTAAATGCTTAAGTAACTGATGTGTGCAGCATTGTATAACACAGAGAAGAGTGTGACTTGGAAACATTTAACTATAAAAAGTATACTTTTCTAGTGTTTACAGAACTATTGAACTACTACATACTATAAAATTGTTTTTCTTAAAAAGTTTTTTTAAAATGTGTATTTTCTGCTTCTGTATCAGCCAAGAGCAGCAGGAAACAGAAGGACCACTCAAAATGTGTAACTGAAAAGAAACAATGTACAAAGATAGGGAAACTGACAAGGAATTGTGAACCGCCCTAAGTCTGCAGGGAAGCCACTATCAACTATCAGCCTGAAAGGCCAAAGACATGAGATGGTTATCAGTGCGGTGTTAGCTCTAAGAGAGGAAGGACCAACAAGGTCTTAGAGACACACACACTTGTTTCCTTTCAACTCTCCTACAGTTCCTCTCACACTGTTTGAACCCAAAAGGACACCTAAGACCAAATGAGCCCAGGTGAACTGTTTTTCAAGGTCAGCCTCTATAAAGATCAGAGTGAATCGGGGTTAGGAATGGGTCTAGGAGGAAAGACAGACTATCTAGTCATGTGCAAATTGGGGCTGCAGATTTAGCTCAGTGTTAAGGCTCATCTAGCATGTACAAGGTCCTGGGTTCAACTACATAAGAAAAAAAGAATTATAAAAACAAAACAACAACAACAACAAAAAAAACCTAAGCATGTAGCCAAGGACCTCAAGGAACCTGGGAAAGCAAGTTAGCTAGAGTTTGAAAGCACAGGTAGCCAGGAAGCACATGGGACAGATAAAAGGGACCAGAAAGGCTAATTCATGCTGAAGCTAGAGGGGTGGCCCCAATGAGGCCATTCCATTGCTTTTTATAACACTGTACTGGAGTCTAAGCCAGGGGGAAAAATCAGAAGTATATGTGAAAATGTTGGAGAGATAGCTCACTTGGTGCCAAGTGCTTGCTACACAAGCCTACAGGCCTGAGCTTTTTCCCCAGCATGGAAGAGGCTGGGTATGAAGCCAGATGTGGCAGTACATGCCTTTAATCTTAGCATTCAGGCGACAGAGACAGGTGAGACTCATTCAAAGCCAGCTTGGTCTATGTAGAGAGTTCCAGGACAGCCAGTGCTACACAGAGAAACTCTGTTTGGAAAAACAGAAAAAGTCTGGGTGTGGTGACTCGTACTTGTAATGAAAGTGCTAAGGCTGTACAGACTGGCAGATTCCTGGGGCTCACTGGCTAGCAGCCTAGCCTAATCAGTAAGCCCAGGTCCCAGTGACAAATATCTCCAAAAGCATGGTGGACAGACATGAGGGACAACACAAAAGGTTGAATTCCATCCTCTGTATACACGTTCACACATATGCAAAGAACCCACCAACACATACAGGTATAAGAATTTAAAAACATTTTTAAAGGTATATAAGTCCATTGTCTACTGCTACAGACTAAGGTGTAGGTAGATTTCTCTTTCCTAGCAAAACTTCATGCAGTCAACAGATAATTATGTGGTACCTATCCTGTGCCAGGAACCGTGAGGCCCTGGGGATTGAAGCGGAAACAAAATTAACCTCCTTGCTCTGTGGAGTTTACATCCTGGTGGGGGTGGGCAGACAATGCTTAAGTGGTGATAAGAGGCTAGAGGAAAGCAGACTAGAATCCTGCCCACTCTCCGAGCTATGGTAAACCTCTTGATTCGAACCACATAGCTCATTATGTGCCAAACCCTCCAGGCAAACAGCCCTTGGTGTCTCTCACTTAGACTAAGATCATCACATTTGTAATCGACCTTCCTGCCTCCCGAATCCTCCAACTCTACTGTGAGGATCACTCTGAAACAAGTCATTTCAATATCCTGCTTAAAGCTCCTCAGGGCTCCCCAATCTGTAATAGTAACAGCTACCCCGCTTATAGCACCCTTTCTTATCTCCTGGCTCCACCCTCTCTGCCTTCCTCGTTCTCCTTTCCACCCCATTTTCACCTGCCATTTATTGAACACGCCATGTTGCCTCTAATTTCCAGCGCATTCATTAGGTTGTGCTTCTCCTTTCCTCTTTGCACTCTTTGGGCTTGAAGCCAGGGCTTTGCACATGCTACTCTAGTATATACTAGTATATGCTACCTCTAGTCCTTTCATTTTTATCTTATTTTTAATATGTATATGTGTTTTCCGTGCGTGCGTGCCTGCGTGCGTGCGTGTGTGTATGTGTGTGTGTGTGTGTGTACATACGGAGGCTAGAGGACAGCCTCGCATGTTGTTTCTTACTTTCTGTCCACCTTGTTTTTTGAGTTGGGGTCTCTCATTGACCTGAAGCTCACAGGTAAGGGGCTAACTGGCCAGTTAACCCCAAGGATTCTCTTTCTCTGCTTCCCCAGTGCAAAGGTTACAAATATGAACCACCACTCCATACATTTTTACATGGGGATCAAACTGACAGTTACTGCTCCAGTTCAATTTTTTAAATTTGTATTTATTTTTATCATTTATTTACTTTTCAAGACAGGGTTTTTCTATGAAGCTTTGGCTGTCCTGTAACTCACTCTGTATACCAGGCTGGCCTCAGACTCAGGGATCTGCCTGCTACTGCCTCCGAGTGCTAGGATTAAAGGTGTGTGCAGCTATCCCTGGGTTTCAATTTTATTTTTTTCGAAGCAGTTTTTTACATTTTATTTTGTGTGCATATGGGGGTTACAACTACACTATAAGTATGCTAGGCCACTTAGCCTGTGACTCCAGCAAGCCACCTCTCCCTCCCTAGCAAATGGATTTCATTATGCCCTGGCTTTTCTGCTTGAATTCTTGGGATTGAATTCAGATTCTCATGCTTGGAAGGCTGGCTGACCATCTTCCCAGACTGCTCTCAAAAAAAAAAAAAAAAAATCCATATTTTTTAAAATTAAAAGTGAATTATGAAAATAAAGCTGGATGGTAGTACCTTTTGTTTCAGTACACAACAGGCAGGAGAGTCACTGGAAGTTTTGAGGCCAGTCTTGGCTACACAGGGAGCTCTAGTCCAGCCTAGGATAGAGAGCCTGGAAAAAAAAGTTAAAAAAATAGCCCCAGGTGTGATGATGTCTGCCTAAATCACACTTGGAAGGTTGGGGCAGAGGGAGTACCATTAGTTTAGTGCTAGCTTGGGCTACATAGTTGCATATCCAGGGCTACCTAACAAGTACAAATGAATTAACTTTAATATAAATGTTACAGCAAATTAATCAAGCAGCTGTATTTCTTTATGCTAGTCCCCAAAAGAAGCAATATTTATTTAGAACAGTACCTCAGTAGCTGAGCAGTTAAATGATCTTTCCTTGTTATACTAATCTGGCTACCTCCCAGCCCCATCCCATAATATTTGCATATTATTACTGATCTGACTCTTTGGGCTTCAGGAATATGTCTATGATCCCTCTCTGAACCCCTTCCTTGTGGCTCTTAATCTTCCATCCTCCTTGATGATGTGAATCTCTTTCCTCCTTCTCTCCTTCTGGTTGGTGGATGTCCCGCCTTATTCTCTATTCTGCCCAGTCACTGGGTGATCAGCATTTATTGACAAGGCAGAGAATAAATGGTAAGAAATGTTTACACAAACTAGAGACAGGAAATTCTTCGTATAAGCATTACAATGCTGTGTGTAGATTGAAACAAGATATGAGGGCAGAGAAATCAGCATTTGAATAACACAAGGGTAACCTTTACAAGGTACACACACACACACACACACACACACACACACACACACACACATTTTGCCTATAAACAAGACCCTATATCAAATAAATAAATAAACAGAATTACAAGCTACGGGTGGTAGTGCACTCCTATAATAGCACTCAGAAGGCAGAGGCAGGAGGAGAACTGTAAGATCAAGGCCAACCTGGTCTGTATAGTGAGTTCCATACTAGCTAGGGTTAAGGAGACCCCTAAAAAAATTGATGTTGAATATATTTTTGTATAGTTTACAGACAATCCCACTAGTCTCTGCCCAGCAGCTACCTAGCAACAGTTAAGTAGCTGTCAGCCAGGTGTGAGGCACACATATGAAGAGGAATTGCTTACTACCCCACCTCTCTCTCTCTCTCTCTCTCTCTCTCTCTCTCTCTCTCTCTCCACATGTTTTCTGGTGGGCCTCTCTTCCACTCTTCTTCTCATTTGTCTCTTTCTGTTCCTACCCCCTTCTCTGTCTCTAGCCCTTTCCAGGTCCCTGCTCCCCTTTCTTCCCCTCAAAATAATAATTTATATTAGGCCTGTCTTATAGCAGGATTCCTCTGGGGGACACCTTGGCAGTGCCCGCCAAGGCATTCCTGCTGCCACTGCAGCAGTTACACTGCAATTATACCACGTTATAAAACATAACAATTAGCTATATCGATTTTTTCCTTTCATGAAGTTTCTGTTTATGCTATTTTGCCTTACCCCTTTTCTGTACTGGGGATTGAGGTGGACCTTTTTCAATCAGTCAAGTACTGTGCCACTAAGTGTTGAGCCCTGCACTGCCCCATGTTTGTTACTAAGTGCTCTGGTCAAGAGAGAGAGTGGGAGAAGAAGGGGAAGAGACTGAAGAATGGAGACAAGACAGGGTGTGTAGTCAAGTCGTTTACTGTCTCCCCTTATTGTGTCCTCCCCTCTTATTGTCTCCTCTATTACCTCCTCCTTTATTGTCTCTCTCTTATTGTCTTTCTCTTCTTATTGTCTCCTTATTTGTCCTTATAGTGCAAGGAAATCCTGGGTATTTATAAGCACAAGCAGGGGAACACAGCTGAAGACTCTTTACCACGTGCACCATGCAGCTGGGGTCACTAAACAGCAAAACAAGATATGTGGGATAAACAAGATGTCTATCAGAGCGTGCTCAACTATTGTAGGCTGTTGAAAAAACAAGTCCCTTGTCAGGGTATATGGCTCGAGATGGCTGCAAAGCTGATAGCTGCTTTCTGGGAAAAGTCAGCTCCCAACAACTAAGCTACTGAGTGTCATCCCTACTTTGTTTGTTTTGTTTTGTTTGCTTCTTGTTTGGTTTTAATTTTTAAAAATCTGTCTATTTAGTCTTTCCATACAAGGTCTCGATATGTAGCCCTGGCTAGTCTAGATCTCACATGTAAACCAATCTTGCCTATCATGTGTAAAGTCTTGGCTTTGATTCTCAGCACTAAAACATAAATACATGCATAACTTAAAGGAAAATCCTTCTTAACTACTACCTCCACCAGCCTGCCTCCCAACAGGAATAATTCCCATAAGTTTGTTCCCTATAGTTACAATGTAAGTGTAGTCACTGGCATACTTACAGGTCTGTTCCCTATTAGTGCTTGGCCCCATACTCACTAGGCAATTGCTCAATCACTGAGCTATATTCTAAGACCAAAACCATTTTTTTTTTTTAAAGACCAGATCATTCTATATAACCAAGGCAGTCCTCAAATCTCAAACTCAGTCTGTAGCTCAAGTGTACTGGCTGGTTTTGTGTCAATTTGACACAAGCTAGAGTTATCAGAGCAGAAGGAGCCTGAGTTGAGGAAATGCCTCCAGGAGATCCAGCTGTAAGGCATTTTCTTACCTAGTCATGGAGTAGGACCCTCCCAACCTCCCCCCCACACACACACTGTAAGTAGTTTTCCCCCCTGCTTGGTGGTCCTGGATTCTATAAGAAAACAGGCTGAGCAAGCCATGTGAAGCAAGCCAGTAAGCAGCACCCCTCCAGGGTCTCAGCTCCTGCCTCCAGGTTCCTGCCCTGTTTAAGTTCCTGTCCTGACTTCTTTTGGTGATGAACAGCAATATGGAAGTGTAAGCCAAATAAACCCTTTCCTTCCCAACTTGCTTTTTGGTCATCCTGTTTCATCACAGCAATAGTAACCCTAACTAAGACACCAAGCCAGCCTCAAATTTCCAATCAAGCTTCCCAAACACAATGATTGCAAGTATACAGCACCATGTGCAGTTCCTTCCACATATTTTAAATTTTGTTTTATTTATTTATATATTGTATGTGTATATTGTGTTCCAGCAAGCGGGGGTTGGGGGGGAACCCACTCACATGCCACACAACACTTGTGTGGGGGTCAGAAGACAACTTTCCAAAGTCAGTTCTGTCCTTCTACCATGTGGGTCCAAGGGATCAAACTCAGGTCTCAGGTTCTCAGGCTTGGTAGAAAGTCCCCCTCCCCCGGAGACATCTCAGTGACCATATTTTGATCTCGCTCCCCCCCACCCCATTTTAAAAGATTATCTTTAAGAGTAACAACTTTAAAATATCGTATATTCTTGTATTTTAGCCTTTGTCAAGGTGGCTGGTGCAGATCACAGTAGGATTATCACTGTTGATTGATCTGCTGGAAGGTTGGTAGAGCAGCAGAGGCAGCCTGTCAGAAGATGGGAGTGTGAACAGAGTAGATGGTCTAAGCTGGGAAAGGTGGAAGAGCACACCGAAAGCCTTCCTTGGCTGTTGCACTGAAGGCTTTTTGTTTGTGTTTGTCATGCTGGAGTTCAAACCCCGTGCGTCGTGAGCAGCTCAGGTGCTCTGCTGCAGAGCTATATCCAGAATCCTAAAAGCAACTGTATCTTGGAGGTGGAGGGAGAATGCATTCAGACTTTTAGGTGGATAAAGTTATCTGCTTTTACATTTTTCCTCCAGAGACAGAGACATCGACAGCCTGGTCACCTAATGGCTTTGTGCAGGATGCTGAGGGAGGAGATGCAGGACAATGAAACCGGAGACTGAATCGATAAGCCCAAGTGTTTTTCAAGAAGAGCTGGTTAGCAGGCTGCTTAGGAAGTGTAAGGAACTTACAGTCTGTATTCATTCATTCAGAGACACGTAGGGGCCTCCTCGCACAAACTGAGGCTGAATGCTGGGAACAGACACCACTCAGCATCAGACAAAGGTGCAGAGTGGTACCTTGGTCAAAAGCACACTTAGCCAGCCCCCTGGCTTCCTATTCCTGCCAGGTGACCTTGAATAACTTACTCAAGCCATCTGTAGCCCACAGGTATTCTATGGTCTTCTGGGTTCAACCAATCCTCCATCTCTGAAAATCACTTATAATTCAGTGCCTGCTAGGGAGAACTCTGAGGTTTTTTAAAAAAAAAAAAAAAAGCAAGAGAAGCAAAGAAAGCCTGGGCTGGAGTTTCACAAGAGCTAAAATGAGAGAAGAGAGGGGAGGGGAGTGTGTGCAAGGGAGATTTCTTTTTTTTTTTTTTTTCTTTTCTTTTCTTTTTTTTTTTCTGGGTGGGGAAGGTTCTTGGTTTGTCTCTTTCTTTTTTCTTTTTTTTTTTCTTTTTTTTTCTTCTTTTTTTTAACCCTTTGCTGCTTGGTTATCGTGAAGTTATAAGAGGTCTCTCAGTTTTTTAAGTGCTTCATGTATTCACACTCTCAGCCCCAGATTGGGAAAACTGTCATCCTCTTCCTCACCAAGGTGTCTGCTCAGTTATGTTCAGGGCTCTCTGGTTAATATGACAGTTCTGGTGGAGTTGTGAGGACTCAATTTCTTCAATGCCAGCAACTTCCTCTATCAGAAGACACAGCCTTTTCCTCTCATGCAACCTGGCTGCCTCCTGGAGGAAATAAGAAATGATCTCAAGGATTACAATGGCCTTCACGTCTGGGGGAGTGAACAGATTCAGTGGGGGCCACAAGACTCCTGAGTGGGCAAGCACAGTCAACTGGCTCCAAGAAGCCCCTGTCGCCAAGTTAGCCGTGGTCCACATAGCTTCCTTCCTTCTGGACTCTGAATTCTGCATTCTTTGGTAGGACTACCAACAGAGGCAGCAGGTTACACACAGTCAGCGGCTAAACATGCTGTTTGGGCCCAGCGGCCAAGTTGCTCATGGTTCAGGCAGTCTTTTTGAGGATAAAGGACTTTGGGTGCTTCAGGAACTGATCTGATGCCTTCAGCATACCAGCATCAGTGGCCATCTGGGCTTGTTGGCCTGTTCCTGTGGCAATGTTGCTCGTAGTACAAAGATCTCGAACATGTCAAGGCATTGAGATCCTAGTTGGTCACGAGCTTCTACGAGCCTATACAGGACCCCTGTGGTTGTCATATGATAAATGTGCTTATTGCATCCTTCAGAGGATGTGGACAGGACCCAGGATATGTCTGAGAGGGATCCCATTATCACAGGAGAGTATAGACAGCATCTGCCTCACTACCTCCATGCAAGGTTAGCGATTCTTGTTTTGGCATAGGTTGGACAAAGCCCATGTGGTGTTCCAAAAAATATGATTGTTCTGCTTGTCCAAATAAGGTTGAGACAGACACAGGATAGCATTGTTGGAAATGATATTGTTTCTGAATTCTGGGCTATCACGAAATTTTGACTGCTCACACACGGTCAGGTCACACTCTTTCACAACAGTTCTGGTCTGCTCTGAAAGCCCATGCTGTATCAAACTTCAAGATGGGGAGAAATGCCTCCTTCAGGAAATTGGGAATGATCCCTGACTCAAAAATCAGTTTTAGTGAGGGGCTCCTTTCCCGAGCACTTTCCTGACAGCCTGGGTGGCTACAAGACACAGGATTGGACTGACAGGTCCTCTGTTGTCACCTCACAGATACATCTTTGCCTCAGTACTTAACTTTCCCAGACTCTCTTTGGGAGCTTCTAAGGTACAGGTTGACTGTAGAGAAAAGAATCACCTCCAGAGATCTGCTTTGGTTTGCCTGTTTTAAAGCAGGGTCTCACATAGCCTAGGCTGCTCTGTAGTTCCTGATCCTCCTGCCTCTACTGCTGTTTTTAACAAAATCTCAATTGTTTGATTTTACCAATAAATACTAGGGAGCCAGAAACTGGGGTGAAGATAGGCTAGCTCAGAGAGTCAGAGAAAGGACCAAACTGACCTTCTTCCTCAGCCGATGTCCCAAAAGGAAAAGGCCAGTTATCCTCTCCAATGTCTCAAAAACCCTCAACTCGATGTCCCTCCCTTCTACTTCCTGTGTGTCTCTTTATCCGACCTTCTGACTTCCTCTTAGTCTCCTTTTTTTCTTCCTATGTTTTTATAATAATCTGTTGTCTTCATTAGAGTTTTACTACTATTAAGAGACACCATGACCAAGGCAACTTGAAAAAGGACAACATTTAATTGGGGCTGACTTACAGTTTCAGATGATCAGTCTTATCATGGCTGGAAGAATGGCAGCGTGCAGGCAGATATGGTACTGAGAGGAGCTGAAAGTTCTACATCTTGATCCAAAGGAAGCCAGAAAGAAACTCTGTCTACACTGGGTGGAGTTTGAGCACAAGACCTCAAAGCCAACCTCTGTAAATAATACATTTCCTCCAACAAGGCAACACCTACTTCAACAAGGTCACACATTCTAATAGTGCCACTTTCCATGGGTCAATCATATTCAAACTACCACAGCTGCAAATATGGTATGTGATTTCTCTAGTATGCAAACATACATAGAAACTGTATTTGAGTTTTGTCCCTGGATGGTGGGATTAAAGGTCTGGGCCACCACCACATTGTTCACTGTAACTCTAGCATTTAGAAAACAAGTAATTTATAGAGATCTGCCTATCTCTTCTGGGATTAAAGACAAGGGCTACGATCCACCCTGTTCAAATATTTTATCTTATCTCCAAATCACTGCAACTCTTAGAGATGTAGAAAACAAATTTGAACTGTAGTAATCTTTTAATTTATTAAAAACATTTTAAATCTCTTAACTGTGTTTTTAATACCAAACACCAAAAAAATGTCCTTTTTATTTAAGAAAACTCAAAAGCTGATGTCTAAAATATCCAAGTGGGTCACATGGCAATCTACAATCTAAAATTCTAACAAGGGATTAAGACACGTGATTTAAGAAAACACGTTTTTATTTCAAGCCAGTAAGGTAAGTGTGGCTTTAGTAAATTATAATTTTAAAATATTGTTATTTTTTATTTTTATTATTTATTTATTTTTGCATCATTGATATTTTTATGCATGAGAATTGTTCGAAATGAGCATCCTCACCAGTGTCAAATGAGGGTGGGCAAGGTGATGGAATTCCCCTCTGTTGGTAATAAAGTTCCAGGTTCATCCCATTGTAGATTTCATAATCTCCCAGAGACACTTGGTCCTTAAAAACCCTATACCACTTTTTGGGGGGGGGGCGAGGAGGGGTTTCAAGAAAGGGTTTCTCTGTGTAGCCTGGAACTCACCTTGTAGACCAGGCTGGCCTTGAACTCAGAAATCCAACTGCCTCTGCCTCCCAAGTGCTGGGATTAAAGACGTGAGCCACCACTGCCTGGCATGTGTACCACTTTTTTAGAACAGTCTTATTCCAGTGAGTGCCAATTTGAGCCATGATCTATTTCTTCAAGTCCCTGATGGTGTCATTGGTTTTGCACTTAACTTGAACTTTCTTTCCTGGATAGTCATTATGAAACACCTCAATTATTGTAGCTGAGCTCAATTTTCCTTGAACCTACTAACAACACAATTTGTAGCTTGAACACTGAACCCTGTGTTTAACCAGTTTAAGGCAGGAAAGAAGAATCGGAATTATTTTTATTTTTTTCAGGCCTGCTTGATCAAATGAAAGGCATTTGTTTATCTTTATATGGTAGTTTGGACTGAGTGGCCAAGCTGTCTGATGACCTATCATCTTTCCTTATTCAGGAAATCTGTCTTGTTCAAATCTAATTTTTATTAATTATGATGGCACCCACAGCTTCTCTTTGCCTGTGGAAACAAACATGAAACCTCTTCCCAAATGTAACACATATCAGGGTTCCATTCTGAGGAAAAGTACAGGATGATTTTAATTCAGCAGATTTTCTTTTTCCTATTAGCCAATGTCTCTCCACAGCTGTTCCTTTCTCATTAGCATTTAAAAAATTTAAAGTTAATAAAGCACTATGTAAATCTATCTCTGGGGTCTTTATTACCCCAGAGTTTATTATATACTGTTTATTAAGCATGTCTTTTAAAACACTTCATGGATATACCAGAAGTCTAGTTCAGTAGAGTCGGGTTAGCAACAGCAGTGACATGACCTAGCAGAGACAGCTAGACCTCAGCCTAGGCACAAGTCTGCAGGAGGGACCAGAGGAACTCCAGGAGAAGTTCTCAGCTGTGCCTCTCTCAGGGAAACAAAGATCAGTGAAGACGAGAGACTCACAAGCACAGCTAGATCTCTAAGCAACCCAGCTCAGCTTCCTTCACTGTCCATCAAATCCTTTCTAGACTCTCTCTAAACATCACATGTCAACCAAGGGTCTTACCTCAGCATGTGTTTTGCCTTAGCACTGTATGTCCCAGCTGATATCACTCTGGCAATCAGCCTGAGTCCAAGGAAATGGCAAGAAACTGAAGTACACCACCAGAAGTTTTTTGGTGCATTTCTGTCTATGGAGTCCCAACAAGTACAGCTCAATTACACAGTGAAAGGCAGGCAATACATGCATGTCATTAGTGAAGAACCCTTCATCATGTGTCCTTTCACGTGCTTGCTTTAACAGAATATCCTTTCACCTGTCTCTGCTTCAGCTAAACCTTCCTTTACATGTTTGCCCAGCATTATCCAACTGACTTTCCAAAGAACCCTTAAGTTTCCACTTCAGTAAAGAGTACCACAATTCTGGTGGGTCTATCCTTTTAGAATCAATTCAGAAACCTTTTCTACATTGGTCTTTAATTTTTAATTTTGTTGACATGCTAAAAATATCCATTCTAAGATATTTATCTTTTCACTATATAAAAATTTCTGTGGGAGAATGAATAGAAGGCAAAATAAAATACAGTCAAGTTTTGGATCCAAGAGATCCACACTTGCATCTTGTGATTTCTTTCTACCAAAGCGAACTCGATCTCAGCTTCAGGTGATCATTTTCTTGGATTATTTAAGTCCTTATCACCTTGTAAATTTTAAAATAAATTACTTAGCACTTGAATAGTTAATCTAATTATGGGCCATAGCCAGTTAATATCTCCCAGCAATTTTTAAAAATCATTGAGAGTTTGTAATTGATCCTTTCTCATTTATACTTTCAGTGGTCAAAACTTCTGAAACCTATCTTATATCCTAGATGATTTGATAGAATTTCCTCTTTTTTTTTGTTGTTGTTGTTGTTTTTTGTTTTGTTTTGTTTTTTTGAGACAGGGTTTCTCTGTATAGCCCTGGCTGTCCTGGAACTCACTCTGTAGACCAGGCTGGCCTCAAACTCAGAAATCCTCCTGTCTAGAATCTCCTCTTTGTATTTTTTCAGGAGCAATTTGTAATCCCCGGAAAGGCAAAAATTTTTTTGACCAAGCCCACTCAGTCAGTCAACAGGTTTTCCAGTGCAGGAATGAGGATTAAAATAAAAGAGATGGTTAGACAAAATTGCAGCATGATCCCCAGTCAGTTCTGAGGCTGAAAGCTGAGACAGGTTTATTTTTTTCCCAATTTTCTTTTAAACCATTTTAATTACATGCAAGTATTTAGGTCAGTTTTGGGTTGAGGGACCAGCAATACAACCACTGCAAATAGTCAAGAAATAAACAAAGCAATAAACAAATTCCTGTGATCACTTTCTTGATCACTGTTTCTAAGGGCTCATCAGGATGACAAAAATATCTGAGCCTACTACCCTGTCCTAGCTCACAGTCATATTCATGCCTGAAGCCTACTTCTTTACTTAGACTTAGATTTCTGACTGAAATTACTTCTCTGTTTTAGCCTAAAATTAGATTCCTGCCTGAACTTATTTCCCTGTCATGGTCCAATGTCAGATTCCTGCCTAAAGCCCATTTTCTTGTCCTTGGCAATTGTTAGATTCCTGCCAAGCAGCCCCAAAAGCTCTCCACACATTTTACTTCATCAAACATATTTTCAAAGGTATCTGTGTCTGACTCAACCAGTAAGATATCATCCATATAATGGTAAATTAGAGATTAAGGAAACTGTGAATTATTTTTAATAGCTGTTGTACAAAATATTTGCACAGGGCTGGGCAGTGGTGACTCACAACTTTAATCCCAGCACTTGGGAGGCAGAGGCAGGCAGATTTCTGAGTTCAAGGCCAGCCTGGTCTACAGAGTAAATTCCAGAACAGCCAGGGATATACAGAGAAACCCTGTCTCGGAAAAAGAAAGGAAGAAAGAAAGGAAGAAAGAAAGAAAGAAAGAAAGAAAGAAAGAAAGAAAGAGAGAAAGAAAGAGAGAGAGAAAGAAAGAGAAAAAATATTTGCACAGGGAAGGACTGTGTAACATTCCTTGTGGTAAGACTTTCCAATGACATCTCTTTACTGTTATAAGTAGATACGGAAAATGCAAACTTTTCCTTATCATGCTTATGCAAAGGGATTGTGGAAAAGCAATCTTTTAAATCAATTACTATCAAAGGCCATTACTTAGATAATAAAGAAGGCAATGGGATTCCAGGCTATAAAGAGCCATTGGCTGAATCATCTTATTTATGGTTCTTAAATCTGTTAACATCCTTCATTTTCCTGATTTATTTTTTTAAACAAACACAGGGGAATTACAAGTGCTGGTGAATTCTTCAATGTGTTGAGCATTAGCTGTTCCTGTACCAGCTGTCCTAGTACCTGTAATTTTTCTTCTGTAATAGGTCATTGTTCCACCCATACAGGTTTCCTTTAGCTATTTTATTTATTTATTTATTTATTTATTTATTTATTTATTGTGTTTTTTTGTTTTTGTTTTTTGTTTTTTGTTTTTCAAGACAGGGTTTCTCTGTGTAGTCCTGGCTGTCCTGGCACTCACTCTGTAGACCAGGCTGGCCTCGAACTCAGAAATCCGCCTGCCTCTGCCTTCCAAGTGTTGGGATTAAAGGCATGTGCCACCCACCACTGCCCAGCCCCAACTTTTTAAAAAAAAAAAAAAAAGAAAGAAAAGAAAACATTTTTAAAAGTAAAACTTAAAGCCAACATCCCAGAAGGGAACCTCCTCTCTAAGCATCTTCCTGAATCCTGTTTGGTAAAACAATGTTATTGCTTTCTGACTTCTCTGTTATTTGTCTTAGTAACTAAGGAATATTTAGCATTTATCACCGCCATATACTTCTTTCTCTTTCTTTTCTTCTTCTTTTTGTTTGTTTGTTTGGTTGGTTGGTTGGTTGGTTGGTTCATTGGTTTGTTGTCCTGCCTGTCCTGGAAATTGCTATGTAGACTAGGCTGGCCTAGAATTCATTCATTTTAGAGATGTAAAATCTACCTCTCATTTTGAGACATTATCAGAGTCCTGCTTGTCATTCAGAGTCAAGAAATAGTCTAGTCTGGTAGTGCACACCTTTAGTCCCAGCACTTGGGAGGCAGAGGTAAGTAGATTCTGGGTTTGAGCCCAGCCTAGTATACAGAGTGAGTTCCAGGATACCCAGTATGACACAGGGAAACCCTGTCTCAAAAAACTAAAAGGAAAAAGAATAATTTGTAACATCAAAGATTTAAGGTTTGGGCAGCAGAGATGGCTCAGAAGTTAAGAGCACTGATTGCTCCTCCAGAGATACTGAGGTCAATTCCCAGCAACAACATGGTGGCTCACGACCATCTGCAATGGGGTTTGAGTCTTCTGGTATGTTTGAAGAGAGCAATGGCGAATATATAAAATCAATAAATCTTTTTTTTTTAAAAAAAAAAAAAAAAAAAAGACTTAAAGTTTGAGGCTAAAGAAATGGCTCAGTGGTTAAGAATATTTGCTATTCTTCCAGAGGACCAGGGTTCACTTCCTAAAAGTACACTGTGGGTCACAACCATCTGTAACTCCAGGTTCTGGATATCAGATGCTCTCTTCTGGCCTCTGTAGGCAGACACACATATAGTACATGCACATTCATACATACATTCAGACAAAACACTCATACACATAAAATAAAGGTTTTTGGGTTTTTTTTTTTTTTTTTTTTTTGGTTTTTCGAGACAGGGTTTCTCTGTGTAGTCCTGGCTGTCCTGGAACTCACTCTGTAGATTAGGCTGGCCTCGAACTCAGAAATCCACCTGCCTCTGCCTCCCAAGTACTGGGATTAAAGCATGCGCCACCACCGCCCGGCCAGGTTTTTTTTTTTTTTTTTAAAAAGAGAAAACCTTAAAAGAATGAGGATGAATGTTTCTGTAAGAAGTTACTCCCCCACTCACATTGGTCCTCCCCTCCCCTTAAGCACACGCACGGCCCCACACTGACTAGAGCGGCTTACTCTCAGATTCAGCTAATCAGTATCATCTTCAATTTTAGGAGAGTGTTTAAGTTTCTTTTCCTGATTGTGATGAAGTGACAAAAGCAACTTAAAGTATAAAAGAAAAGGCTCCTTAGCACTCACAATTCAAATAAACAGTCCTCACTGTGGGGAAGTCAAAACAGCAGAAGCCTGAAGTAGCTGCTTCTATTCCAGCCACAGCCAGGAAACAGGGAGACAAAAAGCTTGCATATATTCAGTTGGCTTTCTCCATTTTGTGCAGTTGGAGATCCTCTGGCTAGGGAATGATCCCACCCATAATTACAAAGTTTGTTTTCCACATCAACTAACTCAGTCAAGATAATCAATCCCCCATAGGCATACCCTCAGGTAAGTCTAGATTCGGTCAAGCTGACAAGCAACCCTGACCAGCACATACAGAGAAGTTAAAGTCCCTTCAAGTGTGTTTGTGGAGCTGCTAGTTCCTTAAAAAGGACTAGTAAGTTAGTCTTGGGGCACAAGGTAGACAAGAGCACACGATGCTAAACAAACAAGCAGAAAGCAAGAACAACCTGGATTCTGAAAGTGCCTCACACTGTACTTACTCCCTGTAACCTCTGTGACCTTCAGAGAAGATCACAGTTTCCCTTCCATCTCCCAGAGATTGGCAGACTGCCCTTTTGGTAACTCAGAACCATACAGCAAAGGGGACTTGGGAGGCTGTGTTGATTTACCCAAATTAACAGAGCACAAAGCTGTTGTAGCCTGACCTTTGTCACCTCAGGAGCTAGCCACACCTGTTTTGCTCCTAGCTCTCACATGAAAATGAAAGCAGTTACGTGTCTTAATAGAATGTAACCTTTGTTTATGTAATTAATCACATGGTCATAGATAGCTGCTTTCTTCTGCTGTTCTGGGCAAGAACATAAATTTGCCATAGTTCCTTTCCTGATAGGGTGTATTAGGGTTTTACTGCTATGAACAGACACTATGACCAAGACAAGTCTTATAAAGGACAATATTGAATTGGGGTTGGCTTAGAGGTCTTAGAAGTTCAGTCCATTATTATCAAGGTGGGAAAATGGCAGAATCTAGGCAAGAATGGTACAGGAGGAGCTGAGAGTTCCACCTCTTGTTTCAAAGGCATCTAGAAGACTGGATTCTAGGTAGTTGGGATGAGGGACTTAAAGCCCACATCCACAGGGCCACACTTCCTCCAAGTAGTGCCACTCCCTGGGCCAAGCATGTTCAAATCACCACATAGGGTGACTCCAACCTCTGCTACTGAAGGGTTAGATTGGTGTCATAAGTCCCTTAATGGGATTAATGTCACTCACCTGGGAACCTAAGAGTTCTCAGGATCTGCTTTTTCCAGTTACACTTCTTTCCTTCACTGTGGAGTAGACTTTCAATTTCTCCCTGATGATCCAAACCTCTCTCCAGTCAGTAGCACCTTGCTCCTTAGACGTTGATTCAGTGCCACGAGGATCCAACAACACACAGGTTTCTTAGCTTCTAGTTGAGTAGAACTGGTGTGTTGTCTAAGAGGTTTCTGCATGTCATTTT
This sequence comes from Rhabdomys pumilio, assembly GCA_030674055.1. Classification (NCBI taxonomy): domain Eukaryota; kingdom Metazoa; phylum Chordata; class Mammalia; order Rodentia; family Muridae; genus Rhabdomys; species Rhabdomys pumilio. Next base: position 74,726,858 of record JANHMN010000003.1, on the reverse strand, counting down.
GGGGAATTAAAGGTTTTAAATTAGCAGAAGGGTTAGCTGGCAGAGAATGTTCAAAATTTTGTGGATGGAAAGCATTGTCATGCCAGAAGTATTTCTTTAAAATTTTAATTACATTTCTCTCTCTCTCTCTCTCTCTCTCTCTCTCTCTCTCTCTCTCTCTCTGTGAGTGTGTGTGTGTGTGTGTGTGTGTGTGTGTGTGTGTTGCATCATGGTACACATATAGAGGTCGTTTTTCATTATACTGTGAATTCCAGGATTGAACTCTGGTCCTCAGGTTTAGCAGCATGGCGGTGAGTTGAGACAATTCTTTGGGCACTGGTCTACTGAATTCTAGCCACAGAATGTGTGGGTTACTGATTCAGTACATGTAACTCCCTGGAGAACATTAAACATGGCTCCAGCTTCACAAAACTGGGTGCCAGAGAGCTGGTGCCCTGCCTCACAAGTGCTGAAGACAACGATGACTTCTTAGCAACGTCAGCCTTTAGTTACAAGACCCTCTCTGTGACTGCTTTTGTAGGTAGTACAGCCTACACATTCTTGTGTTGTGTTTTTATTTTCATTCAGGTTTCAATGAACTTTCTGGTGAAATGACTGGATGGTTAAAGTGCAAGCTAGGTAAACAACAGGGCCAGATCCAGGATTCCCAGTACCCACAAGAATGCTGAATGCTGGGTAAATGTAGCTATGGTCTTGCAATTCCAATGTTGGAGGTGGAGAGCTAAGGAGATCGCCTGAACAGTTCATGGGTATGAGTAGCCATGTCAGTGAGCTGTGGATTTGAATACAAGCACTTGGGAAATGGAGGCAGGAGAATCACCAAGAATCACCAGGCCTGCTCTATAGAGAGAATTCCAAGCCAGCCCAGTCTACAAAGTGAGACCCTATCTCACAGAAGCACAAAGAGAATTTATACATTTATAAGCAGTCTATAAAAATCTCACTAAGTTTGTTGAATAAACAAAGTTCTCAGATGGTATTTATTGTTGTTGTTGTTTTGTTTTGTTTTGTTTTGTTTTGTTTTGTTTTTCAAGACAGGGTTTCTCTGAGTAGCCCTGACTGTCTTGGAACTCACTCTATAGACCAGGCTGGCCTTGAACTCAGAAATCCACCTGCCTCTGCCTCCCAAGTGCTGGGATTAAAGGCATGAGCCACCACTGCCCGGTCAGATGGTGTTTTTTGAATGAGATGGTGGTGTGTGTTTTGGAGGAAGGTAAAGCCCAGAGATAGAATGTTAAGTCTCTATTTCTGAAGACTCCATGTACCATGCACTTCAGACACTGTATACTTAAAGTTTTTAAAACCTGCTTTTAATAAGAGTTCTTAAATGTTTTAACCTTTTTTTTTAGCCCACCACCTACCAGAGGCAGTGAAAAGGAAAAGTTAATAAAGCAAAGGAGGATGTGGACCTGTTTAGAAATAGTTCTTTGGGGCAAATCTAATCTTCAGTGTCAGGATATCAGCAGTTCAGTTTTCATGAATCAGCAGCAGCAGCAGCTCGATTCACTTGTAAACACCATGCATGAATCAGCCACCACAGGTCCATCCAGAAGAAATTGAGAGGCTCTGCTGTATGCTGTTTAGAAGTAGTTCCTTGGGGTGATTCCAATCTCATTTTGTCAGGATATCAGCCGTCCAATTTAGTAGTGTCAGGATGGCAAACACGAATCAGCAGTGGTAGCACGACCCAGCAGAAACAGCCAGGCCTCTGCCAAATCGGCAGGAATCAGTAGGAGTGACCAAGACCAGTAGGGACACCAGGAGAAATTTTCTACATGTCTCTCAATGAAGTGACAATCAGCGAAGACTATGATGAGCGTTGTAAAGCCAGCCATGTAAGCACCTTGTCATTCTCCGTTGAGTCCTGTTTATGTTCCCTCCAAATATCATGTGTCCCCCCATGGGTCTTGCTTCAGCACAGCACTGTATTAGTCTCTCTTAGTAAAGCACTGCATGAGTCTGTGTCAGCTGACATATCCAGAAACTTCCACTTACTCTGTCAATTGACCTGAGTCTGAGGAAGCAGCAAGAAGCTGCCAGAACACAACCAGAAGATTTTTGGTGTGTTTCTCTCTATGAACTCATGACAAGTAAAGCCATGACCAGTAACAAATGTTAAGGTATACCACCAGTATCATCCACCATTGTCACTGTCCATTGGGCTATATTTATATTCCTTCTAA
>JANHMN010000003.1:74713254-74724665 GCA_030674055.1 Rhabdomys pumilio | reverse complement strand
CAGTCACAGTTACCATACCCATGAACCACAGTGACCACCATGGGACACATGTAAGCCACAGTAAGAATGAAGTAGTGGCACACATACCTTAGTGGTAACCAACAGCTCTCTAACTGGACTTATGACTCACCCAACAAGAGGGAAATCACAATGGCTACCTAGCCAACTACCCAGGGCTAGTGAAATCATGGAACTTAGAGAACCTACAACCATCACTTTACTAAAACAGCCTAACCTCTAACTATTTCTGAGCATTTGTGTTTGTACCCACAGGTAAGTGTAGTCTTCAGCCCTCACTTCTCTTTGTAGTAGACAAGGACCACTACAGAAAACTATAACTGATCACAACGCAGAGCTGTGGAGCCCGGTCCCAACAGATACACCTACATCACAACTTCTGCACCTAAGGACCACTGAGAAAGATAAGAGCCAGAGGACCAGGAAGTGTGTTGGAAGATTGTGTCAGAAGACCTATGAGGTCTATGAGGTCTCACTAGCTTGACTGCCTGAGCATGACGTGAACAATACACATGCTAATGTGAAAGGGGTAAAGCTCACGAGGCCCCATGATTGTTAATGATCATATCCTTGAATGTGGTTGCATTAAGAAATTCATAACTAGGGCTGGAGAGATGGCTCCGTAGTTAAGAGAGCACTGACTGCTCTTCTGGAGGTCCTGAGTTCAATTCCCAGCAACCACATGGTGGTTCACAACCATCTGTAATGGGATCTGATGCCCTCTTCTGGTGTGTCTGAAGACAGCTACAGTGTACTTACATACATAAAATAAAATAAATAAATCAAAAAGATGAATGAAAGAAAGAAAGAAAGAAAGAAAGAAAGAAAGAAAGAAAGAAAGAAAAGGAAAGAAAGAACGAATAATTCCACTGGGAAGTGGTGGCTCATGCCTTTAATCCCAGCCCTTGGGAGGCAGAGGCAGGTAGAGTTCAAGGCTAGCCCGGTCTATACTGTGAGTTCCAAGACAGCCAGGTCTCACCAGAGAAACCCTTGTCTCAGAAAACCAAAACAGAAAAAAAAAAAAAAGTGTTTTTTTTTTTTTTAAAGAAAGAAAAGAAAAAAGAAATTTATAACCAGACTTCCTAGTCATATTTCCTGTGGTGACTCAAGAAAGCAATCAATTCCTATAAGATGCCTAAAGCTAACTTGAGGAACATAAGGAGTCAGCCCTCTGCTGCTAGATCCAAGGGCTCAAAAGGGGGTTAAATGGGCCCCAGTTAAATGGACAGAGAGGGTGAAGTGAATCATTGGCCTCCACTCTACCTATAGGCCTTCCTTACCCACACTGAGAGCTCAGGTGACTTTCCTTCTTCAACAAGCAGTATGGCCCAGCAGGAGACTAGTGTGACCCCAACCCTTCCATTAAACACTTTTGAGCCAGAAGCCAGTTGCTTCCTTATCCCAGCTGCCTTTGCAGCTGTCTGGGACTTTTTAAAGAAAGCTCTTCAAAAATCTTCCAGGAAGATCTGAGTGACTCCAGTAATCCCTCTGCATAGAAAGTGTCTTTGATTTGAGGAAATGAGCTATCTTGCTGACATCACATGCTATACAAAGCTGCTTTTATATCATCTCTGGTTTCATAGTCCCCCAAGTGGCTACGGTCTCTGGAGACCCCTGGCTTGACCTTAAGGAGGTCAGCTCTCCCCAGAAAATCCAGGAGATCCTTTTAGGAGACATTCCCGGAGCAGTCATTTTTGGTCTGGTCTGGTCTGGTCTGGTCTGGTCTGTGTATCAGAGTGCTGTGAAATGCCATGGCTGTTTCTTTCTCTGAACTGTAAAGGAACTCAGTCCTCTCTCCTTCACTGAGAAGTCCAAGGAGACACTGGTAAGATTATAGTTATGTGAATATGTGTATGTTGGTATTTTTAAAGATATATTTTGTTTTTCGTAGGTGTGTGTACACTCTTGTGCACACATAAGCCAGAAGAGAGGGCTGACTCTTTGGAGCTGTGAGTTATCTGATGTGGAGCTGGGATCTGAACCCCAGCTCTCATGATGGAGCAGCAAGTGGACATCTGAGCCATCTTTCCAGCCCCACATTTATTACTTACTCGTTTATTATGTATTTATTCTGGGGTGGAATCTGGGGCTTCAAGCATGCCAAGCATGTACTCTACCGTTAGACTGATCACACACTCAAGCATAGTTATTTTAATAGAGGCCAGGGTTTTGCATTGTTTTGTTTTTCTCAGAGACCATGTCTCTATAATCTTCCCTGGGCTGGAACTTGCTGTATGCTGACCTTGAGACTGGATTTTCCCAAGTGTCAGAATAACGGAGCTGAGCCACCAAGCTCTACCAGTGGTTTTTGTTGTTGTTGTTGTTCTGCTTGGTTTCTCTAGACTTGTTCCTCTGTGTAGCCCTGGCTGTCCTGGAATTTCCTCTGTAGACCAGGCTGGCCTCAAACTCAGAGATCTGCCTGCCTCTGCCTCCCAAGTGCTGGGACTAAAGGCCTGTGCCACCATCATCCTGCTCAATGAGTTTGTTTTTATCTCCACTTTACACATTAGAAAATGGGGATTAAAAAAAGAGATAAAGAGCCTGGGGTCGGGGTTGATTTCAGGAGGAGCTGGATGGAGGTAGTGGATCAAAATACATGTACAAAACATTCCGAAAAGCAAATAAAAATATACTTTTTTTTCTTTAAAAAAAAAAAAAAAGGCAAGATAACTGATTGCTTCAAGGTAATCTGTGGTTCAAAGCCAAGTGAGAGTTAAACTTAACTTTTAGGCAAGCAGTAGGCTACCTACAAAAGAAAATACCATGACTAATAGGGTCCAAAGCATCATTCGCTGAGAAAATTGGAATCTCAGTCAGTGAGGAAAAGAGAAGGTCAGAATCTCACGTTTGAAAAATGTAGTCATTTGGGCTTTGTACCTTCTTTTTGTTTTTAAGTCACCCAAATATCTAAATAATGATAATAATAATTATTAATTAATTAATTACAGTTTTCCTTTTATTAAGTCTTTTTTTATTTACTCATTTTACATCCCAATATCAGCCCCCCTCCTCCCAGTACATCTTCACGCAGTTCCTCCCTGCATTTTACCTTCCCCTTCTCTTTAGGGGAAGCCCCCCTCTTGGTGTAACCCACACACACTAACAAATACCCTCCCACCACCTGGCACATCAAGTCCCTGAGGTGCTAAGTGTATCGTTTCCCACTGAGGCCAGACAAGGCTGACTATTTAGGGGTATGAGATCCACAGGCAGGCTAACATCAGGCTCATGGACAACCCAGGCTCCAGTTGTTGGGGATACCTGCATGAAGACCAAGCTACTTATCTGCTACATATGTGCATGTGTCCTAGTTCCAGCCAGTGCTCACTCTTTGGTTGATGGTTCTGTCTCTGGGCGTCCCAAGCATCCAGGTAGTTGACTCTGTTGGTCTTCCTGTGAAGTCCCTGTCTTCTTAAGGTCCTTTAATCCTTCTTCCAACTCCCTGAGCTCCATCAACCGTTTGGCTGTGAGTCTCTTTATCTCTTTCTATTGGATCTGGGTAGAGCCTCCCAAAGGACAGTTATGCTAGGCTCCTGTCTGCAAGCATAACAGAGTATCATTAATGGTGTTAGGAATTGGTTTTTGTCCATGGGATGGGTCTCAATTTGGGGCAGTCATTGGTTGGTCATTGTTGTTGAGACAAATCTGCTCCTAATAGCTTCCCACTCATAGATTCAAAGAAGCAGCTGAGCATCTTCCCTCCAGGTGGGGCTGGACATTGTGACTAGGATGCCACTGGACAGAAAACTGCCAATCTCTCCTGCAGACCTGTACTGTTCTTGAAAGAACACAATTTACAGGTTAGAACAGCTTAGTTCTGCCAAGACAGAATAGGCTAGTCCTTAATGTTCTTGTTTCTCAAAGGTCTGTCAGATGATCCTGGGCCAGAAGGCTGAAGACTGATGCTCCAACTTCCTGACTTAACTGGGGCTGTGTAAGTAGCCAGCTGTCTCTACAAATTGTCTCAGTTCTGGAAGTGTAAGACTCTCGTGAGCCTTAGCTTACCGGAGACCCCCTGAGTGAACCACACAGAGAGGTGAATCGATGCAAAAATCAAGAGGAATTTTAATGATCCAATGCATTGGGGTCATCCTGAACCTAAAGGAGTGGTGGTGACCCCAGGCAGCCCATTTGGTCAGTTTTTATACAGTTTAAGGGGTAGACTAGAGAAACAGTGACTAGATACAATATGATTGGCAGAACAGTGTGACTTTTAAATTGATTGGTCTTTGGGGAATGAGGTGGCAAGGACCTCCCTTGTCTGTAGATGGCAAGGGTTGGTCTGTCCTGCAGAATGTGTCTAAGTGCTCTGGGCCTTCCCCACCCGAAGGTGGGTTCCCTCCCCTGTGTCCTGAGGAATGTTAATCAGCCTCTCCTCTGACTCAGGAATGTTAATCCAGCAAGTGTCCTCAGAGGGAGAAATGTTAATTAGCCTCTCACATAGGGGGAGGGGGCAAGTGTTCCAAAGTTCCTCTTCAGAAGCTGTGTTAGGCTTCCTGTGTCTTCAGACAATGTTGGTCATTCTCAGATTTCTGACGGTGTTGAAAGATTACTTATAGTCTCATAGCCAATCCAGGCTATTTACATTGAGAGAACAGATTGTAGAGGATGGTTTTCAGATGGCATACAATCTAAAGCCAGAACATAAATCAGGTGTAGAATTATGAGTCTTTTAAGTTAGGATAGAGGGCAGTGATCCTTTTTATTGACAATAATGTTGGACTGGGTGTTAGGGTCTATCTTGTACTTTATAAATCACAAAATGGTAATAGTTGTGTTCAATTTATATCTGAGACAAAAGAGTCTTTTAAGTGAACAGAAAGGAGGAAGTGTTGTGGATGGGCCTGGAGCTGTTTGTATTCTAATGCTAATTCCACTTTCCTGGATGGGGATGGGACAAGGTATGAGTCCTGTACTCAGGACTTCTTGTGAACCATCCCCTAATGAATAAAAGAGCCAATCACTGGGCTAGTAGGAGGCAGGACTTGCAGGTTGCAAGGAGGAAGAGAAGGAGGAGAGAGTGAGGGGGCTTTTGGAATGGGGATAGCACTTGGGCAAAATGTAGCTTCTAGAGTTTCCCCGGTTTCATGGTGGATCCTTGCGGATCTGCCACTGGAGGAATCAGATTTACAAGGTTTACAAGATTGGTTTTAGTGTTGCACCCAGAGATTGAGTTACCATTGTTTCTGAGCTAAGTTTGTGTGGTGTTTTTCTTCTCCCTGAGTGTGGGTTTGCATGATGTGCCCAACAAAGGCCGTGGGGGTTTGAAGCATGAGGCTGGCATGGTAATGATCAGTCAGTGGGAACTTATCATCCAGCTGGGTGGTGAGATTTTGGAGCTCTGGAGCTCCAGCTACAATGTGGAAACTTGGCAGGCACCTCATCGTTCTTTTCTAATACCTCCCACAACTGGTCATTCCCTCAGTCTCTGCTCTTTGTCCTTGCACATCTTGTAGGCAGGATACACTTTGGATCTGAAAAGTATAGAAAATTCTTTAAAAGGTATAGAAAGTTTTCTCTATGTCCCCTAGAGCGAGCCAAGAATGTAGGCCAGCTGGTTCCAGGAACTAGCTGACCACAAGATGAATAGTTGAGCAAGATTGCATTCTTGAAAAAAATGTGTGTAGAGGATGTTTTCCACATGATTGACTGAATTATGGGACTTTCCACTATTTTTATGATATGTTCCCTTGGTTACCCTCTCACCCTCCTTCCTTGTTTGTGCCTTTTCCCTTTAAAAGTTCTCCTCTCCCCAGGCTGCTTTGTTAATTCCTCTGCTCCTGCATGAGTTATGAGTTGACCATCAGCCTGCTGATTCCCAGATTAAAGCCTCTTGCTGTTTGCGTCTAGATCAGTGTCTTGTGAGTTATTGGGTGGCTGTGACATCCCAAGACTTGAGTGAGGGTCTCCCCTCTTGGGGGTCTTTCAGATCAACGGTTGCTTTCTTATCTCTCCATTGGGAGTCCTGCTTGGCTACAGGAAGTGATCACTTCAGATCCATATCCCCCACAGCTAAGAGTCTCAGCTAGAGTTGCCCCATAAACCTCTGGGGCCTCCCCCAGTCCAGGTCTCTGGCACACCCTAGAAATTGCCCCCTCTATGGCCAGTTTTCCTTCTCTTGCCACTTCTCATATGGTCTATCCTCCCTTCCCATCCCCTCTTTCACCCTGTTCCCTCCTTTCATCAACCTCTGATATCTATTTTGTTTTGCCTTTTGAGAAAGATTCAACATCCTCCCTTGAGCCCTCCTTATTATTTGGCTTCTTTAGGTCTATTGATTATAGTGTGATTATCTTGTACTTTATGGCTGTGATAGTTTGAATATGCTTAGGCCAGGGAGTGGCACTATTAGGAGGTGTGGCCTTGTTGGATTAGGTGTGGTCTCTTTGGAGGAAGTGTATCATTGTGAGTGCGGGCTCTTTGACCTTCATCCTAGCTCCCTGGAAGCCAGTCTTCTCCTGTCTGCCTTTGAATAAAGAACTCTCAGCTCCTCCAGCCCCACATCTGCCTCGACGCTGCCATGCTTCGATTTGATGATAATGGACTGGACCTCTGAACCTGAAAGCCAGACCCAATTAAATGTTATCTTTATAAGAGTTGCCTTGGTCATGGTATATGTTTACAGCAGTAAAACCCAAACTAAGACAATAGCTAACATCCATTTAAAAGTGAGTACATACCATGCATGTCCTTTTGGGTCTGGGTTACCTCACGCAGGATGATATTTTCTAGTTCCACCCATTTGCCTGAGAAATTCATGATATCCTTGTTTTTAATGGCTGAGTAGTATTCTGTTGTGTTAATGAACCACATTTTCTTTATCCATTCTTCAGTTGAGGGATGTCTAGGTTGTTTCCAGTTTCTGGCTATTACAAATAAAGCTGTTATAAACATAGCTGAGTAAGTGTCCTTATGGGATGGTGGAACATCTTTTGGGAATATACCCAGGAGTGGTATAGCTTGGTCTTCAGATAGGACTATTCCCAATTTTCTGAGAAATTACCAAATTGATTTCCAGAGTAGTTGTACAAGTTTGTACTCCCACCAGCTGGGTAGGACAAGACTTCTCTGTGTAGTGTTGGATGTATGTAGACCAGGCTGGCCTTGAACTCACAGTGATACACCTGCCTCTGCCTCCCAAGTGGTGGTATTAAAGATATGCTCCACCACGATTGGCTATCTGAATTATCTTTCCTGGGGACACTGTATCTACCTCAGCACTGTAAGGGTTCTTAGTCAGATTTGTCACATCTTTCTGAGGCAGGACAGAATAAGGGACATTGGAAGGAAGGGAACCCTGGATGATATCTTTCTCCTGCTAACAGTAAAAAAATTCTAGCATAGCAGGTAAAGGTGACTACCATGCAAACCTGGCAACCTGAGTTTGAACTGAAACCTACTGTGGTGGTCATTTCCAGTTAGCTGGAGTCTTCTGCTACAACTAGGCTTCACCAATAGCCTCTCATAGGCTCCCTTCATGGTGCCAAGCCTCAATTTCTCTGCATGACTCTTCAGTACTGGGCTGTCAATGACAACTGAGGTTGTACTGTCACTAGTGGTCTTTTTTTGGCCTCAGGACTCAGCTGCTCTCCATGACCTCTTCATGTCTTCAAAACCAGTACCACCTAGGTGACTTTTACACATTACCAAGTCCAGCTGCAGTGTAAAATACAACCTTGGTTATCTCTGGAACACAGCTTCTTTGTGCTTTCAGAAAACATTTCCCAGAAGATATTACCTCAGTGATGTTGGTCTCTTCTTAATCAGAACTAATTTCTTAGCTCTAGCTAATTAGCATCAACTGTCCCAGTAATCTCTTCTATTCTTGACTCTAAAGCCAGAGCTACATGGCCGAAGCTGCCAAGTGCTGCTTGCTGGGGCTGGAACATGGATATTTGTCAATTTGACACATAATCATTTCTCCCTTTGCCCAAAGTGTGAAGAAAACCCCAACCAATCTATAATAGCATCATAATGCCTAACATGACTTAACTCTCCATCATACAACTCCAAATGCATGAGTTTAGCTGGGTGGGATCTTGCCCCAAGGTCACCACTCCCTTAATTCCATTTAATATCCTTGAACACAGGATTTAGCTTCATTGCACTTCCTGGTGCCCTTTTTTTACTTAAACCTTTTGTGTTTTTTCTTTCTAAGCTTGCTATGCTAGATCAAAATGCTCTACATGAGAATAAACCAGAGGACAAAGTCTAAGCTGGGCTTTTCTGAGACATGCTTTGTCAATGCAATTAATCAAAATCTCTTTACCTTAACCTCAGGTAGATTCTTTAGACAAGGGCAAAAAGCAGCCACATTACTCACCAAAATATTACAAGGACACTCTCTAGGCCATATACTAAAATTCTTCTTTTCTGAAACATCTTGAGCTAGGGCCTCACAGCTCAAATTACTCTCAGCAAGAATGTCTTCCATATTCCTACTTGGATGGCCCATTAAGCTCCACTTAAAGCATTCCACTGCTTTCCATCCAAAGTCTCCAAATCCACATTCCTCCAAACAAAAACATGGTCAGGCCTATCACAGCAATACCCCAATCCCTGGTAACCCAAAATGTTAAAGATGTCAGATCCATGGGATATCTGCAAGAAAAGCTGCTATCAGGGAGTGGAACCAGCCCAAGAAAAAGACATGTGTTGCAGCCATCAAAGGTGAAAGGAGTTGGACATCACACATGGAGATGTAGAGTTTGAAGTTTGTTCAGTTGGGTTTTGGTCTTGCTTTGTTTCACTATTTCCTCACTATGAGATTTTGGAATGGTAATGTATATCATGTGATGTTGGAGGTATGTGATCTGCTTATTGATTTTGATTTTATAGGGGATTTCAGTTAAATGATTGGATGAATCTCAGAAGAGATTTTGAACTTTGGACTTTTAACATTGTTGATACTGCTATAGACTATGGGGACTTTTGAGTTGAACAAAATGTATTTCTCATTATGCTATGGCTAGGGATAGCCCCCATAGACTCATGTGTTTGAACAAGTCTATGGGGGCAAGGGAGTAGAATGTGGTAGTTTGAATATACTTGGCCCAGGGAGTGGCACTATTAGGAGGTGTGGCCTTGTTGGAAGAAGTGTGTCACTGTGGGGGTGGGCAAAGAGAGCTTCTTCCTTAGTGGCCTGGGGATGCCAGTCTTTCCTGGTTGCCTTCAGATCAAGATGCAGAACTCTCAGTTCCTTCTCCAGCACCATGTCTGCCTGCATGCTGTCATGCTTCCTGCTATGATAATAATAGACTGAACTTCTGAAATTGTAAGCCAACCCTAGTTAAATGTTGTCCTTTATAAGAGTTGCCTTGGTCATATCTCTTCACAGCAATGGAAACCTAAGAAAGACATCTACTAAAGGAAGAAGGAGAAAAGTCACTCAAAAAAGTTTTCTTATGCCATCCTCAGTGTGGCATGTGCCTCCCCACACATCATACACAAACATACACAAAATGTTTAAAGATTAAAAAAATCCACAAAACTAAAAAACTGCTGTGAAGATTGACTATATAGAGACAATATTCCTTTTCTATAAAAGTATTTCAAATAAGAATGTTAAAATAGAACCAGGTGGTGATGGTACACACCCATGCCCACAGTTGGGTGTATACTTTTTTTTTCCTAAGAAGCATTAGCACTTGTGCTTAAAACTGTTAAAGGGCTGTGTTGCAGCCCGGGCTGCCCCAAGTTGGGCGCCAAAAATGTTGCGAGCCACGCTGCTCTAGGTCAGGGACCTCTCTATCAATGTTTGAACCCACACTGCCAAAAGCCTTGGGGGCTAAGTTGTTAGAGCCTGCACTGCCCCAAGCAAGTCGGGGTTCGGTCCACTGGTCGGGGTTCAGCAAAAGAGAAAGTGAGGATGAACGTGAAGAATGGAGACCAGACAAAGTGTGATTCAATCCTGTTTATTCTTCAGTCTCTCTTCCTAGTCCAAGTTCCAAGTCTTGAGTTCCTAGTCCCTAGTGCCTCCAAGTTCTAAGTTACTTCTTCCAAGTGCTAAGTGCCTAATGTCTAACAACTAACCCCACGTTGTACTGTCTAATTCCAAGTTCTTCCTCCAAGTGCCGAGTGCCGAGTGCCTAATACCTAATTCTCTGTTCCAAGTTGTACTCCTCTAATTCCTACTCTAAGTTGTACTCACTCCTTTTCTCTCCAAGTCCCAAGTTGCAAGTCCCTAATCCTAGTGTCAAGTGTCTGATTCTCTGTTCTCTCTTCTGTCTGCCTCTTGCCTTTTATATGTCTCACTTCTAAGCCACGCCACTAAGTCATGCCCTTAAGTCATGCCCTTAGGCCTTGTCTCTAAATCTAATCTCTAAGTCACCCCCTTAAGTATCAGCTCTAAATCACACCTTTAAGTCTCACACACCCAAGGGAAGATCCAGGGTATCTAAAACAAGATGTTATCTGAGTGTGCTCAGCTGTTGTAGGCTAATGTAATCAAGTCTCTTGTCAGGGTATATGGCTCAAGATGGCTGCAAGGGTGATAGCCGCCTTCTGTCCGGCTTCCCACAGGGCTGGAAGAGGACTCGGTAGCTGCTGCTTAAGCAGGAGGATCTGAGTTCCGATCCCCTAGTATAAAAAGCTAAGGATCTGGTCTTGGAAGACAGATGGGTCAGTAGATAAACTGCTTGGCACACAAGCTTGACCAGAATTCAGATCCCCAGTGCTCATGCAAAAAGTTGAATATGGTGAGCTGTAATCCCAGAGTTAGAGAGACAAAGACAGGAGGATCCCTGTGGGTTATTGGTCTAGACAATCAGTGAGCTCCATGTTCAGCAAGAGAAATCTGCCTGAAAAATAAGGGGAAGAAGTTTTTAAGGAAGACACCGAATAGCAATCTGCAGTCTCTACAAGTACCCCACCACACACATGAATGTTTACAGAAACATAAATAAATAAGAGGCCAGAGATGGTACAACAGCTAAGAGCGCTTACTGCTCTTGCAAGGGAATTAGGTTTGGGCCCTAGCACACACATGTCAACTCACAACTGCTTGTAATTCCAGCTTCATGGGATTCAACACTGTCTTCTGACTTCCACAAGCATGAGATACAATGTAGTACACTTACATACATGAAAGCAAGTGCTCATATGCATGAAAATAAATAAATATTTAATAAATACAATTTTTTTTGTTTGTTTTTTTGAGACAGAGTTTCTCTGTGTAGCTCTGGCTGTCCTGGAACTCACTCTGTAGACCAGGCTAGCCTCAAACTCAGAAATCCGCCTACCTTTACCTCCCAAGTGCTGGGATTAAAGGTGTGTGCCACCACTGCCCAGCTTCTTCTTTATTTTTTAAGATTTTATTTATTTAATTATTTTATATATATGATGATTACACTGTAACTGTCTTCAGACACACCAGAAGAGGGCTCAATGCTCTT
>JANHMN010000003.1:74700202-74710744 GCA_030674055.1 Rhabdomys pumilio | reverse complement strand
GAGGAGGAGAAGTAGAAGAAGAATGAGGAGGAGGAGAAGGAGGAGGAAAAGAAGAAGAAGAGAAGGAGGGAGAGAAAGAGGAGGAGAGACAAAGGGAATTATTAAAAGCAAAAACCTTATCCCATAAAATACTTTAAGAAGTACCAAAGTCAACTCAGGTGTCAGATAATCGATCAGTGAAACTTGAGCACCACTCTTAGTTGGTTAGATATCATCCATTTGGAGGTCACACAGTTGGGTAATAGACCATTAGCTTTCCAACAGCTTTGCTGGATAGCACCTGATACACAGATTATATAATTGCTTAGAGAAAGGAATCCTTGTACAGCCTAAGATGGGCATGACCTCCACCTTCCTCCATGGGCCTCCTGAGTACTAGAGCTATAGCTAAACTCTACCCACCACACCTGCTTGGTTGATGTCAAATGAAATAAAGAAGCTTGGTGTGGCCAGGTGTCATGGTACATGCCAGTAAGTCCAGCACCAAGAAGGCAGAAGCACGAGGATCATGAACTTGAGGTCAGCCTGGACTACATGGAACGGTAAGTTTCAGGTGAGCTCGAGCTGTGAGACTCCCAACTAAGCCAAACCACACCAAAAGTTTGTATCTGTCTTCATATCGTTGCAAATTCTCCTCGGGAAAGGTCCACATGGTGAGAAGCTCTGGGAGCCTGGTTTGTTAAACAGTCAATCAGGAAATGATTACTCAGTTCAACAACAGGCGAAAAATAGAAAACTACACACCGTCATCCGAGCAGAGCTCGGAAATGGATCACTCATGAAATGGCCTTCAGCCAGGAACTGTCCATCCAACTGCACTGGCTCCAGTTTCTGAGACAAAAAAAAAAAAAAAAAAAGTTTTGTATTTTAAGCTGTTAGTTTTAAAAACATTTTTTGTTTATGTGTATGTGTGTGCCTCTGAGAGTTAATGTTCACCACATTTGTGCAGGTGTACTCATGTCCTCAGAGGCCATCAGATCCTCTGGAACTGGAGTTGTAGATGGTGTGAGCATCCTGATGTGTGCAAAGCTGCAAACACAGGTCTTCTGCAGGATCAGTAAGTACTGTCATCTCCACCCCCTTAAGTGGCTCAGTTTTTAGGACAATTTGTACAGACACAGATACCTAATTTAGCACGTAAATGTAAGTGAAGAAAAAGGGTTTAGCATGCTGGCTAATTTTCTGCCTAGCATAGTGGGTAACTTTCTCTAGCAATTCTAGAAACCGCTATGACATCGTCTGTATCTGTGGTACTCAACCTTCTAAGGCTGTGAGCCTATTCTACAGTTCCACATGCTGTGACTCCCAAGCATAAGATTATTTTCCTTGCTACTTTATAACTGTGATTTTGCTGCTGTTATGAATCATAATGTAAGGGATCAGAATCCACAGGCTGACAACCTCTGTTCTATGACATGCCTCTGTAATGTCCGACAGCGTCTTTTGATAAAAGTATTTTGCCAGAAAGATTATTCTGTTTTCTTGTTAACCTGGCTCTGAAAAGTGAGTTCTAAAGGGTGGCTTTTTAGCTTTGAACACTTTTCTGATCGTTAGGAAGGAATCCTGGGAATGATATATTAAGAACCACTATCTGTACACTTTCCTGCCTTAGAAAAATCTGTCTTGCTGGGCAATAGTGGCACATACCTTGAATCCCAGCACTAACTTGGTAGGCAAAGGCAGAGGGATCTCTGTGAGTTTGAGGCCATCCTGGTCTACAGAGAGCAAGCTAATTTCAGGACAGCTAGAACTACACACAGAAATTCTATCTTGGAAAAAAAAAAAAGGTCTGTTCTAATTACTGTTACATTAGTTTATTTTGTGTGCACATGTACCTGCATGTGCACTCCCGTAGGTGCCATGGAGCACTTGTAGAGGGTCAGAGAACAACTTGGAGATTGAGGTCAAAGGTCAGTTTGTTAGGCTGCAAGTACTTTTACCTGGTGAGTCATATCAAAGGCCCTTTTCTTCTTCTTTTTTAAACACTCAAGTTTCATCAGCTTTATGGCTTTAATCTCCTCCTCTTCTGTTCTTTCCCGTCTCACTGTGGGACCCAGGAATTCCTGGGCTCCAGTGATCCTCTGGCTTTGGCTTCCCAAGCAGTGGGAAGGAGGCTTGTGCCCCACCATACCCAGCTTAGGCTGCTATTTAACCAACTGTCATCAAGATCACCTGTTTAATAAAACTTACTTCTACAAGTTTGTCATATTCCATATTAGCATGTTTTTATTGATCTGCTCACCAAAAAACAACAGACCTGTGGATCAGCGAGCAGTCATCTTTAAGCTAGATTCTTGGTCAATGATTTACTATAACTCTTTCACTGAGTTTAAAAGTTCAGTACTTGGACTGTAGAGACAATGAGCAGGTTAAGGCACTTGCCACCAAGGCTGACAACCAGAGTTCAAGTCCTTGGGTTGCACATGGCGGAAATAGAGAACTGACTCCTCAAAGTTGTCCTCAGACCCACACGGGGCCCTGTGGCATGTACAAGTTCCTTTCCAATCAATCAATCAATCAATCAATCAATCAGTTAATCAATCAATCAATGTGATTTTTTTTTAATCATAGTGCTTTGTGGGCATGGTAGTGCATACCTTTAATCCCGACGCTTAAAAGACAAAATCAGGCAAATCTCTATGAGTTCAAGGCTAGCCTGATCTACACATCTAGAGAGTTCCAGGATAGCCAGAGAAAATCATGAAGTCAGTCTCAAAACAAAAACAAAAAAACAAAACAATAAAAAAAAAACCTAAAAACATAGCACTCAGTATCCTGGTTTATGTTTTGTACAACTTGTCTAAGCTCCTGACCCATTTTTGTGAGTTGGTGATAAGTATAACTATAAAATGTCAAGTTTAGCATTTAATGTACATGAAATAACCATCACATTAACTATGTTCTTTAAAAATTACTTCATTTATTATGCATAAGTGCATTTGTGGCATGGTTAATGTTTGGAGGTCAAAGGGCAATTTGGGGGAGTCAGTTCTCTTCTTCTACCTTGTGGATCCTGGGTATTGAATTCATGTCTTGAGCCTTGACAACAGCACTATATCAAGTCAGTTCTCTTTATTGGGTATTTATTGAGATAAACTGTAGCAACAATAAAATCAGAAAAAAAAATATGGCCATTTGTGATCCCAGCACTCAGAAGCTAAAGTTGGAGGCTTCCTGTGAGTTTGAGACCATCTTGGCCCACAGAGCACATTCCAAGTCAGCCAGTACTAGACAAAAAAAAAAAAAACACCCAAGAAACAAAAAAACTGAGGTGGGCTTCAAATTTCCAAGTGCTGGGATCACAGGCGTATACCATCTGTTCTAGCAACAACATAAATGGTTTGTGTGTAAGTGCATGGGTGTGTGTGTGAGTGAGTGTGTGTGTGTGTGTGTGTGTGTGCGCACGCACACACACATGTATGTATGCATGCCTGTGGAGGCCAGAGGACAACTTCTGGTGTTGTGACTTAGGTGCTGTTCACTCATTTAAAAAAATTAGAGATTTATTTTTACTATTTTAAAATTATATTTATGTGTGTGTCTGTGTGTGGATATGTGCATATGAGTATAGGTGCTCACAGAGTCCAAAAGAGGATGCCAGGTCCCTTGAAGCTGGAGTTACGGGTGAGCTACTTGAGATGGGTGCTAGGAATTGAACTGGAGTCCTCTGGAAGAGCAGCCAGTGCTCTTAAGCACTGAGCCATGTTTCCAGTCTATTGTGTTTTATAAAAAGATAAGGAGAGAAGGAATATGTTTGGTGGATGTGCAGTCAGGTGTGGGGGAAGAGGGTACCTCTGTGGGCCCATGCTGACGCATCTCTTCCCCCTGAGGGATCAGCCACAGTATAGAATAGAAATAATATAAATATAAATATAAATATAAATATAAATAGAAATAGAAATAGAAATAAGGAAATAGAAATAGAGATAGAATAAATAGTTTATTCAGGGTATGGGGAGGGGAGCTGAGAGGGTAGTAGAGAAAGAGAAAGGTAGAGAGATAGAGAGTAGAGGCCAGCCATGAACACGTGGAGAGAGAGGCAGGAGAGGAATAGGGAGAGAGGGAGAGCAAGAAGGCAAGAGCAACAGAGAGTGGAAGGGGCAAGCAGCCCCTTTTATAGTGAGTCACAGTACCCCTCGCTTTCTTTGCGATTAAGGTCACTCTCACTGACCTGGAACTTGTTAAGCAGGCTAGGCTGATTGACCAGTGAGCTCCAGGTCTGTCTGTCTCTGTCTCCCAGCACGGGCATTACAAACCTATGCTACTATGCCCAGCTTTTATTTATTTATTTATTTATTTATTTATTTATTTATTTATTTATTTAGATAGCACCTCTCTATTATAAATCTCCGGCTGCCCTGGAACTCACTATGTAGACCAGATTAGCCTAGAACTTGCAGAAATCCATCTGCTTTCCTCCCTTCCTCCAGCCCCCCATCATCCACTTGTCCAAGATGCTTTTAAAGTTTCCCAACTAAATAGCTTATTCAGCTTTTTTGAACCCAGAGGATATTGAGCGGCTCTTGGGGCTTTTCAAGGCACACAAGAAAGGGACAAAGGCTCATACCCACTTTATTTGAACTTTAGGTTGAATTTAACACTGACAAGCTTATGTGATGGTTTCTACTAGTCAGAATTTAGATACAGAACCATAATCAACATTTATTAATGAATAAGTCATTCTGATATCTGATAGTGTTATGGAAGCTGGGGTACCACATGGAGTTTCTATATATTTTCTTTCATAAAGCTTTCTAACTTGGAGATTCCAAACAGTTCCTTTTCCATCTCAGTAACTATGAGGTTTCTATTAGTAGTTGAAGATCTTTTTCTCTTTCTCTCTCTTTAAATTCAAGTACTGATTTTGTGCCTTATAGATACTGGCTGTGCGTCCACCACTTGGAATTTAGCAGTAAAAAAGACATAAACAGTTTCTTTTCCATTCTCACACCTACTTTATTGTGATATAATTCACATACTATACAGTTCACCAAGGCGTGCAATTAAATAGTTTTAATATATACACGGAGCTGTACTTCTATCATTCAGCAAAAGAAATCCCAGTAGTAATGATGTCACTTCTAATCCCCGCCCCTGTGAAAATTTGCAGGTCAAATAAATGGCTCACATCCAAGTGTCAGGAGACAAAGCAAATTACTGTTGGTAAGGGTCAAAATTGAGGCGGGTCTTCCTGGCCACCTGCACCACTAGTGCCCTCATGACACTACGGCATCTTGTGATCAATTGGCGCGCGCGCCTGCGTGCGTGCGCCTGTGTGTATACAAAGCTTTAAAAGACACACAGCTTCCGGTAGGGAACCGCAGCGTGCTCTACCTGAGAACAAACAGCCAGGCAACACGTCCCGGGCCACACCCATGCCCCAGAAGTACGCAGGAAGACACCGACTTCGCGCTGGCGCAGACTCGGCTTCCGATTGGCCAGGCCTGCCCGAGGGCCCGCCTTCCGCATGCTGTCTAACCTAGGGTCATGGTCTTCGCGAGCAGTCGCGCGGGCTAAGCCCAGAAAGCGTCCTTCAGCTGATTCTCGGCCGAAGAAGGCTAGGTCCTTTGGCGAGGCCAGGCCCTGGGCTGTTCTAGGAGGCTCACAAGTCATTCTTTGTCCGTTTTCCGCAGAGGAGGGCGGGGCCTCGCCTGCTCCCGCCCCGGAAGCGGAAGTGCAAGCATCAGGGGGTTCTGTCCACTGTGAGCCCGGCCCGTGTGGCAGCGGTTCCTCTCGGTAATTCTATCGTGTCCTCTTGGCTGCTAGCTGTCGCATTCACCATCTCACCATGCTGTCTCTAGACTTTCTAGACGATGTGCGGCGGATGAACAAGAGGCAGGTAAGATTGGCAGCCCCTTCTGCCAGGGTTACTCTGGTCTCTTTGCCGTTGCGGGGGCTCTGAGCCGGATTGAGGGCCTTCGTGGGTCGATTGCCTGTATGGATCATTTCTTTCTTTGCAGTCTGTAGCCAAGGCCTTTTTGCCCCCATTCATAGCACCAGATACGGGGGACCGAGAGGGAACGCGAACCCTTGCGATCCCTTCCTCCCAAGGAGGCAGGGGAGTAAGTGAAAACTGTAGGAGGCTTTGTAAATAGGAGTTTTGGACACTATAAGGCGGCAGACTTGACCGTTTCTGGTAGGGCTCAGGGGATAGCCATTGCAGGTCCCACAAGAGCCGTTTTGTTGCTTTCAGCCCAGCTAGACCTCGGTAGACTTCATCCATTTTAACTTGGGTCACTCTAAGCTCAGAGTTGAATCTATTATACCACTTGTGTGTCAGTTTCCTTAGCACAAAGGTGACAGTCCTCAGAATCTTTGATGACAGATGACAGTGGGACAGAAATCTTGAAATTTAAGTCTCCATATTTTATCCTTAAATCTTGCTTTCTGGCCTTCTAGCTCTTGTGCTTAAAGGTTCTGAGAACACTGTCACCTTTTTGTCACCTGAACCAAATGTTCTGGTAGCAATTGACCTTCCTTCCCCTCATGTCTATCTCCCTCCTCCCACCCCTCAGCATTTTGGTATTTGGTATTTAAAGATTTAAAGATTTTTTTTTTTTTTTTGGAATAGGACATTTGTTTTGTACTGTTTATAATTATTACATAGAAAACTAGGTCCGTCTCTTCTTAGACATACCTACAAATTTGTGAGACATTCCAGTCAGAACAGCTTCAAGGAGTAGCTGTCATTTAGCTGGCTTTTGTGTGTATGGACTCGTATTTTGGTGTCAGGGGTCAATCCCAGGGCCTTGCATTCATCACAGGCTACCAGAGCTGCACTCCTAATTTTGAAAGAAGACCTTATTTTTATTACTTTATTTTGAGACAGAGTCTTGCTATGCAGTCCTCCTGCCTCAGCCTCGTGAGAGGTAAATTTATAGATATATGGCATCACTGGTTAGTATGACTATCTGTCCATTGTAAAGCAAAGTCTCCATATGTAGCCCCTGGAACTCACTGTGTAGCCCAGACTGGCCTTGAACTGGACTCCTCTTGAGTGCTACACTTAGCATATCAGGGTAAATAACCATCTTTTTTTTTTTTTTTTTTTTTTTGGTTTTTTTGACCAGCCTTGCTTTGTACTTAGAAATTTGCCTGCCTCTGCCTCCCAAGTGCTGAGATTAAAGGTGTGCGCCACCACTGCCCAGTTCGTTCGTTCTTTCTTTCTTTCTTTCTTTCTTTCTTTCTTTCTTTGAGATAAGGCCTCATGTGTAGACCAGCTGGTTTGGAAACAGATCCACCTGCCTCTGCCTCCGCCTCCGCCTCCGCCTCCCAAATACTGGGATTGAAGACATATTGCCTGGCCGGGTGACACCACTCCCCTCTTAAAATTCATTCCCAGAAGAGAAATTTTGTGTATGTATATTGCTGGTGATCATCCCCAGGGCCTTTCATGATCTTTGTTGTAAGACAGAGTTTCTCTTCCTGTTCTTGAACTCATTCTGTAGATCAGGCCAGAGCCTGGAACTCTCCCTGCCTCTGCCTCCCAAGTGCTAGAATTTAAAAGCACACACCACTACCTTCACAACTTGGTCTTTCAGTTTCTGAGCATGTGCTCTACCAATAAATTATACCTGTAACCCTTGTTTTAATTTTTTTTTTTTTTTTTACTTTTAAAAAGGTGTGTATGTTCACCATGTATATGTCTGCTGCTGGGCGAGGCCAGAAGAAGGCATCGGGTTCTGTGGAATTGGATTTACAGTTGTAAGCTGCCATGTAGATACTGGAAACCAAACCTAGGTCTTTTGCAAGAGTAGCAAGTGCTCTCAACACTAAGCTGTGTCTCTAGCCCTTTACTTATTTTTTGTTGTTATGAAGTGTCTGTGAATGCGGGTATGCACAGTTACAGACTGCATGTGACAGAGAACAACTTTTGGGAGGTGGCTCTCTTCTACCACCTTCTCTTCTAGGGTCTTGCTTGTTCCTGCCATGTCAAGTACCCCAGAGTAAGCTGGTCCATGAGCTTACAAGCTGAGCTCTGGCTAGCCCCTCCCTTTTAAGGCGTATTTATTTTGTGTGTCCATATGTGTATGGGTGTGAGTGTACCTTGACATACACGTGAAAGTTAGAGACTGACTTGTCAGACTCAATTCTGTCCGCCAGAGGCCCAGGGATTGAACTGAGACTGTCAGGCTTGGCAGCAAACACCTTTACCAGCTGAGCTGTGCTGTTGTCTGCACGTGGCTTTTTGAAAGGTAGCTTCTCCTTGAACAAAGGAGAGTACACATCTATAATCCAGCATTTGGAAGGCTGAGCTAACCTGGGCAACATAATTGAAGAGCGGCATGTAATTAAAATCAAAATCTTGTCCCCAAAAGAGAAAAAAACAACCAACCAATCAAAAACCCTACAACTGAAATCCATGGTGGTACCATGCTGCAGTCCCAGCACTTTGAAAGTGGAGATTGGGGGGTGTGTGTCCAGAATTAAAGGGTTAAAGGATGACTTCTGGGATTTGGTTCTCTTCTTCCCATCCTATGGGTCTTGGACATCAGCCTGACACCTTAATTCTCTGAGCAATCTCTCCATAGACAGACATACACACACACACACACACACACACACACACACATACACACACACACACACACACACACACACACACACACACACACACGTCAAGATCACCTTTTAACTAGGGCTTTTCTTTGTTTGTTTAAAATTTATTTATTTTTATTTTATGTGCATTGATGTTTGACTCTATGTCTGTGTGAGGGTGTCAGATCCCCTGGAACTGGAATTGCAGGCAGTTGTTGAACTGCCATGTGGGTGCTGGGAATTGAACCTGGGTCCTCTGGAAGAACAGTCAGTGCTCTTAACCACTGAGCCATTCTCCAGTCCCAGCTAGGGCTTTTCCTAATCCACGAGTCCCAAATTTGTAGAGTTTATCTATTTCTAAAAAGGTTAATAAATCCTTCTAGAAAGGTTACTATCATGTCATTAACGTGTCATGGAAGGGGGATTAAGAAAAGACAGTCGCATACAACTGTGAATCAGTATGTAGACTTCTCAGTCCCTTCTCCAGCACCACGTCTCCCGCACATCACCACGCTTCCCACCATGGTGATAGAAGATTAAACCTCTGAAACTGTAAGCCAGCCCCTCAATTAAATATTTTCTTTTATAAGAGTTTCTATGGTCATGGTGTCTCTTTATAGCAATAGAAACCTTAAATAAGATAGGGGGTCTAACAGGTGGATCCTCATGGACCTGCTAGCCAGACTTTTGAACTGAAATGACAAACTCTTTAAGTTTAGTGAGAGATGGTCTCAAACATTAAGGCCAGGAGCAATTGAAGAAGACTCCCAGTATTGACTCCTGGCCTCTGCACATAGCCCCGTGGATAAATTCATCTGCACACCTGCATACACCACACAAATACACAAGCTTCTTCTATAGCACAGAACACACAAAAAGTTAAGACAGTACCAAATTTAATTTATAAATATAAATCCCCCATTTTTTTACTTTTTGATAATATATCTATTTTTTGAGATTTGTATGTAACTACTACATATTATATAATTTGCCCCATTTTCTTTCCTGTAAACCCTTTCGTGCACCCCCCTTGCTTCTTTCAAATTAATGAGCTCTTTATTTTATTGTTACATATAACTGAGTGTGTGTGTTTCTAATGCATAAATACAAACTGCTCAGTCTATATAATGTTGCTTGTATTGGTATGTTTTGAGGGCTGTGGTGGAATAGGAATTGCCCGCATAAACTCCTGTGTTTGAATGCTTGGCCCATAGGAATGGCACTAATAGGAGATGTGGCCGTGTCAAGTGAGTGTGGCCTTGTTGAAAGTATGTCACAGGGTGGGGGGGAGGTTGAAGTCTATGCTCAAGCTGTACCCAGTGGGGTACAGAGCCCTTCTGCTGCATGTAGATCAAGGTGTAGAATTCTCAGCTCCTCTAGCACCACATATGCCTGCACGCTGCCACGCTTCCTGCCATGATGATAATGGACTAAACCTCTGAAACTATAAGGCAGCACTAATTAAATATTTTCCTTTTTGAGAGTTGCTGTGGTCATGGTGTCTCTTCAGAGCAATGAAACCCCAAGACGAGGGCTGACCATTTAGTATTGGATAACCAATTAGTCTACTTTTTTCCTGGGGAAGATTATTTTTCGATTATCCGCTTTCCTTAGTTCCCTGTGGTTCTTTTTCTAAGGTTGGGGCCTCGTGAGCTTTACCTCTTTCACATTAGCATGTGTATTGTTCACGTCATGCTCAGGCAGTCAAGCTAGTGAGACCTCATAGACCTCATAGGTGTAGCTTCTGACACAATCTTCCAACACGCTTCCTGGTCCTCTGGCTCTTATCTTTCACAGTGGTCCTTAGGTGCAGAAGTTGTGATGTAGGTGTATCTGTTGGGACCGGGCTCCACAGCTCTGCGTTGTGATCAGTTATAGTTTCCTGTAGTGGTCCTTGTCTACTACAAAGAGAAGTGAGGGCTGAAGACTACACTTACCTGTGGGTACAAACACAAATGCTCAGAAATAGTTAGAGGTTAGGCTGTTTTAGTAAAGTGATGGTTG
>JANHMN010000003.1:74664232-74696185 GCA_030674055.1 Rhabdomys pumilio | reverse complement strand
GCCTCTGCCTCTGCCTCTGCCTCTGCCTCTGCCTCTGCCTCTGCCTCCCAAATGCTGGTATTAAAGGTGTGCATCAACACACCTAGCTTCCCCCACTTCCCCTTCGACGGGTCTCCTGTAGTTCAAGCTGAGTTGAATTCTGTATGTAGTCAGGCGTGACGTTGAGCTTTTGATCCTTTTGCCTCTCCCAAGTGCATCTGCCAGTGCACCTAGTATGTGGTGCCAAGATGTACATGTAGAGGTCAGAGGATAACTTGTGGGAGTCAGTTCTTTCCACCTGTGAATACTCAGGTCATATTGGTATTATGGATACCATATCTCCAGTGTTGCAGTGAGCTTTGTGCTCTTGGTGAGTTGCAGGCGAGCACTGGCTCAGGAGCTATCTTGGATCTGAAAATGTAACACACATACACACGCACACGCACATGCCAATTAATTTTAAAATGTCTTCGCTACTTCAAAAGCTGATCACTCCTAGGTTTTTTCCTGCTACCCCAGGACCAGTCAGGGAAGTGGCCAGTGGCTACTTACCCCAAAACTTACATGGTTGGGTAGCTTTGTCTCCTTCTTATTGCTTTTTCTTCTTCTTCCCCCAGTCCTTGATTCTCCCCGTGTCCTACCTGCACAACTCTTAAGTGTCCCAACTGGTGCCCAGCCATTGGCCACTGATATCTTTATTGATAGATCAAAAACCAACTGGAGACAAGGACCTTCAGCATCTGGACACGAAGATTCAAAGCAGTAGCACCAATCTCCAACACTCCAGTGCCAGAATATGCAATGTTTAGTGTGTCAGTTAAAAACTAAGAGTATAGTTGAGTATGGTGGCTTGTACCTGTTATTCAAGTACTCAGAAGGCAGAAGCTGGAGGATCAGAGTTTGATGCCAACCTGGCCTACATAGTTCCAGCCAGTCTGTCGATAACACTGCCAAACCACTTCTTGCCTCGGAGAGCACCAGGTATATACATGGTGCACACACATACATTCGTGCATGTTAAGCACCCATACCATTATTAAATTTAAAAAAGGGTGTGTGTCAGTTTATACCTTTGATCTCGAACTTGGGAGGTGGAGGCAGAAAGGTCAGAAGTTCTAGATTATCTGCTACACATGTATTTTAAGGCCAACCAAGGTTACTTGAAACCCTGTCTCATTTTTAAAAGGGAGAGGAGAAGTGTGTTTGTCATATTAAAAGTGTAATTTATTCAGATAATAGGTTTACTAGTAATTTACTTAATGTTTAAACAGTTCTCCTCAGTTTTTTTAAAATGATCCTTGTAAGCCAGGGGTGTGGTTCAGTGGTGAAATGCTTGCATAGCCTGTGGAAGACCTGGATTTCCATTTCCTACCCACAGATGGTGACAGAATGATAATGGTGATAAGAACAATACTTGAAATGGTATCACTACAGACTTTTTAATATTTAAAATTGGTTTGCATTAGTCTATTTTCCTTTTTAAATTTTTGTTATGTTTAAATGTTACTGTTTTATGTGTTAAGGTATATTGCCTGCACATATGTCTGTATCACTTGTGTATGCGGTGCCTATGGAGGTAAGAAGAGGGCATCAGATCCTCTAGAATTGGAGAGGTTGTGAGCTGTAGTGTGGGTGCTAGAAATTGAGCCCATTTCCTCTGGAAGGGCAGCTTGGAACTGTTGGACCATTGTTTATGGCTTATTTTGCACAGGGTCATTTTTATGTGAGGCGTGCGAGCATATTTTCTTCTGTCTCCCTGCCCTCTCCTACATGCATTATATATTTTATTTTACTCATTTTGATTTTGGGGTCTTGGGATGTAGTTCAGGTTAGCACTGAACTCAGTTTTGCTGCCTCTGCTTCCCAGGTGCTGGTATTACAGACATTTACCACTGTTTCTAGTCTAGCTACCTCCACGTGCTTTAAACTGGTATCTACGTAAGAATTCCAAAAGCATCAGGTTTTTGTTTTTTATTTGCTCCACTGGACAGCTTCACCTGACTACTGACCAGGCACTTGGTTCTTTGCGTGACAAAAATAAGATTCAACCTGTTTCTGTAACTGTCACATCTGCTTAGTTGTCTTTGACACAAACTGAGGGTCATTCTTGATTCTGCCGTGTCTAATTGGCCACCAATTGTTTTCTTCTCTCTTCTCCTTTATTGCTGTTCTATTTCAGGCCCTTGTCATTTCCTGCCTGGCTGTCATCATGACCTTTGAGAAGAAATGCTTTTCTAATAAGAAAAAGTTAATATATTCCCATAATATGAAATGCTAGAAACAGGAAAATCTAGATTGAACCTGTCTTTGTAACTTTGGGATAAAAATCATTGCTAATGTTGTAGCCTCTCTTCATGTATAATTTTACATATAATTGAGATAATTCTATAAGTGCATTTTCTTTTTCTTTTCTCTGTTTTTTTCTCCTTATCATTTGCATGTATATAATGTATACACACAGTGTGTATGTGTATCTATTTGAAAAAAAATTTTTTTTTTAATTTTTTGGGAGTACTAGATATCCAGCTAAGGGCCTTGTTTGCTGAGCTACAAGCCTCAGCCTGACAATCTAAACAACAGGGTTTTTTTATTTATTTAACTTTGAGACAGAATCTCACTATATAGCCTTGGATGGCCTGAACCTTGCTATGTAGATCAGGATGGCCTTGAACTCACAGAGATCTGCCTGACTGTAATAAAAGCTTTAAGTATAACCATATAGCAGCTTAGCATGGTGGTACAAGACTGTAATCCCAACAGGAGAATTGCTGTGAGTTCAAGTCCAACAAAACAATAAGCAAACAGACGAATATTCCTGTAATTCCAGCACTTGGGAGGCAAGAAGAGTGTTGTAAGTTCATGTTAGCGTGGACATAGTCCCAGCTAGCCTGCCATACAGGGTGATGTCTCGTCTCAAAAACAAGATGTGGACAACAAAACCAACCAAATGGTTTTAAAAAGAAAATCCGTAATAATAACAAATACAGACACAAACAGTGTTTCTCGTAGTTCCCCAATTTTGTTTTATGGTAGAATTTCTGGGAATCCAGTGATGCCTGCCTCCCATTCCCAGGTATTCTGATATGACTGGGTTTGTGTGTGACCTGGGCATGAGGATTTATTTAAATTGCTTAGGTTATTTATTCCAGTGTACAGGAGAGTGGGAACCACTGCTGTCCCCATATATGTCTTCAAACAGTAGTGTCTGTGACTGGATGATACCTGTATTGAGTTTAATGTCCTGCTTATGTGTTTGGTTTTTACTAATGTTCTTATCACTGAAAACCTGGGTTTGAGTTCCTGATGACAGAAAGCTCTTAGGACCTTTTTAGAACTGGGTGTGAGACAGCAGGTAAGAGGGAAGAGATGCTCTCATGAGTTTCTCCACTTCTTCCTAGTTTCTGAAATTCTTAGACAGAAATCTCTATCGTCTATCTTCTCTTTCTAAAACAAATGATAATGCAGTGTCACCTTTGTGCTGTTCTGTGCCTCGATGAGCTGTTTCCTCCATAATCAGCTGAACTCGTAAGGTCATCATGGGCTGTATCTTCTTAAATGGCAGACGATGATCCAGTTCTCATTTGAATATTTGAATATGTTTAGTATTTTCAGATGAAGCCAGAATAAGGGCAGTGTTTTCTAAAGTTCATTCTTTTATATTGTTTGTCATTTGAAATTTTAAAAGGTTAAGGAATTAGTAACACTGCCCTTTTCAAGACTTAAGCATCCTTGAATTACAATGCTTAAAATGGAACTAGTTAGTGAAGAGTGATAACTAAAGACATTCCTTGACTAGCTGAGGGAAACCAAGCTGAGTGTGATGATGCACACATGTAATCTCAGGACTTGGAGGCTGAGGTAAAGAAATCTCCACAGGTTTGAGGGCATCCTGATGTATATACTGTGAGACTGTGTCTCCAAAACGAATGACTGGAAGGAGGGAAGAGCATGATTAGGACCACCTGCTTTGAGGACAGAGTTATCTATGGCACAGAGGTTGTTAAAGTGCAGAGTGCACCACAGGGTACATTGGCATCTGTTGCTTTGCTGAATTCCTAATTTTGAAATAGATGTAACCTGCCTTTCTGTATCTTTTTTCCTCCTAGTGGCAGCATGGAGCCTGCGTTTCACAGAGGGGATCTCCTTTTCCTCACGAACCGAGTTGAAGATCCTATACGTGTGGGGGAAATCGTTGTTTTCAGGATAGAAGGAAGAGAGATTCCTATAGTGCATCGAGTCCTAAAGATCCATGAAAAGTACATGCCAGCTTTTCATCTGTGTGGTTTTGTAAAGTTTTGTTTTAGAGTTTGAACTGTTTATTTATTTTTTATTTATTCTTATTTTATTTATTTATTTATTTTATTTATTTATTTATTTATTTATTTATTTGAGACAGCGTTTCTCTGTGTGGTCCTGGCTATCCTGGAACTCATTCTGTAGACCAGGCTGGCTTCGAACTCAGAAATCCACCTGCCTCTGCCTCCCAAGTACTGGGAGTAAAGACGTGCGTCACCACCGCCCGGCTTGAAGTGTTTAATTTCGATACATAAAAGTTGTTGAGAAGTGGGGCTGGGCAACAGCTGAGCAGTTACTGAGAGTACTTGCTCTTGCAGAGGGCCCAGGTTTGGCTCCTAGCACCTGTGTGATGGCTTTTAACCATCTGCAGCTTTAGTTTCAGGTCATCTGATGCCTTCTTCTGACCTCTTGGGGCATCAGGCATGTTTTTAACACACATACATGTGGGCAAAATGTTCATATACATAAGACATTTTTTTAAAAAATATAAAGAGGGCTGTAGATACAGCTCAGCTGGTGAACTGAAGCCCTGGATCAGCGCCCCCAACACAGAGGCCAAAACCCAGGCCTGGGCACATGTAATCCTAGCACATGGAAACAGAAACAGACAAGCTCAGGGTCATGTTGCCTTACATAGCAAGTTGAAGGCTAGCCTGTGCTAATGAGCCTCTTCTCTAATAATAAAACACTGTAGAAAGTTCAAGGAATCCTCGGTCTTTACTTCTCACGCAGTTTTATGAAGTTTGGCGAACATTTGGAAAACTCTGGATAGGTATTTACCTATTTCTCTGAATATTTTTCCGGAGTTTTTCTTGTTCTTTTCTAATTCGTTATCAGTCTGTGTGTGTCTCAAAAATCTTGTTGTAAAGAAAATTCCTATGTATAACTCCCTGCTATAATGGAATATAAGTAGCCTTAATGAATAAAGAAACCTTAAAATGAGAACAAACGCTGTAAAGCACTATAGTGACAATAAGTATGACTTCTTTTGAAATACTGGAGTTAAACCAGGCCAGACCCAAATATATTGACTTTTCAAAGTTCAGTAAAGAGGCCTGACCAGATGGCTCAACAGGTAAAGGTGCTTGCCATCAGGCCAAAGTGACCTGACTTCTGTCCCCAGAACCCACAGTAGAAGGAGAGAACCAAGTCTCAAAAATTGTCTTCTAACCTCCACATATGCACTATGGCAATATATATAAACAACATAATTGTAAGTAAATTTAAAGTTTAAAATTTTTCAAGAAACTGGTGAGATGGCTCAGTGGGAAAAGGCATTTATTACCAAGCCTGATGACCTGAATTCACCCCCCAACCATCCACATGGTAAGAGCTGACTCAGCGTCGTCTTTGAACTCCCCATGTGAACCTGGTGTGCGCAGCACTAAACTCCTGACCTTCCTGCTTCTGCATCATGAGTTCTGGCTTTTATGACTGTGTGCCAGTGTGCCAAGCCCAAGATAAATTTCTAAAATCTAAGTTGTTTCTCTATATGGAATGTTACATTTTAGAAACAGAAAGAACATATTTCTTTTACCTTAGGGTAAGAACAAAGAGCAAAAAGTTTAGCTTCCCTGTGTCTCGCTTTCTTAAGGTAGTGTAAAGACTTCAGAAAGGTAAATGGTGAACTCTGAAGTGGGTGCTCCCTGTCCAGCTGCGCATCCCCATTCTTTCCAGTCTGTATGTTGGAACTTATGGAAACTCAAGAGGAGGAGAGAAAGAAATGAACAAAGGGGTGGTATACTGGGGACCCGAAAGGCTCTCTTACATTTAAGTCCTCAATTCCGACTGGTTCAACATCTTGTAGTTTTTCTCCATTTAATAGGTAATCATCTGGGGTGGTTTGTACCTTTATCCCAGCACCAGAGACGTGAAGTCAAGAGATTGGTAGTCCGAGCCATCCAGGACAGCAGAGTGAGGAAAGGTCACTTGTACGTCAGCACTCAGGATCAGAATTTTTGTGATCTTTCTTTTGCCTCCTGGGTATTGGGATTTCATGCAGACACCACCACACCTGGCTGGAGCAGATCTTGACAGGTGGATTGAAGTTGGCCACCAGGGAAAAGTATTTGTTCTGCATTAAGTCATTGAGAGAGATGTGTACTTTTTCAAGAATCAATAGTGATCTCTCCTGATTCCAGCCCAGCAGGGGAAAGCACAGTATTTGCAGGTCTTTGGGACTAGCCCAGACAGTGGTACTCTTTCCCTTCTGGCCGCTTCTCTTCAGCCTCTGAGAGGCTAGTCTTTTTTTTTTTTTTTTTTTGGTTGACCTGTCCTTCCTCCCTGATGTTTCTGGCATTGTCTTTAACCCCCCAGGGTATCTCAGACATTCTTTCGATTACTGAATTATCAGCTACTGGTTATATTTTATATATAATATATACTGGTTTTCTCTGTATATATTTGCATTTTTTAAACTGGAATCTCATTTTCAGTGTGCCATTTGCACGTAAGTGTCTTTGGTGTTTGTAACACCTCCCAGTTTTCTCCTGAATTCTTGCACGTTGGGAGTTAGCTTCCTGAGTGGGTATTAGTCAGTGGAAACCTGAAGCTCCTTTTCTTTTTTATAGACTGTGATTGTTAAAGACACTTGGATTCATTTTAGTCTGGTCTTCGTTAACTGTAAATTTTGCTTTGTTATCAGTTGCATTTTAAGCTCACTAGAAGATGGGCTGGAGAGATGACTCAGTGATTGTTGTTTCCCCCCTCCCCCTTCCCGAAGCAGTTCACATGTACCTCCAGGTCCAGGGGATCCAGTGCCCTTTTCTGCCCTCTGCAGGCTCCAGACACATGCACAGTACACATGCATGTATGCAATCAAAACACTAATTAATATAAAGTAAACCTAAAAGCAATTTTAGAAATTACTAGAGTTAACCATTCTTTAGTAGCATTAAATTCCTTGACTTTTTTTTTTTTCTTTCTGAGATAGGGCCTCATGTAGCCCAGGCTGTCTTTCAACTCTGTGTGACCAGAGAACTCCTTCATTTTCCTGTCTTTACCTTTCAAGGATTGAGATTATAGGCATGTGCTGCCATGCTCAATTTATTTGGACTGAGATCAAATGCAAGGCCTAGTATAAGCTAGGCAAGAATTCACCATACTACATCAGCAGCCCTAAAGCAATCATTTCTTCATTAGGCAAGACAGTTTGTGGTTTTGCTTTTGTTTTTGGTTTTGTTTTGCTTTTGAGCTGGGTTCTCTATGCAGCCCTGGCTATCCTGGAACTTGCTATGTAGATCAGACTGGCCTTGAATTCACAGAGATACACCTGCCAAAGTCTCCTCAGTGTTGGGATTGAAAGCATGTGCCACTACACCTTGCCCAAGATAGTATTCTAATCAATGTTACCATACCTGAAAAATTGAGGCTTTTTTCCCACTTGAGACAGGGTTCCTGGCTGTCCTGGACGAGGCCAGTCTTGAGGTCACAGAGATCTGCCTGCCTCTGCCTCTCTAGTACTGGATTTAAAGGTGTGTACTACCACACTCCACTTTTCTTTTAAAACTTGTTTTTCTAATAATTACTTATGTGCTAGAGGAAGACTAA
The DNA here is from genome assembly GCA_030674055.1 of Rhabdomys pumilio. Taxonomy (NCBI): domain Eukaryota; kingdom Metazoa; phylum Chordata; class Mammalia; order Rodentia; family Muridae; genus Rhabdomys; species Rhabdomys pumilio. The sequence goes on along the minus strand of JANHMN010000003.1, from coordinate 74,688,361 downwards.
GATAGTGTGAAGCCGCAGTCTACTGTAGGCAGCCACTGTTTACCCCTTGGTCTGTGTTACTTTTGCTCTTACAGTTTGTATTTAAAGGTTTTCTAGCATGCATAGCCGGGTCTACTGCGTCCCACGTATCTACCATCTACCAGATGGTTAGCATGTTGCCATCTCTGTGCGATGTGCATTCTCTTCATTTCTTCCTTTCTTGTAGTGTTTAAGCCAGGTCCTCAGTGTCATAGCATGTCACATTAATGCTTCAGTAAATTTCTATAAAATAACCATTAAGCTTTTATTAACTAAGATTATAATTAGTGTGGGGAATAAATATATGCTATAATAAATATAATTAAATATAATAGAAGTAATAACTATGGTGAAACCTTAGTAACAATAAAGAGGAGTGTGTCATTTACCCATTAAAAAAAAGAAGTAATAACTAAATATATGATGAATAAAAATGAACAATTCCTTAAGGTTATTAACTTTCTAGTTGTTTGACTTAGCAGTTTTACCGTGACTTTAACTGTTTGAACTTAGGTCAGATAAGGTCCTCAGCTGCAGCTGGCTGATATGGCCTTAATAGACACTTGGAATGTTATTTTAATTACCTTTATTGTTTTTCAATTATGTTTCTTCATTTGGGAGTGACTGCCAGTGCATATGGAGGTCAGAGGTCAGCTGGAGAAATTGGTTTTTTCCTTGTACTGTGTGGTTTCTGGCCACCAAACTCAGGTTTGTCAGCCTTGGTGGCAAATGCCATTACCTGATGAGCCATCTCACTGGCTGCACGTTACAGACTCCTACTCCATCTTGAGGTGCCTTCTCTAACACACTTTGTCTCATGCAGAAATTTTCAGATTACTTAAAGGAACTATGCTGTTCAGTAGTTTCTTATAGTCTCTACTTGACAGTTACTTCCTGGGGGATAATTTAATGTATTTTATCTGTTGGATATTGTAGAAAGTTGGTTGTGTGTGTTTTAATTTAAATTGAGATTTGTTTCATATGTTGGTTGATCTCCTCACCGTGTAAAGCTTGCATGGTCATCTGCGGACACTCACGCTCCTGCAGCAGTGTTGGCAAGGCTGGTGTAGTGCAGCCGGCTCCTTCACCACTCACTTCTCACTGGCTTGTTAGCTCTCTCCATGCTAAGTAGTCCAGCTGTCAACGTTCTGTTAGCCAGTTACAGAATTGCTGTTAGGCGTGATGGTACCCAGTGTGTGGTGACAAGAGCTGGTTCTGTGCATTGAATGCCATGAGGTGTTTGGTGACTTGTGTTTCCTTCCTCTTTGAAGGCAAGATGGGCATATCAAGTTTTTAACCAAAGGAGATAATAACGCTGTTGATGACCGAGGCCTCTATAAGCAAGGGCAGCACTGGCTGGAGAAGAAAGATGTTGTAGGGAGAGCGAGAGGGTGAGTACCCAGGGGACACCATGGGCTTTTCATATTACTTTAAACATGGTCTTACTGCGCATGACTGAGTCCATAACTGTTGGTCCTGGTTACACCAAGTCACCTTTTTGTCCTTCAAAACATAAATCTTAAAGTTCACTTACGTCTTAAGGCTTACTAATTCTTGAAGGGAGGAACAGAGTACAATAAGAGAGTTGAGTGTTAATGGTATAGTGGATATCACAATTAAATAAAAAAATGTTGGCCAGGTGCAGTGGTTCATACCCGTAATTCCAGCTCCTGGGAGGTAGACCAAGAGGACCAAACAATTCACGGCCAGACTCACTAAAAATCTGTGAGTTTAAGACTAGCCTGGGCTACCTGAGACCCTGACTCTAAAAACAAGAATCATGTATTCAGTTTACCCAAGGAGCATTGATATCTGTACTTGGCTAGGCTATTAGGATCTAGAATGGAATTGTTACTGCTTCATGAAACAAGTTATTAGAATTTTATTGAGACGATTTAAATTGTTCATCTGATTTAGTTTTGTTGTGTTAATATAGCCTATATTTTATTTCAGTCTTGAAGTTGATGAGATCAAATGAAAAATTTAAATTATATTAAGCCTGTTTATTTCAGATATTATCAGGAGAACAGATCAGTGGAGGACAGGAATTGTAAGTTACTGGCGTAAGGAAGTATGGAATTACTTCTTTAATGTATTAATAGTATTAACAATAACTCACCTTTATTAGGGCTTGCTATATTCCAGACTCATTATATGTGCCTTATAAGTATTGCTTCATTTTAACCTCCAAACAACTCTTAAGACTCCCATTCTGCAGATGAGGAAACTCAGACAAGCCATGTTCTCTATCTAAGATCACGGTGATGGTGGTATTAAGTGGCTGGAAGCTCCAGAGCCCATGCTCTGAGCCATCACAGCAGAATTGCTGGCATGGCACCCCTCACCTGGGTGGGTGGGAGCTGGTTCTCTGTTTAGGTGCTTCATAGCATTCTTACTGTTGTCAGAACCTCTGCTCCTTACTACGTCCGTCAGCTGTGTACAGCCACCTCACTATGATGCTGTGCTGTGCAGAACAGGTGGCTGTTCCTGAAAGAAAGCTTCTTAATTGTAGTATGAGAAATGGAAAGGAATCCCAGATCAGAACAAGTACTACTGTGTTGTTGTTTTGTCTGCAAATGCTCGTGTGTGTGTGTGTGTGTGTGTGTGTGTGTGTGTGTGTGTGTCTGTGTCTGTGTGTGTGTGTGTGTGTGTGTGTGTGTGTGTGTGTGTACGTACAACTTAGCAGAATTTTTATATCCTATGTTGGAACTAAACATAGCCTACATTAGGTCATTGGTAGCTCTGAGAACCAGATTTCCAAATTTCCTCATTTCCAAAGACACTTCTATCATCAGACTCACCCATCTCTCTAGTCTTTGTTCCCTTTAGCTGTAAGTCTGCAGGTACATTTAGAATGGCCAGGAAGCACCAGGGTTGCTTTACTTTCTTCCACCTCCATCAATTTTTTTGGAGAGGTTTTCTCTGTGTAACTCATTCTGTAGACCAGCTAGCCTTGAACTCAGAGATCCCCCTGCCTCTGCCTCCCAAGTGCTAGGATTAAAGGTGTGTGCCATCATGCCTGGCGACATTTGTTATATAAGAGAATTATTACACTATTGTACAAACCCTTTTCACTCCAAGGTCATTAGTATATTCATAAATCAATACATTTCTCATCATTCACAGAGCTAGCACGCCATTCTCTGAGTAGCTCATACATCTACTGGCTGTCCTAGCATTGGCCCTGGTTAGCATTATTTCTGGTTTGCTTTTGTGAACACCAAAACATCTAACATTTGTTGTTAGATATATCCAGTAGTTCTACCCAGTCTTCCCAGTAAAATTTTAAGAAACAGTTGCTATGTAAAGCATATGCATGTTTTAAAGCTTTGTGACAAATTTTTCTGTCTGCTTCCTCCGTGGGAAAGTGTCCCTTTACGTGTGTTTGGTTCTTCTCTGTTGTCACTATGGCTGCCTAGGCCGCCCTGGGCTTCATAAAGTAAAGATCTTATTTTCCAGGGTAAAGAGAGTACTCAGGCTTCCTCTCCAGGAACTTCTTTTAAAGCTCCAGACTATATAACATTTAAACTAAAATCTCACAGTGTAAACCCTTTAGTGGCTTTTAATTTAAAAATGTAATTATCTGGATTCAGTACTGTTTCTATGAAATATAAACCACCTGGGACTCGGACAGCTGGCAGACAGGTTTCACTGCCCAACTCACTTTTCATCGACTTTCCTTGCCACCGAGCTTGACACCTAATGTAATGAGTCACCTTCCTTTGTGGTAATCGTATTTATAAAACACTAAGCTGATATTTCAGAGTCGAACTGTACCTTACTCTCACAGGCAAGCCTGGATTGTAGTGCAGCTACCTTTCAATTTAAAAAAAAAAAAAAGTTTTTTTCTTGATTACTCCACACTGACACCAATGGTTCTGAGCCAGGTTGTTTTTAAAAATGTTACTGAAACAGAATTCACATATAAGATTCTCTATTTTAAGGGGCATAGTTCACAGATTTTAATATATCTACAAGTTTTTGCAAACATCACTACTTCCTAATTCCAGATCATTTCTGTCCAGCCTCAAATAATCCTCCACATTTGTTAGCAGGCATGGCCTCTGCAGCTGCTGACAGTGCTAGCCTGCTGGGTAGGCCTGGGCTCGTGTGCAGTGTCTCCTGGAAACAGAATCACAGCTGTGATCCTCTGTGCTTGGTTTCTTTTACCTTTTCTAATTTTCAAGGTTAATTCATCTTTTTTTTTTTAATTTATTTTTTATTGAATATTTTATTTACATTTTGATGCCATCCCCATTTCCCCTCCCTAGAAACTCCTATCCCATCTCCCCTTCTCCCTTTTGCTTTTATACAATTTTTGGTTAATTCATCTTGTACCATGCAATAAGATTTTTAGAAATGAAACTAATATTGTACCAACTAAAAATATTTGATAGAGATGACTTTGGAAAATCAGAAAGTTGGACCTGTTAGTCACAGAGAAGAGAGCAGTGTCAGAGAAAGATGAGAGATGGGCAGGAGAGTTGCTACAAAATATTCCAGTGAAAAAGAATGAGATAAATAAAAAGGGGAGCAGGAACAGTGATGCTGGAAGCATCCAGACAAAGCTGTCCCAACAGAAGAGGAAGTGTTCTTAACAGGAAGTGAAGTGCATCAGGCAAAATGTCTGCCCCTAAAGTGTGCCACAGGCTTTGATGGTAGAGTGGAAATGCTAATTACCCTGATGTGTTTAGTGCACACTATATACATGTATAAAAATAACCCATAAAAAGTGATATGCCATAAAATGCATATAAATTACATGTAAATGTAATACAAACCTCGTGTCGAGGTGCAGTGACACATGTGTAGTCATAGCTGCCTGGGGAAGGGACTGGGTGCTCTCTTGAGGTCAAATTGTTGGCAGCAGCACAGTAAGACCCTATTTTGGAAAATTAAAAATAAAATTTAACAATAAAATTAAAAATGGGGCTAATAGTTGACTCAGTGGTTAAGAGCCCTTGTTGTCCCTCCCAGAGTTTACAATACTTTGTAGGTGTCTCTTCTCAGCTCCTGGAGAGCCCACGTGTTAACACGGGCTTGCTGTGGTGAAACCGCTTGTTATCATGTACCTGTGCCACACACCTTTATCAGACCTTTATCAAGATGTTTAATCTTGAACTTGAGTGTGCAAGAGCATTCGTTGGGGTGCATGTTTCAGGAATTTGTTTAAACTCAGAAAGTCTGGGGACACTAGAAAACTGTAATGGTAATTTTGTGTTTTGTATAGCCCAAGCTGGCCTCAAGCTCTCTGTTGTAGCTGAGAATAACTCTTGGCTCCACCTTTCAAATGTTGGAATTTAGGTGTGCACCCCCACACCTGAATTATGTGGTGCTGGAGATCAAACCCAGGGCTTCATACCTGTATGCTAGGCTAGCATTCTGCCTTCCGAGCTACAGTTGTAGCCTCAAGTGACTAAGTGACTGTTAAAGAGGAGCCAACTGTTCTGAGGCATTAGCATATGGAAAGAGAGTTTGGGGAAGGGAGGGAGGAAGACTAGTTTAGTTTTTAAAAACAGAGTACAGGAGATGGAAAGTAAGAGTTGTTAAGAGGAAGTGAAAGACACTAGAAACAGTGTCTGTTGAAGTTTGCCTATGGCTTCGATGGTGATGTTAACTGAGAGGTGATTTCTGTTTCTCTGGCTGTGGCATGGAGGAAGGGTCTATGCACACAGTGAAACTGGACTGCGATAAGAGAGTTGAAGTCCACTTGGGCCATTGCCACATTATGGCCAGTCTACTCGGAAGTCTGCCATTGGTGGGGAGAATGAAGAAAGGTGAACATTTGTGTTTGCTCACCTCCTTTCCTATCACATTAATGAAACCCTGATAATTTTTTTGTTTTGTCCTGAATTATTATTATTGTTGTTGTTGTTGTTGTTAGTTGTTGAGATAAGGTGTCATTGTGTAGCATAATTTGAGCTGGAACCTGATATGTAGACCAGGCTAGCCTTGAACTCAGAGATCCATACACCTGCCTCTGCCTACCAAGGACTGGGATTAAATGTGTGTACCACCAGCCCAGCCCCTGCTCTGAAGTCTTACAATGTTAAAGTGTCTTACATACATAGAGAGAAGATTTAAAACCCGGAGAAAACGGAATTCCCAAGAAAATGGAAAGAAAATCCTATTCAAACATTCCACCAGGCAGTATTGGGCCAAAGCAAACTTCAGCAATAGAGTGAGTGCCTGGCCTGGATGAAGCCCGGAGTTTGATCTCTAGCCTGGTGAAACTTGGTGTGGGAGTGTGTGCACACCCGCATGCACATGTGCACCTGTACGTGTTTACCGGGAGGTTGGGTGTACAAGGCCTTGGGGCTATAGGAGATCAAGATGGATACTCTCATAGAGTCAGAGGGGAGGCAGATAATTAGAACAACAAAGTTCTTAAAACTGTGACAAAAACCTCAAAGGGAAGTATATCAAATGTGTTAAGATTTGTCACCAGGTGTTTTTGCTCAGTTTGAGGGAATGAAGAAAAAAGAAAGCTAGTGAGAACACAGGGCTTGGGAGATGGTTCAGTGGTCAAAGTGCTCACAGCTCAAATGTAAGTACCTGAGTTCAGATCCCCAGAGCCTCTGTAAACGCTGGGTGGGCTTGGTCACCCACTTCTAATTCCAGTTTGAGAAAGAAATGAAAGTACAGATACAGCAGTCAAAAGGTAGGTGTAGAAATAGGTTTGTGGGTTATTGAAACAAAAGAAGAAGGATTTCAAGAGCAAGCTGTAGTCGTTTAAATCAAATACTGGGGCTGGAGAGGTGGCTCACTAGGTAAGAGCACCGACTGCTCCTTCAGAGGACTTGGGTTCGATTCTCAACTCCCACGTGCAGCTCACAACCATCTGTAACTCCATTTCCAGAGGATCCAGTGCCCTCTTCTGACATCTGTACATACATACACACAGGCAGAACACCCATACAGGCAGTACATACATATACATACATACACACAGGCAGAACACTCATACACATAAATAAAATAAATAAATCTAAGAATTTAAAAGCATACTTCAGAAGTATATAGGAAGATGGAGGCTGAGGCTGGTTTGCTGCATGCAGTGATAAGAACGGGTCTTGAGAAATTTCAGAGCTAGGCACAGTGACACGTGTATTCATCCTGGCATTTTAGGAGACTAAGGCAGGTGGAAGTAGGCTTGAGGCAAGCCTGAGCTGTACTTCAAGACCCTATCTGATAAATAAAATGAGGATTAAGAGGACCAAAGCCAGGCCATGGTTAAATGAGTGGGGTGGTGGAGCCCTGTGCTCTTCTGTTCAGTGCCGACCTGACAGGAAGTACCTTGCAGTGTGCAGCCGAGGGCCTTATCTCTGCACCAAGATTGGCAGTTCCCTAAAGGCTCCAAGGCCACACCCAGCCCCTAGCATTGGAGATACCAACTAAAGACCTAAGGTCTCTCTGGTCTTGTACTGACCACTTCTGCCACACACGCCATGCACCTTGGATGCATGATCCTGCTTCCTCATCTATAAAATGGTCATAGTCCTAACTTCTTTGTAACAGGCAATGAAAGGAAAAGATATAATGTGTGCAAGGGGACTTGGTGAACTGAAAATCAGTACTCTGGAAGGTACTGGTGATTGATAGTAAATGTTAGCAGCTGCTTCCTCTACGGTGATTCTCTGTGATGATAAGTTGTTTATTTGTCTGTTCTAGGTTTGTTCCTTATATTGGAATTGTGACAATCCTCATGAATGACTATCCTAAATTTAAGGTAAGAGTGCAACTGTGTTTGATTAAAAATGAACTGATCTAGGGTTGAGGGTACAGCTAAGTAGCACATGTGCTCAGCATGTGTGAGGCCCTGGATGTAGCCCACCTCCCCCACAGTGCTCTTCTGCTTAACTTTGGAAACTGTTAAGTAGATTACAGTTAAAGCATGAGGGAATAATGTAATTTGGTAATTGATCCTGGTCACAAATGAGTTTATGACTGATGAAGACTTAAAAGGTGTTGGGCCGGGCAGTGGTGGCGCACGCCTTTAATCCCAGCACTTGGGAGGCAGAGGCAGGCGCATTTCTGAGTTCGAGGCCAGCCTGGTCTACAGAGTGAGTTCCAGGATAGCCAGGGCTACACAGAGAAACCCTGTCTCAAAAAAAAAATAAAAAAAAAAAAATTAAAATTAAAAAATAAATAAATAAATAAAAAGAGGTGTTGGAAGCATCCCTGACATGTGTTCCTGCTTTATTTTCTAGTATGCAGTACTGTTCTTGCTGGGTTTATTTGTGCTGGTCCATCGTGAGTAAGAAGTCGACCTCACTGTCCCTAGGAAGATGCTGTGCTTGTTGTTACTGAATGTTGGAGTAGATCCTGGTCTGTGATTGGCGGATATTCAGAGAACACACACGTTGGCACTTCTTGGTAGCACTGGTTTGCATTACTTTGTGTTTCCACACCTGAGGATGTGTGGGCGGGTGCATGTGCACCATGGAGTGCACACAAGGGGACTGTCAATCACAAGGTTTCATATGTTGTCATTGTCACTCTTTCACATTTTTGTACATCAGTGAATTTTTTATATTAAAAGGTTGAGCCAAAGCCCCCAGTGTTTGTATTTTGAAGCCAAGCTTCACTTTTAAAGTGCCTACAGAGTTCTGTAAATGAAAACACAGCTCTGCATGAGTTCAAACCTGTCGTTCCTCCTTACAGTGGGAATGGCACAGATTGAGGTGGTCATAAGTCTTAAACTTTTCAAAATTTTAAATAAAAGACTTTGCACATTGACTCCCTTTCCCTGAATTCTGTTTGTGGGGAAAGCTCCTGAGATGTGCCTTTCTTGGCTGGGTCTTAGTACCCATCATGGGCTTATAAAGGCTTGGATGTGGCTGGGTATGCTGACACATACCTGTTGTCCCAGCTCCTGGGACATTTCAGCACCAGAATCTGAGGATCAAGAGTTCTAGGCCATCCTCAACTACATTCTGAGTTCAAAGCCAGCCTGGGCTAAAGGAGAAAAGGCTTTAGTATGAACAGTCCTTCAGCTTTGATAGTTGACCAAATATTAACAAATGGTTTTTTTGTTTAGGTTTGTTTTTGTTTCTGTGAAGTCAAAGTAGCCATTGACGTTCATAGGAAATCTCTTAGTCACAATCAATTTTTCACTAGGGTGTGACTCAGCTATGTATAATCCTAGATGGTGTGACTGAGAGGTCCAGAAAAATCTCACCTGGCTGTAAAGACCCTTTGTCTACTGGAGGCTCTCTCATCTACTCCACGGCTATGTATTAGCATTTGGATGAGGCAGATGTATGCGTGGAAAGCCAGCACCCAAACTCTCTTTAATTCTTATTTGCCTAAACCCATTCGATTAAGTGGCTGGCTTTGCATTTTCTCTAATGCAGACTTAAGTAGTGACTAAAAGCCCATTATGTTTTCTTTTCATTTTGAAATACAGAGTATAGGGTAAACCAATATGCAGTCACACAAAATACTTCTAATTCTGCCTTTCTTGTTTAATGTGAAATCTCAAAGCAAGCATGTGGTCAGCTTCTGTTTGTTCAGCTGAGGTGACAGCCTGAGCTGTGTTGCTGATGGGATGGATAGGCAACCTTCCAAGGCCTCCCCGTATAGAACACTGCTGCCCTAGACCCGTTAATTAGGCCTTAGTCTTCAAACTTTGCATATGGTGCTTAATGATACCAGCCCTTAACAGCTTTCTCAGCCTGGGAAACCTACTTTCCAGGACCCCAGGGGTGCTCAAACTGCCTCTTCAGTGGCATAGCAGGTTATTATTACTCTTATTTGTTCCTCCATAGTCCCCTGTGAGAGATGGAGTTCATACTCTTTCTGATCAGTGCCCTAGGTCTTTCTTTGCTAGAAGCTCCTATTAAGATGTGGGGAGCTAGAAAGACCATGACTCAGCACTGAGAGGACTGGCTGTTTTTGTAGAAGACCCGTTCTGTCAGACCTCTGTCTCTTCTCAGCTTCCTCATGGCTGTTCACAACCACCTGAATCTCCAGTTCCATGGGCACTGACAGCATGGCATTATACATACATTCAGGCAAAACACTCACTTAAAAAAGTAAAGGCTGCCGGGCAGTGGTGGTGCACGCCTTTAATCCCAGCGCTTGGGAGGCAGACGCAGGTGGATTTCTGAGTTCGAGGCCAGCCTGGTCTACAGAGTGAGTTCCAGGACAGCCAGGGCTATACAGAGAAACCCTGTCTCGAAAAAACAAAAAAAAAAAAAGTAAAGTAAAGCCGGAGGACGTGGTTGGTTAACAGCACACACTATACCGTAGAGGACATGAGTTCAGTTCCCAGCACCCACAGGAGCTCACAGCCATGCGGAACTCCAGCTCCAGGGCATACAGTGCTGCCTTCTGGCCTTCACACACACGTAAATAAAAATATATTTTTAAAATAATAAATCTTTAAAACTTAAAAATTAAACACATTTTGAGCTTTTTGAAAATATGAAAAATTAAAATGATCCTTGAAGTGGGGGTGGTTGGAGACAGAACGCTCACTGGGGAACTTCTGCTGTTGTAGAAGACCTGCGCTTTTAGCACCCACATGGCAGCTCACAACTGCCCATAACTCCAGCTCCAGGGAATCCCACACTTTCTGGTCTCCTTGGGCCCCTACGCTTATGTACACATACACAATTTAAAATAAGAAATGCCAGAGAAACATAACTAGTAATTGAATTCACGTCCCAGTTCTTTGGGATTTGGGAAGATTAGTGGAAGTGTGGGAGACTGAGCCACTGGAAGGAATTGGAAACGGGGTGAAAGCTAATAAAACTTTACATTGGAATTTGATACTAGGATGATCTCTTGGCTCTCGCAGCTCCAGCCACTGGATTGTGCGTCACTTCCTCAGGTCCAGTCCCACAGCCCTGACTTGGCCATCCCATTTATAAACTCAAGCTCCTAGGACGTCCATCAAGCCTCTCGGCCAATTCCCACATGTCCAGGGAGGTGCTAGATTGCAGTATTTTCCCGTGTGTCTCACTGCTAAGCCTGGATCTCCCTTTGCCATCCATTTTCATTAGCAATTACTGCTTCCTGTTGCTTGAGTGCCACTCACCTTATCCTTGCTTATTCCTCTCTACCCTGTCGCATTCCCCTGCCCCCCCACCCCCAACCCCCGTGATACCGTCTGTGGGCACTGTAGGCCATTCCTTTGCCGGGGGTCGTGAGGATGGAAGGGAGTGCCTCTTACTTCCAAAGTATACTGTGACTGAAGCAGACGGTTTGTTTTCATCCTACCTCTTGGCCGTGCATACCAGCTCATTGCAGGCTTTGGATGCAGCTAGTTGTGAATGAGCATCGCCATGCCATCGTCGTGACGCCCTCACTGTGCTGCCTCTTTCTCTCCTCTGTGCTTGTCTGAGTCTCTCCACCTTTAGACATAACTCTTCTGCTGCTGCTTTACATTGCTTTGGATTTGGGGGGTGGTCGCAAGTTTCCGGGGGTTGTGAGCTCCTTCCTGCAAGGTGCTGTCCTCTGTTTCTCCAGAAGCATGAAGCAGCATCTATTAAATGCTGGGTATAGTCATGCCCTGGAAGCAGAGGCATAGTATTTTAGATTAGTGTTGTTGGGAGCAGAGCGTATGAATCATTAAAGTGATTTGTACTTTCCTGTTATTTAGCAAGTACATTCTCTCTTGGCCTTGGCAGATTTGAATCTGAAAACTTCCTCTCACCATGGTTCCATCTAAGCAACAAGAGTACCCTTTAACGTTAATTCTGCTTTCTGCTCTCTGTACGCCTGCAGACTCTTCCCGTGTTCTCTTTATTGGTTGGACTGTTGACATTTGTCACGTTACCTAGGGAGTCATAGGTTTTGAGAGCCTCAGCTTTCTTGATTGCTTGTGTATTTTTCTGGGGACTTGCACAGAGGCTCTCTCTCTAGCCTAGTGCTTTGGTGCTTGCTTTAGTGTTTTTATCACATTCAACTAGCCGCTCATCACATGGGGAGACAACTAGCCACTCATCACATGGGGAGACTCTATTCCACCGTGTGCTGTCACTCTCCGCATGACAGTGTTTGTTCTAACACTGGTGAGCTTTAAGGGATGATCTAATTGTAGCTGGCTCCGTGGATCGCCCTTCCTTGGGGTGCTCTTTGAGCCCGTTTATACCTTCATCGCTGTTCTCTGATGCTGAACATACTTACAGTATCACAGGCCCTGGTATTGTAAGTATGTCTGGATATACGCTGTTTAATCAAGGAATGTTACTGAGACTAAAATGATCAAGACTTACCACAAATTGTGAAGCCATTCCTTCCCATACTCACCGTAAGCCTCACTCAAGTCTTTTCCTGCCTCAGCTCTCCTCAGACCCCATTCTCTGTATCCACCTGGGTCTCACCATGTAGACATGCCACCTTTGCTTATGCTGGTAGTCACTGCCTGGGGTGCAGCTAAGAATTTTCTCACTCATTCAGCAGATGCTTATTGAATGTCTGCTGTGTCAGATTTCCAGCAAGACCCAGCTACAGGGGTAAGGAGCAGTCTTTGATGCCCTTTCAGACTGCCTAGGTAGGCGGGACATGTCTCAGCCTTTCTCACATAGGTTCCTAGTGTGATCACAGAACGATGCCGCGGAGCCTCCAGTGAAATGCTGCTTATTCTTGATGAGTGCAGGTGATGCTTTTTGCTTTAGACTGCCCAGTGCTCTGTCCTTGTTCTCTCTAACATTCCCTCAGGGCAGCTGGCTTCCTCTATGTCTCTTCCCACCAGAGTGAGGGTTGATTCCTTCAGGCATTGAGACAGGTCTGGTTTTGGATTCATCTTTGGGTATCCCCTAGTGCCTGGTACAGTATTGTGTTTATTTTTAAATTTGTTTTAAGTACTTATCTTTTTCTGTACAGATAAATCTAGTATTATGTGATAAAATATAAAGTTGTAACTGATGAAATTACAGTTGAAATCATAAGTTGGAGTGGAAATGGATAAAACCAGATCTGAAATCAGTTAGTTGCCTTACATAGAACCTAAGATAGGGAAAGACTCTGTTGTCTGCTGGAAGAAATCTGTATCTTTTGACTCTTGGTTTCCTAGTATCTAATACAAAGAGGAAACTGCTATTTCTGTGCTTTATGGAATGGGCATAAAATGTAATAAAAAGAAAGTTGGGTGGTGGTGATGCATGCCTTTAATCCCAACACTCAGAAGGCAAAGTCATCTCTGTGAGTTCCAAGATAGCCAGGAATACACAGAGCAACCATGCTAGAAAACATCATCATCACCATCATCACCATCACCACCATCATCACCATCATCATCATCATCATCATCATCACCACCGCCACCATCATCATCATCATCACCGTCGAAAGTTTAATAGTTTCCAAGGACAGAGAACTCTTGGGCTACCCTGTGGTGTTACATAATAATCCCTATCCAAATTATCCTGGTAACTTTGCTGAGGCTGTTTCCCAGAAGTTTCTCAATATAGTTAGTTTGACAACATCTACAAAAAGCTACCTCCTGGTCTTGAGTGGGTATGGCAGCCCATGACTGTAATCCTGACACAGGGAGAAGGAAGCAGGCACATCAGTAATTTCAGGCCCAGCCTGAAATGAACAGTGGATTCAAGGCAACTTGAGCTACAAGAGACCCATTCTCAAAACACAAACAAACCAAAAAGCCACATTCATCAGATATTTGAACTTTACTTATGATCTGTAAACTCCTAAATCTAAAGGGGCCTCGTCTTTAGGAAATAGAAATCTGATATCCTCATTATCCTGACACTCCTGCCCCAGTCTCTTACTCTGATCAGTCAAGAACATTTTGTCGTTACCCCAGTTTTTCTTAAGCTTGTATAATAAAACAACGCCCGATTCTCATTGACCTATCCACTCTGACTTACAAATGCCTGTCTTGGGCATTCCCAGCATGCCTCTGCCCACTTCAGTCACTTCACTACAACCTTGGCTTTAAGTGCCCCAGCTATCTGATTGGTAAGTCTGGTTCCTGCTTTACTTCAAGGAGTCTAGTCAGACAAATTTATATCCGGAACTTAACGTCAAGCAAGTGACTAAATTAGCTGACGTCAAGCTTTGATCAAAGCTCTCAGCCTTCCAATTCATTCGAGCCAAAACCAGAGTGCTACAGAATTCTTTCTCAAAACTGGTCAGAATTGAGGTAATATCAGGCTGGAGAGATGGCTCAGAGATTAAGAGCACTGGCTTTTCTTCCAGAGGTCCTGAGTTCGACTCCCAGCAACCACATGGTGGCTCACAACCATCTATAATGGGATCTGATGCCCTCTTCTGGCATGCAGGCATACATTCAGACAGAACACTATACATAATAAATAAATAAATCTTAAAAAAAAAAAAGAGGTAGTACCAAGTGTGGAGGTCCATGTCCTTAATCCCACCAGCACCATAGGAGGCAGAAGCGGGCAGATCTCTTTTTTAAAAAAAAAAGAGGAAAAGGAAGTGATGTAGATACACTGGCATTTTGATTTAGAAGCCAAGTTGTCACAGGCATGCTTTGAGTGGGACCTTGCTTTGTTGTGTGGACACACTGGTCTCACTGCTAACAAGTGAACATTTCCTGGTAATGGGCTTCAGACTTCACAAGGCTTTGCTTTTCCTGGGATCCCACCATCTGCTCTACTAAAAGTAGTCTACAGTGTATAACAAACTTTTATTCTTTCCTGGGTTTTCCACATAAGCAGGCATTAATGAAAGTTGTGCACGGTATACTTCTTCCCCTGCATCTTCTTAGTCATCCTTGTGTTTGCCCTTCTCCTTTCCTACTGGGCAAAACTGGTTTGGTTTTTGTTTTCTTTTGTTTTGTTTTGTTTGGGTTTTATTTGGTCTTTGTCCAGCTTTAGCCTGGTGATCCTCACCGTGCTGGGATGGATGCTCACATGGACAGTTACTCCGTTAGCCTTTCCGAGCCTCACCTTTTCAGTGTAGATGACACATTACTTCCTGTACACTTGGACCACCTTGCTAATCTGCTGACCTTTGTGGTGTCCAGACAACCTGAACAGCATCATATCAAATGGGCACTATACTATACTTCTGTGGGCCTTTGGAAAGAGGGGAAGACATCTTCCTGCGAATGTGAGAGGGTGCACTGAAATGCCATTTAATTGTTTCAGTCAGAACTCACAAAGGGATTGAGCTTCATTCTGGTGGCAGCTGCTCTAGCGATGGCTACAAGGGCAAGAACTATTGTTTCCTATTTAACAAGCTGGAGAATAACCTCTGTTCCACCCGGGAGAGAAAGCAGAGTTCGGGTGTTTGCACTGCATCTTTGCAAGGTCTGTGCACAGCAGAGGTCTGCTCTTTTCCCACTGCAGGTCGCTGTGCTGGGTGCCTTACCCTGACCTCTCTTTGGAAGCTGAAAAGGCTACTACAGAAAACCTAGATTTGCAAAGCCCTCTCTTCCCTGGGTTTGCTCAGATTATCAAATCTCTTAGAAATCGTGGGATTCTGTACCAAATTCCCAAGTATTTAAACCTCTTTGGACACTCAGTAATGTGACACACATCCCAGCACTGGAGAGGTTGAAGCAAGAGGATTTTGAGTTCAAGGTCAGCCTTGGGCTCCACAGTGAGTGAGTCTCTAAAATCTGTTGAAAATATTACTTCAGTGTGTAACTGTCACCTTAAATGCACAGACATTAAGTGTACAGTTAGTGCTGCTGCCTGACCTGCTCACTCGGCGAGGCTTCCTGCCATCCTGGCTCTGTGTGTGTGTCAGATGGAGCTAGTCTTTGTTCAGATCAGTGGGCCTGTGAGAACAGAACTCAGTGCCACATGCAGGGGAGCAGTGAGACTGGAGAGGCAGTGTCACTAGCTCTGCCCCCAGAGAACTCAAAACTCAGCCTGGCGCTGAGATGATGGCGTGGGAAAACAGGTAGTGTGTGTGTGTGTGTGTGTGTGTGTGTGTGTGTGTGTGTGTGTGTTAGGGAGAGCTGTGTCCCCACAGGCAGTGCCCCAAAGGTATCATGACAGACTTGAAGCCTGACTCCAGTGAAATGTCTGGGCAAGTAACGCAGCCTCTGAGGTGATCTTTGCCAATAACATAAGAGAGAAGCTTGTCAGGTGAGTTCCTTCAAGCATTTAAGGAAGTCAGAACTCACTAAATACTATTTCCCTTGGTTTCTACATCCATGGACCAAAGCGATAGTCTAGGCGTGTGATGGATTCAGAAGAGTGGGAGGCAGCTGCACAGGGGATGATTTATTATGGGAAGGTGATAAGAGCTATATCTGAACAGCATGGCTAAGCTGTGACAAGAAAGCAGGGAGGTGTGACTATCGGGTTGAGGGTGAGAAGCAAGGAGACTGAAGGGAAAAGCCAGGGCCAGAAATGGACTGTCTCTGTCCCGTGTGCCACACTCCAGAACCTCAGCAACACAGCCTCAGAAAGCTTCCCTGGGCCTGGAAGATAGCTCAGCTTCGTAAAGCTCTTAGCATGCAAGTATGAGGACCTGAGTTCAGATTCCCAGCGCCAAATAAAAAGCCAGGGGTGTGGGCAAGCACCCAGAATTCCAGTCCTTGGGAGGTGGAGACAGGAGAATCCCTAGATTTGCTGGCCAGCCAATCAGTGAGCTCCAGTTTCAGCAAGAGACTCCACCTCAAAAAATAAGGTATGGCCTGGGGAGATGACCCAGTGGATAAAAGGACTTGCTGCAACAAGGCTGAGCTAAGTTCAGATTCTTCGAACCCACATGACAAACCATATGTACTGATACATACATGCAATCAGTGTTTCTATGGTGAGATGAGAGAGATGATGGAAGAATAACCCAGAATCTGTGGGCTTGCTAAACTGGACTACAATGGCAGAGAGCAGAAACAAGGAGACCCTGCCTCAGACAAAGCAGAAGGTAAGAACTAACCTGTGAAAATTGTCCTCTGGCCCTCGACACACACACACACACACGCACGCACGCACACACACACACACATGCACACGCGCGCGCACGCGCGCGCGCGCGCGCACACACACAGAGACATGGAGTAGAATTAAGAAAAATGCTTCTGGGAGCTGTTTGTAGGAGTGAGGACAGCAAGCCAATTAGAGTGGCTCACACCTGTAATCTGGTACTTAGGAACCTGAGACAGGAAGATTGCTGTAAATCCAACTCAGTCTGGTCTACTTAGCAAGTTCCAGGACAGACGAGCTACATAGCTCATGTCTCAAACAAAGCAAAAAAATTATGCCCCCTTCCCCATCATTCTGGGCACAGAACTTTTCCAGGTCACCCAGTGTATGCCATTTGTGAGAGGAGAGCAGAGCAGAGGCAAGCAAGGCTCAGATGGTTTGAGACAGGAGGTGACAGAATTCTTTTACAGGAGTTCCTCTGCGGGATGATGCCAAACACACATGCTGCCAAGAGCAGGGCTTCTTGTTCTACTTTAGCTTTAAGGAGAAGCTTTGAGGGGAACACCACGATGGCAGAAACCTGTGTCTGTGGCCAAGAAGGGCCTCGGGAACTACCTTTGCTGGGGGGCGATGCCACATGCCAGGTGGCATGTGACTGTAGTGCGGGTTCTGCTAGAAACCCCAGCGAGGCAGGCTGTGTGGGCGGAGTCTGTGGGGCGGGGCTCTGGGGAGGAGCGAGCTCGGCTCCTCAAGCAGGCTCCTCTCCAGACTAGTTTAAAAGGCTGGAAGGCGGGCTTCAGGAACTAGTATCCCAAGAGTACCAGAGAAGAGCCTGTTTGGCACAACCATGGCCCAGCAGGCAGGGAGCTCTTGGCTGCTCCGTGGTCTCCTGCTCTTCGCATTGTTCGCGTCCAGCGTCTCTCCCTTCAACTGGGATCTCCCGGAGCCCCGCAGCCGAGCAAGCAAGATTCGAGTGCACCCTCGGGGCAACCTCTGGGCGACCGGTAAGTGTTAGGGGACCCCCACAAGCGTGCCTCATTCTCCTCGGTCCTCACTTTCCTTTTAAACCCTCTGGAGGCTCTTAGTAGCAAAGGTCGTGCAGATCCCGGGAGCTCATCAAGTTTAACAGATGGGAATCTTGAGACCCTAGCACTCACAGACTTGGCTAAGATAACCCATTCAGCAAGTTTAAGACAGCAGGGCCAGCATCTTAGATCTGGTTGCCAGTTGGTCGCCCTTTCCTTAGGCAGACTACCAAGTCTTCTCACCTCGTGTCTTCTCTGCGCATCCATCTAGAGGTTCCTTCTCCACTTCCTTCCCTGGCAGGTAATCTCCCTGATCCCGAGCTATCTACCCTTCTTCTGTCCTCCAGTGGGTCAGGAAAAGCTGAGAATGTCAGCTTTGCCTCCACCCAGAGATCTGTGGCTTCTTGCTGAGAATGTTTCTTGTCTTCCCTCTGTGAGAGCCTAAAGGTAGAATAGACTAGAACATGCTTATGGTAATAGGGTCCTCATCCCTAGCTTCCATGTACCTTGGCACCTCCTTTTTTAGGTCACTTCATGGGAAAGAAGAGTCTGGAACCCCCAAGCCTGTCACTGGTGGGGACAGCACCCCCTAACACCCAGAGGGACCAGAGACTACAGCTGAGTCATGATTTGTTCAGGATCCTCCTGCTAAAGAAAGCTCTAGGCATGAACCTCAATGGCCCAGCTCCCCCACTCCAGGTAAGTCCCTTCCCCAGTACAGCACGAGCACAAAAGAATAGCCACCCAGCATATGTTCAGGGTGGGACAGCCTGGCCAGAGTGGAATGCAAATGGATTCCAGAAAGCCAAGGTCCCAGGGCTCTGAGAGGGAATATCCCAAAGACTGGAAAATGACGCAGCAGACTGCAGGGGAAAGAAGTTCCTCCTTGCCCATCCCCAGTCTGAAGCCACAGACTAAGAGTATTCTAGCCCTTAAATTAAGTGTTCTCCAGGCCACACAGCCTTGTCCACCCAGCTGTCATCGGTGTATTAGCCAAGCCCACCTTTGCCAGTCTGTGCTTGATCCCAAGCTGTGATCCCTGAGGCCTAGAGGTAGAAGGGAAATTACCAGTGGTGACAACTCAGAACCAGCCTGCCCTCCAACCTCCCATCCATTTCCCAGTGCCAGTGCTCTGACAGTACAGGCTCTGCAGGGCTGTGCATTTAGGATGCTTAACACATCCCTGGTCTCTACCCGACAGATGCCAGTAGCACGCTCCTTCCTCACCAGGTTGTGATAACCAAAATTCCCTCTAGACCAAGAACAACGCACTCGCCTGCAGTCCCAAATGCCTCAGAGGCTAAGGCAGGAGGATGGTTTGAGATCAAGAGTCTGGGAAAAACCAAAACCGAAGCCTTCAGACATGAATGGAAGTGGGCTCAAATCACTGCTGGTTGTAGAACATTGGCCTGTGGTGCTCAAGGCCTTGGGGTTCTTTCGGGTTGGGTGGCAGCTCCTCCGTGTTGTCTTGGCTCCTGGTGTTGTCCCCACTGCACACTACTGCCCTGTTACTTGTTGCTGTGTGCAGAAGGTAGTGTGAGGGGGTGATGAGGTAGGATGCATGCTGGGACCATACCTAGCTAAGTAGCTAGGTGACCTTAGAAATGTGTTCTTCATCAAATGGAAAGGACAGGCCTACCTCCCAGTACATGGGCTCATTTGTGTCATGTGCAGTCGAGTGCTGGGCGCACAGAAAGCTCTTGGGAAGCAGGAGCTCCTGCTGCATGTCTGCAAGCCGCTGGCAGGACTTTGCAGATGATGCCCTTCCTGTCCCCACTGTGCTTTTAGCATAGTGCGCACATGCTCAAAGAAGAGGCATTCCTTAGAAGCAGATCTACCTCCAGTCCCAGTAAACATCCCTGGAACCTCGGATGTAAAAGCGAGAAGCCTGGGCTGGCTGAGTCCAGAGAGAGAGAGAAAGAGAGAGAGAGCGCATCACCTCTAGGGACATTGTTTTGAAGGTTTAAAATACCAAGACCAACCAGAGAACCTCAGAGGAAGCAATACTGTCATGGCCAGTGGCAGGGAGAATTGGAGTGAGGTCTGGAGCAGAGCTCGGGGGTTAGGGTATGTCACTGACACTTGTCTGATGCCTTGGGCTTAATTTCTGTGGTGTCCTTTAGTTGTCATGACTACCCTGTGAAGTCGGGGCTATATTCTGGGAAAACCATTCCCCTGACTCCTCAGGTCTTTCAGGGAGAAAGGTTCTCACTCAGAGGCTCAGCTGAGAGCTTGCTGCTGCCCTCCTGTGTATACCCAGCATATCCCTGATGTGTGGACTCCAAGGTTAAGTCTTCTCTTTTGCCTTCAGTACAGGAGACTGCTGGAGCCAATACTACCGAAGTGACGCCAGTAATGGAACAAACACAATGCTGGGCTCAGAATGTGTCCATCCAGAGAAGCTGAGGAATGGACCCCTAGCAGTGGCCTCCTCTGGATGTAAATCCTAAGCTCAAATGTGTTAGTCTGTTACTGTGATTTCTGGTTGGGTCACCAGGAATGTTGACAACAGACACAAAGTCTTTCCTGCTGTATTTCTTTGCTTCCCTGGTGAAGTTATGAATAAAAATGCTGCTCTCCACACAGAATGTCTGGACCTTTCCTTCCTCCCACATTTGAGGAAAGAGGGAAGGGCTCTGGAGGGTGGCACGTTCAGAGAGATGGGTGGCCTTGGAAAAGCCCCATTACCCCTCACCATGGCACCAGCCAGACAATGAGTGGTTGCCAACTCTCAGCAATCAGGTATTGTGTTGGCTGCACTGACCCATCGCCAGCCATGAGTTCTGCTACCTGAAGTTTCTTTGCCTGCAATGGGAGGCTGCCTAACTATGCTACACTCCCCATCTTTGATTCCCATGGCAAACGTTAGTGCTGTACCTGATGCATACGGGAGAGAACCACGCTGGAATCTAGCCCTGCTGTGCTCTTATTCTCTGGATGTAGGGTCCTCCATACACGTTGCCAAAGTTATCGAATAAAAATTAAATTGGAATGTCAATACTTTATTGATAGTGTCTTGTGTACCATAGACTGGCCTCGCACTCCGGCACTCTCTATGCATCCATCAGGTGACGACCTAAAACTTCTGATCCTGCCTCTATCCCCTGTGCCCTGGAATTATGCGCCACCACGCCAGGGGTTTCTTGTTTGTTTGTCTGTCTGTCTGTCAAGCTAACTCCGTGCATGCCAGGCAAGCACTCTAGCAGCCGAGCTACATCCCCAGCCCAACAAGATTCCTTTCATTAAAAAAAAAAAAAAAAAAAAAAAAAATCCTAAAGTATCCAGCAGGGATATATTCACGAAAACTTTTAAATTAACTGTTCACCTGAAGTTCCATTTAAGTCTGTATTGTACCTGGCTTTGGGACACTGACAGCTCTCTGGCTGCACATACTTGATCCTAAGTATACATGGGTATATTTGATGTCTCCGATCCTGCTTGTAGCTGACATCGATGAATCTGCTTTTTTGCGTCGCTTTCACCCGGACTCTGCACACAGAACCTAAGAAACGTCAACAGGGCTTCGCGCAGCTCGGAGCACCCACGACCCAGCTGGGCGAGGGACCTCGCCCTCTCGCGAGAACGCGCGCCTGCCCAGGAAGTCTGGCTGGCGGAAGTGGAACGACGGAAGCCACAGTTGCTATGGAGCTCGCAGAGGACTGGCTGGTGGAGTCTTTGCGCTTGTAAATCGGGCCGTGGGCGGGTCTGATGGGCAATGGGAGAGGGTGCGAGCCATTGTGGGCTCGCGGGCAGTGCCCAGCACGGACGGACGGAGGTTGTGGACTTGGGACTCTCGGTCCCTTGTAAGCAAATAATGTGACCAGATCCGCGCTTGCGAGGGCAGATACAGCACACATGACCGGTTACCTTGTGCGGGTCTTTAGGTTAACTTGATTGATTAGGTTAACTGATTGTTCATCTCAACTTGGGGAAATCAACTTTGTAGGAGTTCCACAGGTGAGGAACCAAGGCTGGGTTCCGTATGGCCAGCCTGGTCCTATACACCAGGGAGTAAAAGGCAGAAAAAAAGATTCAGCCCCATGTCTACCTAACTCCAGAGCCTGGCTCCACCTATCCTTCAGTGATCTCAGAGTTTTTGGTTAGCTGTGCATTGCATGATTTTGTATCCCTATTCTGCAGGTACCAAGACTTCCATGCATTTGACCTCTCAGGAGCCACTCGAGTCCTTGAGTGGATTGGTGAAAAAGGTAATATACCTTGTCTGCCACTAAAAGGGATGGGTTTCTGCCTCTCAGGCTGAGTTTTAAGGTCTGAACCTTCAACTTCCATCCCCTGAAACAAGGCTGCTCAGAGAATGGGGAAGGCATTTATCCTTTGGGGAAATGTATAAATCTAGCCATGATCCATGATATTTCTAACACTTTGTCATAGTTACTGTTTTGTTTCAGGAGTCTTTGTTGCTGGTTATGAAAGCTTGAAGAAAAATGAGATCCTTCATTTGATACTACCTCTCAGACTCTCTGTAAAGGAAAATCAGGTAACTTAAGTAGAGAAGCCGATTATATGTGTCAATTTGTTATGCATTTCTGGAGTGCCTGTTACACCCACAAGATACCATGCCTGAGAAGTACCGGGGTCTGCCCTTAAAGTCTACAGAAGGGACCTAGTGGTGTTGATGTGCCTTTAATCCTAGCACTTGGGAGGCAGAGGCAGGTGAATCTCTGTGAGTTCCAGGCCATCCTGGTCTACAGAACAAGTTCCAGGACAGCCCAGCTTACACAGAGAAACCCTGCCTCAAAAAAGAAAAACAAAACCAAAGTCTAGTAGAAAGAGGCTGAGGCTCCTGTGCATAGGGGTGAACGCTGAGGAAAGTCAGGTGGTTCAACAGAGAGCTGCCACAAGTGAAGGGCTGCCTTACTTTATCAGAAATAGACATGGGGACTGGAGAGATGGTTCAGGGTCTCAGAGCACCAGCTGCTCTTCCAGAGGACCTGCGTTTGGTTCCTTCCTGGCACCCACGTTGCAGCTGTTGCAGTTCACAGCTTTCTATAACTCCTGTCCAGGGCACCCAGCATCATCTTCTGGCCTTCAACAGCACCAACCGTGCACGTGGTATCCGGCCATGCATGCAGGCAAAACATCCATACACGTACATTTAAGAAATAGATACAGAGCCTTGAGAAGTAGCCAGTGGTACAGTGTTCACAGGTGGCTCAGGCCTCACACAGAGGACAGAGTAGGGAGCCATCAGAGTGGAGGGCTTGGTGGGAGCCATGTGGACGAGTAAGGTTGCCTGGGATGAAGGTGGAGGAGCTGTGTTTGAAGTAGGGGGAGAGAATCTGTGAGTGGTGGTGGCTGTGTAAGTGTAGCTAATGGCTGATCCTAGCCAGCCAGGGTTAGACAGTCAGAATTTGTCTCAAAGAAAGGGGGCAGAGGGAGGGAGGGAAGGAAGGAAGGAAGGAAGGAAGGAAGGAAGGAAGGAAGGAAGGAAGGAAGGAAAACAGATGTGCCTAATAGAGTCAACACTTGTTACTTGGTTGCTTTGTCTTTGTTGCTAGAAGGACCCACCTTGCTTCTAGTGGGCAGATGAATGTTTAATGGTAGTAATTAATCCTTGTTTCCTTGGGTGAAGCTGTTTGTCTCCTGTGACTTCTCTAGGAAGATGTAAACTGTTTTTGCCCCATAATCCAAGGTCCAGGACAGGCTAGAAGAAGTCTTGGAGACAGGCAGGAAGGAAAAAAGCTGAACTTATAGATATTTACACATGTAGATGGGCCCTGGCAAGGTCCCACTGAGTGACTTTGATGGCCACCTCCCCTAGCGCTCATTTGAGAAGCAGGTGCTGAGCAGGGTGTGGTGTTGCACACCTTTAATCCCAGCACTCTTGAGTTTGAGGACAGCCTGGTCTACAGAGCGAGTTCCAGGATAGCCAGGGCTACACAGAGACCCTGCCTAGAAAAGCCAAAAAGGAAAAAGAAAGCTGGTGCTGTCTCATTGCCCTGCCCCTTTGATTTTAGGGCTTATACCCAGAGAGGGACTTCAAAGTGCACCACGGAGGATTTTCAGACAGACCTGTCTTTGACCTAAAGCACGTGCCAGATACCAGGTATGCCCAGTCTGTGTCCCAGGTATGGCCAGTCTGTGTCCCAGGTATGGCCAGTCTGTGTCCCAGGTATGGCCAGTCTGTGTCCCAGGTATGGCCAGTCTGTGTCCCAGGTATGGCCAGTCTGTGTCTAAGGTATGGCCAGTCTGTGTCCAAGGTATGGCCACTCTGTGTCCCAGGTATGGCCACTCTGTGTCCCAGG
>JANHMN010000003.1:74610614-74664222 GCA_030674055.1 Rhabdomys pumilio | reverse complement strand
AGGTATGGCCACTCTGTGTCCCAGGTATGGCCACTCTGTGTCCCAGGTATGGCCACTCTGTGTCCCAGGCTTCCCATTCTCTGGGGATGACAGGAAATGCTGTGCAGTGTCTGTCTCTTTATCAGCATGCCCACTTCTCAGGATACAGACAGAGGTGAATGGACATGGGGCTGTGGCACACACACATTTAGCATCTGAAGAAATCATTAGCTTAGCAGACATTTTGATTAGTAGAGCCTACAAGTCTATGGAGTTGCTCCAGGGACTAAATACACTGAAGTGTGCCCAAGAGCTGACAGACCCCTATAGAAGATCATGTCTTAGGGTTCTGTGTTCAGGCTTCCTACTTGTGTCCTTTCTAGGTGACCATCATGACCTGTGGCAGCCTGGACTCAGTCTGTGGCTCTCTCTGAGTTGTGATCCTGTCCCTAAAGCAGGGTGAGCCTGCTCCTCTGTTGAATGAGAGCAGCTGGTCCCAGGCTCCTGAGTGGGCTGGAGAGGAAGGCTGCTGGGGTGAGGGCAAGCTTCCCCGTCGGACTTAAGGTTTTCCATCTCTCTGGAACAGGTTGCTGGTGACCAGCGGACTTCCAGGGTGTTACATACAAGTGTGGCAAGTTAGAGAGCACAGCGGTAAGTGACGTTCACTTGGTGGAAGGTGAGGTCTCAGTGATTCACACACTGTCTCTTAGTAAAAAAAGGCACTTAAGGGAGGGGACAGCACAGTTTCTGTGTTCTTGTTGCGACAAAGATGAGTTAGCATCTACAGTGTAGCAGGACAGGCCTAATAGGGCCTCCTTGAACTTCCTCCAGGAGGCGAGTTTACAACCCAGCTGCTGGCAGGGCACCTAGAGAGACAGGACCCCTCTGCTGGCCATGGACAGAGGAAGGGCTGAGCTAGAGCCACTCGGAGCAGTCAGCTCTTGGAGGAAGTGGCCTGGGGGTGGTCCCTCCTTTTACAGTGTGCTAGTTGTGGGTTAGGAAAGTCGCAAGTGAGCAAGACGCACACTGGCAGTTTCTTACCCAGTGATCACACTGCTTCCCAAGGGGCACAGAGAAGGAGCAGGAAGTGTCCCTTGTCAGAGTGTTAGGAAGTCCTCTTGTGGGGACTGGCAGTGGGACTGCCGGTCCTTGTCAGGCAGACACCAGAGCGTGTGTCCCTCTAGCCTGACACAGCCATTCATCGCATCCCTCCCCCAGGGAGAGACATCTCACAGCAGGAAGTCCGCCGCACACTGCCTCCGCAGAGCCTGCCACCATCAGACTGAGCCTGCCACCCATCAGCGCAGTGGCTGTTACTTCTGCCAGGCTTCACACAGACATGCTATGCACACATCCCTGGCCACATGCTCTCAACACTTACCTGTGTGGTTGTTCTCAGTTCCTTGTGTTGCTTACCTAGGTTTTAGCTGTTGCTCCTGGGGTGTTTTTGTTGTTAGTGCTGTTTTTTGATGTTTCGAGGCAGGGTTTCTTTGTGTAGCCCTGGGTGTCCTGGAACTCCCTTATGTAGACCAGGCTGGCCTCAGAGATCTGCCTGTCTCGGCCTCCCTATTAAAGGCTAGGATCAAAGCCATTCACCACCACCACCTGGCTTGTGGCGCTGTTTTAATGGGGTATGCTTTACCTGCCAAATGATTCACCCATTTTGAGTTACATGTCAATGATTTTTAAAGATAATTTGCCAAGTTTTGCAGTCATCACTATAAATTAATTTTAGAACATTTTTCATTGTTTCCATAAAGATCTGTCAGGCCATTTACTATTAATCTCATTCCCACACTTGCCCCAGACATTATTAATATATCCTCTCTATGGTGGACTGGCCTATTCTGAAAAGCATTTTACCAGTGAACCCTTTCATGCCTTCTCTTGTATCTGGCCTCTGTCCCTTAGCAGATGCTTTTAAGACTGTCCGTGTTACAGCGTGCATCAGTGACTTGTCCCTTTTATTGCTGACACTCTGCCCTTGTATGGGTATGGCACATTTTTTCTCTGTCTCTTCCAGTCCTAATGTACAACTCTTGATATGGACATATATTGCTGAATTATGTGGTAAATTTATGGGGTTTTGTTTTGTTTCTAAATAATTAAAAGTTGAGGCTGGAGACATGGCTCGGTGGTTAAGAGCTCTTCCTGCCGTTGCAGAGGACCTGGGTTTGGTTCCCAGCGCATTTGCTTGTCAGGTAGCTCACAGTCCTGTTACATCAGCTCATGGGCTGACCGCCTCAGACCTCCGTGGGATGTGCACAAACTCATGAAGGTGAGTGTGCGTGTGCGCACACACACATGTACACGCACACACAGTTTTACAAAATAGTTTCATTTCTGTCCCACGAGCAGTGTGCAGAAGTTACCATTTTTCCGTGTGCTCACCGACATTTGTCGCTGTCTGAGTGCCTGGGAATTAAACCGTATGCGTGCTGGACAAGCACTTGTCCCTAACCCTGGCTTTTTTGTTAAAGCCGTTCTAGCGGGTGTGGTATTGTTTATCACTGTAGCTTTTGTTTGCATTTTTCCACTGAACATCTTTCATGTGGTTGTGAAGCCACCTCTCATCCGAGTTATAAAAGTTCTTTGTATGTGCTGCACCCAAGTTCTTTATTAAATATATTTGCTGATGATGTATTTCAGTTTGGTGGTTTTCTTCTCACTGGTGGATGGTGGTGATGTTTTGCTTTTTTTGTTTTGTTTTTTGAGACAGGGTCTCACTATATAATCAGGACTATCGTGGGAGTCATTCATGTAGACCAAGCGGGTCTCTATCTCCCAAGTGTGCCAAGTGTGTACCATGTCTCCTGGCTCTTTACGAGTCTTTTTTTTTTTTGTTTGTTTGTTTTTTTTTGTTTTTTGGTTTTTTGAGACAGGGTTTCTCTGTGTAGCCCTGACTGTCCTGGAACTCGCTCTGTAGACCAGGCTGGCCTCGAACTCAGAAATCCGCCTGCCTCTGCCTCCCAAGTGCTGGAATTAAAGGCGTGCGCCACCACTGCACAGCTTTTTGAGCTCTTAACGTGCTACTTGGATATATTAGGTGGGGATTTCCTAGAGGATATACTTTTGTACTTACTGGAGAGAGAGAGAGAGAGGAAGAGAGAGAGAGAGAGGCTGGACTTGTTTTATGTGTGTGTACAATTATGGTATTGGACGGAGAGGTCATCTGGAGCCTCAGATATGTCAGGCCAGTGCTCTAACATTAAACTGGAATTCCAGCCCTGCTAATGCTAAATCTTTGAAATAGGTTTCCTCCCTACCAGCAGCCGAAAAGCCTCTCCCAGCTCAGAGCAGCAGGTCTTGGGAACTTTAGGCTCCATGGGATCAGCGTAAGGGAGTCAGGGAAGTATGGCCCAGGAGAGCAGCCTTTCCATGCACTAGAGACCAGCTAATAGCTGGTTCAGGCTCAGCTGTTGTGTCTGCCGCAAGTACTTCTCAGCTGTGTTGAGAAGTCTGGATGCAGTGCCCTGGGAGCCCTGGGAGCCCTGGGAGCCCAGCCGTCCCTGCTCCCGTCCCTGCTCCCGGTGCAGAAGTGTCTGGAGGGAGCACTCACTCCTGTTGCCTTTTAGTATGTCTCACTGTCTACCCACTGTTTTCCCAAGGCCCCCTGTCCTGTAGAACTGAAAAAGCACACAGAGCTTTGTCTCCACACGTATGCACATGGAATAGTGTGTTCTGGTTTTGGAGAAAGAAAATACAAAGCAGAAAATGAGATTTCTCTTTTCAGTAGTTTGTGCAGCAAATACTTGTTCCAAACTATTACAGTGACATTGAGGGAAGTATCAAATGAACCAGCACTCGGGAGACAGGGACAGAAGGAGTGTGAGGCCAGTCTGGGCTATGTAGCAGAACCCTGTCTCAAAAAAAAAGAAAAGAAAAGAAAAGAAAGAAAAAAAGAAAGAAAAGGTCCAGCAATATGGCTCTGCAGGCAAAAGGCAAAGGCGCTTGCTGCCAAGCCTGACCATCTGGCAATCTAAATTCAATCCCAGAACCCACACAGTGGACAGAAGAAACTGACTACTTCCTGCGAGTTGTTCTCTGACTCTCTCTCTCTCTCTCTCTCTCTCTCTCTCTCTCTCTCTCACACACACACACACACACACACACACACACACACACACACACACACTCCAATAAGAGAAGTAAGTGATATTTAAAGATGAAAACTAATATCTTTGTTGCATTTTGTTTGAGGCGGCCCTTCCTGGTTTCCAGGTTTCATCTGTGACATCTGCAGCGCAGCTGGGAGCTGCCAGGTCTGTCAGGCCGTGAGGCCACAGAGCCAGTTTTGGAAGAAGCAGGACTGTTTAGTGAACCTGGTGCTTGTCACATTTCACTGTAGACGTGACTGACATCAGCAGCGAGTCCTTTCCCTTCCTTTCCCTCCCTCCTCCATCAGACTTGTCAGGACTGTGTGATTTCAAGATGGCTGCAGTGACTCACTGTCTCCTGTTTGCAAAAACAGCTCCTAAGATAATTTATGAGGACACGAAAGGGATTCGGGCAGCTTCAGATATGTGAAGAAACCCAGAGTGCCTTTGTCTCAGCACTGGCTCACAGCCCTTAGCTCCTTCTCTCCCTGACCTTCTAAATGTCAGGGAAGGTTTCTGGCCAGCCGCCCTCACTGACATGCTGCACTTTGGCCTCTTCCCCTTTGCTTCAGATGTCATTGAAGCTGTCAGTACCATTGATGTGCAGGACAAAGAGGAGAGTCTCTGGCCTCGGGTGTCTGTCTTCTCTTCTATGGCACCTGGAATCCTCCACGGGGCTCGGCTCAGTAGCCTGAGGACTGTTGATGTAGAATCCCAGAAGGTCACCTACAGCTCAGGTACTGCCACTACTCAAGTACAAAAGGGATTCTGGCAGCTGTGTGCCCCTGCTGGCTCCTCCAGCCATCTCTGTCCCTCAGCCAGGCTCTGCCACTGTAAGACACTTCTTAAGATTTCTGTGCCATATGCTGGGTAAACCTGGAGCATGAAGTGCCAACCCTGGTCTCCAGGGCCCAGTAGTCTCCAGCAGAACAAACTGGCAAGATGAGGGAAGAGTGTGAACAGGGGCCCTGGTACAGCCCTCCAGCCCTGCCACCCACCAGACCCATAGCACCTTTCTTCTTTGCCCTCTGTCTTGTAGGTACAACTGACAGTGAGTCCTTGAGCAGCCTTCAGGTCCTAGATGCAGATAGCTTTGCTTTCTGTGGTACCTCAGGTCGGCTGGGGCTTGTGGACACTCGCCAGAAGTGGGCACCATTGGAGACTGGCAGCCCCAGCTCTGGTTCTGGTGGAGAGAGATGGTGTGCAGAAGTTCGGAACAAGGGCCAAGGCCCTGGGCCCTGCATTGCCAGCCTTGGCTCAGATGGGCATCTCTGTCTCCTTGACCCCCGGAATCTCTGTCATCCTGTGAGCTCAGCCCAGTGCCCAGTGTCCAAACCCAGCCCTGACCCAGAGCTGCTGAGGGTGACCTGGGCTCCAGGCCTGGACAACTGCTTGGCTATTTCAGGTACTGTTGAGAAACTTTTACTCCACTGCTCTCTTCCGGAGATGGTAGGTACTGGGAAGGAGCCTGTAGCCCCACAGTTAACCTGGCTGCAGAAGTTTAGGTTGCCTATCAGAATGCTAACTGGTCTTCAGATTCCTCGAGGCAGGCCCCACCCATCCTGACCACTGAACTTGCAGCACTGCCAATGGCTCTAACAAACCTCACAGAAGTTCAGGTGTGTTGAGTGACTTATAGACAGTAAGGTCTGGAACAGCCAGAGGCTGCACCAGACAGCATCTCAGTGAGCTGCTTATTGCTTGTATTTTTAGGCTATAGCCACAACAGCAGGCTCCTGAAAGCCTGGGGATTCTCGCTGTGAGGGTGTGTTGGGGGCATCCAGAAGCCAGTGAGAAAGGTCTGTGGCAAACACAAAAAGCAAAGTTCCAGGATCCAGAAAGAACAGAAAAAGCATTGTACCAGGGAGAAGAAGAGGACAGCAGGGTGGGATGGAGCAGATGGGCAAGAGGACAACACTGAAGAGAGACGAGGCTTCCTCTGAGGGGCAGGAGTGGAGGGATTGGGATCGGGAGCAACTTGAAAGTTTCTGCTGCCTCCATTTCCTGTGGAAATGCTGTTATGAGGATAAAGATGTCACGGGCATCTGTGAAGTTGAGGGAAGCTTGCCATGAGGGACCTAAGTTTGATCCCCAGAACCTATGTAGAAAAGCTGGATGTTTACACAGAGAAACCCTGTCTTGAAAACCTACATATATGGGGTATAGTATATATTGGATGGGTGTGGGGGAAGCTGGCCATGGTGGCATGTGCTTACAATTCCAGCACCAGGGAGACAGAGACAGGCAGATTCCTAGGGCTCATTGGCTGGCCAGCCTAGCCAATGAAAAGACTGACAAAAGACAAGGTTCACTGTGCCTTGGTTTACTTAAGGTTGACCTCACTGACCTCCGCACAAACAGTGCACACCTCAGGCCTGGGAATGTGACACACACTAGTGGACATGTGATGGCTATCCACAGCTGCTCACAGAGACATCCCCACACTGGTGCAGGAGCAGCTTTCTCTGTGGGTAGCCTCTGAGTGTCCTCCGAGAAGGAGTAGGGTCACATCTCTCTTTCCACGTTCTTCTCCAGGCTTTGATGGGACAGTACAAATCTATGATGTCACTTCATGGGATGGAAAGAAAACCCAAATGGAGCCTCTTTTCACTCATAAAGGCCACATCTTCCTGGATGGAGATGGGGTTGACTCTGCTCCTCTGGTCACCACCCACACCTGGCACCCTCGAAAACCCAGAACTTTGTTATCTGCAGCAAGTGATGCCTCTCTGCATGTGTGGGATTGGGTGGACCTCCAGGCCTCCTGATGACAGCAGCAGCTTCCCCACAGGCCTCTGAGAAGAGGAAGTGTTTGAGAGGCTGGCATGGAGTGACCACAGGCTACCACAGCTGTCGGCTTCAGGCAAATTAGCCTGCCCTTCTCGTCCCTTTTTTCTGTCTGTAAAATGAAGATGTAGTGACCACCACTTAGTGCTGTGGGGAGCGTCACAGATGGTAGGGCGCATGGCATAGAAGTGACCATTGTCACTAGGAGCCCTGCCTCTCCAAGTGTGTTGCAGCAGGCTGTGTTCCTGTCTTCACAGCATCATGGTGAGAATCAGGAGAGCCAGAGTGTGAATGTGGGTGTGAACTTTTTCACAGAAGGAATCAATGTCTCGGATCAATAAACATTGAAAAGAATACCAGTAAGAAGCAGTTAGCAATTTATTTACTTAGTTTTTGTACATGGGATTGAACCCAGGGCCTACTATACTGAGTTATGTCCCAACTGTTTTTTCCTGGTGTGTGTGTGTGTGTGTGTGTGTGTGTGTGTGTGTGTACATGCTTGGGTGAGTATAGGCACCAAGAAGTGCTGGTAAGCTGGATTCATTGAGGCCTCTTTACTTGGCTAAAGGATGCACCTTGCTTTCCTCGTGCACACATGACTTCTCTGTGCATGCTGACTGGAGTAAGCTCTGTCTTCCTCGCTGTTGAATAAGGGTCCCTTCCTTATGACCTTGTTTAACCTTAGTTCCTAGACCCCAGCTCCAAACTTAGTCTGTCTAAAGGTTGGGACTTCAGTGTATGAATTTGCAAGGAGTACACTCTTCCTTCCACAGTGCTTAAAAATACTTGTGGCTAAGAAAAGCCTAGCAACTTTTTTTTTTTTTCAGAGCTGAGGACCGAACCCAGGGCCTTGCGCTTGCAAGCACTCTACCACTGAGCTAAATCCCAACCCCGCCTAGCAACTTTTTAAAGTAACATTTATTTTTTTTTAATTGATTATTTTTGGAATACAGACTCATTGTGTAAGGAAGGAATCAGGTTGATCTTGAACATGCAAGACTTCTTCCAAAGCCTCCTGAGGCCATTCCCAGTAGATTCTCTTTCCTCTAATTCCAGGCTGAGAGCTCAGGCGCTCTGCCCCTCCTCCCTTAGCTTCCCGAGTAGATAGGATCCTGTGACACTGAGAGCAGCAGGGTGGGGGGTGATTAGTTGATTATGTAGCGGTGAAGTTGATGCAGGTTTTGGAGAGCTGTGAGAATCGCAGCTTCACGACAGGATTGCCATCAGACTTGGGAAGCGTTCTCCATCCCCGCCCCCTCCTGAAGCTCATCCGTGACTCCCCCACCCCCCTTCGTGCTCAGTACCGGTGACACACTGATAGCTTGAAATTGGCCTTGGTGGGAGTATTTACATCTCAGAAACTGGCAAATGTTACAAAGCAGAGCTCATGTTTCCCCCTGAGATGGGGTTACCAGCAGCCACCAGCTGAGCTCCAGCATTTCACTCTGAAAGCTTAGTGAGTAATTCAGAAGGCGCTTTGCTGAACTGTATCAGCCAGGGTCTGACCAGGAAGAGCAAACCCACACCCACGGGGTGATGAAGCTAAAGTTTGGGGCTGCAGAGGAAGTGAAGGAAGGCGAAGCTTGCACAGATAGGCACACGACCACAGGAGGTCTGGAGGCCAGAGGCCTCCAGGTAAAAACTGCAGGTTTCTTGTCTGGCCAGAGCCAGGTTCCTAGGTCCACAGAGAAGAGGGCCAAACTGCTACAGAAAGTACAGGGACAGGTCCGGAGGTTCATGCAGAGGTTCTGTTCACAGAGGGTTTCACAGAGACAATGCAAACTTCCCTTCGGATGAGCTGTATGAGGAGAGGCAACCTCATGTTACAGGCGGCAGTGGTGGGGCCTTGAAGGGGGAAAGCATTAACTGAGAGAGAACACCAGGACTATGAGGGGCCTTAAAGGACTAAGGGGGCCTTAAAGAGAGTGAGAGCCTTCCCTTCAAGTCCCAGGATAGTAGACTGTCTATAGCTAGCTCAGTAGTGGGAGCCAGAGACTAAAGGGAGTTTCTGACTCAGAGGTGTGTCTGTCTGTGTTCCTTTCCTTTTTTTTTTGAGTGTTAGTTCCACGTCTTGTGACCTAGTCTAGCCTAGTCTATGTGCCAGGAGTCAGGAAAGCACTGACAAAAGCTAGCTAGAACTCAATGTTTTCATCCATCTAGGGAAAGGGGACAAGACTAAGCATGCTCACAGCTGCTGGTGGGAGGGAGACTGTCAGGCCACATGCTTTCTGGTCAGCTCTGTCCTGGAAGGGAGGGGCTGGATTTGGAGGAATGAGAAGGAGGCAGCTGTGGAAACAGTGATGCTGTAGACCCCATCTGTCCCGCTTAGCCAGCTCCAGGCATCCCTGAATGCCACGACATACCAGCTTAGGTGCTAGGATGAGATACTGAACTGTATACATAGGGCCTCGCTTAGAGAAGGGGTGCATATCCTGACAGCAAGGGCTCAGTTACACATATGTGCTTGGTAAGAGCAGGTTTGAATGGGGAAGGTGACAGTTGAGTTGTACCCTGTGTTCAGGCAGAGGGGACATCATTGGTAAAGACACAGCCCCAACTCTAGGAGTAAATGGGAATACAACTGAGAAAACAGGCTTGGGGCCTGTCAGTGACATACACAGGGCATTGAGGGTGGTTCTGGATTGCGCTAGGCTGCAGGAGGAGCGGGCATGCAGACACACGGATGCACTTAACACACAGAGCAGAGCGAGCATGCAGACACATGGATGCACTTAACACACGGAGCAGAACACAGCTGGTCAAGGACATGGTTTGCTCTCTCTGCCCAAGGCCATCCTTAGACTTGGGCAAAATGGATCCTAGGAAATGAACCAACCCAGAGGACAAATGTTACAGGTGCCCACTCAGGGCACCTACAGCAAGCAAAGTCACAGGGACTCAGCAGGGACACTGAGGTCAGGATTAGGAAGAGGGAGAATGGGAATCATTGTCTAATAGATAAGGAATCTTAGGTTTAGATGATTAAAAGTAAGACATGTCAGAGCTGGAGAGATGGCTCCTGGTGCTCTTGGAGAGGATTGGAGCTTGGTTCCCGGCACCCACACCTGTCTGTAGCTGGCTCCAGGGGATCCACAACCCTCTTCTGCCCTCTGCAGGCACCTATGTGCATACATACACATAACTAATTTTTAAAAAAACCTTTAAAAGGCATTCTAAAATAATCTGTGCCATCTTTGTTTTCTGTCCTTGGAAGAAACAAAAATTCCAACTTGATTTATGGAATATTCCTGTGAAAAAAAATCTCTAACAACAGGTGTTTTGAAAAGTCTTGAAGGCTGCAAATAGTCATGCTT
Source organism: Rhabdomys pumilio (assembly GCA_030674055.1). Lineage (NCBI taxonomy): Eukaryota > Metazoa > Chordata > Mammalia > Rodentia > Muridae > Rhabdomys > Rhabdomys pumilio. The sequence goes on along the minus strand of JANHMN010000003.1, from coordinate 74,654,045 downwards.
TGAAAGGACTGAACTAGAAAAAGGAAACTGAGCAGAGCCAAATCTCAGAGGAAGATAGATGCTCCATAAACAGGTGCTTCTCTTGCCACCTACTAAGCCATTCCCATGTGCAGAGCACCAGGTTCCAGGAGTGTGTAGGTGTGAAGCTTTCTAAAGTGCTCTGACCAGCCGGGCCTGGTGGCCTATCCTTTAATCGCAGCAGGTGGATCTCTGTGTACTCTGGTCTACACACCGAGTGCTGGGCCAGTCAGGGCTACAGAGCGAGGTCCTGTCTCAAAATACAAAGTAGTATGAAGACATTTTGTAACCCAATTTATGTATCATTTATTTGTAGGGAGTGTGTGTGTGTGTGTGTGTGTGTGTGTGTGCGTGCTAAAGCATGCATGTGGAGGTCAGAGGATGCCTTGAGGATTGGTCCCCGTCTTCCACTGTTTTGAGACAGGTCTCCTCTGGTTCACTGCTGTACACTCAGGCCACCTGGCCCTTGAGCTTCTGGGATCCTCCTGTCTGCTCCCACCAAGCCGAAGGTACAGGGGGATTACAGACGCACACACTGCGCATGGGGATCAGACTCAGGGCCACATATTTGCAAGCAAGCTCTCCTCCCTCTGAGCCATCTCCCCATCTCTTTAAAAAAGTGTGTGTGTGTGCGTGTGCCTGCACATAGAGTCATGTGTGAACTTGCCTTGCCACAGGGCACATGTGGAGGTCAGAGGACACCTCGGTGGCAGTCCTCACCTTCCACCTTATCTGAGACAGGCTTGCTCTGTTCTTTTCTCTCTATGTACACCACTGTGTACACACTGAGCCATCTCCCCAGCCCTAAATTCTAAAACTCAGTGAACTTGTTGAAAACTGAAACAACGAAGACCACAGTCCATCAAACTGACGCTTTCGATAGACAAGGTTCATCTGGGAGGCTCCTCACCTGCTTGTGGCCATGCTGTTATTAGAAGCAGATAAGAAGACACCTTTGTTATGGAGCAGAGAAAACCTCTTTGAATGGTCTTTGTGAGTCACCTGCACTTGTAGTTGTGTGAAGAGCTTGGTCAGACTGTATTTCAGGATAGGAGGTAAATATTTCTACAAAATCTTTCCCCCTGAAGAAGACAGGATGAAAATCCTGACCAGCAACTCAAGGTCTCTAATTCTGCCCTCGGGGCTGTCTCTTACTGTTCCAAGCACTCTGGAGAGGAGACCTTACCATTGAGATCATCCCTGCTACCCAAAGCTCAGGGTTATCTTCAGCCTCTGGGTTCCCCTTAAGACTCCTCTGACACTTGGTTTCCATCCCTTATTCACCCTTTGGTGCTGCTCCCTGGGAGTCCCCGCTGGCAAAGAAGGCTTCTTATCACCTGTAAGGCATCAAAGATGTCATCAGGAGTGTCTGTCTTAGCCTAGAAGGTGCTTGGTTCTCCTGGCTTCGCAGCAGTTGGGCTGCAGGCTTTAGAATCAGTAGTGAAGCTGCTCCTGGGTCCATAGGTGCTAAGAACTTGTAGCAAGCCAGCTATAGTGCAGTCAGTCCCCTCTGCCGGCAGGTGGGACTTTTCTTGGATATAAGGCTCACTGAAATGACCCAAAACCTCCTTGGTCTCTGCTGCCCTGGGATGTTCATCCTCTCTTCTGATCCTCTCAGCCCTAGCACTCCTGCCCATTTAAGGTTGTGTGGCCATTTCTATGCCAGTGTTACACAAGCCAGTCATTTGGAAAGAGGGAATTTCAACCAAGGAAAATGCCCCCACCAGACTAGCCTGTGGGCAAGCCTGTAGACATTTTCTAGATTGATGATTGATGTGGGAAGGCCCAGCCCACTGTGAGTGGGAGCACCCCTGGTAGATGGCCCTGGGTGCTATAAGAAAGCAGGCCGAAGCCGGGCAGTGGTAGCGCATGCCTTTAATCCCAGCACTTGGGAGGCAGAGGCAGGCGCATTTCTGAGTTCGAGGCCAGCCTGGTCTACAGAGTGAGTTCCAGGACAGCCAGGACTACACAGAGAAACCCTGTCTCGAAAAAAACCAAAAAAAAAAAGGACCTAGTAAGACTCAATGTATAGAATTCTCCAAGTTACTTCTTTTACGTGTCTCTTTTCTCCATGTTCTGGTGACCTCTATATCTCCTGGGACATAAAAAGCTACATCATTAAGTCATCAACTCCTGGGGAAGCAACACAGTGAGTGGAGAAGCAGCCCCGTGGTAGAGCACTTGCCTAGCATGTGTGACACCAGGGGTCCAACCCCAGCAGTGCAAAAACAAAAAGGGGAAACATGGCCTTGTGTGTTAAACTAAGGGAGGGCAGCTCTGTTTGGGCTCATGGTTTCAGGGACTTTGGACTGTCATTTCAGGGAGGGCATGGTAGAGCAGAGAAGTTCACACCAGGCAACCACAAAGCAGAGAGAATGTGGTCTGAAAGCCTTTTTCCACTTTGTAGCCCTATTGGTTGGCCTGGAACTCACTGTGTATACCAGGCTAGCCTCAGACTTTCAAAGATCTGCCTGCAACTGGTGAATTTCTTCAGGAACTACCAAGGAGTAAGTGTTGGTTACAAAGGGCCTACTCCAGTAGTCTAGAGACCAGAGTGAGCGAGAAGCCTGCTTCCAGGTCTCACACTGGTCTCCACTGCCCTTGTCCTCAGGAAGACCCAGGCAGGGCTGGGGAAGAAAGGCTGTGAGCACACGGTCCACCACTGAGTTCAGAGACATCATCATCTGCTTCTCTTCCTATCAAAGCTCTGCTCTGACCTATCTATCCAAGCCGGGCTGGCAAAACAAACAGAAAACCAAAAGGATGGATTTCTAGAATCCAAGTTCAAAATGTTTCCCTTCTGTATCCATCCAAATATTATCAGGAGCTTATGATTCTGTTTTTCTCTGTAACATACATGAGCCATCTAAATTGGTTTGGGGTCACTTAGCTGTTTTAAAGATTACTATTCTTGGATTTAACCCTATCTTATACCTTTCCACCAACCAGGCTTAAAATCTGTCTCTATCATAACATAAGGGACCAGAAATATCACTTACCCAACCAGAGGTGAGGCTGGCTATCCTACGCTGTTTTAAGAACATGCCAAGTAGCCTGGCAGTGGTGGCACACATCTTTAATTCCAGCACTCAGGAGGCAGAGGCAGATGAATCTCTGAGTTCAAAGCCAGCCTGGTCCAGGACTACACAAAGAAACCCTGCCTTGACCCTTCCCCCCAAGAACATGCCAACTACAATACAATCCTCCCCGCTCCCCGCCGCCCCAGGTAAGGGGTTAAGCTGTCACACTGCCGCCCCAGGTAAGGGTTAAGCTGTCACAAACTGCGTCAAGCTCAGTTCACCTGCTGTATCTCTTCAGGTCACGATGCCTCATATTCCTTACTCAGAATGCCAATCCATGCCCCGCCCCCAACAGAACCCCTTTCTCTTCCTGCAAGCTCAGTGCTCTTGTGAATGGGTGGAAACTCTACTGTGGGACTGGGACTCAAATGTTCCTCTGGTCTGACTGCCAGTTCTCCATCACTGCCCAGAACAGACAAAATCATTCTGTGTTAACTTCAAAAAGATGTTTAGGGAACTCCATACTGGTTCTGAGGTCTACTTCTTTGCTGACTGCATCTTCTAAGTCTTAAGGATGGAAAATGGTGACAGCTAAAAGTCAAACATCTCAGGACCCACAGAGGCCAATGAGAAAGCCAGCCGTATGCAAACCTGCGGTAGCAAAGCAAGGGTGCAGGAGTGGGGAGCACCTCACTAGGAAGCATGAACAACTGCACTGTTTTGCAGTGGGTACTGTATGGGGAGGGCTCCTGCCTCCTCTGGTTTCCACTCCAGCACAGACCAACCCTCAGAACAGGTAAAGCTGTACATTCTCCAGTCAGTCTGCATGAGGACACAAAGTTGCTGCTATCCAGACTATGGAATAAACAAAATTCATTTGAAAGGAGCAACAAAGTGCGGCACACCTCCAGCAGCCCAAGGTGTGTCTCCTTCCTCTACTTCAAGTTGCCAAAATGATGATTCTGTTCAGAGGCAGCCTCTGCCTTTCAGACTCTGGCAGGTCTCACGCCAGAGCCACAGCCTCCTGTCTGGATCCTGTTTGGATGCTGCTACCTGCCCAGATCTGGACCTCCTGGGGAAGGACAGTTTAGAACTCTTCTGAGGAAGCAACAGTAGTATCTCTTTGTTGTTGTTGTTGTTGTTGTTTTTTCGAGACAGGGTTTCTCTGTATAGTTCTGGCTGTCCTGGAACTCACTCTGTAGACCAGGCTGGCCTGGAACTCAGAAATCCACCTGCCTCTGCCTCCCAAGTGCTGGGATTAAAGGCGTGCGCCACCAACGCCCGGCAGTAGTATCTCTTTTGAATTCTTTGGTTTTAGCCACTACTAGCACAGCATCTGCTGGAGTATGAGGGTCTTGAAGGATCCTGATGACCCTTGCTATTGGAACCCTAGTAAATTCCAACCGTTAGATCAGCAGGGTCGGAGAAGAGAACCCTGCTGACTGCCGGCTATCTGTCTTCTCTTGGGGGGAGCTCAAGAACGGTGACCTGCTGGGGTAGGGAGTGGAGGAAACTCAAACATCTCCAATATACTGCTACCCTGTAGGAACTCATGATGCAAGTAGCCTGGGCACTTGCCCCAGGTTAATTGCTTGGTTCATGACCAGGAAGTGGAAAGCTACTCTGCTCTACTGCCAGGTTTTCTAGAAACTTTTTGGTGGCAAACACAGACCCTAGGACCTGAGTGTGTTGAAAGCAATGGGCTCGAGGATATGATCTCCAGGCCAGTCAGCAGAAAAACTAGGCTACGTCACCAAGCAGCTGTCCTGCTGAGGGAGTAGGTGCAACCAGACCCAGGCTCTCAGTCTGGCCATGTCCACCCAGCGGGACAGGGACAACCCCAGTCTCTTCCCTTGCAAGCACGATACATCCTCACCGGACACTCAACCCTGAGCCCAAGTTGGACAGCTCAATGCCAAAGAATCCAGGAGGCAGAGCTGTGAGCACCAAGATTCAGCAAATACTACATTTCCCAAAGGCCTCCACAACCAGACTGACAGCGACATTAGCCAATAAAATATAAGGGCACTTATTTTGTTTCATTCGAACATTGGTGAGGGGCGACACCCTTGTACAGCTTTGCAGCAGGGGGAGTGGGGCTGGTCCTAAAAGCTGGAGGGGGCCGTGCCACTGAGCACCAGGGGCCTTTTCAGAGTCATCATTCTCAGCGGTGGGCCGAGGTATGTATCTTTACCTAGTATACAGGTGAATAACCAGTTATGGAGCTCAAAGTCCAGTTGACATTTTCTATCATTTAACATAACATGCCTGGTACCCATCATGCAAAGCTGTAACACACAGCCCACTTCCTTATTTTCTGCACGCCCAGGCCTGCCTGGTTCCATGAATTTTCTTGACACTCACTCATCAACAGCCAACTGTGGGGCATCCACTTAGGCCAAGGGCTGGATTAGAAAAACTACACTGTGGTGGGAAAAGCAAAGCACACTCCGGCTTGAGTACAGCTGGGCAGAGAGAGAACCTTTCCAAAATGCTGCCCTGAACAGCCCAGTTCCTGCACAGTAGTGTGGTTTGTGCCGAATACTCATGTGCTCAAAGTCAATGTGTGGGGACACTGCAGAGGTAGGAGAGCCCAAAAGGTATAAGGTGGGCTTCAAGGAAAGGGGACAGGAAGGCACTTAGCACTTAATTTTATCTGAGTTTTTAAAGCTACAGTGGGTATCTTATCTGTAATTCCAGTACTCAAAAGGTGGCAGGAGAATGGACAGTTCTGACCAGCCTGGGCTACACAGTAAGACCTTGCCTTCAAAATAAAAAAAATATCGTATGTGTTTTGATTTTGGGTGTTAAGAAGCAAACCCAGTGCTTCATATATGCTAACCACATGCTCTGTTACAGGACTCTATCCCTGGCCCCTGGTTACTATTTACCAGGTGAAAATTCCAAAACTCAAGATAGCTAAGCTGTGACTACCCATAGGAAAGGCAGCCCATGGAGAGATGAGGACAGGACAGGATGACAGGAGGGACCAGGGATGAGACTAGGCTTTGGAGATTTCTCTCTGATCTTCAGGAGTTATGAGACAGCTTATGTGGAAACCCAGGCCAACGCACAGCAATTAGATTCAAAGCCAGCCCAGGAGTTTCAGAGTTGCTTTAGGGACTAAGGCCTAGCCCAGGAGGGAGTTTGGAGAGTTGACAGAGCACCTCTTCTTTGACAGGGTTCACATCAAGCTGGGCTAACTATCCACTGCAGTGAGCCCTTCCCCTCAGGAGCCTTTCTCCCACATCAGCTTCCAGCAGATGTTAAACTCAGAGTTGAGACATCATGGGGGGAGCAGTGGAGAGAAACCCAAGGAAAAGAAGGCCCTGGGGTCACGGCCTTTGCTCAGATTACCAAAGGTCTCCAGACCTAGACTACAAGGGGCAGGGGTAGGGAATTCGGAATCCAAAGGGAATTAATTCATCTCTGTCTCCACACCTCTCCATCATTCACAAAATCTTACACTCATCTCCTCCATGGCTTTGGGGCAATTTTATCAGAAGTGAAAAAATGAAAATATGCATATTTTACCCAAAGATCTGAAAAAGCCTACTTGGGAACGTCCATGTTAAAATCTCCAGGACCATGTGAGAGACAGTGGGTTAAACAAGGCAGCTGTGCTATGGCGCTTCCTAGTTAGGAGGTAGGGATCTCCACCTCCCCACCCACCCCCCAACCCCATCCCCAAACCCCCAGTCAGGGGTAAAAGGCCAGGAAAGGTGATGGTGGTTAACTTGCAAGGACTAATCATTACAATTGAGTCAATCCTGCTACTGACTGTTAGTATTCTGTCTAAACTCCATTTCCACAGTTATCTGGCAACAGCCAGGTAGGCCTGGTCCACTATAAAAGGGGCTGTTTGCCTCCTCCTCTCTCTCTCTTAATCTCTTACTCACTTACTCTTAATCTCTTACCCTCCTACACTCTTACCTCTCTGTCCCCTCCCTCCTTCTCTTCCTCTCTCTCCACGTGATCATGGCCGGCCTCTACTTCTCTTCTTCTGTCTTCTTCCATCTTCTTCCCCCCACCTTTGCCCTATCTCCTGAATAAACCTCCCTGCCTTGGAACCATTGTGGTCTGGAGTGGTCTGCTTGCTGCGGTCGGACAGCTAACAACTAACACTGGTGCGTTGGACTGAGATCGAAAACTTTGGGAATCGCTGTGCTGCAGGCTGCCGCAGCTGCTGGCTGCTGTAACCAGGCAGGACCGACGTCACATGGCCTGCCTCTACCACCGCTGGAACCGCCTCTACGCCAAGTGGACTCCATCGCCGTTACCTCCCATCACCCACCGCTTGAATTTCCACCACTGCTGCAGACTAACTACGCTTGTGGCCCACCACGTGGTATTCTGCCACGTGGGTTAGGCAGCCAAACAGGCCCTCACAGACCTCGCAGTTCCACATTCCTGATACCAGACTGCATAAGCCTGCAAACACACACCGGCATATTGATTGGTAAAGAGATTCCAATTGGCAGGAGAGACCCTAGGCGCCCAGATAAGGCCTGGCCAGCCTTCCCTGGGCTGAGAGGTGTTGGCATTTGACTGCCCCAGTCCATAGGACTGGCCTCCTAGCTGAACTACTACTTAGGACATTGGCCGCTGGGTGACCCCCCCCACCCCCCAAATCAGTTTACAGTCTCCTCTCAAGCTCTTGCAGCTGCCGGAAATCCTGGTACCAGGTTGAACTGCTTTCGGCGATCTTTAGGAGTTCACTGAGGCCCCTAGGCAATCGAGAGACGACCTGGTTATCTAGGCTGTTGCCTGATTTATTACCAACTTTTCTATCGGGAAGCTGATACGAATAGCTCGGTAACCCCCCCACCCCCACCCTTACCCCCGTCACCCAATGGGTGCTACATTGTTTTCAGCTGCACCCCCAGACACCCCACTGGGTTGTCTCCTGAAAAACCTCAAATCTCTAAAATTAATGCCTGATTTGAGGCCTTCCAAATTGATACACCTCTGCAATAAAGTCTGGGTTGGTACCCTCTAGATAACGGGTTAAAATGGCCACCTAATGGCACACTAGACCCAGTCATTTTAAAGGGTCTTCATACATACATACAGTACAGTAGTATGTATGTATGGTAAATAGAAAGAAATTCCCTATATCCAAGCATTCAGCTACTTTCGCTCTAATCGCTCCATGTGTTCTGCCTGTTCCCCACCCCAGGTTTTTTTAACCAATCCCCAATGATCAGAGTAACCATCCACATGATCCCAAGAAAGATTTCTTGAGCTCAGAGCTAACCCTTTTCTTCCCTGACCCTTGTTCTAGAACTCCTCTTGGGTGAGACACTTTCCCTCTCCTCTTGAGACAGTTTCTTTCTCACAGCTGAGTACCCCAGGCCTGGCCTGGACAGATTGTTCTCTCTCTGGAGCACTGGCTCCAAGCTCTAGTCCCTAGCATGTCTCCCTCAGGGGTCAGTCCGCCACCTGCTGATGTAGGCCTCTTCCCCGGCTCCTCCGTCATTTGTGGCCGGCTGTGACCATTTAGTTCAGCGGTTTGCCTGAAAAACAGCAGGTCCGGGACCCTGCTTGCTCCCTTCCCCACCTTGCCTCCTCTGTCATTTAGTTCAGCTGGTTCGCCTGAAGCAACTGGTCCGGACCTGGATTGCTCCCTTCCCCTCTGGTCCTTAGCTCTGCTCTGGGTCTACTCCTTACATTCTGCCAGGGACCCTCTCTGGGACTAGTTTCCCCACATGCGCAACCACCCGCACAAAGGGCTTGACTGTCCATGCACTCGAGGGAGGCTCTCTCTCCCTCTCTGCCCAGGACCTGTAAAGTGAGTGTTAGCGGTGCCTTCTGCCACAAGAGCAGCTAACATGAACGCTGCTGTGATACGGGACATGCTTTTCCTTGCCCATTGCAGACTCTAGCCGCCAGAGGCACTGGGCAAGGACTTCCAGCTGCTAGTAGGAAGTCCCGCCCTGACACCACACAGACCTGACCTGCAGCACCTATGCCCTCAGCTGCAGGCCCATAGCACACAACCCTGGCTCATGACCTACAGCCCCAACCTGCCAGCCATTTGATCATATGCCGCTGTTGCCAGCTTTCTTATTCTGGTCCTACCCAAATGTTTCCTTGCTAATACTAAAATGTGTTTTTCTCTACCTATAGAACCTGTCAAAGTTACTTAAACCTCTTTCCTATCCTGTCTTAATAGATTTTTAGTACTGCTATAAAATTCTATTCAGTTAGAATTAATCCTTATGGCTCTCAATCTTGTCAGAAGTCTGCTAATATATTTAAGTTTATGGCCGACAGAATTCCCAAAGCCTGTAACAATTGACCCAAGATGGTTTCAGAAGACTTGGACACCTAGAAGATACAGCCTGGATTGTATGCGATGATACGGTCACTAACAAACGCAGTGGACTAAACTGGATACTCTGAGTCAAATGACTTGGCTAAACCAAGGCAAGTCATTTCTCATGTCATGCATATTCATTCCACAGAGAAAAAGCCCTGTGTCTTCTGCGCTTGGAAGCCAAACTGACTTCGCCCAAGAGACTATGGAGACCACGGGAACTGTTGGCTAGTGGACTCTGTCATTTTTTAAAATAATATATAACTGGTAGATTATTGTTTACTCTTTCAGACTTCTGACTACATTGACAGTTAAGCTTTCACTGATATTAACCTCATTACCTAAACTCAGTTACCACCAATTAAATGCTTATATTTCCTCTTCTTGCTATGCCACTGTCCTAATATTATCTGAGTTCCTATAAACTTGCCTAACTCTAATAAAACATTCCACTATATGATCCAACAAAGGTTCATCTTGAAGACTGCTCGTGTTGTTAACTTACACTGTTATCTCTTTTGTAAACTTATATAAGCTACAGGAAACCCACTCAGATCTACCTCTCATGGATCAAATAGACTCCATCCAGATAAGTACATCTGCCTAAAGTTCCCACTTACTACATATTCCAAAGGGTGGGATCCCTCTGGGTTTCAAATGTACATCTTAGAAAAAATTTTCTTTCCCCCAAATGTACTTAATCTTATTCCCTACATCTTGTCAAGTCCAGGCACATCCAGAACAGCTCTAGAGAAGCAACCTCCAGATGCTCCATCTCCTGTCACACACACAGCTGCTTCTACTGGACCTGTCCCTTCTGACCTATCCTCAGATGGGCTCCATAGACCCTGGACAGCAGGAAACAGCCAACTCTCCTAAGACCGGACTAACACTGACTAGAAAAGATTTAAACTAGCTAATGTATCATTTTTACTTACTATCAGTTCCTTTCATCCATTTGTTGTTCTTAGTGTGTCTTGTACTTTGCTTTGGTTTTTGAAACTTAATAAAATTTACATGGGGGGTGGGGAGTGCATGCAGTGGTGTAAATGTGGATGGAGGTCAGAGGACGACTTCTGGGAGCTGGCTTTCTTCTTTCACTGTATGGGACAGAGGGATTGAATTGAGGTTGTCTGGCTTGGTGTCCCTCCTCTTTACCCACCAAGTCTTTTTGTCTGCCTGAACTCACAGAGATCCACCACCCTCTACCTTCCAAACACTGTGATTAAAGGTGTGCATCACCACAGCCCTTTCTTACAGCTTTAATAATAAATTTGAATGCCCAATGTGAGAAGCTGAGGCAGGAGATCTACAAATCTGAGGCCAGCCTGGGCTATACTCTTAGACTTTGCCTCATATAAACAAAAGTAAAAATAAAAATTAAAAAGAAACTAGTACAATGTAGCTAAGTGGTCACGGGATGAACAGGTGCTAATGATATACTTACCACACATCCCACATCTCCAGCCTGTCCCTAGAGTGAGGCTACTTACTTACCTCAGAGTTGTCACTGAGTGAGAGAGCAGAAGGAGTGGAGCACAGTCACCCTGTCCCTGCTTCGCACTGTTTGCTTACACTATAAGTTATTGTGGCATCCATCGTGAACCATAAACATAGTCCAGAGAGTTCCGTGGAGAAGCCATCTCACTATGACTCTACTCAGATGTAAAGTGGTAAGACCAGATTTGTGCAGCACGAGTTTGTTTAGAACCAGGTCTGAGAAGCTTCCCATGCTCTACTGTACCATAAACTTCAGGCAGATGCAAAGTGGTACATCTGCAGATCGATGCTGTTGTTTCTGGATCTGGGTGCTGGTTGTTTAAGTGTATGCAGTTTGTAAAACTAAGGCAAGCTGCACACTTGTATGTACTTATCTGTCATTTCAGTAAAATCTTTAAAGCAAGGGGACTGTCTCAGGCTAAAGTTATACAGTGGATTAATGTGTGACACAAGATGGCATGGTGGCACACAAAACTGCAGTGCCAGTGCCTGGGAAGCAGAGGCAGAAGACTTGGCATGGCACCTTCTGTCCCTTTGCTTAAGACCAGTGTGGGCTACATGAGAAACTTAAGTGTCTGCTGGGAAACTACTCTAGCTATGCCTTTCTGTCCGGAGCTCTCGCACCTTCATGATACATCCAAATCTCTGTCATCTGGCACCTAATAGAACTTTATAGTTCTCCTAATATCGAGCACAGCGATGACACTGCATCCAATGAATGTTTACTAAATAAGCAAAGGGGACAGAACTGGTGACGAACCTAACAACCTACTTGGTTTCACGGTCTACCTCCATCATGGCTAAGAACTTCCTTGCTGTCTACATGAACTGAGTCTAAATAGAGATGATTCTCAACGCTGTCTCCTTCCTTAGCCAGATGTGCCATGCCAGGTCAGGTCATGCCAAGACAGGTCGCTAAAGCTGGCCTGCACTTATAGTTCACACTGGCCTCAAACTTGTGATCTTCCTACCACTGCATCCAAGTGCTGGGTTCATAAGCAGAGGCACCACACCTGGCTTGGGTGACAAACATGATGGTTCACAAATAGCAGCACTAAGAATCTAACCCAATAGTATGTCTGTCTGTCCTTCCTTCCTTTCTGCTTTGGTTTTCCTAGATAAGGTTTTTCTATGTAGCCCTGGCTGTCCTGGAACTCACCTATGTAGACCAGGCTGGGCTCAAACTCAGAGATCCACCTGCCTCTGTCTCCTAAGTGCTGGGATTAAAAGAGTGCCACCACCACCCAGCCAATGATATGTTCTTTAAAACAACTAATTTTTGTTTCCTTACATTATGTTAAGCTGCAGTGGCGGGTGGACAGGGCATGGAAGTAAGGCACAGGCTTGCTAACAGTTGAGGTCAAGTTATTTTTCCCCTGGGTCTCACTATGTAACCCTATCTGTCCTGAAACTCACTCTGTAGACCAGGCTGGTATTGAACTCACAGAGATCTGCCTGCCTCTGGCTCCCAAGTGCTGGGACTAGAGGCATGCACTACTACACCTGGCCAAGTTCAAGTTTTTAATACACATTAGAGGATAAGACTCTGGAGCTGGTTATGGAAACCCAGGCATGTAATCTCATCACTCAAGAGAGTGAGATAGGAGGCTTATAAATAGGCTACTCTGAACTAGATAGCTCAACCTTATTTCTTTTTAAAAGGCAGAGTCAGGAAAAGAATGAGACTCTACTTGGCAATATTCAACGTCCTTTTAAAAAAAACACCCCTTCCAAGTGTAAACCTCCTAAGTATCACCAATAGCTTCCCTTGTCTCAGGATTCTGTGTCTGTTCCCTTCTCCTTATAACGTTAACAACCCCCTCTCAGTCAGCATTCCTGTCTTCAGTTTTCACGAGTTGGGATCCTAAGAATAAAGCCCTGGTAGTGACTAAGATTAACTGAGGATCCGCAGGACAAACTCCTGATTCAAAACCAATCCTCACTGGGGATTCTGCCCTTCCTTTCTATTTTGAAAGATGCTTTTTTATTTTGTGTATATGTGTTTGCCTTCATGTATGTATATGTGTTTGCCTTCATGTATGTATATGTGTTTGCCTTCATGTGTGTATATTCACCATGTACAGATCATGCCAGCGGATGTCAGAAGAGGCCATTCGTCCCTAGAACTGAAGTCTCACATGGTTGTGAGCTGTCATGCTGGTGCTGGAATTGAACCAGGGGCCTCCGGAAGAGCAGTCCGTGCTCTTGACTGCCGAGCCACTTCATTTGCCCCACAGTGAGATTTCTAATAGCCTCAGATTTGACACTTCCTTAAAAAGAATGGCCTTGGTAACAGCCTGCAGGATAGTACGCTAGATCCACATACATGACGTCACAATTATGTGAGACAGGTCAATTGGTAAAGTACATGTTGTAAACGCTGGAGGATCCCAGATCAACCCAGCACCTCGGCTAAAGGCTACGTGTGGTGGCACGGGCTTGTAACCCTAGCACTGGAGAGGCAGTTCCCGGGCTGTCTAGCCAGGAGTTTAGCCTGATCAGAGTCCTGGGTCCAATGAGAGAGACTGTCTCTCAATAAACAAGGTGAACGGTGCCTTAGGAATGACACTGGAGGCTAACCACTGGCCTCCATAAGTACCTGCACACTTCAACACACACACACACACACACACACACACACACACTGAAAGATGTAAGGGACGGAGGATGTGGCTCAGCAGTGTGACGCCTCGGCATGCACAAAGCTTTAAATTCAACCCCAACACTGCATAGACTGGGCATGTTGGTACTTACTGGTAATCTCAGTACTCAAAAGGTGGAGGCAGGAGGATCAGAGAGGTTCAAGGTCATCCTCAAACACATCGTAAGTTCAAGGCTAGCCTGAGCTCTATAGGATACATACACTCTGTGTGTGTGTGCGTGTGTGTTTGTAAAATATGGACAGGGATCAAAGAAGTACACGAGTGAGTTGAAAATGCATACACAGTGCACAGCACACACGACCATTTCAGCCTGAGACAGCTGGAGGTCAGAGGACTCAAGCTCTAGACACAAAACTGTGTGTGTCCAAGTGTGCTCCCCACACAGCAAACTTACATAGGACTGCATGGAAAAACAGAAGCAGACACATAAATCTAAGCTCATATCCTTCCTGTTAGTCACTGTCCCTTACCTCTGGAAGAGACAGTGGGACATGAGTTCCAGGCCACACTCCCCCAGGCTGTGTTCTGAAACCAGAAAAGGATTTTTGCCTTCCTACAGATTACTCAGAGCTAGAGAAGATCTATCATCCTGACCTGACACAAAAGCTAGCAAGATGGAGTCTGACACAGGGAGAGAAGCCTGGGATGTTGGCAGCTGGGGGAAGGACACCTTAGTGGGACAATGTGATAGCAAAGCAGTCAGGGCCACACAAATAATGCTCAATATTTCTTTGAGGGCTCAACCCAGGCTGCAGACCAAAGTGTCCATCACACATCTGGAGAAGTATTTCCCCCATTTCAAGGCAACAGAAGCACAGAGGAATTTAAAGGGGAGGAGGCAATCACACCGTGAAATGGAATAGAAAAGACCCGACTTCCAACCTTCCACTCCTAGACTCCATTCTTGAACTGCAGGATATTCTAACAGGATAACGGTGTCCTAGAAATGAGGACAAACAGGGTGTGGTTCTGGCAAAAACTCACAAGAGTATTTAGGAAAAATGGTTCTTTTAAGGGACAACATGGGGGGCGGGGTACTGTGGGAATCCTCCCGTCAGTCAGCTCAGCACTTTCTTCCTCACAGCCCTTCAGTAAAGCTTCTCTTTCAGGTGAGTCCTCTGGTGTGTGATGAAGTTGGAGCTGTTGCTGAAGCCCTTGCCGCACTCGGGGCATCTGTAGGGCTTCTCTCCGGTGTGGATGCGCTGGTGGATGATGAGAACTGAATTCCAGCTGAAGCCTTTCCCACACTCGGGACACCTGTAAGGCTTATCTCCCAGGTGCGCTCGTTGGTGCATCACCAGAATGGAGCCCCGGCTGAAGCTCTTGCCACACATGAGGCATTTGTAGGGCTTCTCGCCCGTGTGAGTCCGCTGGTGCACCACCAGCTGCGAGCGCTGGCTGAAGCATTTCCCACAGTCGCCGCATTTGTACGGCTTCTCCCCGGTGTGGATCCTCTGGTGCTTGATGAGGTTGGAGCTCCAGCTGAAGCTCTCGCCGCACGTCAGGCACTCATAGGGCTTCTCCCCGGTGTGCATGCCCTGGTGTGCGATCAGGCTGGAGCTCTGGCTGAAGCTCTTGCCACACACCCCACACTTGTAGGGCTTCTCCACCAGGTGGGTTCGCCGGTGGGTGGCCAGATTGGAGCTGCGGCTGAAGCTTTTGCCGCACTCGCTGCACTGATAGGGCTTCTCTCCCGTGTGTGTCCTCCGGTGAGTAATGAGCGCCGAGCTCTGGCTGAACTTCTGTCCGCACTCGGTACATTTGTACGGCTTCTCTCCGGTGTGGATTCTCTGGTGTCTGATCAGGTTGGAGTTGTAACTGAAGCTTTCGCCACATTCCTTACACGCGTAGGGTTTTTCCCCAGTGTGAATTCCCTGGTGAGTATTAAGGCTGGACCGGTTGCCAAAGCTCTTCCCACACTCAGGGCATGAGTACGGCTTTTCGCCGGTGTGCGTGCGCTGGTGAGCGATGAGGTTGGGGCTCCTGCTGAAGCTCTTGCCGCACTCCGCACACTGGAAAGGCTTCTCGCCTGTGTGGATCCTCTGGTGCGTGATAAGATTTGCACTCCGGCTAAAGCTCTTCCCGCAGTCCCTGCATTTGTACGGTTTCTCTCCGGTGTGCGTCGTTTGGTGTCTACTAAAGTTGGAACCGTCACTAAAGCTCTTCCCACATTCGTCACATTTGTAGTATTTCTCTCCTGTATGGGTTCGTTCGTGGGTGATGAGGTGGGATTTCCGGCTAAAAGTTTTTCCACACTGGGGACATTCATACGGCTTCTCACCCAGGTAGGTGCCCTGAAGGCCTATTAGCTGGCCAACTTCCCTTCCTTCGGATGGCACGTCCCTGTGGTCCCCACCTGGGGCATTTCCCTGGGCACCTCCAGAGCCACAGTCTCTCTCAAAGTCACTCTCCCCATCCGACTGCGGCCCACCTTCCCCTCCAGGGATTTTCAAGAACATCTCATGTGATTCCACAACCTCAAACATGTCTTGGTTTGAGTTCTCCCCATTCTCATTCTGTATCTCAAAATCTGAAAGGAAGAAAAACATACAAGGTCTGCTCAATTCCCACTGTGATGAGAAAAAGAACCCAACATGGCTGGGAGGTGCTTGCCACCAAGTCTGATAGCCTGAGAGACCAACTCCACTAAGTTGTCAACCGATCTCCATACTTAAGCTAACACACACACACACACACATTTTTAAATGAAAATAGAGAGGACTGGGATGTTGTGGATAGCCCCAGCCTCTTGTTTTGATGGTAGTTCCACTCCTGGGAAGGGCTGAGGAGGAGGAGTGAATCTTGTGAACCTCTGTCCAATTGAATCTGTAAAATAAAGGCTAGAGCCAGTGATTGGGCAGTAGAAGGGGAGGTGGAGAAAAAGGCTTGGGGATGAGTCGGAAGAGGAAGTTGACGGGAGAGAGGCTACAGAGGCAATGGAGAGACGACGGAGGAGCCGGAGGTGGAAAGACAGTGGCAGAGAAGAACGTGGCCTAGAAAAACCACAAGTTGTAAGGGATCTCATAGCTGGGGAACAGAGCAGTGCAATGGTAATTCTGCCCAATCTAGGCTTGCAGTTTATATCCATAACTATTGAGTTGTGTTTTCCTTGACCGGACTTGCTTGGGTCGGAGATTTACCACAACACTGGGAGGTGATGACTTGGTAGGTAATCTACTTGCTTGGCAAGCACTTGGACCTGGCCTTGACTCCCCAAACACACACCAAACATAGCTGTGGGCGTGTGCTTCTAACTTCAGTGCTGCGGAAGCAGAGACGGGCAGATCCCTAGAATCTACTGGCCAGCAAGGCTATCCTACATGGCAAGCAAGCTTCAAGCCAGTGAGATCCTGTCTCAAAAACAAAACAACAACGGATACTGAGCTGGAGAGATGGCTCAGTGGTTAAAAACACTGACGGCTCTTTCAAAGGTCTGTGGTTCAATTCCCAGCAATCACATGGCGGCCAACAACTGTATTTCCAGTTCCAGGGAACATGATACCCTCTTAAACTTCTGTGGGTAACATGTGTGTGGGGGGCACAGATGTTTATGAGATTTTCTTTAAGTTCTCAATTCCCAGCACCCATACAGTGGCTCATAACTTCCTGAAACTCAGTTCTAGGGGATCAGATACCTATTCTAGTCTCTGTGGACACTAGGCATGCACTTGGTACTGATACACAAACAGACAAAACAACCATACACATAAAATTTTAAAAATTAAAAGAAAACCCCATATACCTAAATTAAAAATAATTTTAACCGTGGGCAGTGTCTAAGGCCCACCACCTGAGATTGCCCTCTGCCTTCCATGTGTACGCACGTGCACGCCTAAACACACATATCGGCTACAGGTTTGGGACTAGGGATGTCATCCAACAGAGCAAGTGCTAGGTGTAAGAGAGGCCTTGGGTTCAACTTCCAACAAACAACAAAACCCCACAAGGACTCGTTAGTCTCCTGACTGGCTACTTAGTTGCCAGGCCTCACATCTTGGCAATCACTGAGATGGTAAATCTCAGATAGGGGTTCTATGTCTACTCATTTCTGCATAAGCAAATAAGATCAGGCAAGGGTCTGAAAATCCCCCAGTTAAAGGACAGTGACAAGGTACACAGTGGCCCTGACAGTCACTGTGGTGTCGGGAGCTCTGCAGGCATCAGTTAAATCTGACATGTAAGTGAATGAGGTTGTTGTTTTTTGGGTTTTTGTTGTTGTTGTTTGTTTGTTCTGGTATCACAGAAATATTTCTATAGCTCAGTGTCATTTAAAAGGTGAAACTACGGGGGGGTGGTGTGTGTGTGTGTGTGTGCACACCTTTAATTTCAGAACTTGGGAGGCAGAGGCAGGTAAATTGTTGAGTTAGAGGCCAGCCTGATCTACAAAGTGAGTTCCAGAACAGCCAGGGCTACACCAAGAAACCCTGTCTTGAAACAACAACCACTATCTCATTAAAAATTCATTTGGTGCTTGTACTTGACAATTAGAGAAGACAAATGAATTAGCCCTTGCAATGCAGACTCTGGGTGACTGTCCATAAGTGACTGTAACAAATCAGTAAACAGTTAAAAGAACCATCAAATCTGCCTGTAGTGAGAGCCTAGAGCCTTGGCTGATGGCACAAAACATTTATTTTCCTTGAAAATGTCAAAACTAGCCGGGCGGTGGTGGCGCACACCTTTAGTCCCAGCACTTGGGAGGCAGAGGCAGGCGGATTTCTGAGTTCGAGGCCAGCCTGGTCTACAGGGTGAGTTCCAGGACAGCCAGGGCTACACAGAGAAACCCTGTCTCGAAAAACAAAAAAAAAAAAAAACCAAAAAAACAAAAAGAAAGAAAATGTCAAAACTAGGGCTGGAGAGATGGCTGAGTGATTAAGAGCACTGGCTTCTCTCCAAGAAGACCTGGGTTTGAATCAGCACCCACATAGTGGTGCATAACTTCCTGGACTCAGTTCCAGGGGATCAGATGCCTTCTTCTGGCCTCTGTGGACACTAGACATGCACTTGGTACAGATACACAGACAAAACAACCATACACATAAAGAAATATATTTAAAAGAAAATGTCAAACCCCCTACTAATACTTGACAAACATTTGGATAAATTTTGAAATTATTGAGAACGAGACTAAAACCTACCACAGGATGAAGCTTGGTGAGGAACAGCCACAAACCTGGACTATACTGTGCTCTATGAAACTGTTTGCTGAGCCATGTATTGCTTTAATGCCCCAACAGACACTCGGTACACCCAAAGAAATACAAACCATTAGGAACTAATGACTGTCAGAAACATTACTGTTGCCAGGCAGTTGTCAGCAGTGCTGTTTATACCGCACACTGCCTGCTATGAGGCTCAGGACCAAGCAAACCCATCCTTGTGAGCCTCTGGTCTCTGTTCCTGATAGTCAGAGGTGTAGCTTCCTTAGAAATAAGTCTTTATTTTTATTCCACTGTCTATGTGAATATCACACATGTGTAGATACTCTCGGTGGCCTGAAGAGGGCATCAGATCCACTGGAGTTGAATTTACAGGTGGTTGTGAACTACCAAATAATGGGTGCTAGGAATGGGTATCCAACTTGAGTCCTCTGGAAGAACAGGAAGTGCTCTTAACCACCTACTCATTTCTCCAGCCCTTTCTGCCTTGCCTGATTAGAATCTCAGAGCCAAGAGTTCAAAACAAGAATATTGTGTGTATATGGAGTCAAGAGGGCATACTCAGGTGTAGCTCTTCCTTAGGCACTGTTGGAGATCCATTTCTCACTGGCCTAGGTCTGTCCAATTAGGCTGGGCTGGCTGACCAGCAAGCCCAGGGATCTGCCTGCTTCTACCTTCCTCGGGGCTGGAACTGTAATTACGTACACCATGCCTTTTGCTTTTGCTGTTATTGTGTTTTTGTTTTTACTGAACAATCTTGGCAGAATGATTTTGTACACTGTGTAAAGTTTACCCTTGTATTATTCAAACGCTGGTTTCTCTACCTCACTACCTAGTTTCAATCTGGACAGGGTGGCATTGTAATGCTTATGGTGAAATACTCCTTTCTCCTGTTTGTATCAACAGTGCTCAACATTGTTCTCTTCTTGTCAGTAAAAGCTGACCAGCCAGTGCTGAGTGGTAGAGAGATTTCCAGTTTCAGCTAGGGGAGGAGAAAAGAGAAAGGAAGTGGATGACTAACCACAAGGAGGGGTCCAAGAAGTTCCAAGAGCTCCGCTGGAGCCAAGAAAGCCCAGACTGCAAGTACTGTGGGGGATTTTGGCAGGGAGGCATCCAGACTAGCTTATAGGAATAATTGCTCAGTACTGTGCTTTTAAGCTGTAAATAGATCATAGCCTCTCTGTGTCGTCATTGGGGAACTGGCTGGTTAAAGATAAACTGCCAACATATTATTTTCCTGCATATGTGTGTGTGAGTGTGTATAGATATAGATACATACATATTCACATTAATATTCATCAGCGGAGCAGGATTTCTGTGTAGCTCTGGGTGTCCTGGAACTCACTATGGAGACCAGTCTGGTCTTGAGTTCAAGAGATCCACCTGCCTCCGCTTCCTGAGTGCTAGGATTAAGGGGGTGTGCCACAACACCTGGCCTCAATTTTAGTTTTCTCAAAACTATCCAAAAGCTGTCCACTCAGCAGTTGAACTGCCACTCTTAAGAGTTAACAGTTACACCGGGCAGTGGTGGCGCACGCCTTTAATCCCAGCACTTGGGAGGCAGAGGCAGGCGGATTTCTGAGTTCAGGGCCAGCCTGGTCTACAGAGTGAGTTCCAGGACAGCCAGGGCTATACAGAGAACCCTGTCTCAAAAAACCAAAAAAAAAAAAGGGTTAACAGTTACTTTTTTTCTTTTTTTAAGACAGAGTTTCTCTGTGTAGCCCTGGCTGTTCTGGAATTCACTCTGTAGACCAGGCTGGCCTCGAACTCAGAAATCCGCCTGCCTCTGCCACCCAAGTGCTGGGATTAAAGGCCTGTGCCACCACTGCCCGGCTAACAGTTATCTCTTAACGGAGTTGCAATCATGGGCTGCTCTAGCAATGATTCTTGACTTTCCTACTCCTGACACATTCTTTAGGCTCAGGTGTACAGCACGGTCCTATGGCTGTCTCATGGCCATCCTTAGGCCCTTTCTCTCCTACAACAGAAAGCATTTCAGGATGAGTGAAGAAAACTGACATTAAAGATGGAGGTAAAGCTTCAGTTTGATTTGGAATAGTCCCCCTTATCTCCTGTTTCAATTCCCAAGGTTTCAGTCACCCCGAGTTGACTAAAGTCCAAATGACATTATGTGAAATTCCAGAACTCACAAATTCTAAATAGATATATTTTTTGAGACAGACTCTCTATATAGCCCTGGTTGTCCTGAAACTCATTATGTAGACTAGTGTGGCCTTGAACTCACAAAGGTCCCTCTGCCTCTGCCTCCCAAGTGTTGGAATAAAGGCATTTGCCATCACACCTGGCTAAATAACTTTGCAGTATAACATCGTTATAATTTTTCTATTGTAGCCTTTACTGTCAATCTTATTGTGTATAATTTATAAATTAAATGTTATCATGGTTGTGAATGTATGTGGGAAGTGCTATACAGATGGTGTTTTAGGAATGCAGAGTGGAGTGTGTCTTAGATGTAATCACCTGTAGTAAGGGATGATTACATAATTTATAGTCAGAGGCTTGATTTGGCTCAGTCTTTCCAATTGACTGTGACACACTACTATGTCTCAACACTGTGGTTGCAACTTACTGGGCTAAAACAAAGTAATCTGGATACTGATTTGATGCCCACACCAGATCCTCTCCATTCTCTCGGGAGCCCCCACCACTACTCAAAGCCATCCAGACAAGCTGGAAGGAACCTACATGGGCTACAGCAACTAGCAGGGACGCACTGCACCGCTTCAGTCAGCTGCCAGAAAACAGCAATGAATGCACTTTGAAGTTTCAATGACCTCGTCCATTTCACAGTGTAGGGTTGGTTCTGCTTAAGAGTTCTATAGAGTATAGATTCAAAGGTTGAAGTGAATTCAATGTGCTTTTGATTTCAAGCTAAGACCTGAAGTTTTTTGTCTTGTTATACTTTTATAATTTTTAATTATGTATATTGTGTGGTAATGTATATGTGAGTGCAGGTACCCAGGAAGCCTTGAGACTTAGGATTCTCTTGGAATCAGAGTTACAGGCACTTGGGAGCCACCTGATATCTGTGCTGAACCAAACTCAGGTCTTCTGAACTATTGAGCAGTATGCCCTCTTAACAGCTGACCCAGCTCTTCAACTGGAAGAAGTGGAGTTCTGACACAGTCTACCTCTCTAACAGTGCTACCTCTCGTGCTAACAAAAATGAGTGAGTCGGCCGGGCAGTGGTGCCGCACACCTTTAATCCCAGCACTTGGGAGGCAGAGGCAGACAGATTTCTGAGTTCGAGGCCAGCCTGGTCTACAGAGTGAGTTCTAGGACAGCCAGGGCTACACACACACACACACACACACAACAAAACAAAACAAAACAAAACAAAACAAAAAGAAAAAAAAAAAATATGAGCTGTCCAGGTAGCACAGTGCGGTAGAATGCTTACCTGTGTGCACAAAGCTCTGGGTTTATCTCCAGAACCTATCAACCTGGCATAGTGGCTCATACCTGAAAGACCAGCACAAAAGAGGGAGGCAAAAGAGCGGGAATCTAAGGAATCGAAGGTTATCCTTGGCTATAGACACAGTAAGTTCAAGACCTAAGCTACATACAGCCCTCTCCTTAAAGGAGGGAGAACACCAAGATGTCTCAGCAGGTAGAAGCTTTCCACCAAGCCTGATGACCTAATTTTGTTACCCAGAATCCACCCACATAGTAGAAAGACAAACAGCTCCTGAAAGTAAGTTTTCCAGACACACACACACACACACACACACACACACACACAAACACACACACACACGGAAGGAGGGAGGGAGGGAGGGAGGGAGGGAGAGAGAGAGGGAGAGAGAGAATATGTACATTGTGTTTATAGTCATTGAGGGGATAGTTAGCTGTACAGCAAACTTCACATAATAACCTGTTGGCTGTTGCCACTGAACATCACAAGATCTTCAGGATGGCTGGAGAGTGAAGCTGTGATTCTTTGGCTCATCTGTGAGGCAAGAATGGGTATGAATGTCATAACCCCTGTTCTCTCTAATATAGGATAGGCTTCTCATTCTTAAAGGTGCACAAGAGCCACCCAGAGATCTAATTACATGTGTATTTTGCTTCAGTGGGGCTGGAGTAAGATTGATTGTGTGCATTTCTCCTAAGCTTCCTGCTGATATAAATGCCATTATTACAAGGACCATCCTTTGAGTTAAAAAACCACATTGCCTTCAATGAAGATTTTCACAAAAAAAAAAAAAAAAACAAAAAAAACAAAAAAAACAAAACAAAAAAAACCATTGCCTGATAGCTGCATTACAGAACCACCTATGGACCCCCCAAAAACCTCTGCATGGGGACTAGGGTGTCATTCAGTAGTAGAACACATGCCTGGCATATGGAAGTTACTGGGTTCAGTCTCTAACACCCTTGGCCTGGACTCTAGGTCCCTGGGTAATTTTAACATCTGCCAAGTTTAAAACCCAGAGACCTGGCATAGTGGTTAGGAGACTAGAGTGTAAACTAAGATCACCTGCAGGGCTTGTAAGACTCCAGAGGGCTGATCCCACCCTTAAAGCTCCTCTCTCGTTGGCTCTGGAGTACAATTTTCATTTTTAACAGTTCTGATGCTGCTGATTTAGGAGGACAAACACTGTACTAATGGTTGAAGACCTTGCCTGGAACTCATTATGTAGCACACTCTGACCTAGAATTCATGGTCCTCCTGCCTCAGCCTCAGCAGCACGGAGATTATAGGTGTGTGCTACCAGGTGTGACCATTATCAGGAATCTATCAATTTTGAGATTAATAATTCCCCTTTCCTTTCCTTTGATATCTATCAGTGCCATGAAGTGGGATAATGGAATTCCATGAAGAGACTGTATCTATCAAGGGAGGGTTATTTCAAGCTGAGCCTGGTGATTTATGCCTTTATTCCAGTACTCTGGAGGCAGAGGCAGGTGAATCTCTGTGAGTTTGAGGTGAGCTTGGTCTACAAAGCAAGTTCTAGGACAATCAGGGCTGTTACACCCTTTCTCAAAAGAAAAAAGAAAGAAAGAAAGGAAAGAAAAGAAAGGAAAAAAAAGGAAGAGGGAGCAAGAAAGGGTGTTCACTTCCACCCTGAGGCCACTGGCCTGGAGTTGCCTGGGGCATGAGTTCATTGGTCCCTTTCCTAAAGGTCTTTCTCAGTCCCATCATCTCACAGAAAGATGGATGAACTCTGGAAGAGTAATTAGAACAGTTCAGAGGTAAATTGTCCCCATTTTATACCAAGAATTACTGGAACTTAAATATTAGAGCCATGAACTTGATAAATGACTTCTAACCTCAGGTATGAAACACATGGGATAGTTTAACTGCCATATTGGAATGTAAAATATTTGGACAATTTTGGGAGAGGGCCAGGTGCTAGGATTTACCCCGGGGCTTAAGCATGCCAGGCAAATGCACAACCACTGAGCTTCCTTCCACAAAGGGCTTCAACTTCCTATGGCGTTCAGGCTGGTCTCTAACTTACAACCGTCCTGCTCCACCTCCTGACTGCTAAGATTTCAGATGTGTGCCACTACACCTCACTCCCTGGAACTGGACTTACAGGTGGTTGTGAGTCACCTGATGTGGGTGCTGGGAACCAAGCTTAGGTCTTCAGCAAGAGCAATTAAGTGCTTTTAACCATTCTCTCCAACCAAAAGACAAATAATTTTTTAAAATTTATTTTTATTTCATGTGCATTGGTGTATGTATGTGTGAGTACATGTGAGGTGCATGTATGTCCATGTGAGAGTGTCAGATCCCCTGGAACTGGAGCCACAGAGAGCTCCAGTAAGCTGTTATTTGGGTACTAGAAACCAAACCTGGGTCCTCTGCACGGGTAGTAAGTATTCTTAGCTGCAGGGGACTGCTCAGGGAGGTGTGGAGGAATCTGATGAGCAGCAAAGAGGGTACAGGTTTAGTTGAGAGACTACTGCAAAAATTCAGTCAGGAAACCCCAAAGCCTGATTTAGGGCTTGTAATGGAATTAAAACCCACGGGACACTTGAACAAATAGAGATGAACTTTACACGTAAACTATAAGAGAGGGGTGGTTTTAATTGGAGTCACAGGACACTTTAAGTGCATACACCCAGAGGGGCCTCGTAGTCAAATATTACACAGTGACTAACCAGACCTAGAAATGCCCTTTCCTGGTTCAGACCTTTATCTTAAGAAACAGAATAGAGGCCGCTGGTATCAGGCAGTCAATGTCTGAGAAGAATGAAGGAAAACGCAGAGATTCCTGTAAGCAGCTATGAGGAAGAAGGGCACAATGTGTTATCAAATGGAGACCGGCAGAGATAACCTAAGAAGCAGAAGTCATGGTGTAGCCTCCTGATTCTCCTATGGAGAATCCCCCACCTCAGAGAAAATAAGGCACTGAAAAGCTGTGGTGAGGCCTGTGGTCACCTCGGACACCTGCTGAGACATAGCATATATTGCTCTGTGACTGCACCCAAATAAACAATCACCAAACAGACCAAGCCTCTGAGATAACCTGGAAATCCTGAAGTTCATTATAAACTTGCCACAGCCATCAGAAGGCAAGAGAAGTCTGAAACAGAGAAAGATTCTTTCCTTTCTTCTTTGTACAAAGTATAAATTAAGTCAAATGTGGTAGCATATCATGTAGTCCCAGAGTTCAGGAGGCTGAAACAGGTGGATTACCATAAGACTGAGGCCAATTTAGGTTATAATGTGAGACCTTGTCTCAAAACACAAGCTGACTAAAGATGTTAGGGTGGTAGATTGCTTGCCAAAGAGGCAAGAAGCCCTGGGTTTGATGCCTTAGCACCACAAAAACTAGGAATGCCAGCACACATCTACAGTCTCATACGGTGAAGTAGGCCCATCAAAAGTTCAAGTGGGGCTATAAATGGCTTAGCAGCTTGGTGCATTGGCTGCGCTTCCAGAGGACCAAGGTTCGATTCCCAGCACCCACTTGTCAGATCAGAGTGTGGTCCATAAACACAGTTCCAGGAGATCTGATGCCTTCTTCTGATCTCTGAGGGCACCAGGCACATACACGGTACACATACATGCATGCAGGCAAAACACCCATACACATAAAATTAAGTAAAAAAAAATTTTTTTCAAGTTTATCCTTAACTACATACAAACTTTAGACCAGCCTGGAATACACAAGATCCAGTTTCAAAGATTACTTAAGTCACTGGGTGTAGGTGCAGCTCAGTGATGCAGCACTTGCCTCACACGATCCAGTTCCTAGGCTTGATCTCAAGCACACCCCTAAGTCAAAGAAATTAAAATTCTTCACACAAAATTCAGTGCCTATAAACTCATGCTGAAGCAAACAGACCTGCGTTTGAATCCTGGCTCGACAGAAGGACAGCTGTGTGAAGCTGTTGAGCTTCCTATCTGTCAAGTGACAATCCCACTCAGCTAAAGTGCCAGTGAGGAGCTAGTTTCAGTCAGTCCTCTAAGCCCGGACCTTCTGAGGACAGACTTCTCCATCTCTCTCAGTCCTTGGCTGCTGTCTCACCCTCTGCTCTAAACTGTTGAGGACCGCCCTGTCCCACGCTTTGGGGCCACTATGTTGCTGTCCACGTTGCCTCACGTTTTGGGGCTAAGTGCTCTGGTCAAGAGAGAGAGAGGGGATGGAGGGGGAAGAGACTCGAAGAATGGAGACAAGACAGGGTGTGTAGTCAAGTCTCGTTTACTGTCTCTCATTGACTCCCTTGCAAGAAAATCCTGGGTATTTATAAGCACAAGCAGGGGAACACAGCTGAAGACACTTTACCACATGCACCATGCAGCTGGGGTCACTAAACAGCAAAATAAGATATGTGGGATAAACAAGATGTTTATCAGTGTGCTTAGCTGTTGTAGGCTGTTGAAAACAAGTCTCTTGTCAGGGTATATGGCTCGAGATGGCTGCAAAAATGATAGCCGCTTTCTGCTAAAAGTCAGCTCCTAACACTAAACAACCCTCTCCTCATGCTCTCCCTTCCTGGTTGGCTAAGTCCTCCAGACTAGATGGTACAAAGTCACTCTGCCATAATCCCTGTTGGGATCTCCTCCTTCTAGCACCTCACTAGGAATTGTCAGGACCCCTCATGTGATGATATGCTTAAGAACATGAGTTGTCTTGGTTTTGCCTCACACCGACTGCATGATCTTTTTTTTTTTTTTTTTTAGTTTAAGTATGTCCCAAATATTTCATACAACATTTATTTGACAAATATTTGTTCCTTCTCTGAACTCAAATTAAATCCTAGATTCTGAAATTTATCAGAGAGTCTGGTTCCTGTCATCGTCTTGGTACCAAGAGCGCTGGAGGCAACCACAGAGAGGCCAGTCAGTGTAAGGTATCCCTGTGTGATCATTTTTTATTTATTTATTTATTTTTTATTTATTTATTTATTTTTTGGTTTTTCGAGACAGAGTTTCTCTGTGTAGCCCTGGCTGTCTTGGAACTCACTCTGTAGACCAGGCTGGCCTCGAACTCAGAAATCCGCCTGCCTCTGCCTCCCAAGTGCTGGGATTAAAGGCGTGCGCCACCACCGCCAGGCCAACTGCATGATCTTAAAGTGGGTTACACCTCCTCTAAGGACAATAATTCACTTATCTTCCAGCAGACTGAGGGCCGGAGAACACTCCAGAGATGCTGTTCACGCTAGTCCTGTCTCACACATCCCGTCCTCTCCAGACTCTCATCACTGCACACCCCCATGAGCAGGCTGCTTCCTGACTGCTCCCCACCTCTAGTCTCTCCCACCTAATCTAACCTACATCCTGTTGCCAAGCTCAGCTTCCTCTTGTGCCCCACAGGCCCTAGATCAAGAACCTGCTGAGGCTCAAGGCATTTCATTCAAACCTCCATCCTCCCTTCCCCCAAACTCCCACACCACTTCCTGAAAACACTTTCCATTCCAATCGGCAAGCCTACCTCACCAGCACTGAAACTGAAGAAACCTACTTCCTCTGCTCCCCCACTTGAGAGCCTTGGCTGCCTACAGCTCCTCTCAGCAGTCTGCTTCCTCCAGTCTGCAGCCTCCTACTCATGGTCCATGTCTTCTACGAAGCCTTCTCTGACCTGGCCTCTCTACGTTCCCTTCTGAATTCCTGAAGTACTTCAGCAGCACAAAGCAGCCACATCCTATGGGCCCAGAAATTGCTCTGGGGGAAAGGCAGAACAGAAGTAGATACCTGATGATCACATGAGCACAGTTTGCAGCCCAAGGCCAGATGCAAACAATGCAGCTAACTAGACAAGGATCCAGAACTCATTACTAACAAAGCAGGTCAATGTAGCAACCACTGTAAAGGGCTTGTCTGGAATTACCTTGTTTTTCCCTCCAGATGGAATCTATTCTATATACAGAGACCTAGCTTGCAATCCTCCTGCCTCAATTTTAAGTACTAGGATAATAGGTATGCCCTTCCAAGCCTGGCCAATTACTCTTTAAAGCATCTAAGATGACATTACACCACAGAAAGCCCAGACAATTTACTTGTTGTTTATCATGGTTTCATAAAATGACCGTTTTGGAAAAAAAATTGCATGCTTTTATTCTAATTGCTGGAGCTATTTGAAAAATTACAACCAACTGAAGAAACCAAGGGGTGGGTTACAGAGGTCTCTTTTGTGTTTATACCTGCAAACCAACAGAAATGTTCTGTTCCTCTTAAGGGAAGAATGTCTTATTCTTGAGGCAGAGGCAAGCAGGCAGATCTCTGTGGGTTTGAAGCTAGCCTGGTCTACATTAGTGAGTTTAGGCCAGCCAGAGCTGCATAATGAGACCCTATCAAGAAGCAGAAGAAAGAAGAGGAAGAAGAAACACTTTCTCTATGGCAAGAAAAATTAAAAATCACAAACAGAAAACTAGCTTTCAGATAACCTCCTGTGCGTGCTAGGCAGGCATTTTATTTACCATCATCCCCTGATCTCAGTAAACTTCCCAACCCCTGGAATAAACAAGTGAAAGTCATGTTTAGTATGCAAATGGAGCTTCAAGAACAGCCCTCCAAGTCCCTCAGACTGAAACTCTGGAGCTGCCACTCACTGCACAGGTGGGGGCATTAAAAGAGCTAGGATCTTGCTGAGTGCTGCAGAGACAGTAGGAGAGACAAATGCCATCTCCCAGTCTATTCGAAGACCACTCACTCCTGCGCAAGCGCGCGCACACACACACCAAACTCTGACACTACTCCACCTCAAAGGCTCCCGCCCTTTCCCTGCGTGGTTCTGCGTCTTACCATTGTGTGGAAAAGTCTGTGTCAAGTCTTCCATCAGGGCCACGGCCTCCTCGCTGCTCTCAGGCCGGTGTTCTTGCAGCCAGGCTTGAATTTCTCTTGGCAGCACAGTTAGCATCTGCTCCTTAGTGTGCACCTCTGGTCTCAGCCAGCGCCGACAGAGCTCCCGAAATCGGATAAGTGCACCCCGAGGACCCTCAGCTGTACCCTCCTCCCGGGGGCTGCCTTTTCCAGCACTCTGGGGAAAGGGGTCCAAATCAGGGCCATCCTCCTGCAGCACTGCTTCCTGCACCCACGAATCATCCTCCAGGATCATAGTGGTAACCTCTGCTTGTTCATCTTCTTGAGGTACCTGAACCAAAGGGCTGACGGGAGTGGTCACTGCTGGCACTTCGGCTGCCATTGTCCAGCTTCCTGGATGGTCACATAGGCTTCAAGCCTCACACCTGTCTCCAGCCAGGCTCTCTGAGAAAGCTGTCTTTCCTCCGATCTCCACAAGAAACGCTGCTGAGAAACAAGGCAAAGAACCAGAATCACTAAGGAAACTCCCACAGCAGCCTCCTTACATTCAAAACCAACAGAGGCTTGCTGCCTCACTCTTAAAACAGTGACTCTCTATGGCAAAAGAAATATCACACACACACACACACACACACATGCATGCATAGGGGGTTAGCCTGATGCTACTATGTATTCAAATGCTAAATACTGGCCTCCAAGATCTGCTTGCCCTCAACTAGATCTCATGTACACCAAATGATGCTTTGTAAACCTGGCCTCCCAACTTACCCTTGACTGGTTAATAGAGATGGCTGGGCAGAAGAGAGGGGGTGGAGCAAAGGTTCCCAGGCTTGGGATCTGATGTAGGGGTCATGAAGAAAGAAGAAGGAAGTGGCCATAGGGTAGGTGGCTCAGGAGCCCTCGGCCATGAGGGCTGGCCAGATGGAGTAGGAGTGACCCAGACAGAACATGGCAAGTGGTATCTTGGGGATCACCACAAGGAAATAGATAAAATAGCATAGAGGGTTGATATCTGCCCAGCTCTAATGCTTTTAAGCTTACTATAAATCTAAAGGTTTCTATGTCTTTTCTCTGGGAACAATATGGTCTGAAGTGGGGTAGAAACTCCTAGTAGATATTTAAACAAAACAAGGGGGTATAGGAACCCCCAGAACACACACACACACACACACACACACACACACACACACACACACACACGGCATTGCTCTTTTCAGAAGACCAAAGGAAGAGTAGTGGGAATGCAGTGATCTGGGCTGCAGGAAGCAGAACTAACATATCCTGCCCTAAGTCAGTTCAGACTTCCTTCAGGGCAAGGGACCTAACAAACAGGTTAGTCATTCAACCTCAGTGACCACTTAATAGATAACACGCATCCTTATCATATGGAACATCTTACTGATTAGTAAAGAATCAGATATCAGGGTGCTCCTGGCTTCACTAGAAGGCATTAGCACTATATTTCAAAGGAGGTTATCTTCAGGGAATCTCCCAGACTCCAGAATCTGTAAATACTCAAGTGCTCTAAATAAAATGGTGTACTAAATACTTTCAGTCATCTCTAGACAACATATACCTAAGTGTAAATAATGTGTAAACACTTGGTATGCTGTACTGTTTGGGAATAATAACAAGAGAATGTTCCACCATGTTCAGTACAGACATTCTGTTTGTTTTTGTTTCTGAAGCAAGATCCCACTATATACCCAGGCTGGCCTCGAACTCCTGATCTGCCTGTCCTGCCTCCTGAGTACTAAGAACAGCCATGCCCAGTTCCTTTTTAAATGAACATCCATAGGGATCACTGCGGGGGAAGTGGGTGGGACCTAGACTTGACTAGTAGCTCTACAAAATATTCAAAGCAGTGGAATGAAAAACCATTTAAGTGCCGGGTAGTGGTGGCCCACGCCTTTAATCCCAGC
Organism: Rhabdomys pumilio; assembly: GCA_030674055.1. Lineage (NCBI taxonomy): Eukaryota > Metazoa > Chordata > Mammalia > Rodentia > Muridae > Rhabdomys > Rhabdomys pumilio. The sequence continues at coordinate 74,623,204 of JANHMN010000003.1, read as the reverse complement.
ACTTGGGAGGCAGAGGGATTCTGAGTTCGAGGCCAGCCTGGTCTACAGAGTGAGTTCCAGGACAGTCAGAACTACACAGAGAAACCCTGTCTCGAAAAACCAAAACCTTTTAAGTATTATGAAAGCAATGAATATTTATTTTTAAAAATTATTACACCATAGAATCAGATAACATGCCTTCCCCCATGAAAATATCAAAAGTAAAAACAGAACAGCAACAGCAGAAAGAAAACTGAAGCTCCCAATGTCAGTTTGTCCAAACGACTACGTGAAACACAAATTACGTCGTAATTCTTCCTGGACAGCCGGGGAACACGGAACCTAGAGAGCTCATTCGCTAAACCTGGCTACGACACGCCCCCTCAGAACCTCAGTTTCCCCATCTGGTCAAGGAGGAGGCTCGGCGGGATGTCGTCGAGCATCCCTTCCCAGTGTAAACCTGCGCTCCTAGGCTTCGTGTACGCGGGGCTCTGGCGTGAGCGGAAGCCCACGGGCCCCGAGGAACCGGGACACAGAGCTGATCGTCCAGCCGGCTGGAGGCGGACACCGACGCCCCTCCCCCAAGCTGCCCTGAGCTGGCTCCAGGCCCGTTACTCGCTCGTCTCAGTGGCTGTTCCCCGCCGGGCGCGTGACTCCAGACCTGCCTCTCCCGCTCGCCTCTCCAGGGACCAGGTCCTGTTCCCGCTATCTCTCTGCGCGCAAAAGCACCCCTCGGTCTGCTCTGGCCCGGCCCGGCCCGGCCCCTCGGAGTCACCTCAGTTTAAGCCCAAGGGGCACAGAGAACAATGGACGGGAGAGGCCCGCCCATCGCCACTCTCATTGGATGTCCACAACAGTTCCTGAAATTCTGCTCCACTATTGGTGAAAACAGCTGGGTGGTGGGCGGGAAGTTCGTCCCGATGCATTGTGGGAAATGTAGTCCATCCAGAGACGAGTCGCCTTCTGTACCTGAGCGAACAGAGGGTTTGATAACCTTAGGCAGTGCCTCAGGATCAGAGGCAGAGGAAATCCCAGGACTAGCCATCTGTCTTCTAGTACTGCCCAAAGCTTTTACCTGAGACAGTCTCAATTCTCTAAAGCTTGCACGTATTTATCTGTAAAAAAGTGAAAGCTGGGTGAATTTATCAGTCTTTTTCAGCTGAGAATTGTCAAATGATATTGTTGGGCTCTCCAGAGCCAAAAGCTCTAAGCAGAGAAGAAATCTGCGCAAAATCCCTTGTGACCCAAGCTCGCACCTCTCCCTGAAATTTGCTGCTACGCACATGAACTCGGGTGTTGCACACCCCTTTGTTTTCACACGTGGTATTCTTGCGTCTTCACAAAAGCCCCGCCCCGCCTCTCTGCTTTGTAAGTCCTATTCTTCTATAGCCTACTCCTTGGAGCCTACTTTACCTTACCGTTAGGCAGGAGGTGAGCTCTGGGAGGGAATGACTGACCAGGCCTCCTAAAACAGGACACAAAGAACAATAGTGGTCTCTCCAGATGGGTCAGCCCAGGGTCCCCTTGGTTGCCAAGGTTGCTGCTATAAAAGAAATGGCTGCCTCCATACAAAATAAAAACAGGAGAGTAACTACCTGGACACCCAGGAAAGAAATGTTAAGGGAGAAGTGATAAACCATCCTTCGAGGTCTGTGATAAAATGCGCCTTTACCCACAGAGCCATCTTACTGACCCAGTAACTATTGTTTTCTCATTTTGTCTTTCGATTTCTGGTAGTCTATCAAAGGAAGGAATTCGAATGTTGTCGAAATGGTTTACTGGTAAATAGCACTTCCTGCTCATCAACAGAATCCAAGTTCAGATCCCAGCACCCATATGAGTGCCTCACAACTCCCTGAAACTGGCTCGAGGGAATCTGATTCCCCCTTCTGTTCTTGTTAGACATACACAGAGTCGTAGAATACTTGTGTGCATGTGTACACCGATGCACACACAAACATATACACAGCAAAATAATTCATTTTTCTGACTTAAAATGATATTTGGCTTTTTAAAAAAATTTAATTTTATTCTATGTGCACTGGTTTGAGGGAGTTGGGTCTCCTGGAACTAGAATTACAGAAGTTGTGAGCTGCCATGTAGGTGCCGGAGATGAACCAGGGTCCTTTGGAAGAGCAACCAGTGCTCTTAACCACTGAGCCATCTCTACAGCCCCATATTTGGCTTTTTAAAAAAGGTTTATTTTATTTTTAATTACGTGTTTTTGTGTGGGATTGTGCATATGAGTTTGGATACCCAGAGGCCAGAGGCATTGGATCCTCTGGAACTGGAATTAGAGAAGGTTATGAACTGACCAACGCGTGTGCTAAGAGTCAAACTTCAGTCCTCTGCAAGAGCAAGGGTGTGCTCTTAATCGCCGAGCTAGCTTTCCAGCCCCAAATCTGAATTTTTATCCAGTCCATTTTGTTCATCCATTTTTTTTTAATATATAGATTCTGAGTTATCACCACCCCCTAAGATCGTTTGTTTTGTATTTTATGAAAAAGAAAGGCCAGAGATGTTTGGTGGAGGTGTGGTATGGTAAGGTGGAGGGGGTACCTCTGTAGACCCATGCTGAGGCATCCCTTCCCTCCGAGGTACCAGCCAGAATGGAGTTTATTTAGGGCATGGGGAGGGGAGTTGAGGGGGTAGTAGAGACAGAGAAAGGCAGGGATGGGGGTGGGGAGAGAGAGAGAAGGAGGAAGAGGAAGAGGAGGAGGAGGAGGAGAGACCCGCCATGAGGGGAATGGGGAGAAAAGGGGAATAGAGTGAAGAGGGTAAGAGAGTAAGAGAGAGAGGAGGGGGCAAACAGCCTCTTTTATACTGTGTCAGGCATACCTAGCTGTTGCCAGGTAACTGTGGGGCGGAGCTTAGAAGAAATGCTTAACAGTTTGGATGCACGTTTTTCTCGCTAATTAACCTCATTTATCAAAATGAGAGGTGAGTCCGCAGTTAAGAGTACTTGTCTGTAACTCCAGTCTTAGAGCATTCATGGACATTTTTGACCCCCCACCCCACGCACACACAGTGCACTCACATGCATGCAAGCAAAATACTCATACACACAAAATAATAAAAATAAATCTTAAAAAAGGAGAGACTTAACCGAAAGAGATGCTCAAGTAGCATTTATAGGTTTGTTACAAGTATAAAATTGAATGTTAGCACCAATAGCTACTCACTGAAAGCCTCTTAATTTGGTAGTCCTAAACTGACGGCGTGCGAACAGCGCCACCTCCAGGTCAGCCTAGGAAGTCTACGCTAAGTTCCTGGATGTAATTGCCAGCCACCACTCTTCCAGCAGTGCCTGGAGAGGAAAGCTAAAAGAATATTGCCAGTGATGGTTCAGGAGACGACCCTATATCAACAGAGAAATGTCCCTTTGTGCGTCCATCCTCACCACCAGTGGAAATTTCCACAATGGAAGGATTTGATGGGTCAGTAGGGTGCACCCCTTGGAACTTTCCAGAAACCCAAAAATCTTTTTATTTTTGTTCCCGTCCCAAATCCACTGCTGACTGTAAGAACTGGAACTAGTTTGTCACAGAAGTGGCCTACAGCCAGTCTTCTCAGTTCTGTGACTCGGGCTCAGGGAAGCTGGTGTTGGCCTGGGTCATCCATCCCAGCTGAAACAAAAAAATAAGTCACCTGTGAGACCAACTCATGGCCTAACGATATTGTTGAGGAGGGGCTTGCTGCTACAGCTAATCTCTGAGACCACCATGGGACAGAAAGGATGAGGCAGGATAGGCAGCCACGGGGAATTATGGGCAATGGGAAGAAAAAAAGAGCCATTCACCAAGGACTCTGGTTCAAGTTTACCAGCTGAAAATCAAGACTTCCAACACAATTGATTTGCTTAAGGCTTCTTCTCCTTTTCCAGCTGTAAACCTATAAATTTCTAGGAATATTCTATTAATTGCATTCTTATTCATTTACCTTCTTGCATGTATGTGCGTGTGTGTGTGTGTGTGTGTGTGTGTGTGTGTCTGTGTGTGTGTGTGCGTGAATGTGTGTGTGTGCGTGAATGTGTGTGTGTGCTCGTACACATGCATTCGAGCCACAGTGCAAACGCAGAAGTCAGAGGACAACTTGCAGGTGTTAGATGTCTCCTTCTGCCGTGAATCCCGTCCCTGAGCTTTAGGTCATTAGGCACCTTTACTTGCTGAGCCATCCAACTCACTGGCCCCCAGTTTTCTAGGAATCTGACAAGAAACCCTTTTGGCTGTAGAAGGGATATCCTAATATCTTTGTGCAATCATAACAGATTCAGTTTTTCAGATTATAATTCCATCCAAGACACTTCCAGATCCTAAAACTCACTTGTCAAAGAACAGGAAGAAGGAGGGCTCTGTGGCTGTGGTGGTGATTCTGTGGCTATAGTAGCGAATGCCTCTAATCTCAACACTCTGGAGGCAGAAGCATGTGGATCTCTGTGAGCTCAAAGCCAGTCTGGTGGTCTACATGAGTCCCAGGTCAGCCAGGACTATACACAGTAAGACACTGTCCAAAAAACAAAGCAAATAACAAAAAATATGTACATATATAAAGGGACTGGAGCGATGCCTCAGCACTTACTGCTCTTTCAGAAGACCCAGGTTCAGTTACCAGCACTGTCCTGGGGGTTCACAAGTTTCTAATTCTAGTTTCAGGAGACCTAGTGTCCTTTAGGCTCCAAAGGCACTAGGCATGCATGTAGTAGTACACACACACACACACACACACACACACACACACACACACACACATTCAGGCAAACAGTCATACACACTAAATTAAAAAGTAAGCCAGGCAGTGCCCCAGTTAAATGTTTTCCTTGATTAAGAGTTGCTGTGGTCATGGTGTCTCTTCACAGCAATAAAACCCTAACGAAGACATTGGTCATATGGTCTTTTTGTTTGTTTGTTTGTTTGCTTTCTTGCTTGCTTGCTTTTTACTTGTGGTTTTCATTGAGTGTGCCAGAAACGAGGTTTGGTTCCTTAGGCCCTTGTGTTATTCCTTAGGGTTTTCTCTTAGTTGTCCTGTGCTGGCCAGGGCTTCCCTGGGACTGGGGGCTAGGCTCTGCTCCAGCCCCTTCCTGCCAAGAGGAGGGAGGAGAGCAGATCTGCAGCCTCTGGCTAGTTCCCACGCCCTACTCTGAATTTCTCTATTCAAAGACATTTGTGGGAAGGCACAAGGGTGCTCTAGGCTGGACAGAATGACTCAGAGGCAGTCCCTGTATACAGTGATCTTTGCCAAGACATAGAGGCATGAGTGACACCAGGGACAGTTTGGGACAGGGTGTATCTCAGCAGGAATTTATCTCCATAATCTACAATGTTCCCTAAGGTATTACAAAACTAATTATAAAGATAGGATTGAAATAAAAAGAAGGAAAATGTAACACACACAGGGAGAGAGGACACACACACACACACACACACACAGGCTGTTTAATTTATAAGAAAAAAGTGTTCTTAAAATAGCTGGCTAAATGGAAAGAAAAAAAAACATCCTGTAACCTTCAGCAAAAATAATTAACTTGTCACAGACAAAAGCAGTTTCCATGCAAGTTCCCTAACCGTAAGCTGTTCTCATCACAAACCCCACTGCGCTGCTCGGAGAGCTGAGGTCTCCTCAGGGAATGGTCTGCTGCCAAAGATCACTCTTAATGGGCTTCTCCTATTATGTATTTGCGCACTCTCTCTCCCCCTCTCCCTTTTTCTCTCCATCTCCCTCTGTATCTCTCTCTCTCTCTCTCTCTCTCTCTCTCTCTCTCTCTCTCACACACACACACACACACACACACACACACTATGGTGGTTTGAATATGATTGGCCCACAGGTACTGTTAGGAGGTGTGGCCTTGTTGGAGGAAGTGGCTTTGAAGCTCCAGTGTGGAAGAGTCAGTTTCTCCTGGCTGCAGTCAGATCAAGATGTAGAACTCTCCTCCAGCACCATGTCTGCCTGGACGCGGTCATGCTTCTGTCTTGATGATAATGGACTGACCCTCTGAACCTGTAAGCCTGCCCTAATTAAATGTTGTCCTGTATAAGAGTTGCAAGAGCAGTAAGCACTCTTAGCCACTGAGCCATCTCTCCAGTCCTCTTTCTCTTTCTTTCTTTCTTTTTTTTCTTTCTTCGAGACAGGGTTTCTCTGTGTAGTCCTGGCTGTCCTGGAACTCACACTGTAGACCAGGCTGGCCTTGAACTCAGAAATCCGCCTGCCTCTGCCTCCCAAGTGCTGAGATTAAAGGTGTGCACCACCACTGCCCAGCCTTCAGTCCTATTTCTTTATTTATTTAGATATGGTCCTACTATGTAGCCCAGGCTGGACTTGAAATCCTGATTCTACTGCCTCCACATCCTAAGTGCTACAATCCTAGGCACACATCACCATGCCCAGAGGAAAGGCGTGTTAAGTGTGATGTGTACAGTAGGGTGGGTAGGACATAGTTCCCGCTCACACTGTTGCTGGTGGCAGTGATTGCCAGAAGACAGTCTGGCCCTTCTCTTGTTAGGAGTATATCTTGCATGTGGAATCAAAGAGTACAGACAGGCACATGGATGTTTGTCACAGCAGTACTTCAACAAAAAATAGAAATAGTTTAAGGGTTTAGATGGAGATCGGTTTAAAAGATATAGCTGGACTCTCTGTACCTAATCAGCCATTCTCTTAACCCTTAATTTATTATTATTAGTGTGTAAATGTGCGAGTGTGAGAGGGTACATGCATGCCACACGTGTGGAGGTCAGAGGACAACTTGCAGAAGGTGGTCTTCCCCTTCTCCCAGGATCACTCAGTCGCTGGGCTTGGGGCCACTTCACCCACTAAGCCATCTCCTTGGCAGAGCTAGGAGTATAGTTTAATGGTGGAGCACACCTCGAGGTCTTGAGTTCAGTTGCTAGTCCAAAGAAGAAAAAGAAGACAAAGGAAGAGGAGAAGGAGAAAGTTGACCTCTCTATACTAACATAGAAGGACTCCTCATGGGTAAAAAGAACAAGGTACATGTGTGTGCATGTATGTGACACGCCCAAGAGAACAACAAAGGAGATAAACATCAAACATCTAGTCTTAGGGACGCTGAATACATTTTTCCTGTTCTATCTGAAAGAAAATGTTAACCGTATGGATGGGAAGGTGGCTCAACTGGCAAAGGGCTTACTCTGAGCTGAATTTGATCCCTAGCACTCACGTAAAAAGTCACAAGTGAAGCCAGGTGGTGGTGGCACACACCTTTAATTCCAGTACTCAGGAGGCAGAGGCAGGCAGATCTCTGATTTCAAGGTCAGCCTGGTCTACAGAGATAGTTACAGGACAGCCAGGGCTACAACACAGAGAAACCCTTTCTCAAACAAAACAAAACAAAACAAAACAAAACAAAACAAAACAAAACAAAACAAACAAGCCAAAAGTGCTGGCACACACCTGCTCTCCCAGCTCTAGGCCAGTCTGTGAAGCACACTGGCCAACCAGCCTGACCTAAAGAGTATGTGACAGGTCTCAGGGCTGACCTCTAACCTCTGACCTCTACATTCATGTAAGTTCACTGCACACACAAAGAAAGTACTGGTAATGATTTGTATTAGTGAGAGAGACTGGGAAACATGGGTTTTTTTTTTCTTTGTTTTGACTTCATTTTATCATGGAGGTGGATTTTTTAAAATCTGAATTCTTTTTTAAATTATTAAAAATCATTCTCTTATTTTAAAAATTTATTATTATTATTATTATTATTATTATTATTATATTTTATGTGATGAGTGCTTTGCCTGAATGTATGCCCATGTATGACTGGTACCCCAGAAAGCCAAAAGAGTGCTTTGGGTCAGATCTCCTGGAACTGGAGTTATAGATGGTTGTGAGCCACTATGTATGTGCTGGTCCTCTGGAAAAGTAGTCAGTGCTCTTAACCACTGAGACATCTCTCCAGCCCTTGTTGTTGGTTTTTGCTTTGCCTTGTTTGGGTATGGGGAAGGATAGGATTGAGTGTTTTGTTTGGGATTTTTGAGACAGGATCTTACTTTGTAGCCTAGCATGGCCTACCATAGCCCTGGCTGGGAACTTCAAATTTCTACATCCGCCCTGCTCAGCATCCCTAATGCTGAGATTACAGATACGAGCCATCATGTCCACTTAACGATCAGACTGAGTTAGCCAATTAGCTTTACTAACACTGGCCCTGCTTCAGGGTTCCCTAGGTCCTGGAGCACAAGAAATTCCTGTGGCCTTTCACACTCCTGAAGGAAAGCCCAGCCCCCAAGCACTGGACTGTTTCTATCATTACTCTTGGTAACCACAAGGTGTCACTATCTGACACTCCTGCAAGTTCTCCCTCCCCAGGGTGACATGACCAGTCCTTCAGACATAGGCTACTCTGATCCCAGTTCTTACCAGCTACTGGAGTCCTTTCCTAGTCCAGATAACAAACTGCTTTCCTTTCCAGAGATTTTCAATCCACAATTCGGATTTCATTAATTTGGCTCTTTTACTGGACCAAAGAGATATAAAGTTCACCAACCCTCAGGGCTGATTTATCCCTTCCGTTTCTGAGACAGGGTCTCGTGAATCCCAGGTTGGTGTGGAACCAGGATTTGAAGCCGAGGATGACTTTGAGCTTTTGAACTTCCCAGGAACTAGGGTTGCAGGTGTGGGCCACCATACCTGTAAGCCCCAAAGCAACTTATTTTATATTTGAGTTGAGGCAGTCTTACTCTGTAGCCCAGGCTAGCTTCTAGTTTCTAACGATCCGATCCTCTTATCTATCAAGTGCTACAGTTACAAATACACACCCCCACACTCAGCTCAAAAGGGATTTCTAGTTCCACGCTTTGGGCATCTCTCTTCTTTGTCCCTTCACATAAAAGGTTAGTTATTGATCCTTACTTTCCTGACAGTGAGCTTGTCAGCCTTAGGGAAGCAGCCCTCCCCAACAACTAATTCTGTTCATTTCCCTGGGAGGCCGGGGTTTTTTTTTTTTTTTTTTTTTTTTTTTTTTTTTTTTTTGCATTCCAATAGAACAGAGGAAATATAACTCACCAGTTTTACATCTTCAGCTCTACATAGCTAAATGGAACATACATTTTTATGTGTCTATAAATATCACATATGAAAGTCCATACCCTGATTTGGTTTATTCGTTTCTGCTTTGAATGTTCAGGCAAATGAGTCTAGGCTGTTGTAAATGCTAACCATACAATTAGCCACTGAGCAACACTCAATTCCCAATTCTGTGTGTTTATGTAGTAAGTGTGTGTGTGTGTGTGTGTGTGTGTGTGTAATGTATTTGTGTTGTTGAGATTCAGACCACAAACATGGGTGCATATTTAACATACTAAAGCAGATCTGGCCTCCAGGTTCTCCCAGCATCCCTCAGTCTACCTGACAAACCTCACTCTCTACCCTGAACTTTCCAGCCCAGGGGCTGGGCTTCCCCTATATAATCCAGACATTTTGGTCCTGGTTTTCCACCACCACCACTCCACCACTACCAGCCCCCCTCCCCGCCCGCCCACCCCTTTCTCTCTTCTTTCCCATCTCTGTATTTTCTCTTCCCTGCATGTGCATGCTTTTTCTCTCTTTCTCTTCCCTCTCTCCTCTGTCTCCCTTCCCATGACCACTTCCCTGGCCTCCTTCCTTGGAACCAGTGAACTCACCTGAGAGAGGTGTCCCAAAAAGCTTGCCATTACATACTCCAATCTGAATTAAATTGGCTCAATTCACCAGCGGAGAAATGGAGAAATAATTTACTCTGTGTGTGTGTGTGTGCGCGCGTGCGTGCCAGAGGTAGAAGCCAGATGTCTTTCTCAATTGCTTTTCTTTTTTAAACTTTTGGTCTGGGTCTCTCACTAAACCTGGAGCTTGCCAATTTGGCTAAAGGCTTGCCAGCCAGCCCCTGGGATCCTCTTCTGCCTATCTACCTCCCCAGCACTGGAATTAAATGTCTGCTGCACCTAGATATTTGTTTTGTTTTGTTTGTTTTCTAAGACAAGTTTTTCTGTGTAGCCTTGGCTGTCCTGGAACTCACTCTGTTCTATAGACCAGGCTGGCCTTGAACTCAGAGATCTGCCTGCCTCTGCCTCTCAAGAGCAGGGATTAAAGTTGTGCACCACTACTGCCCAGCTGCGCCCAGATTTTAAGTAGCTATTGGTAACTAAACTCAAGTCCTCAGTATAAAGCAAAAAACAGTACAATATGTTGGATTTGTGAGCCTTAGCACTGTGCTGGTGTTTGCTTTATACTCATAAGCACATCTCTTGACTACTTATAATTCAGTTTCATCCTGGGTATAAACACCATCAGAAGCTGAGACGGGAGAAGGGAGAAATTGGAGCTTCAGGCAAGCCTCAGATGCTTTGTGAGACCCTGTCCCCCAATAGAATAAAATGAATAGTCATGTTTTGAGAACGAAGGACAGAGAGAAGAGACTGAGCTTAGTCAGTACAAATTCCCACCATCACGCATGAGAACCTGAGTTGGCATCCAGCACCCATGTAAAAAACTAGATATGGGTATTACGCCTGCAGTCCCAACATGGAGGCAGGACAGGAAGAGCCCTGGGGCCTGCTGCCCAGTCAATCTGGCCAGTTGGTGAGGTCCAGGTTCTGTGAGAGACCCTGTCTCAAAAAGTAATGTGGGGAGCAATAGAGGATGACAACTGATGTGACACCTCTGACCTCTAGCCTCACGTGGGATCGAGTGCATAGGCAGGTATATCTGGATACACAAAAGAGAGAGAAAGTCATGCACATTTGAAGAGAGTATCTCTTATAAGTACCACCTGTCGATAAAAAAGCCAATGACCAATGATCTGAGGCAGGAAATAGTAGGTGAGACAATGGTAGGAAGAGAGGATTCTGGGAGATAAAAGACAGTGCCACAGGGAATGAGAGGAGATGGGAGACAGACTGAGGAGACAAGGTAAGATAGCACAGGTAAAGGAACTCAGAGAGACATTAAGGAGACAAGAAGAAGCCAGTGGGTACTGAAGGAGTGGTAACTAACCAAGGGCTAGACATAGTCTAGATTAAATGGTTAAATAAGTTAAAAACCATGTCAGGGAATGAGCCTAAGTTTACGGCCTAGGCATTTAATAAAACTAGTTAGTCTCAGAGTCGTCATTCTGGGAGCTGAGGCTGAGAAAGGAAAACCTGAAATTTAAAAATCATTTTTACACTCACTTCCAAGTTTCCAGTTAAACAATGTACAGCCTTTCTGCTTCTATCCCTGCCCTCCCTTCACCGTTAGCTTCTTTTGGAGGAGCCAGTGTGAAGCCAGAGGAATCCCTGTGCACCAAGTTCTGAATTAAAGATCAAATGTTTGTGAAGGAAATTGTGCAGTGCTGTGGAAGCTCTTATGCACATATTAGGACATCAGGCAGATCTCAAAGAGGAAGAGGCAAGAAACGAATGCGCCTTGGGCTAGCTAGCCCGAGGCACTGATCCCAGTTTGCCGTCATACCTCTCTGAGCACACAGAGCCTGTCAGCCAGCCCAGAAGCTGAAGATGGAGATGTGGGGAATCCCCTGCTTGGAGAAAGAAACCTGTGTCTGATTAGAGAGTGTCAAGGTCCAAAACCGTCAGAGAAAGGGCAGAGTAAGGCAGGAGCACGTGTCTCTAGTTCCACCTACCAAAGGGCCTTAGGGTTTGAGGGCGATATACCGAGGCACCCTATTGAAGGAGGGGTGTGGGGAGAGAGAAGAAAGCAGGAGGGAGGGAGCTGCGGAGTCGCCTAGAGTAAAGGTTCTCAGCTAAGGCCTGATACCTTAGCCATGATCCTTTGTGCAGAATGTTGGGATAGCCCCAGGAAGTGGCCTCAGGTGAATGACACCAGTGTTCTGGTTTGAATAGGGATGTGGAACTTTAATTTTTCAAATCCTATTTTTTTTAAATCTTTCTTTTTATATTTATTTTGTGTATGTGAGTATAGTGTCCATCTCTTCAGACACCAGAGGAGGGCATCGGATCCCATTACAGATGGTTGTGAGCCACCATGTGGTTGCTGGGAATCAAACTCAGGACCTCTTGAAGAGCAGTCAGTGTTCTTAACCACTGAGCCATCTCTCCAGCCCCTTATATCCTATTTTTAATGATGGTTCTTAAATGCTTTAACCTCCCTTGTAGCCCACCAGAGGTAGTGGAAAAGAAAAGATATGCAGAAGTAGACCTGTTTAGAAATGGCTCTTTGGAGCAACTCCCATCTGTGGTGTCTGGAAATCAGCAGATTTAGTTCACAGGTCAGCAGTGGCAGGTCGATCCACCTACAAATACTTCACAGATACACCAGCAATCCAATCCAGTAGAGTCAGGATAGCAAAGACGAATCAGCAGTAGTGGCCAGAGACAGTCAGACCTCAGCCTTGGCTCCAGTCAGCAGGAGGGACCCAGGAGGAACACCAGGAGAAGTTCTCAGCTGTGCCTCTCTCAGAGAATTGAGGATCAACAAAGAGCCCCATCATTCATTGTCCTCCATGGGTCTTGCCTCATCTCAGCATGTGAGATTGTGTCAGCTGACATCACTCTGCCAATCAGCCTGAGTCCACAGAAGTGGCAAGAAGCTGGAGTACACTGCCAGAAATTTTTTTTGGTGTGTTTCGCTCTCTCTCTCTCTCTCTCTCTCTCTCTCTCTCTCTC
>JANHMN010000003.1:74570325-74610514 GCA_030674055.1 Rhabdomys pumilio | reverse complement strand
GTGGGCCAATGCATGCATGTCTTAGCAAAGAATCCTTCATTGTGTGTCCTTCCACATGTTTGCTTTGGCAGGACATTCTTTCTCCTGTGTCTGCTTCCGTGAAATGTTCCTTTATAAGTCTTCCTTAGCCTGCGTCCACTTTGGGAAAACATTCCTTCAGCAGCAAAACACCATCCAACACAACTGACTTTCCAGAGGAGCATTACGCTTCCACTTCAGGAATGGCCCCCATAGACGTGTGTGTTTGAATGTTTGGCCCATATGGAGTGGTACTAGTAAGACATGTGACCTTGTTGGAGGAAATGTGTCATTGCTTTTAGGTCTCCTATGCTCAAACTATGCCCAGTGTAGCACACAGTTTCCTGCTGCCTTTCGATCTCAGCTCCTTCTCCAGTACCAAGTCTAAATGCATGCCACCATGCCTCCTGTCATGATGAGAATGGACTAAACCTCTGAAACTGTAAACTAGCCCCCAATTAATTTTTTTTTGTAAGAGTTGCCATTGTCATGCTTTTCCTTCACAGCAAGAGAAACCCTAGCTAGCTCTTGGTTCCCGAGCTCTTGGTGCCGCTTCAAGGATATTGGCAAGAATTTGACATTGGGCTAGGACAAGGAAGTAGGCTCAAGATGAGTACAGCTGAGGAATGTGTTCTTTGTATCTTGGTCTTGTTGAGTCCCTGAATACTGTAATCATGGGACCTTTGTTCATGCCTTGTTTGTTCCTTGACTACTTTGTCTTCGATCTAGAACTGACCCTATTTGCATGTGCCTACAATGGTATAAAAGCAGACTGGAGAAAAATAAACCCACTCAGCACTAGCTGGGGTCATATTATGTTGTCTAATTGTCTTTTCTTTCTTTAATCCTTACTCCCTCCTTTTAGACCTGTTGACTGACTGAGCTAGCTTGGTCCTCACAGGATGTTAGTTCTGAGGCAGGTGGACAAGGAATGGCCGTTCTGAGGCTAGAACTACCCTGGGATAATGCAGTTAGCCTCCACCTGCAACATTCCAGGCTCCCCACAGGACTGAAATTCTATCAGTCAGTCTCTGCAGACACAGCTTCTTTTCACGAGTTTCCATTCACAGTTTTTCCTGCTGGCCAAACATCAATTTTGTGCATGCGGGGACCACATACTACTTATTAAATATTGTAAATTCCCTTGTGGCTAGGATCTGTTGTAAATGAGGCTGAGTTGTTAGCAGAACAGCACTCTTCGGGAGAGAGGAACAGATGGTAAAGGCCATTGAGAGAGAAGTGGATCATAGAATCTATTAACCAGCATGATCCAGATCTGACTTGTTTTTGTTTTTAACACTGTATCTGTATCTGACTAACACTTACTTGTGACCTAGATGATTATATGTAAACTTCAGGAACGAAGGACAAACTTAGCCTAGTGGAGTGAAGACTACAGCTATAACAAACATCTAAAATAACCAAAGTTTATTGGTAATTATTGTTACTGTTTTGTTTTCTTCTCAGGACTATTTAAATATTTGTCCATTAGGATAAGTGTTAACAATCATTATGTAATTTAGTAGGAATATTCTAAGTAAGCATGACTCACTGAACTGAATATGTATACAGCAATAACTATTTAAAAAGTAAAAGCTCTGACTAATAGGAAAACATACTTAATCACAGGTTTTAATGTTCACTTAGTGAAAGAATATTAAGAATAAATCAGCTTTTAAGAAAATATTGTAGTGGGCGGTGGTGGCACACGCCTTTAATCCCAGCACTTGGGAGGCAGAGGCAGGTGGAGTTGAGGCTAGCCTGGTCTACAGAGTGAGTTCCAGGACAGCCAGGACTACACAGAGAAACCCTGTCTCGAAAAAACCAAATATATGTAATATATATATATATAATAGAAAATCAAGCATTAGTTTTATCTCAGGGTATTGAATTAACTTAAACCATTTTTATAACCTCTATCTCATTATTATTACTTTTAGTTATAACCATATTTATTTTTAAATAGTCATTTACAACATATTTTAATCTTAACACAATTATTATTATACATTTAGAATATAGTTTTGATGAGGTAATTTTAAATGAAGGCTTAGGAGGCTGTACCTAAAACACAGAAAACATGATATCTTAAGTATCCAACAGTTATAGTCATAGGCAAAGTACATTAATAGTTCTTGCTGTAGCAACCAAATTTATTACTCAGTAGAAATCAAAGTTATTAACTGGGCAGCGGTAGTGGTGGCACACGCCTTTAGTCCCGAAGCTCTCAGGAGGTAGAAGCAGGTCGGTCTTTGAGTTTGAGGCCAGCCTCATCTACAGACTTCCAGGACAGCCAGTGGTATACAGAGAAACTCTGTCTCAAAAACAAACAAACAAACAAAAAAATCTAAGTTACTTATTATCACAGGGACCTTGAAATGTTTTTTTGTTAGTTTTCCTTTTCCCCTCTCTTTTTTTGTTTGTTTGTTTACTTGTTTTTCAAGACAGGGTATCTCCGTGTGGTCCTGGCTATTCTAGAACTCACTCTGTAGACCAGGCTGGTCTTGAACTCAGAGATCTGCCTGCCTCTACCTCCTGAGTGCTGGGATCAAAGGTGATAATAAAGGTAATAAACCTGACCCCAGGGTTTTAGGTTTATTAGTGATTATGAGGCATTATGAATACAGTTTGGCCGGGCAGTGGTGGTGCACGCCTTTAATCCCAGCACTTGGGAGGCAGAGGCAGGCGGATTTCTGAGTTCCAGGCCAGCCTGGTCTACAGAGTGAGTTCCAGGACAGCCAGGGCTACACAGAGAAACCCTATCTCGAAAAACCAAAAAAAAAAAAAAAAAAAAAAAAAAAAAAAAAACAAAAAAAAAAGAGAATACAGTTTGGCACTTATGACTTTATTATTATTATTTTAACTAAAAATAGAGATGAATACTTAAAAATTTTAAGTTTAATATATTAAAAATCAAGGTTCAACACGTTAGGATGATCTCTAAACTACATGATGTTTGGGTAAACCTCAAAGCACATTTTCAAAATAACAATTAAAAAACTTAGGGTTTTTCTCTTAAACAGGCCTGGCTAAAGTAAAAATCTCGGGAAAAAATATCTTATTTGTTTGTTTTTAAAGCAATAGTGGTCAAAAATATCCTTAAGATTCTTAAAATGTCTATATTTATATATACACTCATATAAACAAGGCATATCTAAGGCACAGACATGAGTCATCCTCTTTATCTTCGGAATAAAGAGTTTAATATTTCAAGAGAGGGCAATTGTCTAGCAGGACAAACCCATCCTGCAGTAGAGTAATCATCTTTTAGTTAGTGTATATCCTCAAGCAATAAGGGCCAATGTTGTAGAGCCAGAACTGGGGTAAGGAAGAGAACATCTTGTATGATTATGTATCTTGATTATGTATCTTTTCCCTATAAGCAGATTTTTTGTTTGTTTGTTTTTGTTTTTCGAGACAGGGTTTTTCTGTGTAGCCCTGGCTGTCCTGGAACTCACTCTGTAGACCAGGCTGGCCTCGAACTCAGAAATCCACCTGCCTCTGGCTCCCAAGTGCTGGGATTAAAGGCGTGAGCCACCACTGCCTGGCTTAATATCATTTTAATAGGTTTTAAGATGTTTTGAGTACTCAAATTTATAGAAGAGCAAGAATTTATCTGGCCTTAATATAAGATTTCAATATTTAAATTTGAATCTGTATATGTATTTTAATTGGGCATGCCAAAAAAATTAACTTTAAAACATAAAAGAAATGAATTAAAAAAAAAAAAAACTGAAATGGCCATAATGTATTAAAATATATAATATAGGCTGGGCAATGACCCACACCTTTAATCGCAGCACTTGGGAGTCAGGCAGGTGGATCTCTGAGTTAAAGGCCAGCCTGCTCTACAGAGTGAGTTCCAGGACAGCCAGGGCTGCACAAAGAAACATGTCTCAAAAAAAAAAAAAAAAAAAAGAAAAAAAGAAAAGAAAAAAAGATACAGTTATAGCTACAACCACCAGTGACTCATCTTCATCTCTGTTTTAGTCTGGTTCTGTAAGGTAGTCTGACAACTTGCCAAAGTTATTTGAAATCTCTTTCAGGAAGGCAAGTTTCTCTGGCTAGCTAGCACCTTTCCTTCTCCTAACATGAAATTCCTGGGAAACTCTATTATCCTTGGAAGCCATTCCTTCAAAAGTCTCAGTCAGACAGACAGACAAGTGTGCCTGTAGATTGTTTATATCGGCCGGAACACTTACAGGAGTGGGGGAATCAGGTTTTACAAACATGTTCCCACAAACGCCAAGTGTTCCTGCATCTGGCCCAGGAGTAGAGAATGGCAGGGTCTAGGATTAAGCTGCTGGATACTAGCAGTGTTGGGGAGCTCGGGGTCTCAAGAAACCCTACTTCAAAAGATAAGGAGAAGAGATGGGGGGAAGTTCCCAACTCCAACCTCAGGTCTCCATGCACACGTGCAGACATACTGAACATGCGTGTGCACATACTCAAGAGGAAAAGGAGGCGCTGTTAAGATTGCTCAGTGTGCATGGGCACACGCCACCAAACCTGCACCCACAGCATGGAAGGGAAGAACACTTCTGCCTCTCTCAAAAAGATAAAGACAAACAAACAAAAGCCTCTTCTTTCCTCTGCTATTTAGAGAGAGAAAGAGAGAGGGGGAATTATCTTAAGTCTCTTGGAGAAACTTCACCTTTTGATCTTCTGAGTTACTAAGCCTTACTCACATCTTAAAGAAAGAGAGATAAGCTTTCTAACTTTTTCCCCCCTGAACTAAGTGTCCTAGTTTCGCATAGTTGTGTCACGTGTGTTTGTAATTGTTCTGGTATAACTCTGGTTGTTTTTATTTGTTGTTTATGTCAAAAGATTTTAACACTGTGTGGCCATTTCAGCTCTCTTCTTAAATTCATTCCTTTTATGCACTAAATTATTTTGTAGGGATGCCCTATTAAAATACATTCACTCACATATGAATGGCTGCACACACCCCAAATAAATAACAATAACATGTTAAGTAAGGGGAGAGGGATCTATAATTAGGGAAAAAAACGGCTAGAAAAGTCAATTCCTATTTTTATTATAGGGACTTCTTATGATTAACTAGAGACTATATTGTTTCTTACTGGAATCAGAGTTTTAGATGTTTGTTAAGGTCAAGTCCAGGCTGTGAAACAAAAGTTCTTTCATGCCGGGCGGTGGTGGCGCACGCCTTTAATCCCAGCACTTGGGAGGCAGAGACAGGCGAATTTCTGAGTTCGAGGCCAGCCTGGTCTACAGAGTGAGTTCCAGGACAGCCAAGGCTATACAGAGAAACCCTGTCTCGAAAAAAAAAAACAAAAAAAAAACCAAAAAACAAAAAACAAAACAAAACAAAAAGTTCTTTCATGTGCTCACAACGAGGAATGGCTTAGAGTAAGGCAGGATTGAAGGCTCCAGATAACAGCTCATCTATCAGCTCTGACAAAAGAAATGGAGTCCGAAGCCTTTACACAGAACCAGGCTGGGACGCAGTTTGCTGCAGTGTAGGCCTGGGGGCCAGGGTCCTTCTGGGCATTTGTTTGCTCCTAAATAAGTTGTAGAAGCAAATTACTAAGTAATAGTCATAGCATGATTCTACTCTCATTTTTAAAAATGTGTGTATTTAATCAATACTATAGCTTTGTGTCTACTTTAATACCTTACATTTTCATGCTCTGAAACAGAGCCTAATTCCCCCACCCAGGTGACATCATCTGGTTTTTATTGTTCCAGATTTTCCACTCAAAAGTCCTGGGGATTTATTTTGAACCATTCTCTATGACTATAATGTAAAAAAAACCTTTGCTAATATACTGCTGTTGGCATGGCGGTGCATGTCTTTAATCCCAGAACTCTGGAGATGGAAGCAAGAGGATTTCTGAGTTCAAGGCCAGCCTGGTTCACATAGCAAGTTCCAGGCTAGCAAGAGCTACATAGTGAGTCTCTGTTTCAAACAACAACAAAAACCAGAATATTCCTTCCTTAGAGTCTCCCACTGTCAGGAGTACTTTCTCACTTCTTACACAAATCAAAACCAGACAGACAAACAGGCTTGGCGGATGGCTCAGTGGATAAAGCATTTAGAATGCAAAAATGTGGACGAAGAGTCAACCCATGGAACCCATGTAAGAGCCTCAGAGCCCTCGTGGCTTCCTGGAAGCCCAGCACTTGGGAGGTAGAACTAGGAGCTCCCTGAGGGTAAGCTTGCTGGTTAGAGTAGCTAGGGTCGAGGAGATCCAGGTTCAGCTAGAGACCCTGCCTCAATAGAGAACAGTTGAGGAGGGCACCAGATGCAAACAAGGCCTTCATGGCCAAACACATAAATTCAAACATGCTTACACGCATATGCGTGCCAGAAAAAAAAGCAAAAGAATTATTGAAAGTGAAACTGTCTAACTAAGACTGGAGGAAATGGAGCACTTTAGCAAGCAGAGGAAGCCTTAGCCTCAGTACTGTACATTGGGAGGGGGAGGAGGAAATACATAAATACATGAATGAATGAATGAATGAATGAATGAATGAATGATTAAAAAATGCTTGAGGGATGGGCAGGTTGCACACACTTTCAATCCTGGCACTTTTGAGGCAAAGGCTGGCAGATCCAGTCTGGTCTTCAGAGCTAATTCCAAGGCAGCCAGGATTATACAAAGCAACCCTGTCTTGAAAATTAAAAAAAAAAGAAAAAAAGAAAAAAAAAGAAAAGAAAGAAAAGAGAAGAAAAATGCTTGAGGTTTTCTCTTTCGAGGTTGCTCACCTGGCAATTTGTATAACATTTCATTTCACCATCTATTGAGACTTCAGGGTCATTCTTTTCTGACCTCACAGGGAAAACTCTCTCCTTTCTTCTGGAGTCCCTGGCTCCATCCCTATTTCTTTAAGAACACATCCTCCTCCATACCCATCTCCAGCAACTTCCTTCTCCTAGCCCTCCCCCAGGGCGTGGTCCCCCTGGCAGTGCCACCATGTGTGACTGGTTTTAAAAGGAATGCTCTTCCTCAGGTTCTGGCTTGCCACCTGTGGCCTCTGTTCTCATTTGCTGTCTGTCAGTGGGATGGCAGCAGGAAGCAGATAGCAGAATCTCCTGGAATCAGACCTCTCTCAGCTCCCCAAGCTTCCCCGCCACCAAAATTCTCCTCTTTGCCCCACCCCACCCCTGCCTTTTTTTCCAAACTGGATATGAGGTTTACCACTGAACACAATTTGGTGCAATACAGGACCCAGCACAGTGGAAGCTGTTTCTGCAGGACCCACCCCTTCTCCAGGGTTTGATGGGAGATATTTCTGATCCCATAGCCTTCAGGGATGAGCCACTTCTCAGTTACCATTATCTTCAGATTCATCTGCATTAAACTTGGTGAAGCCTCACTTCTTAGAGTTGTGAATCATCTGTGGCCAAGCAACTTGAACTTGGCAGAGCTTCAGTCACGTGTTCCTTACTCTGCAGCTTGGTGAGAACAGATGAGATGACTTGGCCAGTATGAACCCTGGCCACTGTGCCCAGAGGCTTCCCAAAAGCACTCAACACTGAAAGCTATCTGGAGCCTGTCAGCCCCACACGGGACAGCATCTTGTTGATGCAGATGGTGTGAAAAGGGAATGGCCTCTCTTGGATATGAAAGCCATTTTTCCCACAACCCTTTACAATGAATTTGTTGGCAATGTGAGCACTTCGGCAGAAGTGAGATTTGCATCCCGTAGTGTCTTTGTGATACCTGTAAACCAAATATGCTCAGGACGTCAGAGTGCAGGCTGGAGAGATGGCTCACAGGTTAAGAGCACTGACGCTCTTCCAGAGGTCCTGAATTCAATTCCCAGCAACCACATGGTGGCTCACAACCATCTGTAATAGGATCTGATGCCCTCTTCTGGTGTGTCTGAAGACAGCAACAGTGTATTCATATACATATAAACAAATCTTAAAAAAAACAAAAAACAAAAACAACAACAAAAAAGACGTCAGAGTACACGATGTGAATGTGAGAACCACCTCAGTGCCCTTTGCCAAGATGATGCCCCTGCTACTCTGCCCCTTTAAACAATTTGAAACAAAACCAAGACACATTAGAGGTGCACACTAGCTAGCCCAGCACTCAAAACAGGAAGGAGGATTTTGAGTTCCAGAGTTCCAGGTCTGTATGAGCTATGCCGAGACACCCTGTCTCACAGCAAACAAAAACCCACAAGAGGTGTGTGTGTGTGTGTGTGTGTGTGTGTGTTTAATGCAGATGTGGGTGCTTACACAAGTTTGTGGAGGACCAAGGACAACCTCAGGTGTCATCTTCAGGAAGTGGTCTATCACCTGTGAGATGGGTTCTTTTGTTGGCTTGGAGTTTGTCAATGAATTCTCTTGGGGTGTGGGCGGGGTGTGGGCAGGGTGTGGGCGGGCTGTGGGCGGGCTGTGGGCGGGCTGTGGGCGGGCTCTTCACCAACTGAACCATCTCCTGAGCCCCAAGTGCATCCAATTCTGATTGGCTCGTGTGTTTTTTGTTTGTTTGTTTGTTTGTTTCTTGTTTTTTTGAGATAGGGGTGGTGGCTCAGACTGGCCTCCAAAGTGCTATTCAGCCAAATAAGTGACTTTTAAACTTCTGATCCTTCTAACTCTACTTCCCAAGTCAGGCTTGCTCCATTCTGCCTGGCCCTCCGTACAACCCTTTCTATTACAGTGCTTCCCAGCCTTCCCAATGCTGTTAACACACTTCCTCACGTGGTAGTGACCCCTAACGATGAAGTTATTTTCATTGCTGCTCCATAACTCTAATTTTTCCACTGTTATGAATTACAACGTAAATGTCTCTGTTTTCTGATGATCTTAGGCAACCCCTGTGAAAGGGTCATTTGACACTCCACCAGAAGGGTTGTTGCAGCTCACAGGTTGAGAACAGCTGTTCTACAAAGAGATATGCAGCAAAACAGTAATAATGAGTTTTGGGCTGTGGTCTTTTTTTCCTAAACGAAATATTTCTCCAATCTTTACTCTCTCTCTCTCTCACACACACACACACACACACACACACACACACACACACACGTATATTTTTTTTTTTTTCGGCCGTGTTTTTTTTTTTTTTTTGGTTTTTCAAGACAGGGTTTCTGTGTAGCCCTGGCTGTCCTGGAACTCACTCTGTAGACCAGGCTGTCCTCGAACTCAGAAATCTGCCTGCCTCTGCCTCCCAAGTGCTGGGATTAAAGGCATGCGCCACCACCGCCCGGCGTATTTATATTTTTTAAAATGAACTTATTACGTATTTATAAAAATAAAGCGTTCTGTTGGAAGAAATGAGAAATTCCCCATGGGGAAGGACTGTGAGGAGTTCAGCGTGAGTCATTAAATAGAGACTCAGTTGTCTTGAAAAAAAGGCAGTGTGTGGGGGTCACGGCCGCTTCATTCACAGGGCTCCCAGAACAGAGAAGTCTTTTTGAGAGATGGCATTCAAGGGCGGGAAAAGAAGTTGGTTTCTAGCTCTTGGCAGAGGTGGTGGGAAGCACCAGAGAAATCTCCCCTCCCCCCCAATAGAGGGTCCTCAACCCTGCTATCTGTAAATAAGTCCCCCTTCTCCTGACCCCCAGGGTCTTATGTTGTTCAAAACGGCCTTAGACTTCTGAGCCCAAGGAAAATTCCTTCAGTTTCTGGAGTGCCTGAGTCTACAGTACCACCCAGGCTGAGAGGGACAACCCCACTAACCGTGGTGATTCCCCACTCCTCCTCTGTGTATGTTTGTATGTGTGGTATACGAATTCCTGTGGTTGTGCTTGCTCCTGTGTGGCCTGTGAGACCAGAGGATGACATCTGCATATCTTCCTCAGACACTTATCACCTTTAAAAAAAATTATTTACTTTCAGTTAGGGTGTGTGTGTGTGTGTGTGTGTGTGTGTGTGTGTAAGCCACATGTATGCATGAGCCTTTGGAGGCTAGAAGAAGAGTTTCAGATCCCTTGGAGCTGGAGTTACAGGCATTATGGACTGACTGCCTTATGAGCGCTGGGTGCTGACTTCAGGGTCTCTAGAAGAGCAGTCAGTGCTCTTAAGCCCTGAGCCAGCTCTCCAGCCTTGAGGGGATATATTTAAGAAAAACATTTTCATCGTTATACTATTGTGATAAACCTTGTGTGATACATTTCCCCCACTAAACATTAGATGTTTTGCTTTCAGTTTTACCTAGAAGAAGAACTGGACCTGGCCAGATGGCTCAGCAGGTAACTCGTCCTTGCCAAACAAGCCTGACTGACTGAAGTTCCAAACCTAGAACACACATGGCCTTTGACTTACAGACACAGACACGCACAGACACACATGCAGACACATACACACACAGACACACACACACAGATATACACAAAATAAATATAATTTTTTTTATTTTAAAAAAGGAGAAGTTAACTTCTAAGTTATTCACATTGGAAGTGGCTCACGTTAAAAGGAATTTAAACTAATTTTTCTATTTTTATTTATTTATTTATTTATTTATTTTTGGTTTTTCGAGACAGGGTGTCTCTGTGTAGCCCTGGCTGTCCTGGAACTCACTCTGTAGACCAGGCTGGCCTCGAATTCAGAGATCCGCCTGCCTCTGCCTCCCAAGTGCTGGGATTAAAGGCACGCACCACCACCGCCCGGCTAATTTTTCTATTTTTATTAGTAAAAATAAAAATAAATTATTTTGTTTCTAAACTTGTTCACTTTTATATGAATTATCTAAAATCTTTCAATGAATAAAATGTAATAAATAATTCTTAAGCCAGACAGTGGTGGCGAAAAACCAAAAAAAAAAATCTTAAAATTAACTTAAAATCAATGTATCTATTCAAAGGAATGTAAAACAGGAAATATTCCTATATTTATGTACATAAATGTATTTGAATATATAAACATAAATGGTGTCCTGGCTAGTTTTATGTCAACTTGACATACGCTAGAGTCATCTGAAAGGAAGGAACCTCAATAGAGAAAATATTTCCATAAGACCACGATGTTTTCTTTTTTTTTTTTTTTTAAATTTTGGTTTTTTTCGAGACAGGGTTTCTCTGTGTGGCCCTGGCTGTCCTGGAACTCACTCTGTAGACCAGGCTGGCCTCGAACTCAGAAATCCTCCTGCCTCTGCCTCCCAAGTGCTGGGATTAAAGGCCTGCGCCACCACTACCTGGTTCTAAGATGTTTTCTTAATTAGTGATTTGATGTTGGAGGGCTCTGCCCATTGTGGGTGGTTCCATCCCTGGGCTGGTGGTCCTGGGTTTTATAAGAAAGCTGGCTGAGCATGCCATGGGAAGCCAGTTAGTTGCACACCCTGCCCCCCATGGCCTCTGCATCAGCTCCTGCCTCCAGGTTCCAGCCCTGCTTGAGTTCCTGTCCTGACTTCCTTTAGTGATGAACAGCAATGTAGAAGCGTAAACCAAATAAACCCCTTCCTTTTCAACTTGCTTCTTGGTCATGGTGTTTGATCACAGCAATAGAAACTCTTAACTATTAAACCTGAAGCTCATCAATTAGCTAGGGTGGCTGGCCAGTGAGCTCCCAGGACCCTCCTGTCTTCTCTGCTTTTCTTCCCAGTACTGGGATTAAAGGTATATGGCTTTTTTTTTTTTTTTTTGAGACAGGCTTTTTTTCTACAGATCCCTAGCTATCTTAGAACTCAACTATGCAGACCAGACTGGTCCTGGTCCCAACGCTCAGAGATCTATCTGCCTGCTCTGCCTCCTGTGTGCTGGGATCAAAAGTGTGCACCGCCGCCACTTTTCATGCTTAGCATTTTCTGAGAGCTAGCTAGCAGTGTGAACTCAGGTCCCCATGCTTGTATAGCAAGTACTTTACCCACAGAGCCATCTCTTAGTCTTTTTTTTTTTTTTTTCCAAACTAAGTCTCACTAGTGCAGGTTAGCAGGTTAGCCTAAACTCCTATGTAATTAAGTATGGCAGTGAATTCCTGATTCTCCTGCCTCTACCTTCCCAATACCGAAATTACAGGTGTATGCCGCTATGCCGCGCTTAGTGGGGAATTTTTAAATGTCAAGTGCTTGAACTTAATCAATCAAGCTAACTTAAATAAAGAATATTTAATAACTCATAAAACAAGGATTTTTAGAAAAAAGCAGCCGCATTGAGACAAGAAAAACTGGTAAGCTGGCCCCGCCCTTGGAGCCCTGCACCTGCAGCCAGGAGTCCAGGGCTGTTGGAGAAGCCCCGCCTCCTTCCTGGATCGAGCGGGCAGCAAGCCAGGGGCTGCTTCATCGGTGCCAGCTGCTCTTAAAGGAGCACCAGCAGCCTCTCAGCTTCTCTGCTACAAAACCTCTGTGCCCATGAGAACTGGATTCATCAGGCAGCAAGGTGCTCCTGCCTCCGCTTAAACCCAATCATACAGGAAACTGTTACGTTCTGTAATGATATACCAGATAAAGGTCAGAAAAGTCTCTAGTCTCTTTATGGAGTATGTTTTGGGTTCAAAAAGTTTTATTTTGATACTAGAAGAGCTTCGATTCAAGGCTCAAACATAACAAGGATAGATAAACAGTAACCTTGTAAATGAGCAAATCCTTTACTATGTTCAGAAATATATATGAAGTCATGCTAAGAACTGATGCAGTTAATTTCAAGATTAAGCTTTATTTAGTCTACTATTTTATGTTTGCAAGGTATAGTTTAGAGCAGATAACTAAAAACAGACAAAGATATGCTAGGTAGGTACTAGCCCTCAAACCAGTCAGAGATCTCCTAAATATGACTTTTTTTTTTTTTGGTTTTTCAAGACAGGGCAGGGTTTCTCTGTGTAGCCCTGGTTGTCCTGGAACTCACTCTGTAGACCAGTCTGGCCTCGAACTCAGAAATCCACCTGCCTCTGCCTCCCAAGTGCTGGGACTAAAGGCGTGCGCCACCACCGCCCGGCAATAAACAGATTTTAATGTAACTTTTTACTATTCCTTCATTTATAAAGTCTGAGGATACAAAAGCTTCTAAAAATATTTAAGAATCCACAAAAATATTTAAGGGCCTAGGAAAATGAGGTTCATAAATACAAATTATAATGTTAAAAAAATCTAAGTGTTTTAATATATAGATACAGGTTATAAAAATATAAGAAAATGATTTAATATATATTTTAAAAGTTTTATTTATGTATGTGAGTACTCACTACACTACACTGTAGCTGTCTTCAGACACGCCAGAAGAGGGCGTCAGATCCCATTACAGATGGTTGTGAGCTACCATGTGGTTGCTGGGAACTGAACTCATGACCTCTGAAAGAGCAGTCAGTGCCCTTAACCATTGATCCATCTCTCCAGCCCCTTAAAATATATATTAAAAATGGGAAAGCTTTCATACCTCCCTCCCCAATGCTACTGGTGTTTCAAAGTTCAGATAAGCTAAGGAAGCCCTCTGGTTGCTTTCAATTCAGTCATAAGCTCAAGATTTTAAATTCCCTTTGACTGTCTTCTGAATATAGACTTAAAGATACTTCTCATCATGCTGAAAACATCCATGTTCAATCTATATATCTAGCCCTCTGGACTGAAAAACAATGTACATGCTTTTTTACCCAAACCTATAGCTTTTACTAGGCCACCAAGGCATGAGTCTATTCCTGCTGTCTTATAGACACCTGATAACTGCTTTTTCTATATCCCTTTGTAAACTAAAATTCACATAAGCTTCAGGGAACCAAAAAAAAAAAAGTCATAATTCTTGGATCCACCTGCCACAAATTAAATAGATTCCAGATAAGTACACCTGCCTGTTCTTGAAAATGGGATTTGCCCCTTGGTCTTGGGATTTCTTACCTTCTCCAACTGCTAGATAATGTTAACTTCTGTCCCTAGTCTATATTTGTCTCAGCAGATTTTCACCTTGCTGACACACTCTATCCAGGGATCAGCTGTGGACGGCAAGCTGCTGAGTTCTGGACTGGCTGAAAACTGAAGTTAAGCAGTCCAGCTGAGGTGGGTACTTGCACTGCCTACAGCTGGCTCTACCCCCAGCTGTGCCTTTCTCCTGGAGGCAACCACAGGGACAACCCATGTATTGTTGAGGAGCCAACCCTCGAAAGGCTGAGGAGGGGCGTAGAGCCAGCTCCCCCACCTCCTCAAGTCCTGAGTCACAAGCTGGGAGCCCCAGGGTTTCCCTAAGGCAGGGGAAGTGTGTTGGAGTAACTCACCCTCTAAGTCAATTTTCTTGCTCCTCAGGGGTGGTCCCTGGCTTTCAGATCTCTTTGACCCTCTGACCTGCACTCTGTTACAGCCTGAGCTACCACAGGGAAGAATCCGGCTCCCACTGGGACATTCTTGTTCCTATTAATAAATCTGTGCGTAGGGGTGGGGTGGGGGCATCCTCGTGGAGACAGAGGGGCGGAAAGGAGGTTTGAGATGTGGAACAGTCAGAGGGTGGACCGGAAGGGAAATAAAATCAGAAGTGTAAAAATAGATGATAGATAGATAGATTGATGGAAAGATAGATAGATAGATAGATAGATAGATAGATAGATCAGCGCACAGACGCATGCTCGCATGCTTCTCATAATGGCACTTAGAGAACCTCGGAGCTATACAAGCGTCACTTGGACGGAGGAAGAGCTTGGCGGGGGAAACAGGATTTCTAAAAAGCGAGGCTAGTGATTCTTACAGTTCCCTTTTCAATCGCGTTACCCCCTGCAAGTAGCCTCTGCGTATGGAAATGGATGTAAAAACAAAATCAACTCCTAAAACTCTCATAATAACTTTTACCTACTTAATGACATCATTTTTATTAAGGTTTATTTCTTTGAGTTTGTAAAATGTTATAATCCAGAGCAATAAAATGTGTTCCTATGGTTTGATTCCCCACCCATCTCCCTCAATCCCCCATCCCCCACCCCCTCTGTCTCAAAATGAAAAGATTAATGGACTGAAGAGATGGCTCAGTGGTTAAGTGGACTGGCTCTTCTTCCAGAGGACCCACATTGTAAAGACCTTTCTCCCGTGGGGGTTCTTCAGCGTTTGATCAAGTATGAGCTCTGATAAAACTGCCCGCAGTGGTCACACAGGTAAGGCTTCACCCCCAGGGTGTGATGAAATTTGAGCTTACATCCCACAGCTCACTTCCTTGTGTGATCCAGTCCTGGGGAATCTGATGCTCTCTAATGGCCTCCATGGGAATCCACCATGCACATGGTACCCAGACATGCAGGCCACACACTTGCACACATAAAATAATAACAGGATTTAAAAATCAAAAGGAAAACATTACAAACAAAACAAAAGCAGCTAGCTGGGGAGATGTCTCAGTCATTCAGAGCACATACTGCTCTACCCAAAAGGACCTGAGTTTGTTTCCAGCATCCATACTGCCTGTAACTCCTGGTCCAGGGCATCTGATGCCCTGTCCTGGCCTCTGCAAGCACCTGCACTCATGGTCACATACCCATATACATAAACATAATTAAAATTCAAAACAAAACTGGGAGCTGGATGTGATGACATCAGTCTAAACTTCATAGTGAGACTAGTGAGACCCTGTCTCAAAACACACACACACACATAGGATGGGGACAT
Source organism: Rhabdomys pumilio (assembly GCA_030674055.1). NCBI lineage: Eukaryota > Metazoa > Chordata > Mammalia > Rodentia > Muridae > Rhabdomys > Rhabdomys pumilio. Next base: position 74,595,008 of record JANHMN010000003.1, on the reverse strand, counting down.
AGCTCAGTGATGGAACACCCATTTAATATATGAAACGGGTCTAGGTTCAGCCTGCAGTACCATAAAAACAAATAAGAAAACCCCCTAGGGCAGCGCCTGATTCTTAAAACATCCTCAGTGCGTGTGTCGGTGTTGGATGTGGGTGTGTGAGCAGAGAGCAGCGTGTGAGGCTGAGTCCTGGGATTGAACTCGGGTCTCCAGGCTGTGTCAGTTTACCATTTCCATCCCCATTTTCTTCCTTCCCTTTAGTTTCCTCCTAAGCTTGGTTGGTTGTTTTTTTTGTTTGTTTTTCCAACCTTACTGTGTCTGAGTTCAGAACATACAAGAAAGCAGTAACAGACTTAATAAAACGGAAACTCTGTCGCAGTGAATCGCTGTTGAGGCATGAGTCACCAGCTGTCTCGTCGCCATGACAAGGCATAATGATGTTAGTAGCCGCCTGTGGTTTTACATGCTGAAAGAATCTCAGAAGCTCTCTGTACACAAGTGCTATACAGGGAGCTTCTGTGTAGGTTTTGGCCCTTCCCTGTTCTCTTCAGCAGCTCCCACCTTTTCTTTTTCTTTCCCTGTCCCTCTGTCCCTCCTTTCATGTGTGTGTGTGTGTGTGTGTGTGTGTGTGTGCGCGCGCGCGCGCACAAACATCTCACTGACTGTGGAGCTTATGACTCAGCCAGCCTGGCCAGTCAGCAAGCCCCAGGGATCCTCACGTCTTTGACTCCCAGTGCCAGGATTCCTAGTATGTGTCTGCCTTTTTAAAACATGTATGCTGAGGATTGAGCTCTGGTTCCCCTGCTTTTGAGGCAATGGCACCTCACACAAATCCACACATTTTTTTTCTCAGACCAATCTCAAGAACCCACCCAGGTTGGCCTTGAATTCAGCTAGGTAGCCAAGAATAACCTTGAACTCCTGATCCTCTGGCCTCTGCCCCCAAGTGCAGAGGTACTGGAATGTATACCAGCTACTCCACCGATTCTGGGTTCATCCCTGTCCCTTGCTGTACCTCAGCACACTTGCAGTATCCCTCCATTGGTCATAATAAGGCTATGTGTAACTTTCTCTCTGTCCAGAGTGTTCCTCACCAGATCTAAACACAGGTAGGCTATTTTCAGGCCAGTTTAGCCTAATCTCACCTCTCTACCAAGAATATTCTTGCATCTGCATTTGATCTCTTCCCTCAACAGACACTGAGATATCCTCTCTTCTGTTTTCCTTAAATATCTTATACAATTTCCTGTTTGTTTTTTGATAAATCTCATGAAAGGAAAGATCCATTCATCATTTCCATTCTGTCATAATGAGTGCTAAAGAAATGCTTGTTGGATGAATGAATGAATGAATGAATGAATGAGTGAATGAATGGTTCTGCTTTCAGTCCAGGACTGTTCGATTCTAGAAAAGCATTCATTGAATGAGATGAGGCTGGGAAGGAGTGAGGACAGCACTAGGATGTGCTTGGTTGCTAACCATGGACTCTAGATGCTCTGCTCTAAAGAACAGAGCTTGACCAACAGCTATCCAGGAGCAGAGAGACACGGTAGGCGTGGGGAGAGGTAGACTTGGCAAGCACATGTAAATCCTATTACACAGAGAGAAGCGAAGGGCACTAAGACAGTGCCTGGCATATAAGTCTTCAATAGCTGGTCACAGTGAGTATTAGGGACAGCTCAGTCCAATGGCACAGACAGGAAGTCATCCTTGTAGACTCTGCCTTCCTTTCCCTTTCTGTCAAACTTCCAATCAATGTGCTTGTGCTCAGAGCTTCTGTCCAGACCCTTTAAGGATTTCTAACCCAATCATGCTCCTGGAACTGGGGGCTCAAAAGTCTTTTCATTTCATTTCTTTTTGTAACTCTAAATAATTTATATTTCTTTTTGAAAGAAAGGGGTTTTGTGGGTTTTTTGTTTATTTGTTTGTTTTTTGAGACAGGGTTTCTCTGCGTACCCTTGGCTGTCTTGGAACTCACTCTGTAGACCAGGCCAGCCTGGAACTCAGACCTGCCTGCCTCAACCTCCTGAGTGCTACCTGGCTTTAAAATTATTTTTGTTGGCTCATGTATACCAGGCTAGTCTAAAACTCACTTTGTAGCCCAGGATGACCTTAACTCCTGAGCTTATTGTTTTTACCTCCCAAGTGATAAGATTTTCTTTCATTTGGTTGAGACAGGGTCTAAGCTCCTGCCTAGGCTGACCTAAAGCTTGAAGCAATCCTTCTGCCTCAGCCTCCTGAAGATAGGATTACAGGTCTGATCCATCACACCAGGCTCAACAGGTTTTTATTCAATGCCTCTACTCACCCTTTCTGCCAAGAGTAAGGCTCCAACCCAGGGCCTTGCCTATACTATGCACATTCATCTTTATAAATTGTGTGTGTGTGTGTTTTCTTGTCTTTACTGGAATCCTTCAGAACATGGCCGGGGGCCAACAAGATGACTCATGAGGTATAGGTGCCTGACAAGGTACCGCCAAGCCTGACAACCTAAATTCCACATGGTGAAAGGAAAGAAACAATCCCCAGAACTTGTCCTCAGGGGACACCAAGCAAACAAACAAATGAAGAAATAAATGTAAGGGGGAAACATGTGGTCTTGTTTGATTTTGGTTTTTGTTTTTTTTTTTTTTTTTGGTTTTTCGAGACAGGGTTTCTCTGTGTAGCCCTGGCTGTCCTGGCACTCACTCTGTAGACCAGGCTGGCCTCGAACTCAGAAATCTGCCTGCTTCTGCCTCCCAAGTGCTGGGACTAAAGGCGTGTGCCACCACAGCCCGGCTTGTTTGATCTTTAAGGAATCTTAGATCCATAAGTTCAACGGCTGCTTCATCCCAGTCACAGTCCCCTCCCCTCCCAGAACATTCTATGACCTTTCTTTCTCCGAAGCCGAAGCCGCTCCTGCTCAGCTTGGTTCCCTTCTTCTCCTTGGTTGCTTTATATTGTTTTTGCCGAGTCTTGTAGTAGCCGTTTCGATACTGTGTGTGTTTAAACCATTGTAAAAATACCTTCTGCTTGTTGAGATTAAAAAAAATAATAAAAGAAAGAAAAGAAAAGAAAAAAGAAAAAGCAGAAGTACCCAAAGCCAAAGAATGGGAATACCATGGGTCTCTCTGTCCCTTCCCCCAACCCCATTCCCTAGATCTCAGATCTCAGCTCTGCCTGTCTGGCAAGCCAGGTCTTGTTTCCAACTCTTCTTTTCCATTCCCATGGCCATCACATGAACCACAGCAGGAGCGTTCCCTCTGGTCTGCTTAGCTTTCCCTTTCAGTTCATATCAGCGAACCTTGAGAGCTTTCCACACACCAAGTTCTACCCTGAACCCTACAGCTATGAGAACAGAAGAAAGAAAGAGAGCCACATTTAAAAGCTGCTTGACTTTGGGCAAGTTACGTGACCTCCCTTAATTCCTCGAATGTAAAATGAGGGTAGTCACAGTCCCTTCCTTATGGGGTTGGGTGACGATGGACGGGATGATGCACATAGCTCTGGACAGCACCTGGAATACTATCAGCTCCGTAAGTGTCAATGACGACAATGCCAGTGATGACAATCTTCCCCTAGGTGAGTTACTGACCTCAGTGCTTACTATCTAGGTGAAGAAGCTGGGTGTGGCTTATGCCTGGGGGGCAGGGGGATTGCTATACATGTAAGACCAGTCTGGACTATAGAGTGAGACCCTCTCAAAAAAAGAAAAGTAGAGAGGGAGAGGAAGAAAGAGAGAGAGAGAGAGAGAGAGAGAAATGGCTTAGCAATTAAGAGCACTGGCTACTCTTATAGAAGACCTGGATTCTCAGAACCCACATGGTTAACCATCTGTAACTCCAGTTTCAGAGGCTCTGACACCCTCTTCTAGCCTCTGTGGGTACCAGGCATGGAACTGGTGGAAGGACATACATGCAAGCAAAACACTCATACACAAAAAATAAAAACTGTAAAAAAAGAAAGAAAGAAAGGAAGGAAGAAAGAAAGAAAAAAAGAAAGAGAAAGAGGGAGGGAGGAAGGAAGAAACGAAGAAACTATCTAGGTCATGAGAGGTAGGCAAACTTTTTTTTTTGAAGGGCAGAGGAACAATGTAAACAGAATTACAGGCTAGATGATGGATCTGGTGTCTGGTGAGATGGCTCATTGGGGTGAAGATACTTGTCGCCAAACATGGTGACTGCAGTTTGATCCCTGGCACCCACATGGGGAAGGAGAGATCTGACTGCTACAGATTTTCCTCTGGCCTCCACATGTGCTCTGTGACATGGGAAAACCCCACACGAACACACCCACTCACCCCTACACAAAATAAATAAAAATGTAATTAAAAAGAAAAAAGGGAGAGACCCTGTCTCATAAGGCCAAATACCACAACGACAAATAGGAAAACAGAACATTCTTCTGAATACTGACCTTTTTATTCAGACCTCATAAAACTGAGTTATATCGAGTGAGTGGGAGTCAATCCAAAGTTCCTGGGCCCTGAACAGACACAGAAAGAAAGCTTCCTGCCTCCCAACCTTTCTACTTGTCTGTGCTGCTGGGAACTGAATTCAAGCCTCAAGTGCTATAAACTCTCTGCTGCCCCCGGCGCCCCACCCCCAACCCTCACATTAGCAACCCTCCTGTGAACATCATTTTCTTTCCCCTTCAGAAAAGAATGCTTATTTTCCCAGGGTGTGAACGTTTTTACAGCTCTTGTTATTCCTGCCAATTCTTGTAAGTGGATCTACCACTTCATAATGTTATCAGCAGTAATAACTGACTACTGCCCGCACCACGCCCTCCTTTGTGAGAAACAGCATTGCTCATTTAGCAGACAGGACTCCTACACGCTGCTTCAGTTGTACCTCTTTGAATACTTGTGGAGCTGAACATCCCTTCGTGTTGGCTACTTTCTTGTGTTTCCCGGGTCCATGGTTGGGTGCACTCCCTATCCCAAGGCAGGATACGGAGTCAGAAATGTGACCATTGGAGTTTGAGGAAGTCATGTTTTTTTTCCCCTCCTCTCCCTCTCTCCCTGATGCATCATTTAAAAAAAAAAAAAAGTCTGAGCTATACACACTTTCCAAATTATTAAAAAAAAAATGCAAGAAATATGCTGGGCAGTGGTGGTGCATGCCTTTAATCCCAGCACTTGGGAGGCAGAGGCAGGTGGATTTCTGAGTTCGAGGCCAGCCTGGTCTACCACCAGTGAGTTCTAGGACAGCCAGGGCTACACAGAGAAACCCTGTCTTGAAAAAACAAAAAAACAAAACAAAACAAAAATAACCCAAAAAACAAACAAACAAACAAAAAAGCAAGAAATGAGTAAACAAGAATAAAATCACCTGTATCCAATCTAGTATGGAGTGGCACACCTTGAGTTCTAGATATTTGTCAGCTGAGGGCCAGCCTGGTCTACATAGTGAGTTTCAGGCCAGCTAGGGCTACATAGCATGTTAGAGTAAATATTTAATCTCAACCGTGGGTTTCTACATCACCTTAGATCATTCAGTTCCCAGATTAAAGACACAAAACCTTTATTTTTATGAAAAACCCATAAAGCACTAGAGCTGGGCTGAGATCTCCCTCTAAGCTATTATGTCTACTTCCCCGGCTATAACCCCGAGTTTGGACTTGCCATGCTCCATCTGGGCAGCTCTTAAGTACAGTTGGCCAGCCCTCAAGGCCATGTTTTTATGACTCATCTACCCTGTGGCACCTTCTTGCTACACCTTCTCTCCTTTCCCTCTGCCTCAGACCGGAAACTCAGCCTATCTCTCTTCTGCCCAGTTATCATTTGTAGGCATCATTATTCAACCAGTAGTTTTAAACAAAGGAGCAAGGTCACATAGCAGCTCTTGGTGTCTGTGATGATTCTCTCATCCCTTAGAGGACCAGGGCCAGTACAATACATAACAAAGACCAATCCTCAGCATAGTGAGACCCTGGTTCAAAAAGTAAATCAACCAGGGCTGGACAGGTGGTTCAGTGGTTGAGAGACCTACCTGTTCTTGCAGAAGACCTGGGTTCAATTTCCAGCACCTACAAGATGGCTCACAGCTATCTGTAACTCCAGGTCCAGGAATCTGATGCTCTCTTCTGACCTATGTGAGCACCAAGCATATAAATGGTACATATACACACATACAGGCAAAATATCCGTATACATAAAATAAGGAAATAAATTTAAAACAAACAACCAACCAACCAAACAACCAGGTAGGTGGATGTCTGTGAGTTCCAGGATAGCAACACTACATAGTAAGACCTGGTCTCAACAAAACAAGTGACAACAAAACATAGCACTATGACCTCAAAAGTCAATAATTACATAAGAATATTTAAAAGGTATTTTTAATTAAATTTTTGATGTATTTATTTACTGAGACTGCTGAAAAAAAAAAAACCACTCCAAACTATTGGAAAAGTTTGTCTGTAGCTATTGCACAATGAGACACACAAGTGAAAATAACTGAGCAAGGGGGTGGGGCCCGGGGTGATGCTCAGAGATTAGGATCAATAACCGCTGGTCCAGAGGACCTAGGTTTCCCAGCACCCACATGGCAACTCCTAGTCTGCTGTAACTCCAGTCCCAGGGGATCCAATTCCCTTTACTAGGCTCCTCAGGCAGCAGACATGCATATGGTGCACAAACACCCACGCAGCCAAACCCTTACACACATGAAATAATGAAAACGATTTTTTTTTTTTGAGGTGCCAGGCATGGTCGCTGTTGTAAATTAGTGGCTCAGCCAAGCGTCTCAGTGGCAGCCCCACTCAGTCACAGCCCTTTATGCCATCACCCTCTGCCACCAGCCGGGTGCAAAGCGTAATAGGCCCGAGCCACCCAAGATATCTTGTTCATTTTCTCTGTCTCTTTGTCTGTCTGTCTCTCTCTCTCTCTCTCTCTCTCTCTCTCTCTCTCTCTCTCTCTCTCTCTCTCTCTCTTTTCGAGACAGGGTTTCTCTGTGTAGTCCTGGCTGTCCTGGAACTCACTCTGTTGACCAGGCTGGCCTCAAACTCAGAAATCCGCCTGCCTCTGCCTCCCAAGTGCTGGGATTAAAGGCGTGCGCCACCACCGCCCGGCTGTCTGTCTGTCTCTTTCTCTCTCTCATGTCCCTACTCCAAAACAGCCTTTTGCCTCCCCACCCCCAAACCTCTTGCCCTAGATCTGCCTTAGTGGCATACCTTGGCATGGATCCCCCAAGAAGACCCCCCCACACACACACACACACTCCTTTCTCCTGACAGTGGCACACACATTTAATCCCAGCATTGGGAGGCAGATGGTAGATGGGTCTTTATGAGTTTGAGGCTAACCTTGTCTACATAAAAGATTCAGACCAGCCAAGGCTCTATAGTGAGACCTCATCTTTAAAAACTTGAAAAAAGAAAAGAGTGCAGAAGGCCTACACTGAATTAGCAAACATACTGGTTTGGTGGGTCACCTAGTTTTAATCCTAACATGGGTGGTAACTGTCTTACCCCATTGATCGGTGCTTCTACTTCTGATGTGGTTGGCTAATTCATAACCAGCACAAAGGGGAGAGTGTTGTGTAGTCAACTCTCTGGAATGTCTGGCATCCAGGAGCTGAGCAAACAGGTGAGTTTCATAAAGATGGGGGCCATTTTTTGAATACTGGCTTTTGGTGATACAAATGTCTGCTTCTCATAATTTCCTTCTCTTCTACATACATTTTCATTCTTGAATCTCACCCACCATTGGATGACTTTCTGAAGTCTCTAGTAATGGTAAATTATGGTAAGGGACTAGGGATTATTTGGTGAGAGTGATCTTGGGAAGGCCTAAATGAAGGCCCTAACACAACGAATTAGTATTCTACCTATCTTATTCACATGGCTTACAGTGAGTCCACCATCCTAGGGACAGTCCTTGGACTGGATTGGCCTGGCTCAACCTGAATGTCAGATGTCCTTCCAGGCTAGATAGATCCTAGTCTCTTGACCAGAGGGAGTTTTCTCTAATGGGCTTTTACTGATCCTGTAACACCTCACACGGGAGAGGTAACTCTAAAATCATCTAGGAAACACATCAAAGGGCAGAACCCCAAGACATTTCTGGCATCTCTGCCCTACAACAAGAATGAGGTCACCGTCTTAGTTACAGTTCTGCGGCTGTAAGGAGACACTGTCACCACAGCAACGTTTATAAAAGAAACTGTTAACTCGGGCTTGCTTTCTGTTTCAGAAGTTCAGTCCATTTTCATCATGGGGAGATTGGAGGCACACAGGCAGACATAGTACTGGAGAAACAGTTGAGAGTTCTCCATCCAAATCCACAGGCAGCGGGAAGAAACAGCCATTGGGCTGTAAGGGGGGAAACATGTGGTCTGGTTTGATTTTCTTTTTCTTTTTTTTTAAAGATATATTTATTTTATGTGTGTGAGTACACTATAGCTGTCTACAGACACACCAGAAGAGGGCATTGGATCCCATTACAGATGGTTGTGAGTCACCATATGGTTACTGGGAATTGAACTCAGGACCTCTGGAAGACCAGTCAGTGCTCTTAACCTCTGAGCCATCTCTCCAGCACTGATTTTTTTTTTTTTTTTAAGGAATTTTAGATCCATAAGTTCCTCTTGTTCTCGTCATCCCATCTCAGAGGAGGTGACTATAGCTGTCTAGCTGTCGTTATGCAATTGGGATAACTACCAATCTGGTTTCTTCAAGTTGAATGGTGGTGAGTGTGGCAGCTGAAGTACTCCTCTGGAGAGGAAAGATGTGAATTGGAAGTAAAGTCGAGCAATATTTGCATTACAAGCCCTAGGTAGGGAATCAAGAGGAGCCAGAACAGAGGATAGTTTTTAAATGTCCAATCAAAGTCCATTAGGATTTCTTGATGGGCTTGCAAGAACATCCATTTCTCTGGCTCCTCTTCAGCCTTTTCTTTGGCCTCTAAGGCTGGTCTTGAGAGTGACGAGCTCAGGACCTGTTTTCAGACACACTGATAGCTGTTCAGCTGGAATCCCTCTGTAAGGCTTCCAGAAACACAGAAAGAAGAAAGTTAACCATCATTCAATATTTAGGTTAAAACAAGAGTCTCTCTTGACTGCAGGTAGATACTGTGCTGTTAAATTGAGCCAAGGTCTGACAGCATTTCTCTTATCAAGAAGCAAATCATTAGTGAGAAATGGTTGTCTAAATATTTTATATAGACTTAATATTTAGGGAGTATGAGCCATTGAAGTATTAAAAAAATATGCTAAGGCAGGTGTGGTGGGGGATGCCTCTAATCCCGGCAGTTAGGAGGCAGAGGCAGGCAGGTATCTTCAAAATGTAGGGTAGCTTGGTCTACATAGTGAGCTCCAGGCCAGCCAAGGCTGCTGTCTCAAAACAATATATTTATAATTATTTTTAATTACTATTTATAATTGTAATTATATATATATATATATATATAATTTTAACCTTGGTTATATTTTCCTTTCAGGTGTGCTTTTGGTTTTGAATGAGTACAAATAGCAGCTAGAAGCAACAGCGCTCAGTAAAACCTCATTGAAAATCCCTCAGAAGTCAGTTAGGGAACCCTGTTAAGATCACAGTGCTGGAGACACTACTGAGATATCTTTAGGCAGAGGGTCCTCTGTCCACTCCATGAACTGTCTATCAACAGTCTCTTTTTTTGGACTTGTAATTTAGAGACGACAGAAAACAATACTATCTACAAGAGCCTAGAAAGAAATGGCATGAGCCTGCTCTTTCAATCCTGAGCCTGTCTGTCACTGTAACTGGAGAGGGAAACCAAACCAAGAGTAACCAGGACTCCACAGCACAGAAACAAAAGCAGACAACCAGCATGGAGGAGAGGAGTCTTGAAAAGGGAGACTATTTTATCTCCACTAGAGAAAAACAGGGTTGGAGACTTAGGGCAGAAAGAAGAGGCTTAGATCCAGCCTCTTACCTAACAAGCTCTTTGCCTCAGGCCATTGCAGTTGCCTCATGGTTAGCTGTACCTGGCATCTATCCTTTGGGTCCTGATTTGTTCTTTGCCTCCCAAGCCTCAGCCCTGGGTCATTGCAAATTCTCAGGGGCCACCTGGAAGCATTAGGTTCTGTTGATAGGTGGCTAGTGCTGGAAGCATTGGGTAAGTCTCCTTTAGACAGCAGTAAATATATCAAGCAACACTGGTCAGAATTTAAACAAACCAACAAAACTACTATGGTGCTCTGGCATTTCTCCTTAGTTTGATCTAAAAATGAACTGACCTTATCACTTGTCAGTGAAGTTTGTTTTTGAATCTCCTGTGTGTCTCCCATTCCTATGATCCAATTAGGTATCTAGGAAGGTAAAACCCAAAAGGAGATGAATGTCGAAATGTGTGATTGAGTGCTCTGGTGCAGGAAATTCTAGTAATTTTCTTGAGGGCTCAATGGTATCAGAAAGTTCTAGGAGCACTACCACTTTAGTTTATGCCATGTATTTGCATTGATCAAAATGGCAGTGAGAGCATATGACCGTCATCATGCTGACAAGTCACCAGCCCAGATGGTGCAAAGTCACATGGTTACTGTCTGCTCATAGTAAGCTCAGTTCAATGATAAAATGATTGCATCCCTCATCAGGGCACAGGTGCATGTGGGATCCACATGCCTCACAGATTAAATGTGGACAATCATCCCCCTTTCTATGGAGTAAAGAGAAAGTGTCCTTGGGACCATTTTGTACCATTGAAGCATGGCATAGGCAAAGATCAGATAGAACTATGACCTCTGACCTTCCTTATTTGTGGAAATTTAGAAACCAACTTGTTAAAAATAGTTAATCCTAGCCTGGCAGTAATGGCTCAGGCCTTTATTCCCAACACTCAGCGTGCAGAGGCAGGTGGATCTCTGTGAGTTCAAGGCCAGCTTGGTCTACAGAGTGAGTTTCAGGACAGCTGCACACAGAGAAACCCTCTCTCACAAAAACAAACAACAAAAATGGTTAATTCTGATTTAAAATCTTAACAGCATTATCTGATGCTTTTACCAGGTAGAAAAGCAGGCTCCAGGAACTGCAGCCTCAAACAGTGTTGGAACTACACACCTGGAGCTGACTGTTCTCCCCTCCCAAACCCTTATTTACTTAGAGACTCCTGATTGAGGGAAAGAAGGGAGAATCTTGCCAGGAAGAGAAGATAGGGAATTAAATTTAGCATTATTTAGCTAATAATAATTATGACCCTGCATAAGATAGTCAGTGAGCCACAAAAACCTGAGAAGGGAGAAAGAGAAAATAAAAAGAGACCCTGATTTGGTTTGGTTTTCTCCTCACAGGAAGACAGAGCATTATAGCCCCAAGACAAGACAGATGAAGGAAATAGCCAATGTTGTTTTCAGAGTGCATAGCACCAAATCTATTACTGGAATTTTGGTGTCCCTTCGTGGCTGCTGGATGACACAGGGGAAACTGGGGTTCTCTCTTGAGGTTCTTAATCTCACCAATAAAATAATAATTCCATGTGAATGGATTCAAATGGAAGCTTAATGTCAATTTTCTTAGAGTTTAAGAGAGCCTAAATCAGTCAAGCCATAAACCTCAGTTATAAGAAACTTCCCATCCTGGAAGGATTCCCATTACTGATTTTAAAAGTTGTGGGCTGGAGAGATGACTCAGCATTGACTGCTCTTTCAGAGAACTGGGTTCTAATGCCAGCATCCAAATGGCAGCTTACAGCAGTTTGTAACTCCAATTGTAAGGGGATATAATCCTCTTTTCTGGTCTCCATGGGTAGTATATGTGTGTTGTACACAAACATGCATGTAGACAAAACATCCATACATGTAAAATAAAAACAAAAATAACACACGCACAACCCTGTCATTTGTCCAGGGACACTGCAGTGAGGCCATTTGATGTGCCTCCTCCAAGAGGTGGGATCTGAACACATTCTCTGATGGATTTGGAATCCCAGACACGCCCCCAAATTAATGGAGAGGGACCACAAATTGTTGAAAAAAGGATATTCCTAGTGTCTTACAAAGAAGAAGCACCAAGGAAAGTAACTCATTAAGGCAATTTATCTTTACCAATGGGTTTATGACCACTCAGACCAGGTGAGCAAGCATACTGGACAGGAACTTCACTTCATTTTTATCCTAACATTGCATTGGTGGGAGCAGGACCTCACAATCTAATGTGATTGGCTAATCATAAAGGGCATAAAGGGTATTAGGTCTCTAGGAACCCAGGACAAATGGCTAACTGGGGGTCCCTATTTGACATATTAAAGCCAGGGTTAGCCCAATTCTCTCTGAACACCACCAATATCTGTTACAAAGTTATGGCTCCTCCTCAGTGCTTCTCACCCCCCACCCCTTCCCTGAACCTCTTCAGCCTTGAGATTCCCCTTCCCTCCTTACAGCTTCTCTGATTCCTATATTTCCCCAGCCATTTTGGCTACATGGTCCTTTTGGTCTCTGGGTTCCCAAATATCCTCTTTGCTCCCTCTCTCTTCTCTTCCTCTCTTGCTGCCTGTACCCCTTCTCTCCTCTCATGATCCAGTTCAGTCTGGAGCACTCAAGATGCCTCTGGTTGTGTAAGGCCCGAGAGGAAGGGAGGAACTCCCTCCCTGCTCTTGGGAAATCACGTCCACCCCAATAACTGCAAAGACACCGAACTTGATGTAACAGCAAGAGGTATATTTCAAATCAATGCGTTGAGGTCGCACTTCTAGCCTGTCCTACGCAGAGGCAAGCAATGAAGTACAACCCCCCCCTTAGAGAAGTGTAGCGACCACCCGACCAGCAAGCAGATGCAACACGGTTGGATTCTTCTCAACAGCCTTTATTGCAGGAACTCTTGATGCATTCTACGGGGACCTCAAACAGCCAGAGAGCGTTGCTTATATAGAGGAGAGAGGGGGCGTGGTTCTCTCCGATTGATTGGTTGCTCTGCCAGAACCTAATTTGCATAGACCTGCTTAGGAGGGGTTGCCATGCAAGGATTGGCTAAGGCATCAATACCTCATTAGCATATACCCACTTGGGAGGGGTTCGCACCAGAATCAAGCTGGGGCTTGCGCAGAGTACTTGTTTACCAGAAAAGTCTGACCAGGCAGGCAGGAAGTCGGTGCCATCTTAGGATCGGTTACCAACAGAGAAGAGCTAGACCTTTTAAAGGGAAAAACTGAAACCCAGGGGAGATGAGGGGGGGAATCATAATTAAGTATCTATAGAAAGCACCTGTCCAGTGTTCAGCTTCCGTGACAGGTTCAAGAAACGGTCAAGGGGGGAAATATCTCTTTGTTCTCTTAAGAATCAAACCCTATTTCAGTTCAGTTCTGTTCCTGGTATCTAGGGTGCATGGGCATACTGACTCCCAGCTCAAACTCTATTCAGTTTTTAGTTCCTGGTATTCAGGGTGCATGGGCACGCTGACCTGAACTCTCAGCTCAAACCCTATTCTTATCTATTTTGTCTTGTGGATAGCTAGTTTCCTAGGACCCAGAGCGTAGAACAAGCTGATCTACACTCTTGACTCCATCTGTGGAAGGTTTAAAAATTTTTAACTCTTTCAGTTGTTTTCCCCCTCCTATCTACAGTAACCTTGTCTTCAACCCATACCTAGAAGCAGTCATGGCTTCATTTTTCTCGTTCAAAGGGGAAGAATGTGATGGAGTCAAGTGTCAGGAATGTCTGGCATCCAGGGACCCAGCAAATAGGCAAGTGTGTTTAGGTTCTTTCTTCCCTCTAATCACATTCACCTCTGCTTGTAAGATCTAAAATAGATTCATTTGAGGCAGGGTCTATTGTATCCAGGCTGCCTTGAACCTTGATATATCTATGTATGACCTTAAATTTAGGACTACCCTGCCTCTACTTCTACAGCTGGCAAAACACCCTACAAACAACTACATCCCCTGATGTGCTTTTTAAACAGGGTGGCCTTGAACTCACAATGTAGCTGAGACAGGTTTTGAACTTCTGATTCTCCTGCATCTCCCTTACAAGTGCTAGGGTTATACCCAAGTACCTTAATGTTGAACTTAAGATGTTACAAAGGTACTGCCTCAGCCTGACTTTCCTGCCTCCTGTCTTACATCCTGGATTCTTGATCCTAATGTTTGACTCCTTGCTCTGTAGCCAGATGGCAGGTCCATTCACCTATTTTATAGTTCCTATCAGATTCTTTCTACATAAAAACTTTTAAATTGCATTTATTTAGTTATTTACTTGTGTGTGTGTGCTTGCTCCTGCATGTGTGTGTGCGTGTTCCTGCATGTGTGCTCATGAGTATATGCCACACCATCCATATGAGAGCACATCCTGGGGATGGAAGTCAGGTTCTAAGACTTGGTGACAAGTATGTTTACCTGGTAAGCCTTCTCCCTACCCCCTAATGAGTCATTCCCCCTTACCCACCCGACTCCCGTCCCCTTTGGCTTTTTGAGCCAGAATTTCTCTGTGTAGCCTTGGCTGCCCTACTTCAGATTTACAGAGATCTGCCTGCTTCTGCCTCCCAAGTGCTGGGATTAAAGGTGTGAGCCACCATTGCCTGGCTCCTTGTGAGTTTCTTTAAGAAGCTATTTAGGGATCCTGAAGCCAGAAGTTTGCTTTTATTTACTGTGCAGGAATTTTCCCCTAAATCTGTTATGTCTGGGTAAATTGGACTCAACCAAGGAAAAGGCAAAACAACTGAACTTTAGCCCTTTATTTTGAATACAGACTTCAGAAGATTCTGTATGTCCTGACGGAGGCTGAGGCCTGTCAGAATGAGTGCTTGCCCAACTCCATGATGTAACTCTTTGATTTACCAACCTTAACTCAATAAAAGTTCATCACTCACCTATCACATGTAGGCTCAGGCCAGGCTCCTAGAGACACAGATATAAATGTGACAAGTATTGTGAGAACCACATAAACCAGTTGGGAGAGACAGGGGTACAGTTTAAAAAAATTTTTTTTAAGATTTAAAATTTTAGTAGGGTATAGCATCACATGCCTTTAATCCCAGCACTCCAGAGGCAGAGGCAGGTGGATTTGTATGAGGCCAGCCTGGTCTACATAGTGAATTCCAGGCTTGCCAAGGCTACATAGTCAGACCCTGCCTGTCTCAAAGATATTTAAAAATTTCATGTGTATGAGTGTTTTGTTTGCATATGTATTTGCCCACCAGCCTGATGCTCTTGAAGGTTGAAGAGAGTAACTGACTCCCTGAGACTGGAGTTATGGATGGTTGCGAGTCACCATGTGGGTGCTAGGAACCAAATCTGGAGCTTCTGCAAAAGCAACAAGTGCCTTTAACCATTCAGCCATCTCTCAGCCCTTATCTGAGATAGTTTTATATAAGCCTCATGGAGCAGAGAATGACTTTGGATTCCTTCTTTGGATTCTTTAGCATTCATTATGACAGAATGGAAATTATAAGTGGATCTTTCCTCTCATGAGAGTTATCAAAAAACAAAACCAAGCAGAGCTATGAGATGGCTCAGCAAGTAAAGGTGCTTGTCACCAAGTCTGACGGCCCGAGGCCTGTTCCTAGGGCATGGTAGAAGAAATGATTGATGCCCACAGTTGTCCTCTGACCCCCACATGTATCTACAAGTACACACACACACACTGTATGGCAAATCGTAACAGCAAAGTGCCAGGCATGGTGACACATACCTTTAATTCCAGCACTCAGGAGGCAGAAGCAAGTGAATCTCTCTGAGTTTGAGGCCAGCCTAGTCTACAAAGTGAATTCCAGAACATCCAGGACTAGTCCACAGTCCTGTTTCAAAAGCCCCGTCTCGAAAAACCAAATCAAACAACTGAACAAAACAAAACAAAAAACAAACAAAACCCAAACCCAAATCAGCAAAGCAAAAAGAAAAAACAAAACAAAAAAACGAAAGAGTACCATTACCAAAACCACAATACAACCCCAGCTGTTATCTTAGCTATAATCCCAGATCCCTGTCACAAAATTGGAAAGTTTCCTGAGAGTACTTTGGCCATCTGTGGCCATCACATCTTTTGTTTGTTTGAGACAGGAGCTCACTCTCTGAACCAGGTGGTCTGGAACTCAGTATATAGCAACTGGCCTCAAATTTGTGACAATCCTGGGAATAAGGCCTGCACCACCACACCTGGCTTGTGACCATCATATTCTTTGCTGAGGTCTCACATATCAGTCAACAGGACTGGGATAGAGCTCATTCTTAGAGGCTTCAGGCCAGGTGCAATTTGAATTCTGGCAATGTTCATAACAAGGTATATAATCTTCAGAAAAAAGAGTTAATCTGTCAGATCTCAGTTCCTTGAATTGTGGAATTCTACACACACACACACACACACACACACACACACACACACACACACACGATAAAATGTTAAAATGATATGATGCATATCAAATACTCACAAGAGGACCTAAATGGGTGGGCATATAGTACATGCTTGACATGGATGAGATCCTGGATTTGGTGACCAGGACTGCCAGAACAATGATGTGTTACAGAAAAAAAAATTGCATCTAGAGGGGTTAGCTATTGATATTTATAATTCATTGTCATCCCTGGAGACCTGCTGGGGCAGCCTTGTCTCAGAACCTGCTCTTCATTGAACTGTGCTATCTCTGGCCCTAATTACTTCCCCTTTCTCCACACATCGAGTGTTAGGGTTCCCTAGAGAACAGAACTGGTAGAACAGATGTCTATAACAAAGCAGCTGCATTAATTTGTTTTATGTGATTTCTACCTGCAGAGTTCGAGGGCGGAGAGCCTGAAAACACAGTAGCCGCTCAGTCTACACAGCTGGATGCTTCAGCAGTCCTAATCTGATGCTGACTTCCTGGGTGACTCCTAGACAGCCCTGGTCTTCAGTCTGCATTGCAAGGCTGAGGCAGCTGCACGCTAATGACAGGGATGGTTGCTTTGACCAGAACAAAGGAGATTAAACACTTTTTTTAGAGGTGGGCCACCGGGAAGGTCCTGCCCATTCTGGGGGAGGCTTTCTTCCTCAGTCGTCCTTCATGGAAATATCCTATAGATCTTCCCAAAGTGGTTTTCTCTCTCTCTCTCTCTTTCTTTTTTTGTTTTGTTTTTCAAGACAGGGTTTCTCTGTGTAGTCCTGGCTGTCCTGGAACTCATTCTGTAGACCAGGCTAGCCTTGAACTCAGAAATTCGCCTGCCTCTGCCTCCCAAGTGCAGGAGTATTTCTTAGTTGAGTCCAGAGCCAATCACATTAGCAGTTAAGATTAACCATTGCAGCAAGCCTTTAATCCCAGCACTCCAGAAGCAGAGGCAGATGAACCTCTGACTTTCATGACAGTCTGGTCTACAGAGTGAATTCCAGGACAGCCAGGACTACACAGAGAAACTCTGTCTCAAAACCACTCCCCCCTCCCCCCCATTATTAACCATTACAATTTGTCTCCCTCTCTTTCTGATGTTTTTAGTTGTAATGGCAACAAAGACTAATGGCGGAGCTCAAAGGAAGCCTGTGTGATGGTGTCCTGTCACTTGGTAGGTGCAGCTCTCTTCTTTCCATCTCTAGAATTAGGTTATCCAGGGTGTTCAGTGAACAGGACAAAGAAATGAACTCAGATTGTGTGACCAGATTATTATGGGCTACCTCCGACCTGTCAGAAAGAAGCAAGGTACTCAGCTGTCTCATAGTCTTTTTTTTTTTTTTTTGGTTTTTCGAGACAGGGTTTCTCTGTATAGCTCTGGCTGTCCTGGAACTCACTTTGTAGACCAGGCTGGCCTCGAACTCAGAAATCTGCCTGCTTCTGCCTCCCAAGTGCTGGGACTAAAGGCGTGCGCCACCACCGCCTGGCTTGGCTCATAGTCTTTAGGCAAGCTTTGCTCATTAGTTTATTTGACAGTGCAATTTAGGAGCTACCTCAGACTCCTCTTGACTATCCAAAATGTCCCTGGGAACTTACATTGGTTTTCTATTGAAATCCAAGTATGTAGAGGCTTCCTCTCTTCCTCTTCCTCCTCTTCCTCACTCTCTTTCTCTACCACCATCTTCTTTTTCCCGTTCCCATTCCTATTTCTATTCTTCTTTGGGGACAGAGTCTTGCTCAGATTGGCCTCAGACTCACAGCAATCCTCCTGCCTTTACCTCCTGAGAGCTGGGATTATAGGTATGTACCATCAAGTTTCTTAAGTACCTGGGGACTAAACACAGGATTCTATGCACACTAGCATGCTCTCCATCAGCTGAGCCACATTCCCATCTCTGATGTCACCCATCTTTAAGCAGTGATAGGTTTCTTCTCCATCTGCTTTTTTCATGAGGTTTTTAGCTAGTTGGTTTTCCTTTGTTTGCTTTGTGCTGATTCTCGACCTTTCTTGCTCTCAGAAGCACACACAGGTGAAGGAGCTTTCCATTTGTTTTTGGAGATGTATGATTTTTGAGGTGTTATTGGGAACCCAGGGAGAAAGTGATTGATTCATAGCTATCTGCCTGTCTCTGCCCCTAGACATGAAAGACAAGCACACCATCACACCTGGATCTCTCCCTTCTGACCCTCAAGAAAGAGTCTTGAACCCATTATTCTCGTCTTAGCCTCCTGAGATCAGGAATATACAGATGCATACCACTATTTCTGACTGTTCTTCTGGTAGGCTTTTCTTTTTCTTCCTTTCTTTCTTTTTCTTTCTTTCTTTCTTTCTTTCTTTCTTTCTTCCTTTCTTTCTTCCTTGCTTTTTTGTCAGAACATGGTCCAAGAATGTCCTGTGAGGAGATTTCTGAGCGCTTGTGAGAAAACTCCAAGTAAACAAGAGTCTGGTTGATAGGTTATGTCTCTGGTGCAGGTGAAATGAACCAATTTAATCCCAGATTAGATTAAATAAAGGCAAGTTTATTGGAAAGCTGCTCTCCTAAAGACCAAGGCCAGGGAAGTTGCTTTGGGGAAAGGAGGTGCAGGAGAGGAAGGAGAGAGAAAGAGAGAAAGGGGCCCACAAAGAGAGAGAGAAGAGAAGGAGGAGGAAGAAGAAGAAGGGAAGGAAGAAGAGGAGGAGGAGGAAAAGGAAGAAGAGGAAGAAGAGGAAGAGGAAGAGGAGGAGAAAAAGGAAAAAAAGAGAGACTAAAATGTGTGGATTACATAGGGAAGAGCCTCTGGGGGAAGGGCAGCCCAGCCCCTGGACTGGGGGCAGGGTATGCCTGGTAGGGACTGAGGGATGCTGGGAGAGGCCAAGTCTGCTTTGGTATGTAAAATATGCACCTCAATCTCTTGTCCCTGAGATCTGAAACCAAATACTGGTGACCTGGTGAAATTTTTTTTTTTTTGCAATGTGTTTTTGTGCCCATCACAGGTGTAGCGGATAGGCATAAGTTTACTTCAGATTATTCATTACAACTGGCTATCATTAGTTTTGTATATGCCTCTATAGAAAACTTATCAGGCAAGGTTTGCTCTTGTGGTTGATATACTTTACTCATGTGACTCCTCTCACACTCAGGGTATAAATTGTCTGATGCTCTGAATAAAGTTGGTTATTTTGTGAGACTTTCGTCTGTCTCATTTATCGGCCCTATTCTACCTGGTCACACCACCTCTGGAATGGTAAACAAGTGTAGCCTGAGTCAATACCTATATATGAACGATAATCGACTTCCTGTATAGTACCACATCCCACTTACGCACTCACAAGTTCACGCAGCTCCATTCTTGGACTGTGTTCTGAGGCCTTTTTTTTTTTTTTTTGAAAAAGAGTCTCAAGTAGCCCAGGCTGACCTTATACTCAGTATGTATCAAAGGCTAGCCTTGGGCTCCTGAGCCTCCTGCCTCTTTCTCCCAAGGACTGGGACTATAGGTATGTATTACTGCCCTTGGATGTCTTTATATTTTAAAGCAAAGAAAATGGTATCATAATTTGTTTGTGCGTTCAGAATTTATCTTCATTTAAACATCATTTCAGAAATCCTGATGTCTCTTGCTTACCTAGCTTCCTACTAAAGAAATACAGATTCTCTTCTGCTTATGGTGGCATGTCTCAAACAACCCACATAAGTTGAAAACATAGTAAGCTGAAAAATGTGCTAACATAGTCAATTTAGCAGTTGCCACAGCTTAATCTCACCGCCCAGAGCACTGATATTATCCCACAGCTGGACATCTACCCACTGTCTCTAGCCCAAGGAAAATAATTACAATTTAAAAGTTGAAGTCTGGTTTCTATAGA
This sequence comes from Rhabdomys pumilio, assembly GCA_030674055.1. Lineage (NCBI taxonomy): Eukaryota > Metazoa > Chordata > Mammalia > Rodentia > Muridae > Rhabdomys > Rhabdomys pumilio. Next base: position 74,574,931 of record JANHMN010000003.1, on the reverse strand, counting down.
ACGTGTATCTTTTACATCATCAAAAAAGTTGAAAAGAATGTTTTCACTTGTTACTTTGTGTTGCAGCAAGTTCTTACTATGTGACTCAGGCTGGCTTCAAATGTGCTATTCTTCTGTCTTAGCCCTTCCGCATGCTAAGATTAGTATATATTAACCATATGTATATACCACCATGATGAGTGGTGAATAGAGCCATTCTAAGACCCGGGGCTATCAACTATAATATCCAGTTCAGTATTCTCTATTCTTTTTTTAAAAAGATTTATTTATATTTTTTATTTATATGAGTACACTGTCGGTGTCTTCAGACACACCAGAAGAAGGCATCAGATCCCATTACAGATGGTTGTGAGCCACCATGTGGTTGCTGGAAATTGAATTCAGGACCTCTGACAGAGCAGTCAGTGCTCTTAACTGCTGAGACATCTCTCCAGCCCAGTTTATAAGAATATTCTATTCTTAATTGGCATCTAGTTAAAGGGCAGCCCACCTGTGGGCTCATATGCTAATAAGGTAAAAAGATGAGCTGGAATAATTACATGTTACTCCTGATCCTTCTGCCTCTTTCTCCCAAGGAACCATCACCACAGACTTTGTGTCTGCCTCTACAATCCCAGGCTGGAAAGCACAATGGAAGCCAGGCCAGGCTGGAGTGGCCCTGAAGAGCTTCAACCCAGTGCTCAGTGATCTTAGACCAGGACTGCTCTAATTTTCATAGTAGAGATGGCAGGACTAGTTCTCACATTCAAGATGGCTCACAGTAACCTAGAATTGTACAGCATCGGACCTGGACTGCCCTCTTTTGAACCTCACAAATTATATACCTGGAGCTGTACAGAAGCTTCATCCTAACATAGGAAGACACCTGTCCCCTTGTCCCTTGTCCCATGTGACCCCTTTATTAACCTACAGGTGGTTCTCTACTTGCCATTAGATAAGTGAATGAATTAAAAAGAAAATCAAATATAGTTTTGTAGACATTATTTTAAATGCTTGAAGATACAGAAGTAGCCAAGTTACTGAATGTAACCAAAATTGTTTGGTTTCCAAAAAGCCACTTGAGATGTCTGGAGAGATGGCTCAGAGATGGAGAAAAGCAGCGGCTGTTTTTCCACAGGACCATGGTTTGATTCCCAGTGCCCAAATGGGTTACAATTGGCTCTGACTCCAGTCCCACGGGATTCAATACCTTCCTCTGGCCTCTGAGGGCACCAGGAGTGCACACGGTACAGAGACATATGTATAGACAAAGCACCCATACACTAGGGCTGGAGAGATGGCTCAGCAGTTAAGAGCACTTAAGGGGACCTGGGTTTGGTTCTCAGCACCCACATGGTGGCTGACAACCAACTGTAACTCCACTGACCTCAGATGCCAGGCACCCACAAGCACACATACATACATGCTGGCAAATCACTCATTCACATAAAATAAAACTGGAAAAAATAACCCATAGAAAATAAAAATTAAAAAAATGTTTAAGAAGTGATTTCTTAAAAAACAAAAACAAGTTTTTTGGGCAGTGGTGGCTTCTTCATTTAATCTCATCACTCAGGAGGTAGAGGCAGATGGATCTCTGTGAGTTCCAGGCCAGCCTGGTCTACAGAGTGAGTTCCAGGACACCCCAGCCTATATAAAGAAACCTTGTCTCAAAAACACAAAAAACAAAAACAACCCAAACCATGCTGTCCTTCTACAAAGGATGAACTTGTAAGCTGAACTCAAAGACCTGAGAAAGATGTACTTGGTTGTATGGCTGCATCTACAGTCCCAACTGTACAGCAGCCTAGAGTAGATGATTGGTCGAACTCAGGAATTCTAGACAAGCTTAGTTAACATATCTAGATTCCATCTTTGAAAATTAATAAAAGTAACATCAGCCCTCACACATAAACTCAAACCCACAAAACAGAACAGCAAGAAGCCTTGGAAAAATGACTTAGTTATAATAAACCTTTGCAGACTTCGTGTGCATGTTGCTATAGGGGGAACTAGGGCCACATGCATGCTAGGCAAGTGTTTGCCTCTGAGTTTTATCCCTAGCCCTCTTATAGGCTCTCTTTCTCCTACTTATTTAAAGACAGGATCTTGCACCCACCTGTCTACCCCAGGTTTTGAACTTGCAGTGAGGATTCCTGGCTCTGCCCCAAGAGTACTAAGATGACTGGTGTAGTCCAGCTGCTTATAGATTGTAATGTGTCTTCTTCCTTTAGTATTCAGGGCTGCAGGTGAGGCTTGTGGCAAAGTGGTTGACTAACGTATGTCAGGGCATGGGTTGTATCCTAAGTACCATATAAAAATTTAAAATTTTTATTTATTTATTTATCTTGACACAGGGTCTCTCTATATAGCTCTGGCTGTTTTAGAACTCACTATGTGTTCAGGCTGGCTTTGAACACACAGAGATCTGCCTGCCATTGCCTCCTGAGTGCTGTGATTAAAGTTGTGCTCCAACATGCCCAAGAAAGAAGAAAGTTTGTAAGGAAAGAGTGAGTAAATTGAAAATGGCTGGGACAAAGAGCCTGGGGTTGGGCTGTAAAGGTGCAAAGGGACACAAACCACAGTGTGAAAGGGGTGACAGGAAAAAATACATCTGTGACAAGAACTCTGAAGCTGGGATTGGTGGCACATGCTTTTAGTACCAGCACTCTGGAGGCAGACACGGGTGGATCTTCAAGGGTAGTCTTGCCTATTTACTGGGTTCCAGGACAGCCTGGACTACATAGTGAGACTTGTCCCACCTCCCAAAGAACTCTGTACTTTGGAAAGAGCATGCTGGTAATCCTGATAATCTGTTTGGCAGAGTGAGAATGGAGATTATGATAATCAAAACAGTGTTATCACAGGTGGGGACAGAAAGAAAACTAGATGCTTCAGAAATAGAGGTGAGGCAAGGAACCTGAGTGGGTGGATGGGGGTGATTGGTGATTAAACACTTACAGAGAGTGGGGCCGGAACAGGATCAATGTTTGACAGCTTTTAGTGTCTGTGAGAGATGCAAAAGTGCACATTAGATAGTTTGAAAGGGGCTTCTAGATGGTCTGGATTGTAAGTAGAAGCCATCAACTGTTTATGGTGAGAATGGTGACTTTATTATTGCTTTTTTTGGAGGCAGTGTCTCACTCTGTAATCTAGGCTGGGTCAGGATAGAACTCGGTTGAAGACGGGCACTTTAAAAGATCACAAGGGCAAAGAGAAGAGGCATCTTTCATAGGGTCAAGATACCCCCTAAGAGCTTGCGAAGAAGAGCACAGATTGTAAAGAGCTGATGAACAGCTCTTCCGTTTGAGCATCTTCATCCCCCAATTTAAGAGATTGAGCAGTTCTATACTTTAGCACTGCTGGGGAAAGCGGAGGCCAGATTGACAGAATGTGGCAGAGAGTAGGGGTAGGAGTCTTTCCTGACAGTGGGTCCTACTTGCATCCAATAATAACACCTGGGCCACCTGAAACGGCTCCATTAAGGAGCCGCGGTCCAGAGGGGGTTAACTCAGCTGTCAGTGGAAGGCAGGCGCCTAAAAAAGTTTGGATTTCAAGCTGTAGACATTGGCGGTCTTTCAGTCCGAAACGCAGATAGGGCGACAGCGGAGGAGTGTCCAACAACAACGGACCAAGCCGGACTAGGGACTTACTACAGCGCTCCGCCTCCCCGCTTCCGCAAGTGGAGAGCGAAGCGGGTAGGGGAGGGTCTTGTAAAAGAGACCACGCCCCTTCCGCTCGCTCTAGACCGCTGCTGGGCGTGGACTTAAGGGCGGGGTCTGTGGGGCGGGACCTGTAGGGTGGGGCCGATGGCGCGGGGCGGGGCCTTGAGGACAGCGACAGCCCGCGCACTGGGCAGGAGTTGCTGCTTCTACGGTCGCCCGCGTCTTCAAGGTCTCTGCGCTTCCTCACCGGAGACCTAGAGTCGGCCGCCATGTCCGCCGCGGAGGAGGTTGATGGCCTGGGTGTGGTCCGGCCGCATTATGGCTGTGAGTGCCGGGGGCTTGAGGGTGCGCGGGCAAGGGACTAGGCTCGGGTTTCCCCAGGGGCTCAATCCGGCGGGTGTGCGGAGTGGCTTGGGACCGCACGGACCCGGAAGAGCAGCCGGCTGTATAGCTGGTAGCAAGGTTGGCGCCTCTAGAGCTCCGGAGGCGGCGGGTAGGAACCTGGAGGCCTCAGCCTTCGCTAGGCGCTGCGGCAGGGGAGCCCCACCCAGCGCCTCCACCGTTTAGTTCTACTGAGATTGGGGAAGACGGCCTAGGGTGAGGTGGCAGGAGGACTGACTGTGCAGGGCGTGTCCTGGGCACTGGACCCAGGGGTTCTGCTCGGGCGTGGTGGGAAGGTGCTGCCCCGATTGCTGCTTGCGAGGGTGTCCTAGGGCGCAGACCCGCGCAGCCTCAGGCTAGCTGCGAGGTGCAGTTTTAGGCAAGCAGTTTACGCTTTCTCCTGCTGGGTTCTCTAACATTTCAAAAATAAAATTAAAACATAAACACACCCAAATCGCTCCCCACCCCCACTTCCTCATTTTCTGTGGTCATCTCTGCAACATTAGTGAATTAACCAGCTGTACGTGGGGTAGTAGTTACAAGAGGATCCCTTTGAGTCTCGGGTTTAGGTTTTGGGAAAA
>JANHMN010000003.1:74548181-74565325 GCA_030674055.1 Rhabdomys pumilio | reverse complement strand
ATCTATCTATCTATCTATCTATCTATCTATCTATCTATCTATCTATCTATTACATATGATATAAAGCATTTATAAATTGGGTTCATTGAGAATTTTATACCTGTAAAAAATGAAATATAATTATATCTATCTCTTACTTCTTTCCTCCAATGATTTATCTGAGTCTGGATCTCACTGTATAATTCTGGCTTACCTGAGCTTGCTGTTTAAGACAGTCTGGCCTTGGACTCAGATGTCTGCCTGCCTCTGCCTTCCAAGTGCTGGGATTACACCTGGATCTTTTTCTTTTAAAAAAAATTTTTTTTTTTATGTGTTTGGGTGATTTGCCTGCTTGCATAATGTCTGTGTACTATGTATGTACCTGGTGCCTGCAGAGGCCAGAAGAGAATGTCTGATCCCCTGAAACTGGAGTTATAGCTTGTTGTGAGCCTTCATATGGGTGCTGGGAATTGAACCTAGGTCCTCTGTGAGAACAGCCAGTTCTCTTAACTGCAGAGCCATCTCTTCAACCCCTAGGCTTTTAAAGAAAAAAAAAAAAAACCACTAAGTCCAACTAGTGCAGCCCCTATGTGCATGAGTGTCTTGACTGTCCATTGGAGCATGGCAGCTTACCAGTGACCATATGCATATAAAAAATTGACTTCATATGTGTGAGTGCATGCATATACATGTGCACAACATACATACCTGGGGTCCTCGGAGGTCAGAAACAGGGCGTTGGATCCCCTTGAACTAGAATTACAGGTACTGTGAGCAGCCATGTGGGTGCTAGAAACCCTGGCCAACCAGTGCTCTTAACTGCTGACATGTCTCTACAGTCCCTTAACACACACACACACACACACACACACACACACACACACACACACACACGTGTGCGTGTGAGATGAGCATAGTTGAAACCATATGGTTTGCTTTAGGAAAATCACTTGTAGTTGTAGTGCCCCTGGCTACCCATACATTCACCAGTTTCTTTCTAGGTGACTAGCAGCAGTTTGATGGCTGTGGCCCTCATTTATTGCAGTTGGAAGTTACAGATCTTGGCGTTTACACTCTTTCTCTCTCATTTTAGCTGTCCTGGATAATGAGAGGCTCACTGCAGAGGAGATGGATGAGAGGAGACGGCAGAATGTGGCCTATGAGTACCTTTGTCATTTGGAAGAAGCAAAGAGGTACAGAGGGGCTAATTGGAGAGTAGATTGGGAGAAGAAACTGATGTGTGTGCCTTTAAACAGATGTGCTTTTATTTGTGTGTGTGTGTGTGTGTGTGTGTGTGTGTGTGTTGGTGCCCGAGTATGGCTGCCAGTGGAGGTTAGAAGTCATTAGATCTTCCTGGAGCTGGAGTGACAGTCAACTGATGTGGGTGCTGACAGCCCAGCTCGGGTCCTCTGAAAGAGCAGCACGTGTTCTGAAGTGCTGAGCCATCTCTCCAGCTCCGCAGATGGCTCTTTGTGTGCATTATATTTGAGGTAAGCGTGTTGGAGGCTGGTAGTCGAGAGGATAAGTAAATAGGAGAAGTATAGAGTGTTCATTTATGGGAACAAGTGATCCAGGGTGGTTATGATGAAACACTGTGTCGAACACTTGTGCATACTGAAAAGATTTCCAGATTTGTGTTTTCTAGCTTTTCTGTTTATAGTGGTTGTTTTGGGTGCTGCCAACTGTCAGAAATAATGTGTTAAGTTAGGGTTTGATGGTCCTGATCTTAATGCTTCCTAATTCTTGACAGGTTTTGGTTTTGTATTGAGCCCCATCTCTTTGTGACTCATGGAGTGGGTATTAGATTTAGGGGACTGATAAGGGTGGAGCTGAAAGGGGCTGAGGATATACCTTAGTGGGAAAGTACTTGTTGAGTGCTCAAGGTTCTGGGAGACACCCAGTGCCAGAAGAAAACCTCAGAACCTTTGTAATAAGGGTAGTGCCGTAGGCATAGATTCGTCCATCGGCACCACTGAGAGGCCTTTCTGCAAACTCAATGCTGCCACACATTTTTTTGAGATGGGGGTCTTAGCCCTAGGCTAGCCTCAAACTCATTCTGTTGCTGAGGCCTGTTTGGTCCTCCCAACAGCAACTCCCAAGTGCTGAGATTACAGGCATGCGCCGCCACACCCATCTCCTCTGCTGTTTATCTTTTCCAGATATCTCAAGACCTTGTGATCTTAATTTTAGGGTGTCAGTTTGTTATCATTGGTTCCTTTTGTTGTGTTGCTTATATTTCTTTGCAAGGTTCCAGAGTAGATAAACACAATTACAGGTCCTGTACGCTGAGGCTGAGGAATAATGGAAGATAATTGTTATCTAGGTTTAATGAAAATCAGGGATGTTTCAGATAGGGCTGATTAAAACAAGAGTGGAGATTTGATTTTATTGTTAAGAGCACGTCAGGAAAGTCGGCAATAAATACGTGTTCCTGAGCCCAGGAAGCCCCTCAGAGCTTTCCTTTCTCTAAAAATGACAAAAACAGCCCAGTTGTGGTCCCCTTGGTGCTCCTCCCTGGACTCTTTATAAGACTGAAGCAGCGGGTTCCCTGGAACTGGAGTTGAAGGAGACTGTGAGCCACGAGGAGTTCTTAGTGCTAGGAATGGAACCTGGCTCTTAACTCCAGAGCCATCTTCTCTGTCCTGTGTTGTGTCTTCTTGAGTCTCAGCTGCCTCTCTGAATGTAAAGCCTTTTCAGAAAGTCAGAGAAGGATCCTAGTGGTAAGTTAGTAAGGATTATCGATGATGACACCAGTCTTCCCCAGTTGTTGCTACCGCCTCCTCTTCCTCTTCTTCCTCCTCTTCTCCCTCTTCTTCTTCTTCCTCATCCTCTTTCTCCTCCTCCTCTTCCTCCTTCTCTTCTTCCACCTCCTTCTTTCTCCTTCCCCTCCTCCTTTTCCTCCTTTTCCCTTCTTTCTTCTTCTTTTCTTCTCCTTCTCCTTCTTTTTTGTTTTTTTTGAGACATGGTTCTCTGTGTAGCCTTGGCTGTCCTAGAGCTCACTCTGTAGACCAGGCTGCCCTAGAACTCAGAGATTCACCTGCTTCTTACTCCTGAGTGCTGGATAAAAGTTGTGCACTACTATTGTCTGGCTGACACCGGTCTCCTCCTCTTCCTCTTCCTCCTCCTCTTCCTCCTCCTCTTCCTCCTCTTTTTCCTCTTCTTCTTCTTCCTCCTCTTCTTCTTCTTCCTCCTCTTCCTCCTCTTCCTCCTCTTCCTCCTCTTCCTCCTCTTCCTCCTCTTCCTCCTCTTCCTCCTCCTCCTCCTCCTCCTCCTCCTCCTCTTCCTCCTTCTTCTTCTTTTTTGGATTCTAATAAAACAATTTAATAAAACAAGGCACAATGTTTAAGGCAAAATTTATGAAGAAAGTACATAACGTTAATATAAGATCATATTTTTTTAATATCCTTTGGGGGAAGAGGCACAAGAATTTAAAATAGCTTAAACATTATTTTTAGAATATGACACTGGTCTTCTAAGTGGAAGTTTATTACGATAGTTTTGGTAGTGCCAGGGCATGAAGCATAAAGAACATTTGCTGTACCGTTTTCTTTCCCCACTTAATGGGAAACGGTACTACAGGTAGCAAGAGAAGGCACTGTGAGACGGGACATTTTCTCCTAGGAAGTTTGTAAGGGGACGCAAACACTAAGTCCTCTGACACTTAAATTGTGAACTCGTTGTGGAAGGTCAAGGAATTTATAAGCTGCAGCTGTTCTCAGAAGCCATCCTGTGCTCCCTGGAGCCATTGGGAATGAGGAGGGAGACACCAGTTTGCTGAGTCCCTCTCCTTCTGTGACTCTCCTGCTTGGATTTCTCCTGTGACATCATTTTACAATGTGACACTGACATTTACATCTTCCCTGTCATTCACAGTCTCCCAGAGCGTATCGCCAATATCTACTGTGATATCGCTCTACCACTAGTCTAGCTTAACGTTTTACTTTTCCAGAAGTGCTAGGTATTTGAGCCTTGTGCCTGCTAAGTGCTGGGCAAGCACGCTCTACCACTGGGCTACATTCCTAGCACAAGGTCAGCTTCTGTCCAGACTAGCCGTCTCATTTCAGTGAGGATCAGGGCCTGAGCGTTCTTAGTCTACCTGTCGCTCCTCTTTTAGGGGGAGGGGTCATGTAACCTAGGCTGGCCTGGAGTTCACAATGTAGCTGAGGATGACAGAAACCATGAGCCCCATGCCAAAGTTGTCTGTCACCACACCTGGCTTCCCATAGTTTCCTGGTTCATTGCTTGTGCAGTGGTCCTTAACTGGGTATGTGGTATGTGCATTAGAATCTCCTGCGAAAGTTTTTACAAGTGCAGGTAGTCTGGGTTTTACTGTCAAACACTTCAGTACGTGTTCTACTGCTGAGCTGTACCGCGGTTCTGTACCTAAATATTTCAAATGCCTTCAATGATTTAGATCGTCTTTCTTACCCTTGTTGAGAAGCAGGATATTCATACTTTTAACACATTTAAATTTTTTGAATGGTTTTAGTCCATAGCCTCTTAGGGCGTTAATGATGCTCTTAACATTTTCTTCTCAGGTGCAGTACTGGTGATATTTTATTTGCGGTATTTTAGAGCGTGTGCTTCACAACAGGCGTGTTTTCCAGGATATAAAAGTAGCCCATGTATATAACCCATCCAGAGACCATTAGTCCCTGAAGGATTTTTCAGTTGGTTGTTTACTTTAGGAAGTAACTTAGTAAAGACATTTGTGATAGTCTTTGTTTATTTATTTCTTTTAAACTTTGGATATAAAAGCTGTGCATTGCCTTGTTGTATCCTGGCATTGTGGAAACGTTGCCTGGTTTATTTTAGGGAGTAAATGGTATCAAATTTGAATTCTGTACTATTCCCCCCACCCCCACCCCCAACATTCAACAACCGCTCTGATTAGAAAATCAGCTAGGAAAGTATCTAAGTTGTGACTAGAGAGAGCTGAGAAACTTGGTAATGTTATGGTAGGTCAGGAGGACTAGTATTTCTACCAGTCACCTAAGGTGATGCCTGCCGGCCAATCAGCAGCAGAGCAGCCAGGACTTCCTCTCCCTGCCCTGTGCCTCACCTGGGCGGCTGGGTTGTGTCTGTACACTCCAGGGGTTCATCTTCCCTTCAAGCAAGAGGCCAAGTTGCCTTTTTGGATTGGCCTGGTCCTATTTCCTCCCAAGTTGGAGGAGCCCCAAGGTCTGGGGTTTACATCAAGTTGGAGGCCAGGAATAAAGATGAGAGAGATCCAGAGGAGAAAGGCTCCCTCTGCACTCTATTTATAACACCTCCGCTCCTCCTACTGGAGGCTCCACCTTCAGTACAGAGGCACCATTGTGTGTCCTGGGGCTCTGTTTCTCCTGTACAGAGTTTGTTCTTGGGGAAATGAGGAGTTTAGAGAAGGAGGTTGAATGCATGGATGGTTGTGTGTCTGTGTCTCTGTGTGTAGAGACAGAGGATGCTGCAGAATGGGTTTAGGTTCATAGTTTCCCCAAAGGTTAAGTGAGGACATGAAGTGTGGATTTCATAAAAGTATGTACCAGGAATGGTTGAGAATATAATGCAGAGATTTCTGCTTTATTGTTTGAAAAGTGGCTTCAGTATGGAAATTAAGCCGATGCTCTAATAAAATATTTTAGAATGCTAAAATACAGCAGAGCAAAGACTACCAAAGGATGCTTTTAGCACCTCCGTTTCTTTCTTTACTTACTTATGTATGTATTTATGGCTGTTCTGATTGAGCTTGACATTTAGCTAGGGAGTAGCTGTACTGGAGAGGAACGCCATTTCACCCTGTTGAAGGAGGTGACATTGACATGTGAGGTATGTAGGTACTCGGGTCTTGAGACAAGAGAACATAACAGAGAAGCATCAGAAGGTGGCTTAGGGAGAAAAAGAAAAGGAGCCAAGAGAGAATGTATTAGGTAGGTCAGAGGAGTGCAGAGAGTATAGGTGGGTTTGCCGGTAAAGGAAAACTCAGTTAGGTTAAAGGTCACACACAGACAGTTCATTCTGGTACTCTTCAATAATCTTATTTAGTCCCCTCTTTCAGGGCCTTTCTGGTGTATCCCTTTGAGTCTTCCCTGGGCTACCTTCTTCCTGAGCACCCATACCCCAGCTTCTGGGGTGTGGCCACTCCCCTACTCCCCTTGTAGAAAGGCAAGTACATGCTGTGGCTGGTTGGAAATTGTCAGAGACTACATGATATTAACAAGATCTTAGCATTAACTGGAAGCACTTTACTTCAGTTGAGGGGAACTGAAAAGGTATTTTGGAAAGAAAATAGCTTTTGAAAACAGATTCCCTTTTGTGTGTACATCTTTGCTGTTGGCATAGAACATTTTCTGGGTTGGCCTTTTGAGATGCCTCTCAGGAATGGTATTAGAATTCCACAAACATCTGGATATTTCCCAGTTCAGACTCTGATTTTGAAAACAGAAGTTAGGATATTTATAAGGCAAAACCCCTAAATGCATAGGCAAGGTACCTATGAAGAATAGCATGCCCATCAGCTTTTGGAATCTTAGGTGGAGAAGTACAGCTTAAGGGTGAAGGAAGAAGCAGATGTGCTACTCAGAGCAGCAGTAGCGCAGGTCACACAGCAACAGTGCTGCTCACATGGCAACAGCACTTCTCACATGGCAACAGCACTGCTCACATAGTAACAGCACTGCTCACATGGCAACAGCACTGCTCACATGGCAACAGCACTGCTCACATGGCAACAGCACTACTTTAATGGCAACAGCACTTCTCACATGGCAATAGCACTTTTCACATGACAACAGCACTGCTCACATAGTAACAGCACTGCTCACATGGCAACAGCGCCGCTCACATGGCAACAGTGCTGCTCACACAGTAACAGTGCTACTAATGGAAGTTTTCTTTCCTAGTATAGCTGTCAGTCACTTTTTACCAGAATCCATTGTAAACTTTACAAATGTGAAGCTGAGGTAGGTGATGTGTCACAGGCCTTCAGTCCTAGCACTGGGGATGGATGCAGGAGGAACAGATAGGCAACTCGTTGAGTTTGAGGCCAGCCTAGTCTACATAGTGAAATCCAGGGCAACATAAAGAGACTTTGCCTTAAAAAAAAAAAAAATGAAGCTGGGGCTGGAGAATGGCCTAACGGCTATAGGGATTAAAGAACACTTGAGTTCAGGTCCTCAGAAAAATGCCAGGAGGGTGTGGCCTGTTTGTAATTCCAGCCCCAGAAAACTGTCAAACACTAGCCATTTTATCAAGCTCTGTGTTTGATTGAGAGACCCCGCCTCAATGAATAAGGTAGAAGAGTGATGTCAAGTGATGATTCCTGTGATACACCTTAGGCTTCCACGTTCTACATGCGCGCATGGACCCATATGTGTATACATACATAAAGAGAAATATGTGTGTATATATACACCCATGAAAATTGGAAAAAGATAAACTGTGAAGCTGTATGGGTAGCTGGAATTGTAATCCCAGCCTTTGGGAGGTGGAGACATGGGGGATTAGGAATCAGAGTCACTGTCAGCACCATCGTCTCCAGCATGAGCCACAGGAGACTCAGTATCAAGACTCAAAGAAATATGGAGCTGGGGTGACATGTGATCTGAACCCTGAGGGAGGCTGAGGCAGGAAGATCCTGAGTTTGAGGCCAGCCTAGACTGCATAGCCAGGTTCTGTCTAAATGGAACAAAACAGAAGGCTCATGGGGTTGTGCACCCTTATCTAATCTCAGGATTTGGAGACTGAGGCAGGAGGATTGAGAATTTGAGACCAGCATGGGCTTCAAAGCGAGACCTGCCTCAAAAGCAAACAAACAAAAGAACAGAGCACAGTGAAACAATTTTAAAAGTCTCTGGTATAGAGCACTCCAGTAGTTAGTTAGTAGTTACCATCATTGCTAAGAAAAGTCATATAGCTGCCCTCATAATACTTACAACTACATAAAGCACACTGAAAAAGTCTGAAACGCCTTGAAAATCTTGGCTGTAGATGTAACTGGGCCGTGGAGAAGGATGTTGAGATACTTGGGTGAACTGAAAAGAATGAGACTTTGAGTTTGAGCAGGTATACACTTTGATTGTAGTTTTGCAAGCTGTTTAACTCCAGGCAGTGGGCTGCATGACACTGCAGAGGGAAAGAACTATGTTACAGAGTTGCTATGGGGGTCAAGTGGTAGCCCAGGGAGATACAGAAAACACTCAACCAATGCATTTTTGCTTTTTTTAGTTTCTTTTATGTGAGGGTTTACCTGCCCATACTTGCGTACCATGTGCATGCTTGGTGCCTTCAGAGATCAGAAGAGTGCACTGGGTGCTGGAACTGGAGTTAGGGATGGTTGTGAGGCACCATGCGGGTGCCGGGAATTTTAAACTCTTATGCAAGAGCCTCTGAGCCATCTCGATAGTCCTGGTGAATACATTCTTTAACCTGGTCTGTGGCTAAAGGGAGATGTAAAGATTTAATAAGAACTTGATGTAGGGATAAGACCCTTTCAGAGTTCTGAGCTCGTTTTACCCAGCATGTAGCCTAGGATGCTATGAATGTGGCCCAACACATTTGTGCACAATCTTATATCACGATGGTAGAAGTTAGACACCCTTGTAAGGTCAGTAGCCCTAGTTTTCCCTGCAGACTTCAGTAAGTTTTGGAGAGGAAACAGTCACAGAGGAGAGTGGGGGTAGAGGGAGTAAGGAGACTGCCCTTTCACTGAATACTGTACTGTCCCTTTACACTGAGAAGGCAATAAGAAAGGCAAGGATTGAGGGATGAGCTGTGGTAAGCACATAGTTTTAGGTAGTTGTATCCTAAGTTCAACATTTTTAAAAGATCCAGTTTATTTTTGTAGACATGTGCACATGCATGCAGGTGCTTGGGGAGGTCAGATGAGGGAGTTGGATCTCCTGGAGCTGAACTTATAGGCACTTGGGAGCCTCCTACATCGGAGCTGGGAACTTAACTCACGTCCTCTCTAAGAGCCATTTAGCCATCTCTCCAGCACCACAAATTCCAAGATTTCTTACTGTTTTTAACGTCTATATAATTTTTTTTTAGATTTATGCCAATTTAAAACATTGTTTTGACTATTGGCTAAGCTGAACATTTTGTTACGTTTTTGTCTATAGTTTTTATTTTTATATACAGATTTTCTGTTGTTGTCTGCTTATCTTTTATGGCCATATTGTTAACTTTTGTAAGCTCTCCAGTTGTGTGTATGTGTGTGTGAATGTACATGTGTGTGTACGTGAGTGTATGCACATATGTGCACATGTTTTTGTGGGTGAGGGTGCACATGTGCTCATATATGTGGAAGCCAGAAGACAGCTCCAGGTGTCAGTTCCTCAGGCAGAGATCCACTTTTTTTTTTTTTTTTTTTTTTTTTGAGACAAGGTCTCATTGTCCTGAGGTTATGTGAAGTAAGGCTAGTCCTGAGATCACAAGCTGCTACCATGCCGGGATTTTCCCCCTAGGTTCTGGGGCTTGACTCAGCTCTTCAGTCTGTACGAACTCCTTCCTGTCTCTGCTTCCCTGTGCTGTGATTACAGGAATACTCAGCTACTAACTTCTCTGTGATTTAATAACTTTACTTAAGACTTTCTTTAAACATCATAGTGTTTCAGAAACCCCTCTCTAGAGGTGTGTGTGTGTGTGTGTGTGTGTGTGTGTGTGTGTGTGTGTGTGTGTGGTTAGTTAAATACCACCTTGTCTGGTCTAGCTCTGGACTTGCCTGTCATGGTGAATTACGGACTTCGTGACTGCCCATCTTCATTTGCCTTATCCTTTCTTACCAAGAAACTGTGGCAGTTTTATTTTGGCATTTTGGCTCCTTGTCAAGAACTGTGACTTGTTTGTTTTTTTTACTTTTATAGAATTTTTGTTCCATTCTGATTGGCATTATCTTAGCAATTTTGTCTGTAATGTGGACTCCTTTTCAGTGGGTCTCCAGTGTGCTGTGTGTGAGAGACAGGTACCTTACTACTAAGTTAGTCCTCAGACATTTTTTGATTTATAATATATTTTAAATGCTTTCTTCCTCCCCTTTTAATTTCTTTTCTTAAAAATTATTTTATTTATTTACATTCCAAATGTTGCCCCCTCTTTTTATTTCTTAAAATTAATTTTCAAGTTGGCACACAAGGTAATGGGGTCACTGTGCATTGTCATTTTCCTGCATATATGTCATTATATTGTGTTTTTCCATGTGCCCTCTGCCCTCCTCCTCGCTGGTCCCTTCTTGTACTATTATCTTTTTGTTTATTTTAGCTCTAGGAAATTATCCATTTTACCTTTAATAATTGCTTCTGATTCATTAGTTCTGTCTTGAGGGTGAGCTGCACAGTCTCTTCATGACTTCTCTTCATTTCATTTGTTTATGTAAAGTCATGGCAACCAAACTGTAGCGTAAATCATCCGCAGAGCCATCCTAGGTGTGCGCGCCACATGTCTGCTTGGTGCTGTCTTGGTTTAGTTCTGTTGTCTGACTTCTTAGAGCATTCATGTTGACCCGTAAAGTCTTTCTACTCTTTGTTAATAGTTAAGGGGGCCTTCATTAGTTCATAAAGAACAGTGGAGTACATAGCAGTCCCTCAGAGGTGGAAAAGGAGGCTTGTGGGAGACGTGGGTTTGACATTTTACAGTTCTCCTTACAGACAGTGGTGTGGAGGTGGACGTGACCACACACCAGCGTTAACCCGGAGGCTGAGTGTACAGACTGTTGACCAGTCAAGATTGGGAAAGTCTTTGACCTAATTTGGTATATGTTTCTCCTAGATTTACAGTTCAAAGCTATAATTGTGCTCATGTATTTTAAACCCAGTGACAAAATGGCAAAAATGTATTTGAAGTCCTGAGTTAGCTTATTCTAGGAATTTCATTTCCTGGTCTTGCTGGGTGACTGTCTCTGATTCTAAATAATTTCTTGTGCTTTGCTGTGTGCTAATTTGGAGATACCTGTTGGTAGGTAGCAGGGCCAGTTTTGAGTAGTTTTAAACAATGTGATATTTGATGGACCTCTGGTTGCTTCTAATTGGGGCTGCCTAAAATAAACCCTGTGACAAGTATTTGTGTAAATAAAGTGCTGGTAGGCAATATGAGACCTTCAGGAAGTGATTCATATCACGGCTGCTGTTTGTTTAATTTGGGACTCTGTTGCTTAGAGACCATATCTTCAAGGAGGCTAAGTGTGAAAAACTAGATGAATGAATGCCAAGGGCCAGGGGCTACCTGACCAAATGAATCACAGCCCTGCTTCTTCACTTTAATTTTGGAAGGCTCCTTATAGTGGCTTGGCAGTGTTTATAATAAAAAGTGTAAAACGTATAAATAAAAGATTTGGTTAGTGATTTAGTTTGAAAAGTAAATATTTACTTAAATTTGAATTTTCAGGAAACATATTTTTTTTGTATAGATTTGGTTATTTCCACCAGGCATCATATTATAGGAAAGTTAATTCTTTCTGTGTAAGACAACTAAAAGATAACAACAACAAAATCCCCATGAAACCCCAGGTCCCCTGGACCTGATATTTGCAATGATAGGAAATTCTCCCCATGTGTCCCAAAGTCAGTGACTTCTTCTTGCTTGGTCCCCTCTCCCTGTGGTCATCAGTACCGTTTCATGAGCACTTTGTCTCTGTGAGTCTACAGTGTGCAAGCACTTCCACACTGATCTAGATAGCTCTCTGGATGCCCCGGGAGGGCTTTTACATTTAGCAGATAAGACAGCAAAACTCAGAGAAGCTAATCACTCAAGTAGTGGTTTCCAGTTTACTGGGACTCCGAAGCACATTCCCTCCCTGGCTCCATGTTGCCGGTATCTGTACAAATAACTACAACAGTTGTAACTATCACTAAGCCCACTGAATGATGATGACGACGCTTCAGTGGGACATCATTGTGTCATAGGCATTATTGTTATTCTCAAGAGGGGAAAATGAATTCAGAACACTTGTTCCAAGGCCCCTTAACTGTCTGCGTAATTCAGGTCTAGGTGTGTCACACCAACTGTTGCCAGTGCTCCTGACCTCTGCAGACATGGAAGGGGCAGCAGTAAGGTTGAGGATCCAGACAGCTGGTGTCAGCTGTTTCACGGCCAAGGATGGGAGCTGCATCTGCTCACTGAAGTCTCACCTACCCTCTAATCTCCAATTTGTCTTTTGGTTTGTTTTATATATTGAGGACTGAACTGAGAGGCTCTCACATGCTGGGCAGGTTGTGTTCTGCTAAACCATACCTCAATACCCAGTAATGAGAAAAAAAAAAGGTTTAAGCAGGGTCTCCTTAAATTGTCTGGGCTGGCTTCCGATTTCAGTCCTGCTCTGGTGTCAGGAGTAGGTTGGATGGATTTACAGGCATGGTCCACCACACCCATTTCGTCATATATTTTTGCTTTTAACTGGATTGTTGGACTGTTCCTCACCGTTTTTTTTCTACGTTCTAACCTGGTCTCTGCCTTTGGGTTTAGCTTTTGTCCCATCAGACTGTCCTTTGCTAAATAGTGACCTCATGCAGACAGGAGTGGCAAGTTGGATTGGAAATTGCCTTACATCGTTTTGGCAAGAGCTGTGTTTGGGGGGGTCATGGGTGGAGGAAGGACTTGTCTGAAGGCCTCTATTTCTTCTTTACTGAGAATGCTTTCCTGTTGACTCACTGGAAATCATAACGAAAAGCAGAAGGAACACTGGGGAGGCAGCTGCCAGCCCAGGGCTGTGCTGCTGCTGGGGCAGATGCTGAGGGCCCGAGGAGACACCAGGCGCCAAGATTGGTGAGAATTTTTTGAGGAGAGAAAGTAGAACAGGATACTGGTTTTATTGTGAAAGATAATTTTTCAAAGTATAGTTATGGCTCAGGTTCAAGTTGCTTTTTTTTTTTTTTTTTTTTTTTTTTTAATTCACAACCAGAGAATGCATGGCTGTGGTACATAATTCAGAGAATATGGGAGATATAAAGAAAAAAAAGCCTACCTGTCTCCTTGGTCCTGTTTCTCCCATCTCGCATCATCATTTCCAGATGGACGGCTGTTAGCATTGTCCCCCTTTTATGCCATATGTGTTATAAATATTTATTCCAGGTTACCCTTTACACTTTTATTTTGTGTAAGGTGTTTATAGTAACAGCATCTTAAGACATGTTTGAATTTATCAATCTTATTTTTTAGCTTCTGGAGTCCTTTTCAGGCCATTTTTATACAGTCCTAATGTATATGAAATTGCAGAAAATCATTTTGGGTTTGGAGAGGTGGCTAAACAGTTAAGAACACTAATTGCTCTTCCATAGGACCTTAGTTTGGTTCCCAGCACCCGTATTGGATGGCTCACTGTTGCCTTAATTCCAGTTTCATGGGGATAACTCCTTTGGCCTTTTAGATACCTAGATCATCTTGCGCACATGTGCACACATGTGTGAGCAAGTGCCATATACACATACATATACATACACTCTCTATACTGGTTTCAGGGGTCATGTGCCCCAACAAGCCAGGTCTAGCCATCCTTCCTCAATAAGGCAATTAATGAAGGCAAAATAATAGCAAAAAAAGGGGGGGGGGGATTTATTCAGTGTAGCCATGTTGGGAAGGGAGACAAAGAAAGCTAGCACTGTCCCTAAAGTCCATCAAAGGGTCTGCCCTGAGGGTAGGAAGATACACAACTAAGTAGTCCAATAAGATGTACTCCAGCCCACCATCTCAGCTCCAAGCCTCCTGCATGGTCATCTGTGCAGGACTGAGTATTTTTCCTGGAAACAGGTTCTTTCTGGATGCCCCCGGGGTGGCATTGTTTCCCCTCTCAGCAGGAGAGTCCAATTTCTTGGGGTCCATTCTTTCAGTAGAATGACAGCCAAAGAGAGATCACACACATCTCTTTCAGAGCATGTCCTGCTAAATAGGTTCGTTACATACTCACACATGCACATAATTAAAAATTACCCAAAACTAAATCTTAAAAATATTCCCTTATGGTTTTCTCCTCTTCACTCTCTTCCTTCAGTGATGGAGTTTGAACCCAGGGCCTTGACCATGTTAGACAAGTATTCTGCTGGGCTTTACTTTCAGGCCAGCCCCTGCCTAATAGTGTTTTAAAAAATATATATACACATGAATATGTAATGCCATTTAATATTTATATATGTATCATAATACACTAAATATGAATATATGTAATGCATGTACATACACACATGTAACATGTAAATGATGAAACTGGACATGTGTATATATGTGTATGTATATGTAGAATTTTAGCATTTCATTTAACTCTTTGATTCATTTAGAATTTTTGTGTGTGGACTTGGGTGGATATCTTATTTATTTTGTTTTGTTTGAGGCTGGGTCTCATTATATAGCCCTGTGTTGCCTAGAACTCACTGTGTGGACCAGATTGGCCTTAAACTTATATTCACCTGCCTCTGCCTCCTGAGTGCTGGGATCAAAGGTATGCACCAGCCTTCCAGCCTAGCACATCCAGCATGTGTATTTTATTCTGTTTTTCTTCAGACTTTTGGATAATATCTTCATTTTTTTTGCATCGTTAATAGCTGTCTTAATAAACATGCAGAAGAATGTGCCATACCTTAGGTATCTGAGTTGAGATCTTAAATTTAGTGTGTGTGTGTGTGCGCGCATGTGCGTTTGTCATTAAGGAAGCTGATGGTGTGTATACAGCATTTCTTAAGGCCGTTCACTTTGCCATTGTCTCTCACAGGTTGGCTGTGTTGGAACCAGTGCTGTGACTTCCTGTGGTCTGGAAAGCATTATTCTCAGTGTCAGTCAGGGATTGGAGCAAGGATTTCACCAACAACTTGTTTATGTCCATTTCTTTTCTGCCGTGTGTGTGTGTGTGTGTGTGTGTGTGTGTGTGTGTGTGTGTGTGTGTGATAAGTTCTATCCGTCATCACTGAGTTCTTATTCTTAGAAGCTCACAGGGTTTAAATTAGAGACTCTCACTAATTGGCTAAATTATGTGTCACTGAACTGTTGTCCGTCACCTTTAAGACACTGTTTTTTGTCATCTTTTTTGAGATGATCTCATGTAGCCAAGGCTACTCCTGCTACTCCTGCTTCTCCTAATTTTACCGCCCAAATACTGGGACTATAGGTGTGTGCCATCACGGCTAGCTTCTTGAGGCATTATAAAGGATAGAACTGTGATTTTTTTTTTTTTTAAGAGTTGGGATTGCAAATGTACTAATTATTTCAAACAAAAAGAAAACATATCACAAATTCTTATCTAGTGAACTAACTTCTGACAAAACACAGGAATGGCAAAATTCCAGGGCACATCCAGATAGACCTCTTCTGAGGACTTAGTAAGACCAGGAGTGACGTGATGCTAGGAGCCTCACTGGACTCCTTCAGAGAGCTATGCTGCAGAAACATCTCCTCTTGAACAGGGTCACCACATTGGTGAGTCAGAAAAACAAGTAATGCCTAGATTGCAGCAAGACATTTGCAAGTGTGTCTTGTGATACTTTGCAGAGAGGTTGGATAAATATGAATTAGATTGCAGTGTAATTAAGATGATTTATAGTTGGCCGAGTAAAACAGATTTAAAAGGGGCATTAGAGGGGAGTGGCTGCTGGAGGGATGTAGGTTTCTTTTGGGGTAATGAAAGTATTCTGGGACTATATTGTAATAGTGGCTGTACAACATAGCGAGTATAACAAAGCAAAACCACCAAACTGCTTGCTTTAAAATGGTTAGAAATGGTGAACTTGCAAGTCTAGCTCAGAAAAAAAAAATGGTGGGTTTTGCTTGGTTTTGCTTGATTTGATTTTGCTTTATTTGAGATCTTGTGTCGCTCACACCAATCTTCCATGTGTTAAGCATCTGAGGATGGCCTTGGCCTTCTGGTCTTTCTGTCACTGTCTCTCCAGTGCTTGAGATCTAAGCAGGGCTTCATGCATGTCAGACCAGCAGTCTACCAACTGAGCTGTATTCTCAGCCCCTACTTGTTTTTGTTTTGTTTTTTGAGATTAGATCTTATGTAGCCCAGGCTGGCCTCAGACTCAATGTATACCCGAGGATGACCCTAAACTCCTGATCTTCTTTCCTCTGTCTCCCAAGTTCAGGATTATAGGTATATGCCATCTGCCATCACTCTCAGCTTTAAAGATCCAGTAGCTGGATCTTTAATTCAAAGAAGTTAAATTTAGGGCATCTTCTCATAAGTGATGTGTCAATCAAATTTGAATTGCTAGGGATGTGGTTAAAACAATACATTCTGTTTTTAAAATCCACTGAGTTATCACAGTGCAATAAGAATAATTTTCTACATTGTGATAGGAAAGGTCTAAGTGCAGAATAGACGAGAAGTAGCATTAGTAGGAAAAGCAAGTGATATCCGAGATACTTGTTAACCATTAAGTCTGGTGACCTGAATTTGACCCTGGAACCATTGTAAAGGTGGAATGAGAGAGCCGCCCGGACCTCCCATGTGCAGTGCGGCCTGGAGTGCGCACACATACAACAATTACAAGTTAAAAACAAATCGCAAGGTGGACAGGACAGCACCCGAGGGATGACATTGACCTCTGGCCTTCACTTGATGTGCGAGCATGTGCATATGGACCTTTCCAAGAGCATACACACTCTTGGAGTCACTGCACTGTAGAAGACTTGCAAGCACAGATTCCTAGTTCCAAGGAAGCTTCTGACTGCTCTAATGTATTTCTGAAGTTATCTAAAGGTTTGCTTACCTATATATCTTATGTATATGGATGTTTTGTCTGCATACCCGTGTGCACAAGAAGAGAGCATCAGATCCCATTATAAGCTGTTGAAAGCTGCCATACAGATGCAGGGACCTGAATTCAGCTCTTAACAGCTAAGCCATCTTTCTAGCCCCTGATTCTGAAGTTATTTAAATTTAAGTTTTATTTTATTTTTTGTTTTATTAAATACTGTTTTGAATGTTATGATAATATTTCACTGCCCATTTTTTTTCTGATGTGGAAAAGGGATGAGAAAAAATATTTTATTGACTTAAAACAAGTGAAAAGCATTTTTGAACACTTCATTGTTCAGGACAGTTTGGTCATAGTACCAGAGAGATGTGGAACACTAAGCCAGTCTTTCCTTTAGGAGATTCCATACAGGGGCTGTAGAGCTGGCTCAGCAGTTAGCTGCTTCTCCAACAGTTCTGTTCCCAGCTCCCTGAAACTCCAGCTCCAGGGGCACCGGGGTCTCTTGGTCCCCTC
>JANHMN010000003.1:74527952-74548171 GCA_030674055.1 Rhabdomys pumilio | reverse complement strand
TCCCCTCCGTCCCTGAAACTCCAGCTCCAGGGGCACCGGGGTCTCTTAGTCCCCTCCGTCCCTGCATTTATGTGTACAGATCCACATACAGTTAAAAACAATACGTCTGTTTTGAAAGAGGCCTCTGTATTAGTTGGACAGACAGGACATAAGCATTGAAAAGTTATCCAACAAGAAAGAGTAAAAGGCCTGACTGTCACAAGGCCACATGTGGTGGCTGGTGGGATGATGCAAACAGTTTCTGTGTAAAAGTTTAGATGTCGGGGAGGTCATTTATTTGGTGGTAGGGTTTTGAAAGAAAGGCCAAAATTGTGAAGAAGAGAAGGAAAACATGGTGTCCATATTCTTAGTACCCCCTCCCTTCCCTTTTGGCCCCCAGTAGCATCTCTGACCACAGTGCTCCTCGGTAACCAGGTGCTCAGAACCGTGGCTCTGTTCAGAGCGTGCGCTGTGCAGTGTGCAGGGGAGGCGTTGTGGTGGGTTAGTGGTATGGTGTCATGACGGTGCTGTAATTTTCTGGGTCTTCTTTGTTTCTTGTTTCTTATTGTTTGGTGGGGGTAGTACGTTCCTTAAGCAAGAGAGACGGAGAGATCTTCCAACAGTTAGAGCACTTTGACTCAGAGACAAAGGAGGGTCTGCCTTTATGTGGGTAAGCGCCGGTTTTAGTAGGTAGAGCTATAGAAACACTAGGTATAGGAAAGTTTAGAAGTTGTGTGTTGTTA
This sequence comes from Rhabdomys pumilio, assembly GCA_030674055.1. Taxonomy (NCBI): domain Eukaryota; kingdom Metazoa; phylum Chordata; class Mammalia; order Rodentia; family Muridae; genus Rhabdomys; species Rhabdomys pumilio. The sequence continues at coordinate 74,547,449 of JANHMN010000003.1, read as the reverse complement.
TTTGTGGTCATGGGGAAGGAAGGTGACTTTGAGGCTTCCTTGGAATTGGCAGGGCTGGGCAAGGCTGATCCGGAAGTCCTGACGACCTTTATTCTTGGCAGGCACCTCCATCTCTAGCTTCCTATATCATGGCTTCTCTGTAAAATTCCTCAAAATTTGTTCCACTCCAGCAGATTTACTGTGCCATCTTGGGCTCTCTTCTTGTTCTTTCCCGTCTTTAGGGTGGTCATCACAGTGTTACTTTCTGACCACACAGGCTCTTCGTTGTGTCACTGACATCGGAATGCACTTACTGTGTGCTCCCTCAGTCCTGTCCCTGTCCTCTGATGATTGCCTTCTTCCTCTGTGACCTCTGTATCCCAAATCTAGAGGGTGCAGCTGATGGGCCATTCTCTTCCCACTAGTTCTTGTTGAGATCAGCAATGACCTTGATTCTGTGTCCAGGGGAGCTTTCTTGGGACTTGCCTCTCTCTGCTCCTGAGCCGTTTGTGTTCCCCATGGGAAGCTCTTTTCCTTTTAACTGAGGTTTTTTTTTTTTTTTTTTTTTTTTTTTCAGATTCTGGATTTTTGAACTGTGTGTAGAAATTGTTTCCTTGCTGAGGACATGAACCCCGGGGTTCTCCGGCACACTGAGGGAGTGCTGAGTTTAGGGATCCTTTCTGCAGAGCACACCCTTCTCTCTTCCCCAGCCTGTTACAAACCTTAGAGGGAAGAGCTGTGTCTTTAATAAGATCCATGGTTAACCATTGCTTCTAACTTGTTGTTACCAAGTCATAGATTTGAAAATTAAAATTTTGGTGTGTATGAATATATACTATAAGGTATATACTACTTATTCCCAGGGCTCTCAAGAATATCACTCTTTTCAAGAAATAGGAGCCTGAGCTGGGCACACGCCCTTAGTCCCAGCACTCGGGAGGCAGAGGCAGGCGGATCTCTGAGTTCGAGTCCAGCCTGGACTACAGAGTGAGTTCCAGGACAGCCAGGGCTACACAGAGAAACCCTGTCTTGAAAAAAAAACAAAACAACAACAACAACAACAAAACCCAAGGGGGGGGAGAGAAAGAGAGAGAGAGAGAGAGAGAGAGAGAGATAAAGAGAGAGAGAGAGAGAGAGAGACAGAGGAGAGAAGAGAGCCTGTCTTCTTCCTATAGGGGCTGCTCATCCTTTTTCTCCACTCTCTCCTTTTTAGGGAAGAGTTCTTGGGATGAACCTAGGGCTTCACCACCTGCTCACCTGCTCGCGAGTGCCCTGCCCTCCTGCTGAGCCCCTGGGTCACTCTCTGGAGAGGGTCACAGCTACAATAACTAATCTAGAGCTGCATAGACTTAGCTATTGTCTAGGTTTCATTCAGTTTCTGATTTATTTTTTTAATTATTTAAAATGAAACATTCTGAAAGATGGCTCAGTGGGTAAAGGTGCTTTGCTTGATTTGCCACTAACCCTGACAGCTTGGGTTCAGACCCCTGCAACCTCCTCCTGTAAGTCGTCCTCTGACCTCCCCACATACTCTGTGGCACTCAAATAAACAAACAAATTCAATGAAAAAAAATGTAGACTTTAATTTAGATGACATAAAATTCACTTGTAATATTTAGTGAATTATTAGTTTTTATCACCTTAGTCTGACAGAGGGCCTGTTAAAATATGAGACACCTTTTCTGATTCAGCTCTTAATAAATAAAGTGTTTTGCTCAGAGATACATCTGTATTAGCTTTAAACAAGCACAGAAGTTAATCACATTACTTAACAAGAAAACATTTTTCTTTGCTTCTAACTTAATTCTGTATTTTTTCAAATTGGTTTAATTCGTATTCAGAAATTTCTTTTAAAATAGATGCTATCCAGATTTCTCATTTTGCTGCTTTAGCCTGGAGACAAGCTTTTGTGTTTCCCCCTCACTACTGTAGTATTTGCTTTCATTTCATGCCTGCTCCTCTCACAGGCCCCTTCTTTTTATTCTTACTGCTCAGAATAATCTTTTAAAATCAAAGTCTTTTTTTTTTTTGAGACTGACTCTGGTAGTTTGGTTTGTAGCTGAGGGTGACCTTGGACTCCTGAGCCCTCTGTCCCAACCTCCCTGTGCTGGGATTACAGGTGTCTGCCACCACACCCGGCTTTAAATTCCTTCATTCCTGTTTCAAATGCCCAAAGAGTTTGTACGTTTTCTTTGTCTCCTTCAGCCTGACTTGTTTTCTCTTATCAAACCCCTTGTCCGGTCCTCTCAACCCCAAAGACTTCCCCTGGGAATCGAGCTGCCCAGGGGTCCTCCTGTGATACACAGTGGTGTCTTAAGATTGCTGCTTCTCTATCTGGGCTGCACCTGCCACCCACTGTCGGATTTTCTCAGGCCAGTTGCACACCCAGGGGGTGTGTGTGAGGGTGGTTTAATGGAATCCCCAGTGTAGGGCTAGCTGACCGTATTTGGGAGGTTTTTAGCAGAGGGTAATCCTGGCACGGAGTTCCACTGGGCAGGATGGGTGTGGTAGCTGAGTTTCTGCTCCTGGAGGAACTGATTCTCAGTGGTTGGGGCAGTCAGTTCCGGCATTGGTCGGTTCCCCTTCTGTATTGCACAGAGCTGGGAAACCGCTGAAGTCATGTGCTCTGCAGAACTTGTTCAACTGGTTTCCTCTTCACAGACCCCTAATTCAGATTCCCACCCTGATTCTTTTCTGCATATGCTCTTGGTCTGGGCTTGTTTTAGCCTTAACCACAGTAGCATTCTGGGATAGTCACATCTTTGTTTCGCTGGTGGCAGAATGGGTAGGGCCGAGAATTGAAAAATGTTATCAGTAGGACCAGGTAGACAAGTGTTACGTAACCACCAACCTCAGCCTCCAGAAGATTTATTTCTGGGGATTGGACTGGTTTATATTCTCTCTCTCTCTCTCTCTCTCTCTCTCTCTCTCTCTCTCTCTCTCTCCCTGCCCCCTTTCTCTCTCACACACCCACACCACACTCAGATAAATAGTACTATTACTTATTTTCTCCTAGCTCTTGGTGTATATGACCTCCCACTCCTCACACCAAGTTTAGGAGGTGTTAGATGTTGTTCCTGTCCGTATTACAGACAGGAAACGGAAGTCCAGTGGGGTCAGATATCGTGTCATTCTTGCTCATTCTTATTTCCTTCCCTCTTTTTCTCAGGTAGAGGAAAGGCATGTTCCTATGTCAGCTGGTTGCCACCTCTTCTCTTCCTAGCTCTGCTTTCTCTGTTGAGTCCTCCATCTTTGTTCTTTCTTGTAGGCATGACTACATCTCCCTCAAGGGAACAGGACAAGGACTGAGCAGACACAGCCCTGTCCCTGGGTTTCCCACCATCCTGGACTAATCCCCACTCCTTCCCCAACTCTTCTTGCACTGTCCCCTTTCTGTTTGTCATGTCTTGTGTCAACTCATACATAGTGATCTATGGAGGCAACATCTTAGACACTTGCCATGATTGTGTCTGTCAAGGTGACTGGCCAGCAGCCTTCACCTAAAAGGCAGTCCCCATGAAGGCAGCTAGGTTCCACATCACAGGGCCTCAGGAAAGCCACTTGAGCTAAATTACTAACTCTGTCCTCCCCTTCCCTTTGTCTTCCCCTCATCTCTCTCCCTCCCCTCTTCTCTCTTTTGTTCTCTCCCTCTTCTCCCTTCCTCTCTCCCAGGTCTCAGTGTAGCCCAGGTTGCCCTTGAACTCACAGAGATCCTCCTGCCTCTGCTTCCAATAGTGCTGGGATTGATACTATTTTCTGTTGTGATTTTGAACTTGTTTCCTTTCTACAGCGGTGTCCTGAAGTCTCCGTGGACCTTTGAGTACTTTCCTCAGAGATGTCCTTGCTGATGCTTTTGTCCACATCTGCCCTTTTGGATCAGAAGAGGGATGTGGGCCTTTCCATTTCTCTTTGTAGTATCTGAGGGTTTGGTCCGGTGTGATGTTCTTCTGGGTTGTTTGTTTTGTTTTTAAACTCATATCCTAGCTGTGGCTGGAAAAGTCTTCTCTGCTTAAACTTGAGAACTATCTGCTGCCTTGCCATTGACATTGCCACTCCCAGGATTTCCTATTTTTCTGGTCACTGTGAGCTGAAGTCCCTCTACAGAGGCCCTGGAGGAGCTTTTCATTTTTCTCTTTGTCACATCTTTTCTCTTTGCTGTCCTTTTTTACAGCATTTGAAGGTGGTGATGGCATCCAGATTCCTGGAGTGTTTTTCTTCCTTGATTGCCATCACATGATTCCCTCTTGATTTCTCCTCTTACCTCAGGGACTCTCCACCTTCAGAAGGTCCTGTCCTGGGCTCTCTCTCTGGCTGTATTTGTCTTTACAACTTGTCTCCCTGGAGAGTGCCTCCTCCCCAGGCTTGTAGATGGCGCCTCATCTCAGGCTTGGTTTCCAGGTGCCTGCAGGATGTCTCTTTCAGGCCCAACATGCACTTGTCGTCATCTTGTCTCCTGATCTCAGTATGGTTTCATCTCCGATTTAGTCATCCATGCCAGAAGTCCCCAGGTCATTTAAAAAAAAAAAGTTTTCTCTTTCCTTTTATAGAAGTTTCTGTAAGTTGCTATCGATGGCTTATGGCGCCAGATTTTTTTTTTTTCCCCTTTCTGGAACTATGTGATAATGTGGAATTTTCCCACAAAGTGAATAATAAGTTATTATTTTTACTATTTGGCAGTCTGGCAGATGGTGATATTGTTACTTTAATTTGCATTTCATGGATGACTAGTAAGACTGAACGTTTTTGTGTGAGCACTGGCTATTTCTATTTTTTATTTTATAAGCTGCCTCCTTGTGTTTCTAGCTAATTTTTTCTAGGGAAATATTAGTCATTTTAAGTGTCTAAAATATATATATATAAATCCAGGAAATTATTAACAACTGTTCTGTGTTTCAATTTTACCTTTCCAGTTTATTTTTGTTGTTGCTGTTTTTGGTTTTTCAAAACAAGGTTTCTTTGTGTAGCCCTGGCTGTCCTGGAACTCTGTAGACCAGGCTGGCCTTGATCTCAGAAATCTGCCTGCTTCTGCCTCCCAAGTGCTGGGATTAAACGCGTGCTCCACCATTGCCCGGCTTTTTTCTTTTCTTTTCTTTTCTTTTCTTTTTTTTTTTTAAAGATCAAGTCTTGGCTGTATAGCTGTGGCTGGCCTGGAATTCACCATGTCAACCAAACTGGCCTTGAGCTTAGAGGAAAAGGCCACCATGTTTGCTGTTGTGTGATATTCGGGAGGGTGGAGGATGGTAGTGGTTGTCTTTGCTTTTGTCCTTTTTAGAGGCAAGGTCTTGGTATGTAGCCCAGGCTGGCTGGTCCTGCCTCAGCTCCTGAGTACAGGATTCTAGTGAGGGTTATAGACATGGGCTATACTGTTCTGCATTATTTATTTTTTATTTTTTGAGGCTGGCCTCAGCTTGCTCTGTAAGCCTGGAATATATAGGCCAGCATCTATTATACCTGGGTATATACTTTAAGATAATTACTTTTAGTCGTTTAGTGTGCATATGGGTGTCTGGGTACGTGTGTGCCATTTGCTCATGTGGAGGTCAAAGACAGCTGGGGGAAGTTGCTTCCCTTCTTCCATTGTGCAGGTTTGGGGGACTGAACTCAAGTCATCATGCTTGGGGTCATGTGCCTTTATTCCTTGAGCCATCTCTTGTTTGTAAACTCTTTTCCTCTTTTAAGATTCTATAACTTCACCTGTGTGTGTGTGTGTGTGTGTGTGTGTGTGTGTGTGTGTGTGTGTGTATGTGTGTATTATATGCATTCATGTGTATGTACACATTTAAATCTCTAAATCAACTTTGGTTTTCATATTAATTGCAAAGTATGTGGTCAAAAGTTAGCTCTATGTTTTGGACAAAGGACACTTATTTATAATTCCTGAATTTAGGAGGCAGAGACAGGAGTTTGAAGAGACAGGCAGATTGGGAATTTGAAGCCAGCTTGGACTCTGTAGTAAGACCCTGTCCCAACATGCATCCTCGTAAAGAATTTCTTAAAAATTGTCATGTAATTACACAAGCGCTGAGCTTTCCTACTGATTATATGAGCAGCAGTCACCAAGGTTTCATCCTCCTGAGGCTCCTCTCTGAGGGCTATCAGAGCAAAGCCTGTTACTAAGGTCATGAACCGAGCTGCTGCTGCTGGCTTGAGGAAGCCCAGCTCTAGGGCGTGAGCTTGTGTTGGCGAGTGAGTGCAGTAGGTTGTATCCATTACTGTCTTGAAGGAAGGAGTATGTTGTGGACTTCAGTGCTGGAGAGATCCTCAGCAGTTAAGAGCGTGTTGCTCTTCCAGAGGACGTGGGTTTGAATCCCAGTGTCACCACCAGGGCATGGTGGCTCACCACTGTAGGGAACTCTAGTCTCAGAGGACCTGACACCCTCTTCTGGCCTCCACAGACACTGCAGACACACAGTGCACACATGCCAAATAACCACATGAATAATATAATAGAAAAAGACAGGTTTAAAGACAACAGTGTGAACTTTGGGTCGTGCTGAGCTAGGGCCCAACGTGAGCTGAGCAGCGGTGCTCTTGGGTAACCTTCTATCCTGTTTGTGAAGTGAGGCGGTGCTGTTTACTCTTCTGAGGCCGATGCAAATCATACAAGGGAATGCACATATTTAGTTTCGGAGCTGCCACATGGGGTTAGATTTTTTTAAAGTTTTGTTTATATTGACAACAAGCTTTCCAGTCTGATATTCTGTGAAGTAGTTCCAGATCTGATAGAACTTTGAATCATCGTTCTCGTTTAGGTTACATGCAAGTAGTTTGAGGAGAAAATGGTGACTATTTATATACCCTTTGTGAGAAGAGGAACTCTATGTTCTATAAAAATAGCAATTTCGTCACTAAGCTGTATCTGTGGCTGAATCCTGATCACATGTAGGTTATTCTTAAGTCATCGCTTGGTATGGTTTCTCTGAACTTAAGGGGAAAAAAAAACCCTTTTTTTTAAGACAAGTTTCATCTGTAGCCCTGGCTGGCCTAGAACTCACTTTGTAGATAAGGCTGGCCTTGAACTCACAGAATTCAATTTCATTCTAGCCTGAGTACTGGGATTACAGGTGTGTGCCACCATGCCTGGAAGGAGGGTTCTGTTTTAGTTTACAGTTTGAGGGTGCAGCCCATCATGGCGACAAGAGTTTGAGGTCGCATTACAAGCTCAGTGAGTGGAACGATGACCGATGGTGCTCAGCTGGCTGTCTCATTCTGGTCAGCCTGGGACTTAACCCATGAAGTGGCTCTCCTCACACACAGGGTGGGTCTTCTCACCTTAGCTAACCCAGTTAAAAATTCCCTCACGAACATGCTCGGAGGCTTGTCTCCTTGTGGCTGTAGGTCTTGTGTTCAGAGATGAGTGAGAAGGATGTTGAGGGTCTGAGGAGCAGGCCCCACACACCTGTTGATGCCGGGCATTTTGAGCACCTTCTTTGTACCAGGTGGTACTCTAGCGCTTATGTATACTGTTTCATCATCCAGAACACTATGGGCATATGCTATTATTATTCTTTTTACGAGAATACTTGAAGGAACTGGAATCATTGTACTTAACGGAAGTATCAAGTAGCAAGTTTGTGACTCACAGGAGGAAAAGGCACAGACATCTTTTAATCATCTGCCAAGCACTGTGCTAGACTCCAGTCGTAATCTTACTGAATTCTTAACAACAACCCTATTGGAGGTTTTGCTACTCTCCTCTGTTAGCAAATGAAGAGCAGAGTGTCATGGCACAGGTCTCTGTAAACTAGCACGTGATCCTAGCACTGAGGAGGACCACAGGTTTGAGGCCGGCCTTAGCCACACAGTGAGACTCTGACTTAAAACAAAAACCAAGAGGAGGACTGGCGAGGTGCTGGCTGTCTTGTTAACTGTGAGTCTTTCTAAGTTCACAGGTGGTACTGGTCACATGATGCCCTCATTCTAATGCCATGTTCCAGAAGGCAGCCGAGTGGCCTGCAGAAAGCTGGTGCTGGTGTCCAGTGTCCAGAGAGGAAATGCTTTCCCTCCCATGCTTTTGATCTCTGCGTGTGGTGGTGGCGCAGCCTCCTGCTTAAAGCTTCGGTTGAGCTGTTTGAGGAACATTGAGGCATCGCTGGGGTTGGAGAAAAATTTGCATTGGCTGATGAATTTATCTTTTATGCAATGATTATTATTATTTGTTTACCATTTATTTATCTATATTTTGCAGTGTTGGGGATTGAACGTAGGGCCATAAGCATGCTATGCAAACCCTCAACTGCTGGGCCACATATACTAACTTTAAAGTATCTTAAATGCATTCATATGGACAAATTAAAATGCCTAAACTAAAAATAATATTACATGTATTTATTCATGTATTTATTTGGGGAAAGTGTGAATGTGCCACAAGTGTGTGTGTACATGTATAGGTCAGAGGATGTGTGTGTGTGTGTGTGTGTGTGTACATGTATAGGTCAGAGGGTGTGTGTGTGTGTGTGTGTGTGTAGGTTGGAGGGTAGCTTTTGAGAGTGGGTCTTCCACCGTGTCCTGGGGATCAAACAGAGGTTGTTAGGTTTGGTGGCAAAGTTCCTTTGTCCACTCTGCCCTCTTGTCAACCTTAACTACTATATTTTATAAGAGAGTTTTGTGTCTGAGTTGAGATTTATTGGTGGGTCTTCTGTTGAACTAAACGGTCTCAAAAGTGCTAAGGAGCCAGGCCACGGAGCATTCCCAGCCTTTTTAACCCCTGCATGGGATTTCCAACACTTCCCTTTGTTTAGACACCTCTGGTGCCCAGGCAACAGCAAGTGGTACCCCATGAGAAGAGTTCCAAACTAAGAATTGGTTTATCTTTGCCACTTAGTAGCAGTGACCTTGGATAAGTCATTCATAATTTGTAAATGAGGGATTGTGTAAATAAGGTGCAACCTTAGAGCAGCCTCTTGGGCAATCAAAAATACTTGTAAAGGTTTATATATGTGAGGGCAGCAGAAATGGCTCAGCAGAAATGGTTAAGAGCAGATGCTATTCTTGCAAAGAACCATGCTTCAGTTTCCAGACCAACATGGCAGCTCACAACCATCTGTAACCCTAATTCCAGATGTCTATCCCATGCCTTCTGATCTCTGTGGGTACCCGGTACACACATGGTGCCCATACGTGCAAGCAGGTAAAAAACACTCATACACGTAGAACAACTGAAAGCTGGGCAATGGTGGTACATGTCTTTAATCCCAGTTCTTAGGAGACAGAGGCAGTCAAATCTCTGTGCGTTTGAGCCCAGCCTGGTCTCACAGAGTTCCAGGACAACCAGGGCTACTCAGATGCACCCTGTCTTGAAAAATAAAAACAACATCATCAACAACAAAAATTTAGAAACTATTTCCCATTTCAATGTTTAAAACATCCTTTTGGTTTTGTTGGGGATTTAAACCCTGGGCGTGGCACATTCTGAGTATGTGTTCTATCTTTCTGAAGTTCTCTCCCCCTCAGAATCAATTCTAACACTGTGCACAGAGATATTCTTGCAGTATTGCTTAATGGTTAGAAATGTTTATACATTTATAAACATAAGTGCTAATAAAAGTGACCAACCCTTGGTGGAATCTTTATTTAACTTAAAAGTCTTTGGAAACTACATAACAACATGGAGAATAAGTCATACCGTTTTGAAAATGTTGAGTGATATTCTTTTATGTTTATTCTATGTTCAAAACCAAACAACCCAAAGAACAAAAATCAAAGGGATCTGTGCTAACTAACGCACACTCATGGCTCTCAGGCTTTAAGCCTCTGGTGTAGTGATAGAAGAAGGGATTTCATGTGAGCTGTAGAGGACTGATGGGGGGTTGCTGGTTTTAGAATTAGAGTCCAGAGGTTGAACAGAAAAGTTACAATAGCATAGCAAGGTCTGGTGCTGTACACTGTGGCTGCACTGTATCGGAGGCAGAGGCAGGGAGATCCTGTGCTTGAGGCCAGTCTGATTCTGTTGGTCAGTCAGTCAGTCAGTCAATCAATCAATCAATTCTGTTGTTCAGTCAATCAACCAGTCAACTAGTCAGTCAGTCAGTCATAATATCAAGGTACTGTACTTAAAATTAACATTCAAAATTGGAGTAATACAGTATGCTGGCTGGTTTTATGTCAACTTGACACAAGTTATAGTCATTTTGGAAGAGGGAACCTGAATTGAGAAAATGCTCCCACCAGATTAGTCTATGGGCAAGCCTGTGGTACATTTTCTTGGTTGATGATTGGTGTGAGAGGGCTTACACTGTGGGTGGTGTCACTCTTGGGCTGGTGGTCCTAGGTGCTATAAGAAAACAGGGCAAGCAAGCCATAAGGAGCAAGCCAGTAAGCAACACTCCTAGATGGCTTCTGCCCCACTTCCTGTTTCCAGGTTCCTGTTCTCAGTTCTTGCTCTGACTTCTCTAAGTGGTGGTAAAATAAAACCTTCCTCTCCAGGTTGCTTTTGATTATGTTTTATCGCAGCAATAGAAAGCAAACTAAGATGCGCAGAACCCTGCTTTCCCCAAATCTGATTTATTTTATTCTCAGAAACAACCCATTGAGGAATAGCTGACTCAAAGGTGAGCAGACGTGCAGTGGCTGTCAATCATGCAGTGGTTGGAAGCAGTGCCTCCGTTTTTCTCTTTCTATTCTGGCTTCTGCCTCTGCACATCCGGTCACCAAATTACAGGTGGCTTTTCTAGCTCTGGTTTTTGGGCGCTGTGTCTAGCATCCTACCTTACTGCAGGAAACTTTAAGTGTAGGCATTATTCAGGACTGTTTTATAGCTATTGGACCACGGAGGGCAAAGACAAAAGATTGTAGGAGATCACCTAAGTCAGTCCCGTCTTTTATTTCAATTTGGTCTAGTAACTTCAGAGAGGAGGAAGCTCTGATCACCTAAGGGAACTGTCTCTGACTTGGGCAAATGAATCCACTATGCTGTTATCCACAGCCATCCTATAGATTGACATCGTGTCAAGCTAAGAATCTTTTTCCTTTGTCTATTGTGTGCTGCTTTTGACTCCAGCTGTTGTTGTGAGGCTTGTTCCTGTTAATGAAAACCCAATTTAGAAGGTTCCCCTGAGAGCTGAGGTTGCCAGCAGCTGTTTGTCAGAATGATCTTAGTCACCCTCCACTCCCCAACCCTATTTGGTTTCTGAGACAGGGTCTCTCTACATAGCCTTGGCTGTCCTGAAACTCAGTATGTAGACCAGGCTGTCTTTGAACTCACAGAGATCCACCTGCCTCTGCTTCCCAGGTTTGGGATCAGAGGCATGTGCCAACACGACTGGCCATCCATTTTCTTTTTAGAAGTAAACTATTAGAAAGAAAATAATGTGACATGTGCTTTGGCAACAGCTCTTTCTGTCCCAGCAGCTGCCAATCTTTCCCAGACCGTTTTCTTATGGTTCTTAGGCTCCAGTGAAGAGATAGTTTGAATCTTGTAGCCCTGGCAGATTGGTGACTAATTTAGTTACCGTTACAATTCTTCTGGAAAACTTGATTCTTCTCTTTATTATGATCATTGAAAGGAAAGTCAGAAGAACAGGTTATTGTCAAGCAGAAGGTTCTCTGGCCTATCCAGGTGTCCCTCCAGCCTTTCCTTACCTGCCTATTGTATGTCAGACAGTGCGTGGTATGCTAAAAGAGACTTGGTTTGAAAATGAAGACTTGGTTTTTAGTGTTGAGGAGGTGCTGGGCATTGAACATTACTGGGTAAGTGCTGTGCCATTGAACGACATTCCTAGCCCTTTGGTTCTTAATGTAAATGTCTATGAGTACGGTCACAATGGGTTCCTACAGTCTCAAGTACTCTGGTGGCTGAGGCAGGAGGATTGCTTGAGCTTAAGAATTGAAGCTAGCAGGACCCTAGACTCCAACAAAACAAAAACCTCCAACCTAAACAACGAAATAAAAATTCTGTGCCGACACACTTTATAGAGCTTATTTTTACTTTCACTTGCTGTTCCGTGACCTTTTTCACTTAGTTTTTCACACATTTCTGACTTTGGTCCAGCAGATCAAGCAGCATCTAATGTTTGAATTGTTTTCCCAGTATGGAGAAGAGTATGAAGATAATGTAGCCTCTATAACTTGAGTGGAGTAATTTTAAGCTGAGTTCTTGCTCCAGGTTCATAAAGTCAATGAAAGTTCTGAGGTTATATGTAGAATTCAAACATATGAACCTTTGGAATATGCACTCAGTAGCTTCCCTTGGAGACTCAAGAGACTGGCGAAAGTGGTTAAAGGCTGTCAAGATGGCTCAGTGGGTGAAAATGCTGTTACCAGTGTGGTGATCTGAGCTCCGTCCAGGGTGCTGGTGGGGGCACACCGTGGGAGGAAAGAATAGACTCCAGCAAGTTGTCTCCTGATACCCACTCACGCGCCATGGCATGTGCTGTTTACACATGCATACATGCACACACACGCACATGTGCACACGTGTGCACACACAGACACACATACACATGCATATACGGTGCACACACACATACACACATACATATACAGGTGCACACTCACACAAAATGCACACATTTACTTACATATGTATTTATTTTAAATGTTAAAAAACGTGAAAAGAGTTTAAAAATTATTACTGTTAACAATTTTAGTTATCTGCATTTCTGTTAGAAATTTGTGTTTGGCTTCCACTCCCTGAACTCTTGAGATCAGCATTCAGTGGAAAAATTTTCATTTCCCTTTATTTGTAGCCACGTCTTTCCTGGTCTTTCCTGTTTCCAAGAAGCCACTTAAAAGTAATTCATTATTCAAAAAGAGGGGGGGGAGGGGAAAGGGGAACTCGTTATTTAAGAGAAAGCTTGTTATTTACTTTTTCCTTGGGAGTTTCCTCCTTCAGTATTTTAGCTGATTGACTGTTAAAAGCAACCTTACAGCCTGAGCTGTAAGGTCACTGCCCTGAGAAAGCCACCAGTGACAGTAAGTGAAGAGATGGTGGCTTCAGTTGCAGGTGGATTTCCCAGCCTTGCTAAGTGTTAACAAGGACTTAGAGGCAGAATTTGAGGTGCATGGAGCAGCCCCATGCTGTTGAAGAAGGTGGCTTTTATCCTCAGCTTAAGGTCCCACCACAGCTGGGAAGCCTGTCCGTGTGGAATGCATTTGAGAGTGTTCTTACATTTGGTTCAGGAGAACACAAATCAAAATCCACTAAGGATTTCTGATCGTCATTTTCTCTTGTGCAGGTGGATGGAAGCGTGCCTAGGAGAGGACCTGCCTCCCACCACAGAGCTGGAGGAGGGCCTTAGGAATGGAGTCTACCTTGCCAAGCTAGGGAACTTCTTCTCTCCCAAAGTTGTGTCCCTGAAGAAAATCTATGATCGAGAGCAGACCAGATACAAGGTGAGTTCTTTGCTTGGTGCTTAGAATATTTCTGTGAGCGTGAGAGGGTTAGCTCGAGTGTTCTGAGTGGCATCTATGGAGAAATATGCAAGGTGTGTGCTTGTTCATAATAAAGCACAGGCCTTAAGAAGCCCACAGTAACAGGGCGTAGCACAGAGTGAATACTGCGGGGGTGGGGGGGTGAGGGGGGACGGGAATGGTGTCAGCTGAGCGGTTCTGGTAGCATGCTTCTGACTGGGCGATTTACCTAGAATTTCTCAGCCCTGGATGATTTATTTTTTCATTCTTAGAAAGTAGAGGAAGTGCCTGGGGGAATTACCATTGTCACAGGGAACCAGGCACTGAATCGTAGCTATGGTGACTTTGGGAAAATTCCTCCTTCAATACTGAAGGAATTCAAGATAAAATGGGAAAGAGACTTAATTTCAGAAAGCTTAAGTAAGTGAATGGACTGAGTCCTGTGGCCATCCCCGAAGAGGATGGCTGGGATATTGAGAAGGACCAGATTTTCCATCTCTAGAGCTCCTGACAGGAACTTTCCCCTGAGTTAGTTTGAAAGGCAGTGGAGGACTGCATAGCCAGAGATTAAAGGGCTGACTTTCAGGACTGAGCCAAAAGCCATAAGAGCTAAAACTACAGACTGTGAAAACGGTTTTTATGGTTTAGGTTTAAATTCAGGTCATGAAGGTATATATAGGTCCTTAGCCAAAACCACTCTCTGTATTAGTTATCTGAAATGAGAAAAATCAGAGTAGGAAAGATGGACTGTGGCCCACAGTTCCCTGGGTACAGTCTGTGGTCATTTTGTTCCAGTTTTTCTTGACTATAGGAGGGAGCGAAGCTCCCAAGACTCACCTCATGGTGGCTGAGAAGTGAGGGAGCAGGGCAACAGGAGGCCTAATGAGTGACCCACTTCCACCCAACCTGTCAGTCAGCATGAACTTAATCAATGGATCAGTCATTGATGACATTAGGACCCTCATATTACAGTCACCTCTTTGCACTATTAGCTGGGGACTAAAAAGAACTCAGGAATCTTAGAGAGCATTCTAGATCCAAACCATGAAATCCTAAACAGATGGAACTCTCCCCACCCCTGGCCCCTCCTCCCTGAGACAGGGTTTTTCTGTGTAGCTCTGGCTGTCCTGGAACTTGCTCTGTAGACCAGACTGACCTCCAACTCAGATATCTTCAGGCCTCTGTTTCCTGAATGTTGGCAATTTAAGGCAAACAGCACCATGCCTGACTAGAAACTTCTTAAAAATGAAAGACTTAATATTTTTAATTCTAAATAAACAATTATGATAAAGACATCTTTAGAGCTATTCCCTGCTCTGCCATTTCCTGAGACAGGGTCTGGCTTGTGTGTAGATCAAGTTGGCTTGGAGCTCACAAAGAGCTGGGTGCCTCTGCCTCCTGAGTGCTGGGGTCAAAGGTGTGCACCACCACACCCAGCACTGGAGCTCTTCTGCAGATAGCACAGCAGCACACTAATGCAGAGGAGGAGAGGTTTTCTTTTTTTTCTTCTTCTTCTTTTTTTCGAGACAGTGTTTCTCTCTGTATCCCTGGCTGTCCTGAAACTCACTCTGTAGACCAGGCTGGCCTGGAACTCAGAAATCCGCCTACCTCTGCCTCCCAAGTGCTGGGATTAAAGGCGTGCGCCACCATCGCCTGGCGAGGAGAGGTTTTCTTTTCTCACTTTGGAACCCTGGCTGATGGGAACTTGTGACAATTTTCTTCTGCCTCCTGAGGGGTACAGGTGCAACCTTTTATTAATTTTTAAAAAATAATTTGCAGCAGTGATTTCTAAACTATATATATATATATTCATATATTCATTCCCATATATCCCTTTGGAGATGGGCATGATGGTGACACAAGCCTTTGATCCCAGCACTTGGGAGGCAGAGACAGGTGGATCTCTGAGTTTGAGGCCAGCCTGGTCTACAAAGAGAGTTCCAGGACAGCCAGGGCTATATCAGAAACAAACAAACACCATGTATATTCCTTTATCTCTTTGTAAATTGATCTTGCCCCAAACTAATAGACACAGGGGCTGTAACTCAGAGGGTGGAGCTCTTGACTAGCGTGTGTGAGTCCCTGGGTTTGCTACCCAGCACTGATTTAAAAACAAGCAGATGGGCATTTGCAAACTAAAACCCTGACTGGTAGGTTGTATCCTATCGGTCATTTCTGGCTATCTGCTCAACACCCCCCACCACACACACACACACACACACACACACACACACACACACACACTAACCTACATGGTTTATGTGTGCACCGTCTCATCAGGCTCATGGCAGATGTACAACATCACTAGTAGATGAAGTGTCTCAGACTGCGAGGCTGAATGACTTGCCCACTATCACCAGTAGATGTCCAAGCCCGAGAACTGAGTCTCGGATAATATGATTCCAGAGACCAAGCTGTCAAGCACACTGCTGAAGGAGGTTCTCCAGGCAGTTTCTCAGTGAGAGGAGAGCAGAGTGTAGCTTCTTGATATTGAGGTGGGAGTGTAATGCCACTTAAGGAGGGGATGGTGTAGCGATTCACAACAAGAGTTTTTATGTAGTACTTGCCAACAGTGCACAATGCTCTGGTGCTTTCTTTCAGGCTACCGGCCTACACTTCAGACACACGGATAATGTCATTCAGTGGCTGAATGCCATGGATGAGATCGGATTGCCTAAGGTAACCCTCGGGGGGTCCCCGTGCTACTGCTGGTTTTGGCATAATAGCCCTCATTTAATCTGCAAAGTTATTCTACAAAACACTCAATGATCTGTCCATCCTTCTGTCCTTCCTTATATTTGTCTTTCCTCCCTTTACTCCTCCCTTTGTTGTTTTTGAGACAGCAGCTCAAGCTCAAACTGTGCTCTAAGCTGCCTTGGAACGCAAAATGCTCCTGCGGCAACTTCCAGAGTACTGGGTTTATAAGTACATAACGCCATGCTGGCTAATTTTTGCCTGCTCCTCCTTAATGATAAAGGTTCTTTTCAATTTGATTCAGGAAAGAATTTTTCTTTTATATTTGTTCTTTTTTCCTTGGTAAAGCAATACTTTTCATTGCTGTGATGGGATTAGGTGGTGGTTTTGATTCTCTTAGACTTCCCTGTGGACCCCAGGTTTTCATAACTGAAAAAGAATCAGGATACAAGTGAGCCGTGGAGTGTCACATGGCGGGTGCTCAGTCTCTGGCATTCGGCGCAGTGCTAAGCTCTTCATTACACATGGGTCTGTTGAGCTGACTCAAATTCGGATCTCAGTCTGTGTGAGAAGCCAGCTTTTGTCTCTACTTCCTCAGAGCAGGCTGCTGAAGTGCTCTTCTCTGTCAAGGGTATGTTTTAGATGTCGGTCCCACAAATGTCAGGAAATGCATTGCACCAAGTTGCTATGGTTACCTGGCCTTTCTGTGCACCTATGCCTCCTGTTCCCATTTTTCTGTAATGTAAAATGCACACCAGTGTAAACTACTACACTGTGTTCTCCATGACTTCCTGCCTTTCCTACAGTGTTGTCATCTATGAGTGATAACAACTTAGCATCCTTTGAATGGTATTTAGAGCATGTTTGTGTTTGCTGTTGCTAGGGGTCTTTTGTTGTTTTGTTTTGTGGTGGCACAAGAGAAGAACGGAGACCTTAATTGCAGCTAGGCAAGTGCTCAGGCTGTGTCCTCAGTCTTCACTGGTTTATATTTTGAGACATTCTCTTTCAGTTGCCCAGGCTGCCCTTCAGCTCACTATACAAACAGGCAAGCCTTGAACTTAGGGTTCTTCTGACTTAGTCTCAGAAGTTCAGAGATACCCTAGAGAAGATACCCTTCATTCCAATCTTTTCCCATACTTTCTTCATTCGTCGGAAATGCCTCTTTTATCCGTCAACCATCACAACAGCTTTGTAGCCTGCTTCTCCAGCTTTCTTCTCCTCACTCAGCATAGCCTGGGCCCCACCTCCTGTGCGCTCTCTAAGCTCTGCTTTCATCCTTCTTGACAAAGCGAGGGTCCATGTTTGTCCTACTTGCCAAGTCCCCATTTATCTGGCTTTGAACATGATGTCTGATTTCACCCTACTTAACTACCTTGTTTCCTGTTACTTTCTGGAGTATATTCCTGGCCTTGCAGAGAGCTTTAGCTCCCTCCTCACTCCTGCAAGCATGAGTGTTACTGCTGTGTTCAGGAAGATCTTTTCCTGAGGTCTGGGCTATCTTAGTAAAGGTCTTTATTCTTTTGACCAATTCTTCTGACTAATCCAATCAGTCTACTTCTTTGATTTCTTCCTAGATTTTTTACCCAGAAACCACAGATATCTATGACCGGAAGAACATGCCAAGATGCATCTACTGTATCCACGCCCTCAGGTAACCAGGGCTTCTTAGCAAAATAAGTCACCTAAGGATAACTGCTCAGTCCAGAGTGTATTTCTTTGTCTGTGCTGTAAGAATGAAAGAGGTTTTACATCAACTTCAGGATTTTCAAATGGAATAGAAGGCTATTATCCTTACCGAACACCTGTGTTTTTCTAGGGAGCAGAGAGAAGGGATTTGTTTATTCCCATAATATATTATTGTTGCAGAAACATGGTGTAATCTTTCATTTTTTTTATCTAGTGCCTCTCTGAACTCTGCATCTTAATCAGGGTGTGGTGTCCTTTATCCAGTCAGCCATCTGGGACCTTCCATTGTTACTTGTTCATTCATTAAGTAATTTTTATACCAACACAAATATGATAGGAGGTAAAGCATAATTTCATGGAAAATGGCTTAATTTCAAGTTCCCACTTCTTGGAACCAGCAGGGTACTGAATTAGCAGGAGACAGTGCTGTGTCTGAAGGGAGGGTAGGGGAGAGGAAGATGTACACTTGGGTAGTTGGGAATGGTGGTATAATGTGTTTTCAGATTTCCTTTATGGCTCTAGGACTGAGGAAGGTTGGGGAGGAAGTGGGAGTGTGTGTGTGTCTGTGTGTGTGCGTGCGTGCTTACTCAGTGTTAATTTTATGAGAGAAACAGATAGTGTGGACTTATAAGAAGCCTCTTATCTCAAGTCCAGGACCTCACACATGCTAAGCATACCTTCTGCCACTGAGCTGCCCCATCTCAGGCCCTTTATGAGATTTGGGCTGGAACCGTGGTATCACCAGCATCATTGTGAACGTGCAGAAGAGTGACTGCAGGTGGCTAGTACTTCTCTGTGTTAAGAGCAGAACAAATTCAAAGGCTTGTATCTGAGCCAAGGCCTGATAGTTCTCAACATTGTGATTGGCTTGGTGTGCTGAGGTCTGTCTGTAGTGATAACCTTGTGAAGGCCATGCCTACAATGGCTGTCTGAACTTGGCAAGCTGGCAGAATCCTCTGCTCCTTCTGTAGCCTCTGATGTAGCCTGGGTCCCAAGCCCTCAATTCTTTGAAATACAGATGAGGAGTTACTGTGCTTTCCTAATGATGGGATCAAGACAAAGGGAGGAAGTCGGCCATTGTTCTCCCCTGTGGTCTGTGCTTAGAAAGAGCATACGTAGAGCAGAGTGTTCTGGCTTGGGATTCATGGATTCTTTCCTCCCATTTGGTGTTTTCCTGAAGGGTAAGTTGGCAACTCTAGATAGTCTGTAGGAAGAGGCTGTTAACTATTCAAAACCTCAACAGCAGCTCTCAGGACAGATTCCCACTTCCTGACTCTTCCTTTGTACCAGCAGTAACACAGGAGCCCCTCCCACCTGCCCGCCCCCAACTTCCAGGTAGTGCCGGCTATGGCGGGCAAGTGCTCTGTCACTGAGCTATGCTCTCACCACCTCCCCGTTTACAGAGTTTTAACTGGCTCTAATCCAGAGGTACTTACTGTGCAGTAGTGTATTCTCTGTGGTGTTTGTGTGCTTTCCTTCCTTTTCCCCCGAGATTTTACACTTCTGAGAACTGATGCTAGCCTGGAGTTAGAAAGGTCAGTGTTCTAGGTCATCCTCAGCTACATAGTGAGTTCCAGGCCAGCTCGGACTGCATAGTAAGACCCCACCACTACCACAAAGCAAACTGAAATAAAACCCCACTGGCTTTGGTATTAAATATGCCCATAATCCCTCACCTTACATTAAGAAAAATAAAACCCTTCATGTTATGAAAATCGAGTTTAAGTTAGTGTGAGTTTATTTGTTGCTAAAGCCTGGTAAGAATTAACTGAGGTTATCTAGAATATT
>JANHMN010000003.1:74498595-74527552 GCA_030674055.1 Rhabdomys pumilio | reverse complement strand
AAAAAAAAAAAAAAAAAAAAAAAAAAGAAAAAAAAGAAAAAGAAAATTGTTTTATTTTGTGTGTGCACAAGGGTGTGCGTGCAGGTCAAGTTCAGGGCATAACTTACAGGAGTCGATCAGTTCCTCCACTGTGTAGATCTATCCTGGGATCTAATGCAGGTTTGATGGGAGATGCCAGGCCAGAGCAGCAGCTCCTTCCTATAGTGTGCTTTGTGTGTTTGGTTCTGTGTCTTGCTGAGTCACTGTCTGTAAAGTCGTCTGATCTCTTTTGATTCATTGATTTTGATCTGCTTGAGCTCCGGGATCAACCCAACAACACAGACTTACAGACACTTCTCTCTGAAAGATGGGTTGGTGAGATTTGTCTTTCCCTTCATGGAGTTTAGAGTCTAGAGTACTTTTTTATTCTCTAAAGAACAAAAATAAACAAAATAGCATGTACTTTATTTTAAACTCTTAATTAACCTGCGTTGAGCTTCTGTGTCAGTAATAGGAATTCCAGTGAAGCAAGAGTCGCTATTTGAGTAATTTTCACGAGGCTTGTGCGAAGGGCTCACTGGTGCGGACGTGATGTTACTATAACATGATGTCACACTAACATCAGGGTCTCAGCATGCGTTGACTTTGGACTACAACTGGGACCTGGAATTCTAGTCTAAAGCAATCTTTCATCCTACTGTGCCTCACACTGTGACACAAGGTGTTCTGGGGCAACAGTCATGCCGTGGGGGAGGGCCTCTCTCTTCAGTGTGCCTCAACCCAGTCTCACCCCTTTACCTGAGCATGCTGGGGTAATGGTCCCAGCGAGGGGGCACTCTCTCCTCAGTGCTCCTCTTCCCAGTCTCACTCCTTCACCTGAACTACAGCTGCTCTGGCAGGAGGCCTCACTCTTTGCACATTGGTGTCTTCTAGTTTGTACCTGTTCAAACTGGGCCTGGCTCCTCAGATTCAAGACCTGTATGGAAAGGTTGATTTCACAGGTAAGGCCTTCCAGAAGCTTGTGGAAAATGTATGACTCATTTGGTAATCTCCTGGAAAGTTCAACAGTGCCTGTCTTAAAGGAGAAGTTCTCTAGAAAATATTCCCGCAAGGAAGGTGGGAGGAACACAGGTGAACTGAACTACCCTTTCTAGTGTGGTAGGAAGAGCACAGGCCTGGGCATTGCAAGCTGTTCTTTCGCTTATGTGGGGTGGAGTTATGACTGGTGGAGTTAGTGTTTTTATATGTATTTTTGTATGTGTGTTAGTTATTTGAGAATAGTGGCATCTAAGACGTAAAATAGCGGTATATGGAGCTAACATTAAATGTGTACGGGTTATTAAAAAGGCTTTACAGCTAGCACCTATTGGGAAGAATTAAGAGGCAAGACTGGAGAGTGAGTTGACTCAGAAACACGTTTAGTTTTTTTGACCCATATTTCCAGTGTATTGTAAGTACAATAAAATACCTTATAGAGAGAAGCTTTGGTGACTGCAAATGGAGAGTCAGACAGGGAGAGACTAATAGCAGACAGCCTGGCGGAAGCATGTACACCAGAAACTGTATTGTAAGACTACAGTCAGAAAACTGTGGGTCCAGGCGTGCTCCGAGAGCTAGCTGTGAGAATTAAAGGTGCTATCAGAATAACCTTAATCCTTCCCAAGAATGGTGTCGCCCATGACCTAGGGACTTTCCACTTAGACCTGCCTCTTAAAGGGTTCCTGTACCTCTCAGAACCCCACGGTGTGGACTGTACCTCTAACATGGGCCTTGTGGGATAAGCACATTCTAAGCCATAGCATTTTGTGTGTTTGCTATGGTCAGGTACTTGAAAAGATGGAGGCCAGGGGAGAAAATGGACAGTGGTAACATTGGTCAGGAGTAGGGGTCAGATCTCTCAACTGGTGATTTTTTTGTTGCCCTTGGAGTTTGGAATGGGTAGTATTTTATCTATAATATTTTTCCTTCCAGGAAACTCATTTACTAGACTCAGGGAAAAGGTCAAAACCTCTTTTATCATTTGGCTCTCTGCCTGGGAAAGGAAATTGAGCAGCAGCTAGTGATTTGGATACTAAAGACTGAGATAGCGGATTGTGACTTAGTCACTGAGTTCCCTTAAAGCCTCTGCTCATCCGCTGGTGACTGTGGGGAGCGCTGGAAGCAGCAGTTCTTAAAAACTATGGCCCCCGGGTCTTTTTGCCTTATAGTTATGTTTGATGCTATTGGTAATAGTAGCGAGCAGGTGTTTATTGATGACATGTCATCTAGCAGGTACTAAGTGCTTTCCTACAGTATTTCCTTAATCCTTAGTTAGAGGCAGAGGCCATTTTATCCCTTTGAGTTATGAAAAGGTGCTTAAGTTGTGTGACCAGGTCTTCATTCTTTTCTGCAGAAGAAGAAATCAACAACATGAAGATTGAGCTAGAGAAGTATGGAATCCAGATGCCTGCCTTCAGCAAGATCGGGGGCATCCTGGCCAATGAGCTCTCCGTGGACGAGGCTGCGCGTAAGAAACGGGGCTTGCTCAGGGTGGCTGTGCTGTGCTGGGGTCTCGGGCACGAGCAGATTTGCTAGCAAGCTTTGATTTATGGATAGTGTAGGCCCTGCTCTAGTCTATGCTACGGTTGTTTGGAAATAGATTATCGATTTTTATTAAAGACATTTTTATTAAAGGTCCTGCATTTTGGTGCCTTTTGAGGATCTTTCTCTTATGGTATTTACTACATAATTCAGGGTGAACATTTTTTCATAGCAAATATATGTAGCCAGGGTATATTATGAATATTCAGCATGGTGAAAATTCCAGTGGATTTTAGGTGAATCACCTGATGTGTGCAAAGGAGTAGATGACGGATGGAGGGCCAGCTGCCCCTCTAGCCCTGGGCAAGAGGTCTACTATCTCTGTGACGACTGGTCGCAATATCATTTTGTCTGTATAGTGTGTGCCTGTTACCATCTATGATCTCAGTATGCCGTGTCTTGATTTAGTTTCTTTGTTTTTCAGTACATGCTGCTGTTATTGCTATTAATGAAGCTATTGATCGCAGAGTTGCGGCTGACACATTTACGGCTCTAAAGAACCCCAATGCCATGCTTGTCAATCTTGAAGAAGCCCTGACTTCCACCTACCAGGATGTGCTTTACCAGGCCAAGCAGGACAAGATGACAAATGCTAAAAACAGGGTACAAATGCAACATCCTTTTAATTGACTTGTGCTCTTTCGTGTTTGGTAAATCTGCATTTTAGAAGCCATTTTATTGAGATGGAATGTATGCACAGTACAGTTGGCCCATTTTGAGTGTACAGTTGAGTGTTGATAGATGTGTGTTTA
This sequence comes from Rhabdomys pumilio, assembly GCA_030674055.1. Taxonomy (NCBI): domain Eukaryota; kingdom Metazoa; phylum Chordata; class Mammalia; order Rodentia; family Muridae; genus Rhabdomys; species Rhabdomys pumilio. Next base: position 74,524,241 of record JANHMN010000003.1, on the reverse strand, counting down.
TTAACTGTCCTTGCCAAGACTTCCTGCTGCCCACATACCATCAGTCTGCCTCCTCACCCGAACTCCAGGCAGCTACCAGTCTCCGTTTTCTTTTTATGAGACAGGGTTTCTCTCTGTAGCCATGGCTGTCCTGAACTCATTCTGTGACCAGGCTGGCCTTGAACTCAGAAATCTGCCTCTGCCTCCTGAGTGTGGAGGTTAAAGGCAAGAGCCAGTATGCCAGTCCCCAGTCTGTTTTCTTTCTCACTACATTTTACCTTCTAGAAGGTGAAATTTCATAAATGGAATTGCTTAGTTCATAGTCTTCTGGTATTGAACTCTTTTGTCCACTTGTATGTGGTTATTTAACATCGATTTGAATAGTTTTCTTTTGAAAGATGATGTGGTATTGATACAGTCCTTCTCCTTTTGCTTCTCTGGGATGAAGTGTTTTTTCACTATTGTTATAAGCATGTGGAGGTTAGCTGAATGATTCCAGTCAGTAATTGTAGGCCAGCCTGAGCCACAGATGAGACCCTGTCTCAAAAACCAAACATCTGTGGTGCATGCCATTGATCCTGGCACTTGGGAGGCAGACGCAGGTGGGTCTCTGTGAGTTTGAGCCCAGCCAAGTCTACAGAGTGAGTTCCAGGACAGCCAGGGATTCATAGTAAGGCTCTGTTTCAAAGCAAAAGCAAGGGCTGATGAGATGACTAGAACCCATGTTAAAGGTGAGAGGAGTGAACCAACTCCACAGGAGTGTTCTCTGACTGCCACACTACACACCACACCCACCCCTCCATCATACCTGTATACGGCTGTGATAAACAAACAAAGATCCACACACGCTGATTTAGGCCTTGGAGTCAGTGATGTCTTTATTATAGAGCAAGGAATTTAAGCCCAAAGTAAGTGCTGGACAGGCTTGCAAGCAGGTGGTAAGGCCTGTACCTCCAGGGAGAGGCTCCCAGCCTGGTACCCACAGAAGCCCTCTGCTCTCAGGCAAGGATGCCAGTTCAGCCCCCTGACCTTAGTAGGCAGGATGGTTCCTCCAGGGCTTCCTTCCTGGCTCCTGGCTCCACTGTGCAGGGACCCCTTACTGTTTGTACCAAATGGACCTGTGTTTTGTGGTTCTAGGTATAGTCACGTAACTTTGTCACTTACAGAAGATCTGAATTCCATACTTAGACTTGTTCTTGGTTTTGTCATGATGGTGGGGTGAGAGGAAGCACACACATACTTCTCTGGGCTCTTCAAAGACCTGGGCTCATCTCTGCTGTCTTTACTCATCCTCAGACCGAAAACTCTGACAGAGAAAGGGACGTTTATGAGGAGCTGCTCACACAAGCTGAAATCCAAGGGAATGTAAACAAAGTCAATAGTAAGTGTTGCCCCACGTTAGAAATGTAAGGCAGGAGAGTAGCTGGTTCTAAAGACACCCGGGTTACTGTTTTCTTTGTGGTGCTAGGGTTGGAACCCAGGGCAAGCACTGAACCACTGAGTTACATCCTAGCCCCAAAGAAGTTATTTCCCTCCCCCCCCAAGGCTGTTAGTGAGGTGTGTTCTATCATAGTAGGGAGAGCTGGGTGAATTCAGTGGGAACTCCAGAGTGCAAATTTAAAAGATTTTTTTGTTTTTAAGCAAAATTGTCCAAAGCTGTAAATTGTCATGGAAGATCCTTTGTTCTGTGTGTTTTTCACAGTTTGGAAGCTTCATTGGAAAAGACAATATTTTGAGTATTGTAGGCACTGCACATGTGTGGTTCAGTGGGGCAATGTTGGTGCCAAGCCATTCATAGCTGGAAGCTTTTAAGTAGGCCTGGAATGTGGTCGGAGTCTATAGACTGAGGACCAGTCTGCTTGGAGATCCTCCATTTAATAGCATTCAGGTTCTCTGGCTCTAGACTCTTGAGCTCCTGGGCCATGGCAGCCCTAGGACGGGGCTGTTTGCGCAGTCTGGAGCTGAGGTTGTCTGGGGGAAGTAAGATTCTCTAGGCTGTTGTGTTATTGTCAGATGGTTTTAAACCTTTGCTCTCCCCTCAGCATCTTCTGCCCTGGCCAGCATCAGCCTGGCTTTAGAGCAGAGCTGTGCACTGACCCTGCTCAAGGCTCTGCAGTCACCAGCTCTGGGCCTCCGAGGGCTGCAGACCCAGAACATCGACTGGTACATGAAGCAGCTACAGAGTGACCTGCAGCAAAAGAGACAGGTGGGCACGTGGGTGGAGCTGTGGGCTTCCTGACCTCCTGGTTCCATGCTGTGCCCCCAAGTGTGTCTAGTCTTCACTTCCATGCTTTCTCCCAGGTGTCTGTCCCTAACTTCCACGCTGTCCCCCAGGTGTCTGTGTCCCTAGCTTCCATGCTGTGTCCCCCCTGGTATCTAGTCCTTACTTTCATGATGCTGTCCCCACAAGTGTCTGGTCCTCACTTCCATCCTATGTATCCCTCCATGTGTCTGTCCCTCGATTCCAGGCTGTCCCGCAGGCATTTGTGTGGCTATTCCCCAATACAACTATGTTCTTCATCTAGTTTAGGCGCTTTTAATCTCAACTAGCATGCACATTCTCTAAAGCCCCGTTTCCCTTGGAGATCTGTAAATACTCCTTTAAAATACATAATGCCCCTCTCTCCACTGCTCACTCCCAGTCCTCCTCCAAGGAAAATCTCTGTAGGCAACCTCAAGTTTTTCCATTTTTACTTCAGGAAATACTTTAAAAATATTACCCCACACCAGTAGTTTCCTTTGACTGACACTGGAGAATACTTTAAGTGCTGCAAGGTTGGATCTCGTGGGATTGGACGTGTAGGCTTTCCTCTGAGGAACAAATAGAAAAGTCTTCTCTATTTTTGTGTACTACAAAAGATAAAGTATACATCTTACAAATTCCCACATACATCAGTAGGAGTGAGCAGCCACATTAATGCCCTTGTGAGTCCATAAATATTTATAAAACATTTCAGGGTTACACACACACACACACACACACACACACACACACACACACGCATATCAATAGGTACTCTACCCCAGATTTTGGCAAGGGCTTTTGGCTCTCTTCAATGTGGCTGCATTAAGCCTGGAGCTTACTTAAGTTTCCTTGTCCCTTGTGACTGCTGTTAAGAGGACTTTGATTCAGGTCTAGAGGCCTATGCATGAACAATCATCTCATCAGTATCCTTGGCTTTTCCTAGAGTGGGCAGGCTGACCCCCTGCAGAAGGAGGAGGTGCAGGTCGGAGTGGACGCTGCCAACACTGCTGCCCAGCAATACCAACGACGTAAGAGGCCCGCGGCTCCAGCCACAGAAATGTTCAGGGGGAGGGAGGTTGTGGCTTTATGTCATTCAAGGGTCTGAAGTTACATCACCTGCCACCTGAGCCTTCTAGTCATGTTGACAAGCCAAGTGGTTTTGGTGGCAGTAGCATTCTTCTAGTTTTAAAAGCAGAACTAGCGTCCTGGCACATTCATGATGGCTAATAAACCCTTTGGGGTAATTAGGGAAGTGTCTGGAGAAGGCAGCACTGAAAGGGCGGTGAATTTTAGGCATGGAAAAGGAGAGAGCACTCCTGACTGTAGGAGAAAGGAGTTGGGGCAGACAGCGCCACAGGGGAAAGCCGCCACAGGGGAAAGCCGGGTTCAGAGCAGGGGCTACTGAGAATTCTGGTACCTGTTTTGGCTGAGTTTCGATGCAGTTGGAAAGCTTTGAAGGGCGGCCTTACTAGAAGGCTCCTGGGAAAGGAAGGACTGTTTAGCTGGTGTAGTGGTAGCACACGTGACCAATAGTCTTTTCTAGACCCGAGCTGGGTTTTATTGAAGGGCTAAGAGCAAGCACATGTCAAGGTAGCCAGGGAAGGGGGTACAGAGGTGCAAGCTGTGACTGATTGGTGACATGGCCCTCCTCCCCCACCCCCCACCCCCCAGCATGCTCTATCCTGCAGCACTCCTGCTCCTGGACTGTACTGCTCTCAGGTCAGGCACTAGAGAAGCACCAGGCTTTATCTCTTATGACAGAGGAGGAATGCAGGAAAACAAAGGGTGCAGTCCACTGCACACGTGCGGTCCTTCCCTTGAGCATGCTGAGCTGGAGATCCTGGCCAGTTTAGAGAGGCTGAGGGGCCTGGCCTGTGGGTACTGGAGTCAGCCCTGCACAGAGGGCAAAAGTTCTAGGGAACCAAAGGTGCAGACAGCCCTGAAATAAAGTAACTTTCAAAACTTGGGGGTTTGGCTTCTCGGAATGAGGAAGAGGAAGACAGGAAGAACTGCCTCCAGCAGTGGGGCAGATGTTTTCCGAAACTTGGCCCTGCTATGTGAGTACTATATTGTTGGCACAGTCTAGCACTTTCAAGACATAGGGGATTGGTTGCAAACTGAAGAAGCTCTCATATGAAGTGTGTCAGAGGTGCCAGCTTATCAGCTCAGAAGACAGACAGGTAGGGGCGACCACTGGCTTTTAGGTAAGCAGGTCCTTAATGCCTGTAACCTAGATAGCAGAATCAGCCTACAGGAAACCCAAGCACAGTATGAAGACATCTATTTAAATACATATGACCCAGTGCCTACTCTCCCTACGGTCGGTCACCTTGGGCTCCTAAAGCTGCCTTTCAACCACAGACCAGACAGAGCTAGCCCAGCATTGTCCAGCTTGAAATTAGGTATCAGGTAAATCAGTCACTTGCCTGAGAGCAGATACTGGGAGGTAGCACAGGGTACCTGGAATGATGGCCTGCTGCTCTGTACAGCCTCCTGTGCTGTGGGTGGGCTCTGCATATTGAAGTTAGGAAGGATCCTTGCTCATAGAGTCTGGTCTATAGGCTCGGAGTTGGCCAAACAAGAATCCTTATGGTAGGTGGTTTGCAATGTGGGTGCTTGGCTCTCTAGATCTTCGGCTCAGGTGCAATTTCAAGAGGTCTATGTCTGCTCCCATGGCCTCTGCAGCAGTAAAGTCATTCTCTGGCTCTCTGCATTCTGTGCAGGCTTAGCTTTGGGCCTGGCTCCATCTCTGCCCAGCCAGACCCTGTTCTGCTCCTTCTGGAGTCCATGCTCCTCCTGCTGCCACTGTACCCCAACCCCACTTCAGACTGCCACTGCCATCTTCAATGAGGTAGTGGGTGTTTAGAGATGAGTTCCACATCAGGCATCATGACAGATACCAGAGGTACAGAATGGAACTTTATTCTATAAAAAGTGGTACCTCCTAGCCAGACTTGAAAGCCATACCTAGAATTCCAGCAACTCCTGAGGTAGGAGAATTTTTGTGAATAAAGGCAGACTAGGGCTACATAGTGGGTTTTTTTGGAGGGGGTTGGTGGTGGTAAATGGGAGTGTGGGTTTCTAGAGAGATTCAGAAAGTTCAGCAGGCCAAACGTTTCCTGCTCAAACTTGAGGACCAGGATTCTAATTCTCAGGATCTGTGTAAAAACCCAGTGGGCATGACAGCTGCCTTATAATCCCAGTGCATAGTCAGCAAGATGGATAGCCAGAGTAGCCTGAGACAACGGACTGGTTCAGCAAGAGACCTGCCTCAGTATAAGGCATAGAGTGATCAAGGTGCCCAATATCAAAGGCCTCCACACGTCCTGCCACATGCATCTACGTGCGTGTGAACATGCATATATATTCCACAATACTTTTAAAGCAGGTTGTGAGGGGGTGGTGTATGGTGTTTCTGGCCTGGGAGTTGAAAGCACTATTTCTCTGTAGTGGATGAGATTCTGTTCCCAGCACTCCCATGGCCGTTTGCAGGCTTATAGCCTTCTGTAACTCTAGTTGTAGGGGATCTGATACCCACTTCTGGTCTCCATGGACACCAAGCACACACACAGTACATGTACACACATGCAATCAAAACGTCATACACATAACATAACAATAAATCTTTTCAAAAATACAGCCGGGCATGGTGGCACACCCATTTTATCCCAGCACTAGGGAGATAGAAGCAGGTAGATCTCTGAGTTTACAGCCAGCCTGATCAGGGCAACCAAAGCTACATAGTGAGACCCTGTCTCAAAAACAAAACAAGGCACTGTTTCTGCTCAGGGCTCTAAGCCCACTGCATGCTGACCTGTTTTCCCTTCAGGGCTGGCAGCAGTGGCATCAATCAATGCGGCGATCCAGAAGGGCATCGCCGAGAAGACCGTTTTGGAGCTAATGAATCCTGAAGCCCAACTGCCCCAGGTGTATCCATTTGCAGCCGATCTTTATCAGAAGGAGTTGGCCACCCTGCAGCAGCAGAGTCCTGAGGTAAGTTAACTGAGCCTGTATTGTTTGGGAGCAGAATGGAGTGGAAGTGAATTTAATACTCACATCTCTGTGTGCTTGAGTAGAAGCTTTTTCCAGAAACTCAGCTTTCATGTGGAACTCCTAATTCCCTTTTTGTTGGGGAGTGTCCTTCCTCACTTTCTCTCCTGTCCTGCACAGCATAACCTCACCCATCCTGAACTCACTGTTGCTGTGGAGATGCTGTCATCCGTGGCCCTCATCAACAGGGCGCTGGAGTCAGGAGACATGAACACGGTGTGGAAGCAGCTGAGCAGCTCAGTTACAGGCCTTACCAATATTGAGGAAGAAAACTGTCAAAGGTGGGAGCCCAGAGTGTGTGCTCAGGTCCACTGCATGGCGGTTACCTCTGTCTCCTTGTGTATACACCAATTTTCATTCTAGCCTTTATGTCTTCACACTGTGACTTCTAATGTCAGTACATTACAGACACCGTGACATTTTGTTTTTGTTGGTGCTAGGTTTGAATCCCGGCCTTATACATGTTGAAGAGTACCTCTGCCACTGTGTTCCTCTCCAGCTTGGCCCTCTTGTCTGTCTGTCTGTCTTTGGATGGGTCTCCTGGTTTTAGAGTTGGTCTCCTAGAACTTAGAGACTAAGTGGTTTCCTTGTGTGTTTACCTTTTAAGGTCACTCTGCAGTCCCAGAACTTACACCAACACTTCCCATAGTCTAGAACATTTATAATCATTGAATAATCATTCTGAAGTTTTTTTCTTTTTTCATTTATTTATTTATTTATTTATTTATTTTTATTTTGGGCTGGGACAGGTATCTCGATGAGTTGATGAAGCTGAAAGCTCAGGCACATGCAGAGAATAATGAATTTATTACATGGAATGACATCCAGGCGTGTGTGGACCATGTGAACCTCGTGGTCCATGAGGAACATGAGCGTGAGTAACCGCCACATCCTCTCAGAAAACGTTACTTTTAACGATGGGTGACATGGGGCTGGGAAGATGGCTTGGTCAGTAAAGTGCCTGCCCCACAGGCATGAAGACCTGGTGCAGATCCCCACCACCCAGGTAAAAATTGTGTGTGGCAACAAGCATCTGGAACCCCAGCACTGGGGAGAAGGGAGGCAGAGACAAGATACTCCCCGGGAGCTCATCAACCAGCCAGCCTAGTGACTAGGGGAAAAACCTGACATCAACTTCTGACCTGAGTGCATGTCACACATCTGCACATACACCTGCAGCAGGCAGAGATACGGTGCTCACACAAACACACACACACCACAAGAGCAGGTTCTAAATACTACTCCTACAAGGGCTTTTGAGTGAAATATCAAAATACAAATGTTTATGTATTTTACACATATGTTTATATAATTATATAACATTCAACTAGCTAAGGTTGGGTATTGTTTTCAGTACACTTCTTATTGGCTATGTGTCCAGTAAATAAATTTTGGACCAGTAGTGATGGTGAATACCTTTAATCCCAGCACTCAGGAGGCAGTCTAGGTGAATCGCTCAGTGCAAGGCCAGCCTGGCCTATAGAGTGAGTTCCAGGACACATTGCTGCACAGAACAAAACCAAATTCAGACAAATAAACTTTGGGGGAGGTGAATTGAGCATGGTCTGTTATGGCTATAAGAGATAATTATAACTATGTAGCATGTAACTATATAGTATATAACAAGTAGTTCTAACAAGTATATAACACAACCTGCCTGAATTGTGTCATCTGGTACAGGTTGAGGGCACAGTCTTCCACAAGTCCACTTGTGGTCAGACATCAGCTGCCAGTGCAAACTAGGCCTCTCTTCTGAACTAGCTGCATGAGAATTCCCTCTGCCTCCTCAGGTTTAATGGTTTGCTAAAAAGGCTCAAAGAACGCACAGTCGTGTGAGACTCGGGACTACAGTGTGGATATAAAGGGTGTATATCTGGAGGCAAAAGTCAAGAGCCAGGGACTGTGTCTAGGAGGGTTCTGAATGCCAGGCTACTGTGGCCTTGGCATGTGTCACCTTCCTGATTGATAATCACTGACTGGGGACTCATCTGAGCTTTGGGTATCCAGAGTTGACTCTGTTACCTTACAGGTGATTGGTTGAATTACTGACCATGGATCTGGTAGTTATGAAGCTCCATGACTTCTTAGATCCTGCATGGTCAGCCCTACATGAAACAGCTCTGAGGCCCACCGTAGGATGACGCCTCCATTGGCACACCTTCAGGTGTGGTGGGAGGTACCATAAATGCCAGATGCTCTTTAGGATATTCCAGGCTTCCCTTCAGAAACCAGGGCAGAGACCAGCCAAATACTGCAGCACACAGCAGAGTCCTCCCCAAAGGGTGGACCGAGTGGGTGTTTCCAATTTTAATTTCCTGTGAGAAACACTCAACTGATTTGTGGGAGAGATGGAGTGGGATGGAAAGTCCTGTGCTTAGATCTTCAATCTGCCTGTCATTTGTTGTGTAATCCTAGGGAGGAGGTCCCCACACCTCCGATTCATTCAGTAAAAATGATGAACGATTTTGTTTGCACATCTGACAGTTTCTGAGAGCTGTGAAGCCAGTTTCATCTGTCCTCGTCCCTTCCTCAGCCTGTGGTCCTCAGCAGTGCTGGCCCAGGCTTGCATGTCAGCACACAGGAGGCCTGGGCTGGGCAAGACCCTACTTGAGCTTCACAGTGTGACTGAAACGAAAACATGCCCATCACTTTAAAGCTTTTTTTTTTTTTTGGTTTTTCGAGACAGGGTTTCTCTGTGTAGCCCTGGCTGTCTTGGAACTCACTCGGTAGACCAGGCTGGTCTCGAACTCAGAAATTTGCCTGCCTCTGCCTCCCAAGTGCTGGGATTAAAGGCGTGCATCACCACCGCCTGGCTCTTTAAAGCTTTAAAAATGAAACAGAAGAACCTGCATTCCTGTAGGAGTGGATAGGGTGAGGGAGTTTAGATGAAACAAAAATTAAATTATATTTTGAAATACAGTGTTGCTTAATTGTAGTTTGAATCATGATTGCTCTCGGGTGAGTTCACGGAGTTAGCACAGTTCTTGCTGATCTTGAACGTGTGGGCTCACATGATTCTCTTCTGCCAGCCTCTGGAGTAGCTGAGACTCTTGGGTTGATATTTTTCTAACTTCTTTTACTACTACATAGCCTTTTGTCTCTGTGTCCTTAGGGATTTTGGCCATTGGTTTAATTAATGAAGCCCTGGATGAAGGGGACGCTCAGAAGACTCTGCAGGCTTTGCAGATTCCTGCAGCTAAGCTCGAGGGGGTTCTTCCAGAAGTGGCACAGCATTATCAAGACACACTGATCAGAGCAAAGAGAGAAAAGGCCCAGGTGAGCACACACCCCCATCCCCCACACCCCCAACTCCCATCCCCACCCCCTGTTGTTCTGACTCAGCAGTCAGGCTCTGGGAAGAGTGCTGTGCGCTGTGTTACCCTTGTTTCATCTTTGGCCACTAGAGAGACAAAAGCTCCACCTCCTGGGAACTCAGGGTATTTTGCACATTCCTCTCTTGTAGATGTCTCTGTAGCAACCTTCCATTTTAAATTAAATTTAATGTTCTTAATTAGCTTCCAAAGTTGCAGGTTTCTTCATGGAATTTTCTTACTTAGTTTGATTGGCTTTCCCTCCCACCGCTACCTCTCCATCCCCCATTCTGCCTGACGTTGTTCAGGTTAATTGTAATAATTAATTAATAATAGTAATAGTTAATTGTAATAATTGTAATAGAATACGATCCTGAACAAGTCAGATGAAGTATTTGGTTGTATAAACTTTAAGAAGCAAATGTACTGTGTGATGGATGTTTACATTGTATAGCAAGAGTTGTCAGCATCCAGAACTCTCACTCATGTCCCTTGCTGTCCATACCCATCCACTCCCCATTAGTCCCCCACTTTTCCAGTTTTAGACACCACAGTTGACTTGAGTCCCGTATTTAAGCACATCCATATGTTGTGTGCATTCGTGTGGCAGGCCTCTTTTGTCTGACATGCTAGTGACATTCATCCACAGCCCGTTGCTGTGTACAGTCCTGCTGTGTTACGTTTTCTGTTACTGGGAGTTCTAGATTCTTACTTTTGGATTTCTGGGTTGATCCTTCTGTGAGAAGCCTAATCCGTGTCTTTTGTAGATAGATGCATGTAAGTGGTGCTGCTCGGTGCTGGAGTGCTTACCTAGCATGCGTGAGGCCACGTGTCTGCTCTCCAACACCTCAAACAAAACCAAAACACCAATTATGTATAGATTTAGGACAGCCATTAGTGGGTCAGAGGAAGAACATAGAAGCTAAACTTTAGTGGAGAACACCGTAACTCTTGCTTTACAATGCTTTTATTAAGATATAATTCACGGGGCTGGAGAGATGGCTCAGTAGTTAAGAACACTGACTGCTGTTCCAGAAGTCCCGAGTTCAGTTCCTAGCAGCCATGTCATGGCTCACAACCATCTGTAGTAGGATCCAATGACCTCTTCTGGTATGACAGCTACAGTGTACATAAAAAACAAAACAAAGATATAATTCATATACCATGTAACTCAGAATTTAAAAATGCGTGTCAGTGGTTTCCAGTATAATGATAGAATTGTGAAACTCTCACAGTCACTGTTGTGGTATTATCATCCACAGAAGAAACCTGTACCTGTTAGGTGTCCCTCATGGCTCAGTCTCCCCCAGCCCTGGGCAACCATCAGTCTCCTGTTGTATGGATTTTGAATTCAGAACACTTCATATAGATAGAATCATGCGATATATTGGCCTTTGTGATTGGCTTCATTTAACTTTGTCCAGATTGTAGCCTGTGAGTGGCATCTGAAGCATTTCCTTTGCTGTGGAAGAGAGGGGGTAGGGTAGCTACAGGGAGCCTCGTGGAGCATCATGGTGCCTGCACTGCACTTCGGGTAGAAATTGTTTTTTTTTTTTTTTAGGCATTTGTTAGCTTCCAAGTCCTATAAACCATCTAGGGAATAGTGTTAAAAATAGTTATTGAATTCTAAATTTAGCAAGCACAAAATTGTAATTTAAATTTAGTCTGTAGCTGGGTGTGGTGGCATGTGGTCAGGAAAACATGGTCGCTCTCTCAGCTACACAGTTCAAGGCTAGCTTGGGCTCCATGAGACTCTGTCTCAAAAATTGAAAACAGTCAAAAACCCACACAAAATATTTAGCATGCACTTTTCTCGGTGCCGTCTTTGTGTCTGTGGTGATCATAGGACTTAGAGAAATTTACCAGAGAAGCCATCTCCTGAGCCCTTATTCTGTTGTCTACCCTCTGTTGCTGGCAAGTATCCGTCCCTTTGAAGGAGCTGGGCTGTTAGAAGTCACCCTGCTGGAGTGCTCACTCCTCTCTCCCGCTTTTCTTCACTCTGTTTTCTTGTTAATTTTCTGACGAGCATCAGAACTGACCTGCCTTCAGGTTGATTTCTCCCCCTGCTACACAACCAAATCTGTTTTAGTTATTGTACTTTGTTGTGTTTAAGAATGTGGTGGTTTCTCTTTGTTGATGCTGCTGGTGTCTGACTCCATCCCCACTTATTCTTTAACGGACGTGAAATAGCTGATCTTTGCCCTCAGGCGCAGCTTGAGGCTCTTCAGCGGTAGCCCCTGTTGTGGGAGAGTTTGTATTTGTCTGTCCAGTCCCTGCGTGCTTTATTTTTGTTGTTGCTGTATGTTTTATTTGGCAAACATTCTGCAGATAATGTGTTAACTCCAGAAATCAGATTCCTGCTCTCATACATCACTTTAGTGTTTTAGGGGTTTTGCTGAGATGGGGGCTCGCTTCAGTTCCTGAGATTGCAGGTGCTTGCAGCTGTTCAGTGGCTTTTCTGAATTAATTGTGTGAACTGTCTTTGTCATGTACATACACGAAAATCTCCCTAATCAGCTTGTGATTCACTAACAATTGGAGAGGTGTCCTTGAATCCCTAAATCTGTAAAGCCTTTCTGCCCTGCTGAGGGCCCTTTGTGCCCTTTGAGGGCCCTTTGTGCTTTCAGCCCAGTAGGCAGTTTACAGCTGTATGGCTTTCCCTCCAAGCTTGGTCAGACCCTCAAGCTTAGAACTTTAGATTTTATTGAAGTATAATTTGCAGGCCATATAATTCATCATTATAAAGTGTGTGTCATTGTCTGTACTATATTCACAATCACTTTTAGAAGAGTCTCTGCATCCCCACATGTACCAGGTGTGGCCTTCTCGATTCCCTTCCAGGAATGGGTCACGATTTCACAGTTTTCTTTAAATACCTCTTCTCCAGACTTTCCTTCTAAGTTTCTTGGTTAGTGTTGTTGTTGTTGTTGTTAAGACTGTTATTTATCAACCCAGGAGCATCAGTGTTGCTAAACAACTGGGGTAAGGCCCTGGTCACATTCAGTGAGGATAAAGGATGAGGGCAAGCACTGGTGACCTCCCAGGGAGCACCAAATAGATTGTGGAGAGATGCAGAGCTCACATTCTCACTCAGTGGGACATGCCTTTGTGTTGTAGAGTGAAAAATTATAAAGTCCATTTTATAAAATATACACTCACTAGTTCCAAGAAGGTGGGACTGAAATCTTACATTCACTTAATCTTCACTGCCCTGGGATACATCCCGGGAAGAGTATTAACATTCCTCAAGCCTCAGGGAAAAGAACCCACCTGTGGGTGGGGAAGGCCCAAAGCAGGAAGACACATTCCTGACCAAAAAAGATGTAAGTCATCTAGGTGGGGCTGGGAAGCTAGTAGTACCATGATGACAGGGCGAGTGACAGGGTAACAACTGAGAAATAGTTGGGCAGAGTGACAAGGCAACAACTGAGAAATAGTTGAACAAGTGACATGACAAGACCACATTTTTGTGAGAAATAGGTGTGCAGAGTGCTTTCCACATGATCCTGTATCATTTAGGTTTGGGCTCCTCTGGAATGTTCCACTATTTTTATGTTATGTATCCTTGACAACCCCTCACCCCCTCCTCACTCCCCTGGTTTGTGGTTTTCCTCTTTAAAAGGCCCCTTAGCCCGCCACTCGAGGTCAAACTGTACTCCTGCGCGAGTGTGCAGTTTGACCGCTGGCTGCCAGCTCTCTTCCCCAATAAACCTCTGCTGATTGCATCCAGATATGGTGTCTTGAGATTTTTGGGTGGCCGCAACTTCCCGAGACTTGAGTGAGGGTCTCCCGAGTTTGAGGATCTTCAGTGTCAGCTCTAACTGCTGCAAGCCTTCCTTCATCTCCTAAGTTTAGAAAAGCTAACCGTTGCCATTTTTAGGCACTATTTTGTTGCATTTATAGTGAGAAGTTTCTTAGAGGTCGTCCCTAGTCTGCCATTTCATTCTCACTTGAAATTGGTGCCTGTGGAGCACTTACTAAGACTTGAATTATCAGTCCCTGGGTAGTTGAGTCTGAATGCCCAAGATGAGAATCATTTTAATATTATGTACATGAGTGACTTTTAAAACTCTCTTCCTGTCTACACAGACTTGCTTGCCTGTAAACCACCAGGAACCAGTGCTAGCGTATCCTAAGCCAATTTCTATTCATTCTCTTGCCTTTCATACCTTAGCTCCATTGTTTGGTTCTTTTGTGTGAGGATTAAACGTGAAAGAAAGGTTAACCACAGCTCTTGTTTTAGCCTGCATGTGGCAGTGAGGGACAGGACTGTGAATAGTCAGAACTCTGGCCAGCTCTCTCCCAGTAGGGGAAGGCTGTGTTCAACCTCCCAACTCTGCTGATCGCTGATTCTGCTTGAAATCCATGTGAGATCTGCCTAACAGTGAACCAACAATGGCTGGATTCCAGCCCATGCAAGTGTCTCCGCTTTGGTCGGTAGGGCTTGTGGACAGCTTCTCTTGCAGGCTAGGACCATCTGCCCTGTGCCTCTGACTTCTCAGCTCTTGAAGTCACAGCATGTGTAACATGAACACATAAGGAAAAAATATTTGAAGGGAGACAAGAGACCAGCAAAGGGGGCATCAGAGAGGATGGGATGAGTAATAAAATGGTATATGCATCAAAGTCTCATATTGAAACCCTTATATGTTAGCTTAAGGAAAAATAAACTATAGCAAGAGTGAAACAAGCCAGTTCCAGTCCATCACCTCTGACCCCAGGAATCAGCTCGGACTGCACAGCTTTTCTGGCTATCTTGTCACCATTTATCAGAATCCTTGTGTGTGAACATGTGTTTAGTTTACAGCAGGCAATTGAAAATGAAAGGCTTAACCAGGACATGGTAGCCCACACCTCTAATCCTAACATTTGGGAGGCAGAGGCAGGTGGATCTCTCTGAATTTGAGGACAGCCTGGTCTACAGAGTAAGTTCCAGGACAGCCTGGGCTATGTCGAGAGACCCTGTCTGAAAAAGAAAAGGAAACAAACAACAACAACAAAACCCAACACAAATAACAATTAAAAAAAAAAAAAACCAGAAAGGTTTAGACTATGATCTAGTGACACCTGCAGTGACAGTAACTCCCAGTTTTAAATATGAGAATTAAAAGGATCTGGTTACATAAGACACGACAGTCTTGAAAGCGTTAGTTGTAGTGAGAACTTGAGGTGCTTCTGTTTGTCAGGGCCAAAGGAGGCTTTCTGGACCGAGTGTATTCATACACACATTCTGGCCTTTGTCATACTGTGCAAGTCCCTGGATCCCTTCCCAGGGGGCCTGCTCCTCCACTGCTGTCAGCTTCCCGGACAGTTTGATTCTCTTCATCCATCCATTGCTTGCATCCGAGCCGTTTCCTGTTTAACTTAGGGCAGGAGTTTTGATGCCTGGTTCTTTTCACTCACATAATCGATGGCTCATTTCTTCTATAGCCGAGTCCCAGAAGGTCCTCATCACTCATACTCTGGTGGTCACCATGGCTTTATTATTGTTTTGCTTTCAATCATACATAGGAAACGCAGGATGAGTCAGCTGTCTTATGGTTGGATGAAATTCAAGGTGGAATCTGTCAGTCCAACAAAGACACCCAAGAAGCACAGAGGTGTAAGTATCTGTGTGTCCGTTGTCTTGCTCGTGTGTGGGTGGAGGGTGAGGATGACAGGTGCCTTAGGTCTGCTGGGCAAGGCAGGTGGCTGGGTATGCTTGGGTGAAGTCATGTGAATGTAGACACCTCCTAAACTGCTCCACTAATAATTCTCTTCTGAGACAGTTGCCTTAGGAATCTTTGCCATCAATGAAGCAGTAGACAGTGGTGATGTTGGCAGAACCCTGAGTGCCCTTCGTTCTCCCGACGTTGGCTTATATGGAGTGATCCCCGAATGTGGGGAAACGTACCAGAGTGACCTTACTGAAGCCAAGAAGAAAAGACTAGCAGCAGGTGGGTCCTGGGGAGGTACATATGTCCATGAGTTTAGCACTTAAGCATATGAGGAGACACAGATATTTAGTGTGGATAAACAGTATTTAGGCTCACTTTGCAAGAAATAGTCCTCAACTCTGAACACTTGTAGACAGCTGTGTGAACTAGACCAATTTTATGAGAGTGTGGAAAGGATCTGAGATACTTGGCTGTGTGTCTTTCCTAGGATGCCCGAAGCTCTGACTATCTGAGTCTGTGGACAGTTGAAAGAAGTTCATAGCAGAGAAGGCGTTGTAGCTCTCATTCCTGAACTGGAGGGTGGATGGCCCATCTTTTCTGGACAGTTTTCTGGCTGCAGGATTTAGGCAGAGGAATTGTAAGAAGAGTTTGGTTGGTTTTGTAATGTGACCTCCTAGGCGATTCTTTTTTATAGTATGACACGCATGACATAGACTAGACAGTACTTAGCCACAGTTCAGTGGACACATGAGATGAGTTGGATCCAAGGAACAGGTTTTGGAAAATGTTTAGGTTCTCAAAGCTGACTATAGACTAATCCTTGGGTGTTGGCTGTATCAGTGAAGGGGCATGGCTCTGGGTTACCGTCTTTCCTCCTCTATTTTCTACCAGGAGACAATAGCAGCAAGTGGGTGAAGCACTGGGTGAAAGGCGGGTACTATTACTACCACAATCTGGAGACGCAAGCAGGAGGATGGGCGGAGCCCCCAGACTTTGTGCAGAATTCTGTACAGCTTTCTCGAGAGGAGATCCAGGTAAGCCACCTTTCTTCACATAAGAAAGATCTGAGAGAAAGTGCTTCAGGGTTACTCTAGGTTCAGAGGAGAAATACTTGTGGCCAGTAGTACTGGACTCAAATGTAGACTGTGCAATGAATTATTTTGGAATAATCATGTTTTAGTGGTTTGGGAGGTGATGAAGTCTGAAACTGAAAACATGTCAATTGTACAATTCAGTGAGTTTCACTGTATGGTTATTAAAGAAAACTTGGTTGACCCATTGCTCTGTCTCCGAGCTTTTCAGTATTGAGAAAATGTGATGCTTAGAATGTAGGCAGTGAGTGCAGGCAAAGACAGGGGGCTCTAGCACATGGAGATGTTAGGGGAAGTTTAATTCTGTCCTGGAGGAAAGCAAACTAAGTGACACTTTAAACAGGTGAATAAAGAGGAAAGAATGTTTGGGACAGAAAGGGGAAAGTCACTGAGGGTGGAAAAGTCACTGAGGGTGGAAAAACCCAGACCTTGTACGGAAAGAAACACATGCTGCTGACTGCTGTGTGAAGCCGCAGCCGGAGAGACCAATGCTGGGCTGAGGACTGGAGAAGCTCCCTAACCTCCTTAGGCACAGCCAGGCCTAGACAGTGCTTTGCATGTGGGTCCAAGAACTGACTCACAGGACTGGAGTGATGGTCGTCCTCTCTGACTTTTAGCACATGACCTAATCTCCTACTCCTCTAAAGCCAGTGGCTGGCAAGTACTGCACCCCGACTTTGCACTGCCATCTTACGGGACACCTAGCCTTCATCATGTGCCCTCAGGAGGGAAGTCTCTCCCTGGCATGGTATTGCCTAATGTCTGTTATCATCCTCTCTGGTTCCTGTAAGACTTGACTCCTCATAGTTTCTGTTATTATACTTGTCTGAATTTCAAGTGCTGGGTGTGGAGGCTGATCCCGCGGGTCTAAGGCAGAGCTTGGGAGGCCACATTTCTAACCAGTTCCTAGGCAGTGTTGCTGCTGCTACTCTAGAGACTGCTTGTAAGGATTGGCCCACATTCAGATCATGTCTACCTTACCCAAAAACAAAGAAGGAAAGGAGACCAGCCAACCACCAACCAGAATTCCAGTTCTGTGAAGGCAGAAACAGGCAGAACTCTGTGCATCCGAGGCCAGTTGGTCTACATAGTGAGTTCTAGAACATCCAAGGAGACAGAGAGAGAGACCCTGTCTTTTAAAAAAGAAAAAAGAAGGCAAAGCCTATAGGGTTTCTCTGATTTGACCTAACCCGCATTCACACCCTGTCTTAAGTGCCTTGAAAGTTAGGCTGCCCCCAGTTCTCTCTCTGTTGCCATCCATTTGTTAGCTCCCAACAGAAAGCTTTTCGCCTGGCATCTTTAGTGAAAATGCCTTCCTTAGTATCTGGCAACAGTCTTTGAATTGTCAGATGCTTTTAGGAAGTCTCTGCAAAACCCTCCATGCAGTTCTCTCCATACCTCCTGTCTCTGATACCCTTTCAGAATCTCTCTTGCTGCCTCGTCTCTGCATCTGCCTGCTTTGGCTGCCGGCCCTCTATCACTTCCTCACCTTACCAGGCTCATAAACGATTAGAGAGAACACTGTCAGACACCAAGTCCAACACTACCATGATCTCATTCAGGCCTGTGGATCCTGTGTGCTGTGACCTGAGATCCGTGCCTCCATATCTTAGTCTTTCCTACACCATCAAGTTGATCTTCTGTCCAGAAGCCCAGATACCTCAGACAGCACGGCAGAATAATAGAAACTGAAATAAGAGGTTAGAGGCTTGTGACATTTTGTTTTGTCCCTCTTACAGAAGGTAATTATGGACTTCAGCCATTTAGGGAGGGTGTGGCCTCAGGACATCAGATCTCCAGGAGCCTTTGGGCTTGGTGCTCTTTCATTCTTAAAAGATTCTCAAGGACAGCTTGGAATGTTCACTGTCAGAGTAGGTTCCAGGCAGGAAGCTGAGAGAAAAAGGAAAGCAACAGGGTGTGCTCTATGCTCTCCTCTGTGAGCTTTCCCAAAGCACTTACCAGAATGAGATTTGGGTGTGCATGCTAGGGCCCCAAAAACCCATCTCTAATACTGAGGAAAGAAAGGACGGGCATATTGGAGATAATGAGATAAGTGGACATTCCTAAACATTGTCCCAGCTCCTGCCTCATTCAAGCCCAGATCTTCTTACCGGGGCACAGTAGTAGCATTCTAATTCACCTCATTCTACTCGCCTCACAACTCTTTTCCAGCATGCTTGTGTGTGCACACGTCTGCATATGTAATCCTATAATCTACACATATAACATATATATAAAATGTATATAACCTATAATTGCAGTACTTGGGAGTTTAAAGCAGAATAGGAGTTAAAAACTAGCTCAGGCCACATACCAAGATCCATCTCAAAAACAAAATAAAAATAACTGTGTGTGTGTGTGTGTGTGTGTGTGTGTGTGAGAGAGAGAGAGAGAGAGAGAGAGAGAGAGAGAGAGAGAAAGGGGTGTGTTTGTATGTCAGCAGATGGCACACATCTTTCTCTAGTCTGTTAGCTGTTCTGCCAATAGTGTTTTCTTTTCTTTCAAATATTTATTTATATGTATGTATATGAGTACTCTATCTGCATGCCAAAAGAGGGCATCAGATCCCAGGATAGATAGTTATGAACCATGAGATTGCTGGGAGTAGAATTCAAGACCTCTTGAAGATCAGATAGTACTCTAACCTGCTGAGCCATCTCTCCAGCCTGGTGCTGTTTTTCTAAAAATAAATCTGATTATTTTATTCCTCTGTTTGAACGTTTTCCTGTTGTCCATCACCTGTAGTAACAATGGAAGCCCTCTGGGCTGCTGAGCTGTGTGCATTGGGGGGTATCCTGCATACTTTACTTCCGGGTTTTTCACTAGCGCCATGTGCCAGTAAGGATGGGGGTCACGGATACAGGAATAAGGAATGAGTTAAAGGCCTAGCTTTTAATTACTTCATTATTAATGAACAAATCAGCCTGGCCCTGGGAGCCACGGCTGAGGTCTTCATGCCCAATACTCAACTGAAGATCGGCTGTAGGTGGAAGGAGAGTGAAGTCAGTTGTGTGCTCTGATGGCACTTCGTCCGTTCTCCTGTCCCTGAGTGTGACCAAATGCTTTTTCAGAGCTCCATCTCTGGAGTGACCGCTGCATATAACCGAGAACAACTTTGGCTAGCCAACGAAGGCTTGATCACCAAGCTGCAAGCCTGCTGCCGTGGGTACCTCGTTCGACAGGAATTCCGATCCCGGATGAACTTTCTGAAGAAACAGATCCCCGCCATCACCTGCATTCAGGTACTTCACACAGGGAGCAGGCCTCTAGAGCAGGAGGAATAAACTGTCGCTATAAAACTGATTGTGTGAGTGTCTTTCTTGTGACCTCTTTGCTCATCTTTGGATGGTTGCCTCCTGTTTGTGATATTACATTATTGTGCTTTGGTAGCAGGAGGCATTAGGGAGTGCCATGTCTGTGGGTAATACTTGCACCTCTATAGTACATACGATAGTGATATAGTGTAGTCACAATAAATAAAATAATAGTGCTTCAGGAACAGTAATAGAAAAATTGAATTAGGAATTTTGGCTTCATTGTTGCTAGACACCATGGGACTCTGAAGTTTCCTTATCTGTGAAATGGGTACACTACGGTGTATCTCCCTCACCTGGCAACAGTAATGATGACAAAGAAGTGAGTCATGTGACTCACCTCAAGATGTGACAAGTGCAGGCTAGGAGTGTAGCTCAGTGCAGAGCACATGCGGAGTGTACACAAAGCCAGACATTAGGTCCCCAGCACCAAAGCCCCCAAACAAAACTGTGTGTACTGTTGTATCGATGTCGGAGAACAGCCGTTGTGATCTGAGGGAGGCGTGGTCTGTGCCTGGTAGAGGGAGGGCCTTCTTCCCTCTCGTACTTGGAGAATAGCAAGCTGAGGGTTTTGTTTGTTTCTTTGTTTTAACTTCCACTGATTCTTTGAAAATAATGCCATGTGTACTGTGTGGTGCCTTTAGTCACAGTGGAGAGGATACAAACAGAAGAAGGCATATCAAGATCGGCTGGCTTACCTGCACTCCCATAAAGATGAAGTTGTCAAGGTATGGTAGCCCAGCAGGGTTCGTCCATGTGGGGTGCAAGCATGGTGTGTTGGAGAGACCCCTCTAAGTCCCAGAATCCCTCTTGCACAGATTCAGTCCCTTGCCAGGATGCATCAAGCTAGAAAGCGCTATAGAGACCGCCTACAGTACTTCCGAGACCACGTAAGTAGCCTTCGTACAGCGGGCTGCTCAGGCGGCTCCTTCTGTGTGTTTGACAGACAGATGAGTAAAAATGTCTTCTTTGCTCCTTAGATAAATGACATTATCAAAATCCAGGCTTTCATTCGGGCGAACAAAGCTCGTGATGACTACAAGACTCTCAGTGAGTAACCATGGCTCAGCGGTGAGGAGCTGAGGCAGTGCTTGGGAGCCCTCAGGTCCTGGGCACTCTCCACGGAGCTCTTTGGTTGTCCTGAAGGCAAGGCCTGGGGGAAGGGTGCCTCTGTGATTCAAGCGGCTAGATGTCTCCCTGCTTGCCGAGGTAGCCCCTGTGGTAACCCAACAATAACAGGACTAAGGAACTGCACTTGGCGGTTGTCTGAGCACATTCAAACCTGAGAATTAATATCTCGTGTATTGTGTACTAGAGCTTTAAGACAGTACTGACTTTCCTCAGACAGACCTGGGAGGCTTTCTGGTTACTCGGGTCTTTGTCTGATCCATATTTTCTCTGTCAGTCAATGCTGAGGATCCGCCTATGATTGTGGTCCGAAAGTTTGTCCACCTCCTGGACCAAAGTGATCAGGACTTTCAGGAGGAGCTTGATCTTATGAAGATGCGGGAGGAGGTCATCACCCTCATCCGTTCCAACCAGCAGCTGGAGAATGACCTCAACCTCATGGATATCAAGATCGGACTGCTAGTGAAGAACAAGATCACACTGCAGGTATGGACGGGGTCTCCCCCCTCTTCCTAGCAGGGAGTGTGGAGTCCAGCCTTGTCTAACAGGGAGTGTGAATGCTGACTTTCTTCTGAGATAACCCTTTTCTAATTACAATGACTCTCATTTTCTGTTCTTCATTTTTGCCTACTTAGAGACTAAGACTCCATTTCCAGATGTTTTGGTTCAATGAATCATTTCTGTCTATTATCTGCACTTTTATTATAGATAACATCTCAGCCATGCCCGACTATACTGAGGTCAAGTTTGTTTAGGCCAAGGTCTCTAACTGCTAAGCTCCGGTATCATCCTATCCCCATGGCTAGCACTGCACTCACCACTGTGCCCAGCTGACTGTGTTTCCAGAATTATGTTTTGGGTGATTTTTGTCCTTTAGGGTTTTAAACTTTAGATATTTCGAGTTTAGGCTAATCATTTATTATGTAATTTATTTGGAGGTTGGACACATGTAGACATCACAGGACAAGTTGCAACTTGTTTTCTTCTAACATATGATACAGCCCTGGAGATCAAACTCAGGATGCCAGGCTTGGCAGCAGGTGCCACTCCCTACCAAGCCTCTCCCCAGCCTCTCCCCACCCCCATTTATTTATTATTTTATAAGTATATATATATTTTTAACCTTCTGGCTATACATTTGTTTATTCATTCTGGGCAATATTGGAAATTGACCCAAGGCTTCACACATACTAGGCTGAGCTACTAAGCCAACCGCCCCCCAGTTGCCTCTTACCCAGCTTTGTGTAAATTTTATTTAGTGGCAGTGTCTTGATACATTGTCCACATACAAGTGCCATCATGCACAGCTAGAAAGTATGTTTATGTGTTTATTGTGATGTTAGACCTGAAGCCAGGGCATTAGACATGCTGGTTGAGTGTTCTGCCCCTGAGCTGTAAGTCTGTCCCTTAAGATATGTATGCCCTTATTGGTGGCATACTTGAAGGCATGGATTTCCCTCACAGATTGCATAAACTAGGCATGGTGTTACATGCCTTCAATCCTTGCACTTGAAATGGAAGCAGGAAGACCAGAAGTTCAAGGTCACCTTTAGCCACAGAGTAAGTTGAAGGCCAGCATAGGGAACATGAGATGCATCCCCCCTTCTTTTTTCAAAGAGTCATGGTTTTAAGGTCAACTCCTAGAAATTGATTTCCTCATTACACGGACATTTCCTCCTCTGATCCCATGGGGAAATCCATGGCTTGGGTTCCTCACATCGAGGTGGCAGTAGGAGGTTGAATTCTGGAAAACAGGGTGAGATCGGCTGTGTGGTGGGATTGGCCAGCATGGCACACGCCGCTGTACAGGTGCACGCATGCTTCCTCACGACGCCGGCCGTCTCTGCTCCGCCAGCCCTGTGATCAGTGTGTTGGGTTTTGTTTCTAGGATGTGGTTTCCCATAGTAAAAAACTTACCAAAAAAAATAAGGAACAGCTGTCCGACATGATGATGATAAACAAACAGAAGGGCGGGCTCAAGGCTCTGAGCAAGGAGAAGAGGGAGAAGCTGGAAGCCTATCAGCATCTCTTCTATCTGCTACAGGCAAGTGGCACCTGGGGTCGCCTGTGCACACCCTGGTAGATTTACTTCTCTCGGGGAAACCATCCGACGGATCCCAAGACTCTAGGAGTCTTGCCTGGTTTCCACTGAGGGATATGGGGAGTGGGGCTGTCTTGTTTTCCTTCTGTATATTACAATCCTTGAAGTTTTACAAAGCATAAGCTTGGGAGGGGTAAGTTCAGGAGGCCTCGACCCTAGACAAAGAGCTACAGGCAACTAGGAATGCTGAGAGCTAGAGAGGTGGTCTTCCCCGGGGAGAGCACACCAACTGGTTATCCAGGACCAAAGGGTCAGCCTGAAAACATACACACAAGTAACATTATACAGACTGAGCAGGTCGTAATTATACATTTATATATCAACAATTAAAGAAAGAGAGGCCATGTGTTTGAGAGAGCAAGGGTGGGTATTTAGGAGGCATTGTGGGAAGAAACGGAAGGGAAAAATAATAAAATTATACTTTCAAAATTAATATTTAAAAAAGCACGAATGAAAAGACAAATCGGCCTTTATATTATCTAGAAGTTTCTGATGTGTTGGTTTCATTGCAGACCAACCCTACCTATCTGGCCAAGCTGATCTTTCAGATGCCGCAGAACAAGTCCACCAAGTTCATGGACTCTGTGATCTTCACGCTGTACAACTACGCATCCAACCAGCGGGAAGAGTACCTGCTGCTGCGTCTCTTCCAGACGGCACTCCAGGAGGAGATCAAGTAAGGACGGGGTGGGCCACGAGAGGTGCTCGTAGTTCAGACTTGGATGTCCTTTGTCTTTCCTTGATCTCAATGTGTGAGAAATATTGTTTTTAAAAGCATGTACTTTACAAATAGCTAGCATAAAGTGTTGTTAACTGCCTAGCATACCTGTGCACTCCTGAAATCCCAGCATTCTAGAGGTTGGGCAGGAGGTTGATAGTTAACAGGATTAATGCCCAGAACAGGTCTTCACCCGAGGCCTTCCAAGGTGTCTTAGCTAAGGTTTTACTGCTGTGAACAGACACCATGACCAAGGCAACTCTTATAAAGAACAACATTTAACTGGGGCTGGCTTACAGGTTCTAAGGTTCAGTGCATGATCATCATGGTGGCGAGTATGGCAGCATCCAGGCTGATATGGTGTTGGAGCTGAGAGTTCTACATCTTGTTCTGAAGGCAAACAGAAGACCGCTCATAGGCAGCTAGGAGGAGGGTCTCAAAGCCCACTCCCACAGTGACATACTTCCTCCAACAAGGCCATATCTCCTACTAGTGCCACTCCCTAGGCCAAGCATATTCACACCACCACACAAAGCATTACTGTGTCTAGTGTGGTCATCTATCCGTCTCTGTCTAGGTTTCCACTCATCGAGAGGCACGAAAGACCTTTTAATTCTGCAACTGAACTAAATAGTAGCTAAGTCTCAGCAATTATTACTGTAGCATAGTTATTACAGTTAGGAGTGACTCTTGAGAGAGAGCCAGGAGGGCCTGGCAAGATGGCTCAGTGGGAAAAAAATGCTTGCTACCAAGCCTGATGACTTGAGTTCAACCCACAGACAGACCACATGGTAGAAAGAACTGACTCATTCTCTGACCCTCACATACATTCTAGATAAATAACTATACATAATTTTTAAAAGACAGAAAGAGTGGGCTAGTATGGTTGCTCCACCTGTAATCCCAGCATTCAGGAGGCCAAGGCAGGAAAATCATAGACCCTGTCCCAAACAAAACACAAAAAGTATTGTCGGAAGACAGTGGCAGAGGCAGGAGGATTAGGAGTTTGAGGTCAGCCTTAGCAACATAGAGAGACTTTATGTCAGGGGGAAAATTATTTGACGGTACTGGTCCTGATGTGAAGTTCCAACCATGATTCCTGTACCTCAGTGAGCAGCTACCAGAATGTTCTGTAAATGCTGGGAAATGCTTCCAGAGGAAGACTTAACCTGTTTTCCATAAGAAAATCGATAGGTCGATAGATTCTGAGATAGTTTAAACTTAATTTGTGTTTGGCATCTCATAGGTCAAAGGTGGATCAGATTCAAGAAATCGTGACAGGAAACCCTACGGTTATTAAGATGGTTGTAAGTTTCAACCGTGGTGCCCGGGGCCAGAATGCCCTCCGGCAGATCTTGGCCCCTGTTGTGAAGGAAATTATGGATGACAAGTCTCTCAACATCAAAACGGACCCTGTGGATATATACAAGTCTTGGGTTAATCAGATGGAGTCTCAGACTGGAGAGGCCAGGTATGGTGGTCACAGCCCCTTTCTTTTGTGTGCTTGCTGTTTTTTGTATCTTTTTTTTTTTTTTAATGGCAGTTACTTTTGATTTACAAAGTAATGATTTTTCAAATAACATTTCCTACCAGACATGGTGGCACATGTTTGTAACCTCAGCACTTAGGGTCTAGAGGCAGAAAGATTAGTCTTAGCTACATAGTGAGTTTTGGGCCAGCATAGACGACAAAGAAAACACACACACACACACACACACACACACACACACACACATACACACACACACTTTTCCTTTGAGAACTATGCTACAGGTTATTAAATTGATAATCACCTGTTTAGCAAATACTTACTGAGTGTTGTTTGCTATATATTAGCACTGTTAGATACATATAAGGTAAAATATAACAGTGAACGAGGCATGGAAAACATAGCTCAGCAGGTAAAGCTCTTCCTGTGTGATTCTGGAGAGCTGAATTTCATCTTCAGAGTCCATGTAAACATGGAGAGAACCAACTCCACGTGTGCTTTGTGCCACACACCTCCAATAATAATAATAATAATAATAATAATAATAATAATAATAATAATAA
>JANHMN010000003.1:74411052-74498585 GCA_030674055.1 Rhabdomys pumilio | reverse complement strand
AATAATAATAATAATAATAATAATAATAATAATAATAATAATAATAATAATCCACTTGTGCTTTGTGCCACACACCTCCAATAATAATAATAATAATAATAATAATAATAATAACAACAACAACAACAACAGCAACTATAATAGTGAATGAAACAGACTTACCACCTTACCCCTTCATAGCTTATTGGGACAGAGACAACAAACAGGTAAATAAAAATTACACCCAAGGAAAGGTTTTTAAAACCAGAGCGAGCACTAATGCTGGCAGGCAGTTAGGAAAAACCATCTGCCGAGGTGGGACTTCTTTTAGCTGGACCTAAAAGACAGAAGGTAAGTGCCAGGTGCAGAGTGTGCATGACTGAACCCCTGCCGTGGAGAGCCTAGCACCTGAGAAGACCCGCTGTAACCCTAGCAGTTGAACGGGAAGGGCTACACATTTGAGATCAGGAGGAAAGGGTGTGGGGTGGATGGTGATCTGTGCCTGGGGAGAACTTAGCCAAATGAGTGCATTAGTGATGGGAGATGAGTCTGCCAGAGTAAATGCTGTCCACCACAGACAGACAGAAAGCAAAACCTGTCAGTCAGATTTGGGTAAAGCTGGGAAAGGAAAGTGCAGAGAGCCCTCCTGCTGCTTTGCTTCTACTCACGTGGGTGAGGACCCAGGACAAGTTGCGCTCAGTTCAGTCTCTGGTGTCTGACTAGGGCTGGTTAGATGGCAGGAAGCTCACTCGTGCTTGGTCAGGCAGCTTTTCGTACCATTTGCCATTCGGCCTGCTTGCCTGGCATGGTGGTGCATGTGTGTAAAGCCAGCTCCGTGGAGGATGAGGCAGCTATTCAGGGTTAGCTACAGAGTGAGACCTATCTCAGCCAAACCAAACTAACCAAAAAATGTGTCACTGGACATCGTGAAAACTTTTCTTGTCTTGTCTTCTTCTCATGCTGGGAATTGAGCCGCTCAGCTCAGCTCTACCGCCTGCCTCCACTCGCTCCACCTTTGTTTGTCTGGGAAGTGTGGCCTGTCACCCAGGCCATTCTTAGATAGCAGCCCCATGAATACTGCTCAGGGTCACTAAGTTATTTCCTTAGATGATCAATGAGTCATTCAGTCATTTACAAATCAGAATTCTACTGGCCAGTTCAGTGTTTTTTTCTTGTTGGTGTGTGTATGAAACTAGTGTTTCCTGATTTTCATAAAATGGAAATTGGATGCTTTTTTAGTACCAGTACCTATGGGGTGTGTGAAGCCGCCCTGCATATAAGCATCATGGGTCCCCAGCCTTTCCCTTCTACTTAGCCTCCCAACACCATACTTTATTATAAACTACAAATCCTGGATCTCATTCAGCATGCTATGACAGTCATGTCCCTGTCTGCTTAGCTTACCATGGTGACTATAACCAGCTCGCCACACGCTGGTAGCTGAAGCAGATGAAATTTAATCTATCAAAATTCTTGAAGTAGAAATCTCCGGGCTCAATCAAGATGCTAGCAGGGAACATGTATCTGTTCCTCAGCTTCTTCAGTTTCTAGCAGCCTTTGGCTCTGATTGGCTTGTGGCCATGTATTGTAATCCTGCCTCCCTGGCTGCCTCTACTCTCCTCTGTATACTAAATCTCCCTCTGTCGCTCTTATTAGGTCACCTGGTTTATATTCAGGGAGCGCTTGGATAATCTACGGTAATCATTGCTCCATTTTTAACCCTGAAGATACCCGAAGCCTTCTCCCTGCGTTTCTTTCTGTCTACTTGCTCCTTCCTTGTCTTTATCTCCTGCCTGTTAAGTGTAGGCCCATGTTGTAGCATATCTGCCATTCTTATGCCAATCTCAGTCTCTCTCTCTCTCTCTCTCTCTCTCTTTCTCTCCTTATGGACAAGTCTTTCTCTATTCCAGGCTGGCCTTAAATAAATACCTATGTAGCTGAAGATGACTTTGAACTCCCGATCTTTCCACCTCCACCTCCCAAGCATGAGCTGTGGAGCCTGTGCTGTTGGGGATTGAACCCAGGGCTCAGTCAGTGTGTGCTAGACAGACAGTCTGTCGACTGGCCTACACCAGCAGCCTTGTCTGACTAGCCCAGTGCCTCAGTTCCTGTGTCTGTCACATCATTGGCTGAGCTGTGTTCCGTGCCTGTGAGTCTTCCTGGTCCGCACTGTCGCACTTTCGTCTTTGTTCATACTTGTCATCGTCTCTGGGTCAAGCTGGGACGCTGCTTTCCCGCATCTCTCTCCCATCAGTGTCTGTCTGTCCATCTTTAATTTATTTTTTATGGTGAGCCTGGGCAGTCTTTCTCCTTAAAATGTGTGTATGTCTTTGTGTGTGTTTGTGTCTGTATTAGGGGATAAGGGAGCCCGTGGAGGTCAGAGGAGAACTTTGTGGAGTTGATTCTCTCTGTCCACCTTTCTGTGGGTTCTCCATGTGACACTCAGGTCTCCAGGCTTGCATAGCGACACCTTTGCCTGCCTCGGCATCTCAGTGCTGCAGAACATGTAACTTTCAGTGGCTACTTCTGGCTTCTAAGCAAGTCCAGACTTAGTGTGTATACAGGATCCTGCAGGGCCTGATGCCTGTTAGCTTTTTCATTCCTGCTTCTCTTCCTTCTGTTCTTCCTGTGTATGTAATGCCCCACCCCGGAAGACCCTTAACCTCTCTGCTTTCTGGGGCTGAGATGTCTGTCCTTGGGATTGGGAGCCTTCCTTTCTTTCTCCATTTAAATAGAGGCCCCTCCTGTGGCCTGCAGAAGTTCTGATCAGCTTACTCTTTGTCAGCATTGTTTCTCTTCATTGCTGAGGGTTAACCTGGGGTCATGAGTGTGCCAGACAAGTGCTATATCACTGAGCTAACCTCTAGCCCATGTAGTATGTTTATGATTACCTGCTCATATGCCTCTACTGCTGAGAGACTCAGGAGAAGATATGATGGCTTCCATATGTTTTGTTGCTAAGTGCTTATTAGTGTGACATATAAGACAAGGCATCCAGTTTACAGCTTGTGCACAGGAGCCTAAGTTAGCTAAGCTTTCTGGGTCTTTCTATTTCTAAAAGACAAGTTCTTGCCTCGAACTATTATTCCTGGGGGTTGGTCTAACATTGCTGGGGTTATTTCTGTTTTCTCAGCAAACTGCCTTATGATGTGACCCCTGAACAAGCCTTGTCTCACGAAGAAGTGAAGATAAGACTAGACAACTCCATCAGGAACATGAGGGCTGTGACAGACAAGTTCCTGTCAGCCATTGTCAGCTCTGTGGACAAAATCCCGTGAGTGCCATCACTTGTGACCCCAAATAAAGCCTGGTTGGTGGGGTACTCTGTGGCCTGACCATGCTCTGTTTTGTCCGTCCCACAGTTACGGGATGCGCTTCATTGCCAAAGTGCTGAAGGATTCGCTGCATGAGAAGTTCCCTGATGCTGGTGAGGACGAGCTGCTGAAGGTACGAATCTGAAAGCTGGCAGGTTCCTGCCCTCCTCCTGTCAGATGCCCAGCAGGAAGTGCCTGAGTGTCCTCGACTGTGAGCCTCCAAAGCAGTTGTAACTAGAAGATGGTGGCCCTTCTAAACAGATAGTTTCTATTCATCTTTAAAGGCACACGGTGTACACTAACTATAGGAAATGGGAAGTTTTCCTCTTTTCTCTGGAGCAGTGCTCCCTCTCCTGGTGGCCAGGTGAATAGCAGCGAGCGTAGTGCTCTGCTGAGGCTTCCCTGCTTCCTCTTCTTACTCAGCTATACTCCCTTCTACTTGTATTTTTACCTTTTAAATCTGAATGCTTCTCTCTTCTCTCTCCTAGTTCTGTGCTTTCCTACAGTGAGGCCTCGATTCTAGACTTTCTGTCCAGGTGAATTAATTTTACTTTTTTCTGGAACTCTAGGGGAGATGCCATGATTGTCCTTGCGTTCTCCTGTGGAAGACATGTGTGTTGAGTGAATCTCATTTCAGAAGCATGAACGTGGTCTTTGCAGTTTGTGGCATGTTGGCGGTGGGGCTTAGACAGATGGCACTGTGCTAACTAGGTCATCTTAAGGACTTACTTTCACTGTACTCCATAGCTTCCTAAAAACCTATTTATAAAACCCACAAAGGTGGTTGACATCAGCCTGAGCTGCTGCTGTAACATAGGAACAGAAGGTGTCCTGGAGTGTTGGATCACACACCTTAAATGCGACTTATATGTTCTAACTCTGTTCCTTTATTTATCTCTGGTACCAGTATCAGTTCTCTTATTCCCCCTACACACATTCCCCCAGTGTATTTTGAGTTTTAGGTCTTGAAGGGAAGTATGTGCATGGATGCATGTTGGTTGGTGTGTGCTTTCTGTTGCCTTCCTCACAGGACAACGTTTTCTCATTTTCATTGCTAGCAAAGTCACGTGTGGCTTCCTCGGTGGTCTGGTCTTTAATGGATGCTCATGCTTGTATTTCAGATCATTGGTAACTTGCTTTACTACCGGTATATGAACCCGGCCATCGTCGCTCCTGATGCCTTCGATATCATTGACCTGTCGGCAGGGGGCCAGCTCACCACAGACCAGCGCAGAAATCTGGGCTCCATTGCAAAGATGCTGCAGCATGCGGCTTCCAACAAGATGTTTCTGGGCGATAATGCCCACTTAAGCATCATTAATGAATACCTCTCTCAGTCCTACCAGAAATTCAGGTCAGTCAGAGTAAACGGCCTGAGTCTGAGTGAAAAGGCAAGGTTAACCATCTCCCTCATTTCCCCGACTCCTGAGTTGCAAGATGTGAGTGTATGGGTGTGTGTGTGTGTGCGCGTGTGTGTGTGTGCGTGCGTGTGTGTGCGTGCGTGTGTGTGTGCGTGCGTGTGCGTGTGCGTGTGTGTGTGTGTGTGTGTGTGTGTGTGTGTGTAAGGCTCAAGGGCTCTGGAAATGGGTGCATGCATCAGGAAGATTTTCATATGCAATCATAGTAGTATTTAATATAAAAGGAGTGTCTGTGCGTTAAGTCCATGCTCACTCTAATCAAGAGAAGAACTACAGAGTGCTTTTGATATTTGGAAATTAATACTTACTTACTTGAGCGCAGTGCCAGGAGCAGTTCCTTAGAGGTGAAGTGCACAGGTGTTTGAGGGCCGGTTTAAGTTGTACTTGTGCTTATTGTGGGTGGAAATAGAGCTGGCAAGAGAACTGTCCCACTATCCTCAGGCTGCCAGGCAGGAATTGAGCAGCAAACACGTGGCCACTTTTCTAAAATCCCATTGTCTTGGCTGGTTTGTGTCCTGACACAGCACTGGAAGGGTCTGTGTGTGCCCTTTCCTCAGCTGCTCTGCCAATGGCTCTTGCTGGTGTTTACTTTCAGACGGTTTTTCCAAAGTGCTTGTGATGTCCCAGAGCTTCAGGATAAATTTAACGTGGATGAGTATTCTGACCTAGTCACCCTCACCAAGCCGGTTATCTACATTTCCATTGGTGAAATCATCAACACCCACACTGTAAGTGCTTTCCCTTAATTACCTAGTTGCATCCCTCTGCCTTTAATGACTCTCCCTGGCACCTGCTTCCTCTCTCACTTTGCTATGGTCTTAATTGACACCACAGTGCCTTGTTTTGTTTCTTCTCTTCCTGGGTGGGGGTGGTGCACTAGCATGGACTAAGTGCTCTGCCTCTGAGCTACACCCCAGCCCTGTTTCATACTCAAAACATCGACTGCTCTGCAAATTCGTAAGCTACCTGCCTGAGTATCAGCCACACTGACATTGAGAAGTGATGACTGCCAGCCCTGTGACAGGTATCCTGACCCAGAATCCCTAGGAATGGACTCCAAAAGTGCATTGTGAGCGCAGCCGTAGCGGCTTGGTGAGACGTTCGCTCTCATACCAGCCGCTCGTCACTCCTCTCATGACCTGCACCAGCTTCTTCCTGTCTGGCTGTGGTGCTTTCCTTTGGAAGCTCCCTGTGTGTATGGATGTTTCATACACAGTTTCCTTCTCCCATTGGGGAAAGGTAGATCGAAAATTACGTATGTGATGTATGTAAAATGTTGATGGCATTTCAGGTCCTGTCCCCTCTGAAGACATTACCTGGGATAGTAGCATGCATGAGGCTTTGTTGAGTGGCAGGAAGATAGTGGCACTGTGGCTCTGGGTGCTTTTTCTGAATAAGAAGATACTGCATGTTGGCAGAGTTTAAAACTCAGTACTGGAAAAAAAAACAAAAGTCAGCTGGCCAAAGCAAACTGCATCCCTGGGATACTGAGCAAATCTCAGTATATGGTTGAATTGGTGCTTGTCAGGTGCGCTGATGAATTTAGTCTGTGTCCTGTGCTTTCTTACACCGGGGGGCATTTGGATCTTTTTTGACCAGGCCAGGATCTCCTGGTGTTTTACAACGTACACTGGTCTGTGAAGTCCAGTCAGTGTGCTGCTCGGTCCCTCACGCTGTGTACTAGGTTAGCTTGTTTGTCCTTTGGATGCAGCAGTTTTGCTGTTTGGCCTTGCCAGCGGGGACAGAGGGTTGACGGTAAAAGTGGCATCAATCCCTGTCTCTTTGCAGCTCCTGTTGGACCATCAGGACGCCATTGCTCCAGAGCACAACGACCCCATCCACGAACTGCTGGACGACCTTGGAGAGGTGCCCACCATCGAGTCCCTTATAGGTAACGTTCTTAATTAGCCGCTGAAAAGCTGAGGGGAGGATTGTGGTCACTGTCTCTCTGATTTTGCACTGTACCAAAGTCTAGACACATTGTGGGAAACAAAACCTGTGTAG
Organism: Rhabdomys pumilio; assembly: GCA_030674055.1. NCBI lineage: Eukaryota > Metazoa > Chordata > Mammalia > Rodentia > Muridae > Rhabdomys > Rhabdomys pumilio. Next base: position 74,491,870 of record JANHMN010000003.1, on the reverse strand, counting down.
GCCCCGTCTGCCATGAGGAGCTGAGTCTAGTGAAAAATACTTTCAAATACAAAGACAAACATCGAATATATAATTTGAAATAGTCTTTCCTTTACGAAAGGAAAGACTATTGAGAGAAAATTTTGATGTTATACTGTTGTAAGTTAGAGTTGGGTGGGGGTGTCTCACTTTGTAGTCCTGTCTGGCCTAGAACTCACTAAAAGACCAGGCTGGCTTCAGACTCCCAGAGATGTACCTGTCTCAGGTACCCCAGGGCTGGGATTAGAAGTATGCGTCACTGTGCCCCAGCGAAATTATTTTCCCCACATTTATGAAGTTACTGTATTAGGGACCCTTGTCCTTAACCATTTGGTGTGTTTTCTTTTACTTCTCAGTAAACCCTGAGCTTGGCACACTGGGGTTGGTTCATCGAGAGTCATATTGGGCCTGCTCATGTTTCTTTGTATTATTTCCCCAGAGTGTCCTTTTATTGCACTGATTCTTTCTTCCCAAACTGCAGGAGAAGGCTGTGGCAACTCAAACGACCCCAACAAGGAGGCGCTGGCTAAGACGGAAGTGTCTCTCACATTGACCAACAAGTTTGACGTGCCTGGTGACGAGAACGCAGAGATGGACGCTCGCACCATCTTACTGAAGTGAGTACTGAAGGGAGAAGGGAGTGCCTTGAAACCATATTTGCTGGCTCACACAGGATGGTCCACCCTGGCCTCTCTTGCCCATCACAGTCCTCAGCACCCACTCCGCTGTGGGTCCCTGCTCCTTGTGCAGCAGTCCTGTGGGTGCTGTAGAAAGGCATCTGTGCTGTAAGGGTGCTCCAACTGCTGCTTAGATCCAGTGACAAGGAGGTAGAGCATGCAGCCATATCGAAACACCTTCCCATCTCTTACAGTACAAAGCGTTTAATTGTGGATGTCATCCGGTTCCAGCCAGGAGAGACCTTGACTGAAATCCTAGAAACCCCAGCCACCAATGAACAGGTACAAAGGGAGGTTTCACTCTCCTCTTCCCAAACGGGAGAGGCTTTTCTGTGATAGATGCATTCCTGAATGGGGGCCAGTGGGACAGGGAAGGGCTTAGATCCTAGGGTGAGCATGGATCTAACCTCAAGACAGTAATAATTAGGGCTCGTTTGTCTGGGAAGTTGGTGACTCCTAAGTCCAGATGGTGCTCTCAGGGCATGAAACCCCCTTTCCTTCAAACAAAAGAGAACTAGGAAGGGAGAAGGAGAGGGAGAACGAATATAGGATGAATGAGAATTTAATCTGGGGCAGAATCAGTCTGTCTGGTAATTTAATGAGTGTCTTACAGTTGTAATTAGAAGTACTTGGTGCAAGATGTGGCTCCAAATTTAAATTCCAGTTAGGAAAATGATAGTACATATATCTGAAATTGTAATATAGAAATTAACTATAGTATTGATTATAAAAATGCCAGGAATTGCTGGGTATGGTGGGCATGCCTTTGATCCCAGCAAATATCTCTGAGTTCGAGGCCAGCCTGCTCTACCTAGCTAGTTGCAGGCCAGCTAGGGCTACACAGTGAGGAACTGTGTGTCTCAGTGGTTTTTTAAAAAGAGAAAGGGTAAGGAAAGATGGCAGAGTGTGAGGAAGGGTTTCTTATTGCTACACCAGTGTTTGCTCCTGCTGGGGAGCAGAGGGCAGCAAGAGCCCGCTTCAGCGCAGGCAGCCTGTTGGGAGGAATTTGCAAGGGTTTACTGGACGTGGCTGTTACATTATTTTATGTAGTTATTTTGAGCCACATTTAGAATAAAGTAAGATGGGCTTCAGCATCCAAGATAAGCTAGGGAAGATGAAGATAAAGGACACTGTAGCTCAGCATCTGCTCTCCTGACCAGACCTAGTGTCAGGGAGGCTGAGCATCTGGATTCACAGATGTGCTTTGTGGGTGGAATGAGATAGCTCCCCTCGTGCTGTTCTTTGGCTGGCCATGGGTAGAGGGAGGAAATGTCTGCAGCAGGGTTTGGGAGCTGTATCTGAGAGTAAATATGCTATACAAGTCTAAGCTTAGGGCTCCCGTGGTGAACTGATGAACATGGTTTTTGTGGGCTTTTTTCCATCTGTAGGAAGCTGAACATCAGAGGGCCATGCAGAGACGGGCTATCCGAGATGCCAAAACCCCCGACAAGATGAAAAAATCCAAGCCCATGAAGGAGGATAACAACCTCAGCCTCCAGGAGAAGAAAGAGAAGATCCAGACTGGCCTAAAGAAGCTAACGGAGCTTGGGACAGTGGACCCAAAGAACAGATACCAGGAACTTATCAACGATATTGCCAAGGTACAGCACTCGTGAGCAGTGGCCTGGCCAAGGTACAGCACTCGTGAGCAGTGGCCTGGCCAAGGTACAGCACTCGTGAGCAGCGGTGGCCTGGCCTTGTTTACAGACGTGCAGGAGCTCTGAGGTACAGCCTCTGACTCTCACACCAGGACTTCACTCTGAGGTGGATTTTTTATATGGTCTAAATTAATGGGGAGACAGCCTTCATTCACTAGAGTTTCTTTCTGGTGTCTGAGTTTTCCGTTGCTCTTGAGGAATCCCCCAGACCTTTGTTATGATTGCTATGGAATACATAGTTTGTATTTGCACAGTCCACGTGACTTGTATGACTCCCCCATGCCAGGCTCAGGGTTCTAATTTGAATGAGACAGTGCTCTTGTGCTAAGGAAGGAACTTGGTTCTTTCTTTTTCCCCTCTCAGGACAGAATGTTTATGAGGTCTAGACCAAATTTGTAAGCAAAGTCTAAGCGCACAAAATCAGGGCACACACTTCCCTGCTGCTAGTGGATATAGGCGATGAGATTGGAATTTCTTTTAGGTTGTGAGCCCAGGTCGCTGCCTGTTAACGGCTGGCATGTTTGAGTTGAGCCTAGCTCTGTTGTAGTGCTCATGAACAGGGATGGTTCAAGAGGCACAGGCTGCCTGCCATCTCTTTCCTAATTGTCACCGGTGTGCCTCAGGATATCCGGAATCAGCGGAGGTACAGGCAGAGGAGGAAAGCTGAGTTGGTAAAGCTGCAGCAGACGTACTCGGCGCTGAACTCGAAGGCCACCTTTTATGGAGAGCAGGTGGATTACTACAAGAGCTATATCAAAACCTGCTTGGATAACCTGGCCAGCAAGGGCAAGTGAGTCTTGTTCTCAGTTATTCCAGGGTGCGGGTTCGAGGGCTGGAGGGAAGTAAAGACAGCTTCTAATGTGACAATGAGAGAAGTGTTTGCATTTTAATAACTGTCGTGTTGCTAATGTGGGGAGGGAAGGGAGGACGTGTGTGGATGTCAAAAGACAACTCAAGAGTTGGCTCCCTCTGTCTGACATGGCTCCCAGGAGCTGAGCTTAGGTCTCCAGACTTTTGAGGGAAGTGCTTTACTGGCTAAGTCATATTGCTGGCTCGAAGTTGGATTTTTCTTTTCTTTCTTCTTTTTTTTAAAAGATTTATTTATTTTATGTACAAGTACACTGTCACTGTCTTTAGACACACCAGAAGAGGGCATTGGATCCCATCACAGATGGTTGTGAGCCACTGTGTGGTTGCCAGGAATTGAACCCAGGACCTCTGGAAGAGCAGCCTGTGCTTTTAACCTCTGAGCCATCTCTCTAGCCTTTCTTTTTTCTTTTTTGAGATAGGATTTACTGTCTCACTGGTCAGGAACTCACCCTGTAGACCAGGCTGGGCTTGAACTCATATATCCGCCTGCCTCTGCCTCCCAGGTGCTGTGATTAAAGGTGTGTGCTGCCACTGAACTACAGCACCCAGCACCTACCTGCTGCGTTACTTCTTTGTTTGTTTCTGATGTCTGCATAATTGCCTGACTCCATTTGTTAGTGTGATGTGGGGAGATGGGAAGGGCTTGGAGATGCTTTTTTCCCGTGTACTTGTTCTAAAGTATTAGTTTGGTGTAAATGTTGGTGAATCGTGGAAGGGGACTGTCTAACTTGGCTTCCAGATCTCCCACTAAGCATGATGGTGCACACCTGTAATTCCAGCAGATAGCAGGCCAGTCTCCAAACCAACCAATCTCCAAAAGATTTTATAAACCTTTAGGCTCCCTGATGCCTGTGGGCAGGATCATAAGCTCCAGGGAAAGCTGTCCTGTGCTGGCCACAAACCTGAGCCTGCCAGTTTTACAGGGAAGAAACTCCAAACTCCCAACCTTTTTTTAGAAACTTCAACCCTCAGAAGGATTGGAGGACAGGACACCCGTGTGCCTTTCCCACAGACTCTCTAGAGGTTCAGTTGTGCTTCCTGCACCCTCCCGGAGGGGGTGGGGCCAGTATGGAGAGGTGTCCCGAGCCCTTGCAGCCTTTAGCATGCTCCGTCCACCTTTTGTGTTCTCTGGCTTTCTCACGTATGTGTCACGTTGAATTTGTAGTTGCTCTGCTCAGGCCTAGAATGATGACTTTTCCAAGCCACCCTAACTTCATTTAGAAACCAAGATCTAGCTGTCCTCCTTGCCCCAGTGACATTTTTAGGTCTCCTAGGGAGACACAGTAGGTCTTCACTTGGAATGGCTGAATACTGTGTCATGAGATGACTAGGTAAGATGTTCCATTAATCAGTTATCCATCGAGGAATGTTTGCTTAATCTTTAAAAACAAAACTGATGGATGAACCTGGAGAGGTGGCACAGTGGTTAAAAGCACTGGCTGCTTTTCCAGACGATCCAGGTTCAATTCTCAGCACCCATGTGGAGGCTCACAGCTGTCTAACTGAAGTCCCAGGGAATCTGATGCCTACGCAGGCACACATGTGCACACACATACAGGCAGACAAAGCACTTACACACATAAAATAACAAATAAATCTAAAATTCGTACTTAAAATGTTGGCACCAGCTTCTTAAAGACGAGCTGCTGTGCAAATGCAGGCATTTTCTGAAAATAAACTTCTGGAAGTGACATGGACGGATGGGTCAGGAGTTGTGAGTGACTGTCACGGTCTGTCTTTGGTTTTTCTTTCCTAAAGACCTCTCCCACTCACACCACTGCTCACTTCGCTGACACCCTGTGGAGGCCGGGATCCTGGGCAGCATTCTCGTGTCTTCTTCCCATGGTCACTTTCCTTAGCATGTCCATCTTTGATTTCCCTGATGGCCACTGACCTCTGTGTCTGTTCCCTTAACTTCCTGTCTGCTATCACTCCCGTGCTTAGCGTCAGCTTTTAACATCCTGTATAGGAAGTATCTTTTCCCTACAAGACTGAGGATTTACAGGGACTTTTTTATTGTTCCATGGTGCTGTTCTGTTTGTATTTTATATATGTGAGGATGGATACATCTTTTAAAAATTGTTTATTTTTTTGAGTTACAGTGACTTAAAACTTACGTCATTATCATCATCATCATCATCATCAATTTGTTTGTTTTTTTTTCAAGACAGGGTTTCTCTGTGTAGCTTAGGCTGTCCTGGAACTTGTTTTGTAGAACAAGCTAGCCTCAAACACACAGACATTGACCTGCCTCTGCCTCCCAAATTTCAGGATCAAAAGTGCATGCCATCACTGCCCAGCCTTAAGAATTACTTTTATCTCATTTTATTTATTTAATTGTTGGAGGGAGCTTCATGTAGTTCACTAGGCTGGTGAAATCAGCTGTGAGCACCTGATTCTCGTGACTCTACTTACCAGTATTAATTCTTGTTTCTAATATGTATCTCTGTGTTTGTGTGTACGAATATGTTATGTATAAGCTTGAATCGCAGCACATGTGTGGTGGTCAGAGTCCTTTTGGGAATCAAGGCTCTCCTTCCACCTTGCTGAGGTGAAGCCTTTCAGCTCGGTGTACTCCACACGAGCTGGCCAACAGGTTGCTTAGGCAATCTGCCTGTCTCTGCCCCATCTCACTGTGCGAGCACTGAGACTACAGTTGCACGCCACCATCTCCAGCTTTTTATACAGGTTCTGGGGATCAAACTTGGATCATTTGGCTTATGTAGCAAGTGCTTTTACCCTCTGAGCCTTTTCCCTGGCCCCTCACATGGTTTGTTACGGTTCAGTTCCAAAAATGGAAGCACGGACAAGCACCAGCTCTCTTAGTAGCCTGGTTCTCCACTATGATTTAAAATAAAGGTAGAAGCAAATTAATGATGTTGCCCAGTTTTTCGGAGTTTGCTAGGGCCAGTCCTCACGTTTGTCTGCCGTTTTAGAGTGTACTTCTGTGTGAGTTTCTGGCCTTACTCCCATGATGCCTAAGGCTTATAATAGTTAATTACTTAAAGACACTGTCATAATGTGGTTTTTACCTTTTACAGGGTCTCCAAAAAGCCTAGGGAAATGAAAGGCAAGAAAAGCAAAAAGATTTCTCTGAAATACACAGCAGCAAGACTGCATGAGAAGGGAGTTCTTCTGGAAATTGAGGACCTTCAAGCAAACCAGTGAGTGTTTGCTTTTTATGTTATATAATTTTTCTGTGTATGTGGGACAGGGTATATGAGAGTATACACACACTTTTTTTTTTGTTTTTTTGTTTTTTTGGGGTTTTTTGTTTGTTTGTTTGTTTGTTTTTTTCGAGACAGGGTTTCTCTGTGTAGTCCTGGCTGTCCTGGAACTCACTCTGTAGACCTGGCTGGCCTCAAACTCAGAAATCCACCTGCCTCTGCCTCCCAAGTGCTGGGATTATTGCGCCACCACTGCCTGGCGAGTATACACACACGTATTCTGGTGTCTGTGTGTGTGTGTGTGTGTGTGTGTGTGTGTGTGTGTGTGTAATATGAAGGCAGGTGGCCAGTATCAAATGTTCTTTTCTTCTTCACATTCCACCTTATAGTGTGTGCACACATGTGCTAGTGTCCGTGTGTATGTGTGCATCTGAACATGGAGCCCAATGGCCAGTGCTGGGTATGCTGTTCCTCTTCACAGTCCACATTATTTTCAGGGCACAGTCTTTCACTGAATCTGGAGCTCATCTGTTCTGCTAGACTGGCTGGCTAGCAAGCCCCTGGGATCTGCTTGCGTCCACCACCCTCACCCTCGTGCTGTGGTTGCAGGCTTGCACTGTTGTGCCCAGATGTTTACATTGGGCATCTGAATGGAAGGCCTCGTGCTTGGACAGAGGGGACTTTATCTGCAGAGCCATGTCCTCTCATATTTCCATTTTGACTTTGTTTTGGAAACTGGGTTTTTATTTTGAATTCATCACATCATTATTTCATTGTTCTTATTTCTCTTTCTAGGTGGCTCTTTTATATACTTTATATATTTATATATAAATATGTTTTTAATGTGCAGGGTGAGATTTTATGAAATTCTTTAACCTGGTAATAAAAGAGGTTGCGTGGGGAGAGGGTTGGGGATGCTGAGACAGGTTTTCTCTGGGTAGCCCTGACTGTCCTAGAACTCACTACATATACCAGGCTGACTTCCAGAGATCTGCCTGCCTCTGCCTCTAGAGTGCTGAGATTAAAGGCATGCACCACCACCATCCAACTGAGAATGTCTTTTTTAAAATTGTGTTTATTCTATGTGTACACACACATGCTATGATATGGAGTCAGGTGTCAACTTGCAGGAGTTACTTCTTTCTTTCTACTATATGGGTCCCAGGGATAGAACTCCAGGTATCAGTCTCGAGGACAGGTGCCTTTATTCCCTAAGAGTTTGTTAACTGAGAATGAATTTCTTTTCCTCATTCATGGACCATTTGTCTCAGGCACATTTTGACACCAGTGTGTGTGCATGCCCCAGGAACCCATTCTCTCATTTGCCATATCTGATGACATACTGACTTAGTCACTGTCCCATTACTGTAACAAAACACAGTGACCATGGCAGCTTATAAAAGAGGGTTAGTCCATGGCTGTCATGACAGGGAGCGTGGCAGCAGGTAGTAGGCAGGCACAGCCCCAGAGCAGTAGCCAAGAGCTCATACCTGATCCACGAGCAGGGGGTGGGGTTGGGTTGGGGGTGGAGACTGGGCCTGGCATCGGCTTTTGAAATCTCAAAGCCAGTGGCACACCTCCAACAAGGCCACACCTCCTAATCCTTCCCAAACAGTCTCACTAGCTGGGGACCAAGCATTCCAGCTCTTATGGGAGCCATTCTCATTGAAACCACTACACATGCCCACAAAAAACATCTGCTTCATTCCACATGGGGATCACAGCTAGCTTTACCCCTGAGTCAGAACACTGAGTCAGGCCAGTGCAGGTCGCTGGCCTAGTGTCCTCTGCCAGCCCTGGCCTACATTGTTAGAAAGCATGCATTGAGCTTGGGCTGCTGACTCTTCCCTTCCTTTGGTTCAGAAGGTACTTAGCACTTCTAATTCTGAAATATGTATGTCTAAGTAACCGTAGAAAGCAGAGTGATGCATGAGAGAGAAGCCCTGGGGTACCACGAGCTACAGAGAGACTACTAGAGGCAGTGAACTCTCCTCCGTGCTTATATGCAGAGAAAGGCGGTGTGTCTGTCCACTGTGTGCAAGTGGTCTATCTACCTCACTTCTAAACATATCAGGATGTCGTTTGTCTTTGTCGACATGTGTCCAACACTCCATCCTGAGACATTTGCATGGCCAGGCAGAGAGGTGCACACCTTCAACCCAACACTCCCAGCAGAGGCAGCAGATCTCTGAGTTCGAGGCCAGCCTGGTCTTCAGGGTGAGTTCCAGCACAGTCAGAGCTACACAGAGAAACCTTTTTTTTTTTTTTTTTTAAGTCTCTTTTATAATAATTACTTATTTCCTATGTTAACCTGGTTTAGAACTCTTAATTATACTTTTTTTTATATTATTGTAACTGTGATAACACTTATATACATCAGCCAATGCTTGCATTAAGTCACATGAGGGGCTTTTTTTTTTTTTTTTTTTTTTTTTAGATAGCTCTGCTGCTTAGGGTGATGTGGGTTCAATTTATCTTCCCTCTTCAGTCTTTTGCAAAGCTAGGACTACAGGCGCACAGCATCATGCCCCCATCTGTTTTGTGGTGGTGGTGATGAGGCCTCACTGTGTTGCCCAAGCTGGCCTTAAACTCACCATCCTCCTCCCTGCGCCTTCTCTGTGCTAGGATTGCAGGCATACACTGCCACTCTGGGTCGTGGTTACTTTTTAAACTAATAGATACCTATAGTTGAATATCAAATCCAAGAGTGATTTTTAAAACTACTACAAAAATACATGGCATACGGTTCACATTGTAACCGTTTTCAAGGGCATGGTTAGTATATGCACATCGTGGGCCAGATCACTAGAAGGTTCATCTTGCACTGTTCCTGTTTCCTTCCCTACAGCCTCAGCAGCCACCACACTCTTTCTGGGCCTTGTACTTGACTGTATTAGTTACCTCAAATAAGTGAAGTCGTGCACTTTTTATCTTTTGCGACGGGCTTGGGCATTCACTTAACATAATATCCTAGAGATTTAACCACATGACAGGATTTCCTTCATTTTTAAGGCTGACTAATATTCTATTGTCAGTGTGTACCACATTTTATTCTGCCCTTCATGCACTGATGGGCAGGTGCTGTTTCCGACTCTAAGCTATTGTGAGCAGTGTTGTACCAAACAGGTGTGGACCTCTCTCTGAGTGCCTACTTTCTTCCTGTGTGTGCCCAGAAGTGGGTGGAGGGCCATGTGGTAACTGATGTTTTGGCTGTAGGGGCTCTGCAGTACTGTCCGCCATAGTGGTTGCAAATTGTGCTGATACATGGTTGCCATAGTTCCAGCAGGGCTCGTGGTGCGTGTGGGGAAGCAGCCATGATCATATAAAATAGCTCCATATGGACTGGAGAGACGCTCAGTGGTTACGAGCACTCAAGTCCCAGGCCTCCTGATGCCCCCCCCACCCCCCCATCTCAGAGTCTCATTAGCTAAACACTCAAAGCTCACACATACGGTATTGTGTTTCAACAGATTTAAGAATGTTATCTTCGAGATTGGTCCAACAGAAGAAGTTGGAGACTTTGAGGTGAAAGCCAAGTTCATGGGCGTTCAGATGGAGACCTTCATGCTGCACTACCAGGTGGGTGTGCGCAGGCTCGGCCCAAAGCTCCGATGAGCTGGAGGAAGAAGATAAGAGTCAGCCCGATGGGAGAGGCCAAGGGTTTGGGGAGGTGGGTGTGGTCTGAGCCCTCTGAGGGTCCCTAAGATGTGTGTGCTTAGTGCGCTGATACCAAACCCTCACTCAGTGCCCTCTGAACCGAGCTGGTGCCCTGGCCTTGAAGGAAGTGCCCAACTCCAAGTGTTAGCAGGAAGAGAGTCTATACTGAAATCTTTTTTTCTTCTCATTTGTATTTGATATGGATACTTTTGTTAGGAATTTTACTGAAAACGTGTGAATACATCGCCTCTTTGTAAATCTGAATCACAGTTTAAATTCAAAATTAACTCTGTAGCAGTTTTATAACATAATTATCCCCAATTTTTTATTTTTTAGTGTCTTAACTTTCTTTTTTCCTGGTGCTTAAGTTTGACCCTTGGGGCAAGGCTGTTTCCCACTGAGCTCAATTTCCAACCCCACATATCTGATTTTGGGGAGTGGGAGGAGTCTCATGTAGCCCAGGCTATCCTCAAGTCCCTCATGTAGCCCAGGCTATCCCTCAAATCCACTGTGTAGTTGGTGCTGGTCTTGAACTCTTGGTTCTGTGTCTCCTGAACACTGGGATTATGAATGTGTCCCACTGTGCCTAACTGCCTGAATATCTATTTTTTGCACATTAAAAAATTGTACCCAATAGGGATGGTGACACGTACTAGTAATCCAGCACTCAGGACAGAGGCAAGATTATTCAGAGTTTGAGGCTAGCCTGGACTTCATTGTAATTCCAGGCCAGCCTATATAGTGAAAGTGATCTTCAAAATCCAAGGCCAGAAATAATCAGAAAATTTTGAGGATTCATGATCAGTGTCCAGACCCAACTATGTGTGCACCACATAGTAGGCCTCTTGTGGTTTTGTTGGTTGGCTGTTTTCTCTCTCTCTCTCTCTAAGATTTATTTTATGTATGAGTACACTATTGCTGTCTTCAGACACACACCTGAAGAGGGCATCAGAGATCCCATTACAGATGGTTGTGAGCCACCATGTAACCACATGGGAATTGAACTCAAGTCCCTGGAAGAAAAGTCAGCGCTCCTAACTACTGAGCCATCTCTCCAGCCTGGTTGGCTTATTTTTTGCAATGCTGAGAATCAAACTCGGAGTACATGCTCTGCTGCCAAGCTACTCTTCCATGTCCCATCATGCCCTGCTTGCTACTGCTGTGGTCTAGCAGATCAGGCTGGTGGCTCTCTGTGAGCAAGCATTCCGACTTCTGCACAGGATGTTCTCCCCTCCCGTAATTGGCCTCTCTTCCTCTCCTCCCTACCTGCCTTCTACCTCCATCAGGCAGTGAGCGCTGGCACGTGTTGCCTGCCTGCAAGCCACAGTGGTGGCCTTTCCCTTTGACTCAGCAGCCCTGAGAGACATCCTCTGTTGACAGTGGGAGCTGACTCATTTCCCTGCCACCCCCAAAACTGTGAACTCCTAAAACAGTATGTCTTAGTCATCTGTATTTCCTTGTCGGTAACCAGTAGTCTCTCGGCGCATATTAATTAGGTAACCGTGAAAGGATTTCTTCATACATTGTAACTAAGCACTGCTGCACACAGTCTGGTGTCCCATTGGTTTCACCTGGAGGGCAGGCCAACCCGTCTGCTAAGGAAACATGTACCCTGCTGCTCCGATTCAGTAACTTACCTGGTTCATAGGTGTCTGGGGTTAGGGTTACACTGCTAGGCAGAGAGGACACACCAGGGTCCCCATCCTCGTGACACTGCGGTCCCTTCATGCCCTTTCTCACCACCACAAGTTTAGTGGTAGACCCGACAGCACTGCCATAAGCCATCAGGACAGCAGACAGTGTTGAGAACACAGCCTGTCAGAAAGCCATCACCCCAAAGCCAGCTCTTTCCTGATGGTTGTGCCACCCAACACTTTGAGCCTCATCAGCTCACCTTTAAAGTTTAGATAATCATGCGTCATGAGGTGTTTGTAACGACTAATAAAATAGCGCATGAGGTGCCTAGACAAGGCCACCACAGGCTAGACGGGCTAGGCACCCTGTGCGTGCTCCTCCACAGGCTAGACGGGCTAGGCACCCTGTGTGCATGCTCCTCCTGTTTTGCCTGCTTTTACATTAGAAAACGTTTCTCATGAGGAGCTGAAGCTGAGTCTGGTAGAGCTACGGCTGCCTGTCAGAGACTATATATTCAGTTCACAAGAGACCCTGGGTTTAGTTGCCTACAAGCAAAAGCCTCCAGTAGATCCTAGAACTGGAGATGCAGTTGTCGGCTGGTAGAATGTTTGGCATGCACGAACCTGGGTTTGATCCCAGTACTGTCGAAACTGAGCATGGCAGTGCATACCTGTCATCCCACCGTGAGACAGCAGGATCCGGTCAGCCTGTGCCGGGGGTGGGGGGTGGGGGGGGGGGACCGGAGGTGGGGGAGGTGGTGGTGGTGTTAGAGGTGGGAATATCTAGTAGGTACTGAGACACTACAGGCCACTCTCATTTTCAACCATTGGCATATTTCATGAGTTGAAATGTCTTTATCTTTTCCATGTGTATTAAAACCTCTAACATAAAGCTGTGATCAATGGGAAAATGCCATTGTAACTTTTGGAATAAGGTTTAAATGTATTTTAACTGAATATAACTCCTATTTTCCTTCATGTTTAGAATATTTTACTATAAACTAAATGATACCCTAAGACTAAGTTACCTTGAAAGGTCCCTCAGCCAGCACTCCCTGTTGTTCCAGCACCCAGGGTGGTCGTGTGGCCCCGGGGTGGTCGTGCGGTGTGAAGCTCCACTGAGAAGTGTGTCTCCCCCACCCCGTTGCACACCTGGCACCAAAGGCCCGCCTCATCTCTGCTGGGTCCTCCCTTCATGGAGACCTTCCTTTTCTTGTTCCAGATTGGACGGTTAACTTGTTTCCTTTGGTTCTGTTTTAACCAGGACTTGCTGCAGCTACAGTATGAAGGGGTTGCGGTCATGAAGTTATTTGATCGAGCTAAAGTGAATGTCAACCTCCTTATCTTCCTTCTCAACAAAAAGTTCTACGGGAAGTAATGGCTCACTTGCCGCCCAGAAGAATTAAAAAAGGCAACGCCTCACAGCTGTCTTTCTAGGATCCTCTATTATTCCTTGGAAGCAAGGACCTGGTCCAGCGGCACCTCAGTTCACACTCCTGAAGTCCGAGTTTAAGTCCCCTCCCTCTGACAGGACATCAGTGCCCTCTTCCCTCTCCTAGTGAAGCCGTATGCCTGGCTTCTCCTCAGCCCGGCTCCCCTCATTTTCTCTCATCATGTAGGAAAGAGTGGAACCCCACCCAACCCCTTTCTGTTAAAGCCTCCCCAGTGGTCATTGCTACTTTGTAAACATTGGTGTTTGTTTTACTTAGCGATAAGAATAGTGGAATTCAAATTCTTGTTTAGAAGTGAAAGCTGTCGGGCTGATAGCAAGCATCCACATCAGATTCACCCTAAGTGTGGCCCAACAGTCAGAGGATGAGGGCCGTGAAGTCTTCCGTCTGCTGCCTTTGTGGGTGGAGCTAATCCAGTTTCTGTTTTCTGTTCTAATGAAGCAGCTTCAGGAGAAAAAGAACAGCTACTTTTGAATTCTCCACTGAATCTGGACAGTACTGTTAGCGCAGAGCCCTTCCTGGTGAAGGTGAGCCCTGTGGTCAGAGACGGCCATTTAGAGACTGAGTGGGTGGGGCACTCACCATCCTTCCCACGAGGGGATGGCTTACCCTAGCTCAAAATGTAACTGTTTCTAAACTGTATTCCAAGAGTGCCTTACCAAAGTATAAACTTATTTCTTAAAATGTGAGTGATAGGAATTTTAAAGATTTATATAATGCTTTAGAATACCCTGAGAAGGGTTGTTTTTTTTTTTTTTCATTTGGTTAATCTGTATATCTGAATTCTCGAAGCTTTCCTCTAGCCTACAGTAGGGTCTGTCCACGGAGCTGCTGAGCTAATCCTGCTTGATTTTAGCAACAAGAGACAATGTCATGCTTGAAGTTGAGGTCCATCTCCTCTCTGCTACCCACATCATGCTTTTACCTGAGAAACCCGGACCCTTAGGCTCTGACTAACAAAGGCAATGCAGCTCCAGATGTTGAATTTGGAACCTTTGTCCTTGGATTAAAAGTCATAAACTTAAAAAAAAAACTTTTTATTCAAAAAGATAGGTAAATCATGCTACCGAGCCCTCGATGCCCTTGATGGTTCGGTATTCTTGCATACAACATAAAAATTAAACTAACATTGCAGAGTTTACTGATGTATATTGAAGGCCAATGAGCCGTTTTAATTAGTGACAGATTGTGTGGTTTGTCTTGGAGAAGTGACCTTCATGATGCCCACATGTGCAGGCCAGGGTGGAGCCTCAGTGAGTGGACTCAGGTAGAGGCGGGGCCGAGAGAGGATCTGCCACCACACTGACACTGCGTTTTGGAACATAGTTTCCTGAGGAAACATTTTCAAGTTAAAGGAAAATGCTAAGGCTGGCATGGTAGTAGACGCCTATAATCTGAGCATTCAGAGGCTGGGGAAGAAAGATCAAAAGATCACTAAGTCAAAGCCAGTCTGGGCTATGTAGCCCCACCCTATCTCTAAAAGAGAGAAAGAAAGAAAGAAAGAGGGAAAAAAAAGAAAGATTCTGTTACAACCAGCATCACTTCAAAAACAAGGTTAACAGATGTGTCAGGTGTGTCTTTTTTTCTTTTTCTTTTCTTTCTTTTTTATCTTTTTAAGATAGAGGAAATGGGGTCTCTGTTGCCTTGGCTGTCCTAGAACTCAGTGTAGATCAGTAGGTCTAGAACTTACCAAGCTCTAGAACGCTGGTCTGCCTGCTCCTGTCTCTTGAGTGCTGGGACTAAAGGTGTGAGCCACTATACCTGGCTTTCAAGAATGTTTTCTTAAAAAGGATGCCATCACAAATGTCCCAGGGGCCACCTGCAAGTCAGTAATGAATCCAGGTTACAGCACCTCCAGATGCCTCGGTTACCTGGAAGGATGCTCCTTCCCTGAATACCCAGTAGAACTGTGCCACATGCCCTTTGAAGATCCCCACGGCTGCCGTGGGATCCTGCTGAAGCAGCACCGAGGTCCCCTAGTGAGCCTCAGGTTGGCACTGAAGAAGTCGTGCCACACTTGTGTTATTTATTAGCTGTAGCCGTCTCTGTCTTGGCTCTCACCTTTTCTGACCTTCTCTCTGACCAGCCATCATGACATTTATTATGAGCCTACTTCCTCCCAGGAATCTGGTCTGGCCGTCAGACTGTTGCTACACACAACTGCCTTTGTATCTTCGTATGAAATAAAAGGTCATTTGTTCCTGTTTGTGTTTATTTTTCTTGGTTTCATTGTTAGCAGTTCCTGTTAGATGGTGTTAACTACAGTAAGATTAACTCAAACCCCTCACCCCCGGTAGTCTTTTTAAAAGAAGAGCAAACCAAGCCTGCCTTTGGATCACAGAATATCTCTTGTAAATTTTATTTATCCTGTGGGAATGGAGGTCAGAGGACAACTTGGGTGTCATCTCTCTTCTCCTCCCCATGTAGGTCCAAGGATTAAATTCAGGTTGTTGGGTTTAACAGCTTACTAATTATGGACTTTTTAAAAAAGATTTATTTATTTTATATATATGTGCTCATACACCTGCATGTCAGAAGAGGGCACCAGATCCCATTACAGATGGTTGTGAGCCACCATGTGGTTGCTGGGAATTGAACTCAGGACCTCTAGAAGACCAGCCAGTGCTCTTAACTGCTGAGCTATCTCTCCAGCCCCCAATTATGGATTAGTTTTTAGCATGGTGTTTAGCCTTTTAAAGTGTATTATGCTTAATGTAGCCTCAACATAAGAAATACAGTGAGGAGCCAGACTTGAAGGCACATGCCTTTAATCCCAGCACTCAGGAGGCAAAGGCAGGCAGGTGGTCTACAGATTGGGTTCCAGGACAACAGGGCTACACATAGAAATGCTGTCTCGAAAAAAGAAAAAGGAATCAAAATATACTGAGGGACTGTTGCCATGTAATTGTGATTGGCTAAATCATGAAGGTTTAGAATCGCCATTTATATTACTTAACGAAAAGAACACCAGATGTTAAGTATCCATGGAGAGTGTTTCTTGGGGCTTCCATCACATGGAAGTCACCAGAAGTGACTAGGGTAAGTTGGATATGGAAAGAAGTAAGTCACCAATTGCAAAACAAACATGGGAGCTGGGAACGATGCTGGGGAGATGGCTCAGTATGTAAGAAGCACTGTGGTACAAGCATGAGTTCAAATCCCAGAGTTCACATAACAGTCAGCACAGTAGCACGTGTCTGTAACTCAGTGTTCCTACGGTGAAATAGGATGTGGGGACAGGAGAATCCAAAGGCTGGAGGGCCAATGAGCTTGGCATACTAGGCAAGAAAATAAAAGACCCTGTCTCAAAGTAGAAGGCAAGGACTGGCACCTAAGGTCCTCTGACCTCACAGGAGTGCCAGTACACAAGTACACAATGCTCACACAACCTTACACAAGAATATATGTCTCTAAGTATCTCACTGTGTGTGTTTGCTAGCCAGATATCTGAAGTCAGTGGCAATATGATAGAAACAAAATAATCTTAAAGGAGGCTTAAGTGACAAGCTGGGATGGTTACTGCGAGGGGCTGCAGGGACTGCCTAAGGAAGAATGTCATGGTCAGAATATGGCTTTCCTGACAGGGGACCTTATGGAACGAACACACATGCTTTGAGCCACAGCCTTCTCATTCTGAAACACATGGTGCCTTTGGACAGGCTGATTATGGAATATAAAATCTGTTAGCCTGGGCTCTACATTGTTCTGCAAAGAAGTCAAGGGGGCTAGAAAGGGGAATCATTAAATACAGAGAATTAGGCCGGCAGGTACACGCTTTAACTCCTTGCAATGACCTGACTAAAGGCAACTAGAGAGAGGAAGGGTTTGTTTTGGCTCATAGTTCAGGGGAGTGCAGTGCACCATGGCAGAGAAGGCATGGCAGCCTGGAACAGCGTGGTTAGTGGTGCCAACCAGGAAGGAGAGAAGGGAATGTCTATCTGTTTAACTGGCTTTTCCTTTCCCCCTTTTTATTCTGTCCAGGACCACAGCCCATGGAAAGATCCTGCCAGACCCCAGGGTGGGTCTTCCATCAGTTAAATCTCTCTGGAAACTCAAAGTCATATTCAGAAGGAGAGCTGGCTCGGCATCTAAGAGCATTTGTTGCTCATGCAAAGGACCTGGGTTCCATTCCCAATACCCACACGACAGCTTACAACCAACTGTAGTTCCAGGTCCAGGGGTCCAATGCCCTCTTCTGGCCCACGGGCAGCAGACATGCATGTGGTGTACAGACATAGAGGCAGGCAACACACACACATGAACTAAAGAAAAACGGGACATACTCAGAGCTGGGTCTCCTAGGTGATTCCAAATGCAGTCAGTGAAGTTGCCATGGAGCTGACTAGTCAAAATGAAAGTCATCCCTCTCCCTCAGCTGACAGCCATCCCAGGAATGATCATGATCACCACCCCCACCCCACCCCACCCCCGCCACCAACTTAACCCTAAATAGAGTTGGGGAAAGCTAATACAGGTTTTCATTTCAAGTTTGACAAGTGGTTTGTTTTGGTTGGTTGGTTTTAGATGGTCTCAAGTAGCACAAGTTAGCATTGAATTCATATTGCCAAGGACAGCTTGAACTAGATCATGTGTCCCACCTCTACAAGGCGATGGGGTTACAGATGTGGGCCACCGTGCGCTACCACTTCCAAGTGTTTATATTAAACTGCAAAGTGTGAGGGCTGAGGTGTAACTCAGTGATACAGCTCTTGCCTAGCATACATAGGACCCTGGGTTCAATGCCCACCACAATTTATAATTGCCAGTGTGTTGTGAATTTTGAGGTAATGATTGCTGTATGCAGTTTATTGGGGTTTTGTTTGCTTATTGTGTTTTGTTATTGTCTTAATACAGGGTCTCACTGTGAGTGCTGGTTGGTCTGAAACCTGCTTGTTTTGCTTTACCAATAATGATATTAAAGATCTGTTCCACCATATCATACATTTTGAAAGGCACATAAATGAAACTCTGGGGAAAATTTAAATTTCTTGTATTCCTCTCTTGAAACTCATGGTTTTGTTTTCTTGTTTGCAGTGCTGGGACTAGAACTCTGGGCCAGTGTCTTACCACCAAGTGCCGCCGTGGCTCTAAGCTCCTGTTTCTACTCTGCATCTCTCACAGCAATTTTTTCCTAATACTTCTTATGATGCTAGAGGGTGAGCCCAGGGCCTACAGCATGGCAGGCCTGCAATCTTACTGCTGACCTATGTCTCAGGCCTTTAACTGTCATTTATTCATTAGCCAGGTGTGGTGCCATTAGATTTAATCCCGGCACTTGGAAGGCAGAAGCAAGCAGACCTTTGTGAGTTCGAGGCCAGCCTGATCTACAGTGAATTCCAGGACAGCCAGGAACACATAGTGAGACATTGTTTTCAAAACACCAAACATGTGTGTGTGTGTGTGTGTGTGTGTGTGTGTGTGTGTGTGTGTGTGTATGCTATATATAAGCCAAATGTTTTTGTTATTTATTTAAACAATTTTTATTTTGAAACAGGATTTCACTAAGTTGTTCATGGTAGCCTTGAACTTGTTCTATAGCCTAGGCAGGCTTTGGACTTAGGGACTGCTTGCCTCAGTCACTCAAGTAGCTGGAGTCAGGGGTCTGGCTATGATGCCTGACTAAAAATATGTCTTATTTTAAGTTATTTTGTCAGCTACTTGTAACGACAACAAGACGGTTGGCAAGATGGCTGAGCTGGTACAGGCACTGCCTCCACGCCTAATGGCCTGAGTTTGAGCCTCAGGACCCACATGGTGGAAGGAGAATCTAACTTCCAAAAGTTGTGCCCTGACCCTCATGTGTGCCATGCCATAATACAGTAAATAAATAAATGGGTTTTAAAAATTAGGGTGTGAGCCGGGCAGCGGTGGCACATGCCTTTAATCCCAGCACTTGGGAGGCAGAGGCAGGCGGATTTCTGAGTTCGAGGCCAGCCTGGTCAACAGAGTGAGTTCCAGGACAGCCAGGGCTATACAGAGAAACCCTGTCTCAGGAAAAAAAAAATTAGGGTGTGTATGTGTGTGATTATTAAATGATTAAGTCAGCCAGAGAATTCATGGCATATTGCCATTATTATTACTGTATCTGATCACAGCAACATAACATTTTTATTCTTAGTTATGGCTGAACCAACCAACTCATTCTTATAAAGCAGATAAAAGCAAGTCAGAATTCCAGTTAAATGTGCAGATCCACAGATGCAGAAACGATCAGCCCCCCACCCCCATAGGGCTGACTGCTGCCTGAGTCAGCACAGCAGCTGAGCAGAGTGTTGGTTCTACTCGCCCCACTGTCCGCTTGGAGTTGCCTCACTGCTACCAAATCTCATCCAAATCCACTGGGAAGTGACAGGATTTTGCTCTTGTTTCTTGGGCAGGGAGTACTTGATTCTGAAAGGTGTGGGAGATGTGATAAATATAGTGACCACAACGGCAGGCAAGAGCCAAAGGACTGGGGTTGTTCTTTTGTTTCTTTAAGGTTTATTTTATGTATGAGTCCATGTACACCTGCATGCCAGAAGAGGGCATCAGATCCCATTACAGATGGTTGTGAGCCACCATGTGGTTGCTGGGAATTGAACTCAGGACCTCTGGAAGAGCAGTCAGTGCTCTTAACCATTGAGCCGTCTCTCCAGCCCAAAGGAGACAGTTTTAACAATTCTGAGAGCTATTTGGAACTAACTTCCTGAGATCCATGAAGATCTTGAAGGGCTCTTGAAGACCCTTTAGTTCTAGTTAAAAAAAAAAAAAAACCAAACTCAATGGCTTATAACAGAAATAATAATATGATTGCATTCCACTAATTTTTAAAAATTGTTTTTTGAAAATATTTTTATGTATATGCATGAGTGTGCAAGTACCCATGGAGACCAGAGGAGGGCATAGTATCTATCCCCTGAAGCTGGAGTTACCTCCAGACATGGATGCTGCCACCTAAACTTAAGTTTTCTGCAAGAGTTCTTTTTTGTTTGTTTTGCTTTGTTTTTTGAGACAGGGTTTCTCCATGTAGCCCTGGCTATTCTGGAACTTGCTCTGTAGACCAGGCTGGCCCCCAACTCACAAAGATCTGCCTGCCTCTGCCTCCCACATGCTGTGATTAAAGGTGTGCACCACCACCGTCCGGAATGTAGTAAGGGCTCTTAACTGCTAAGCCCTCTCTCTAGGACCCTAGGCCCTGTCAGTTCCACTGGGGAGCGAGAGGTTTCTACTAAAGGCTGGCTACTCAACATACTCAAGGCTCTGGATTCTATCCCCAACTGCCTCCACCCAGGAAACATTTGGTACAAAATAGCATTTCCTGATTTGGGAAGGATTTACAATTCAGTCACTCTATTAGGTAGGACTTGGGAGGTACAGGGGGTTTTGTCAAGATTCTCAAGATAATATTAATTATAGCCCCTGACTTAAAGATAGTTTGTACAATCCAATATGCTAGCGATGTTTTGGGAAATGGAAACAATACTCTTGTGCTGGCCTGTCTATGTAACCTGACACAAGGTAGAATCTTCTGAAGAGGAGCTTCACCTGAGCAAATGCTTCTATAAACTCAGGCTGTCGGCAAACCTGTGGATCGTTTTCTTAATTAGTAATTGATGTGGGAGGTCCAGTCCATTGTGAGTGGTGCTACGTCTGGCCTGGTGATCCTGGGTTCTACAAGAAAGAAGGTTTAGCAAGCCATGGAGAGCAAGCCAGTCAGCCACACCCCACCCCCATGGCTTCTGCATCAGCTTCTGCCTCCAGGTTTCTACCCTGCTTGAATTCCTGTCTTGACTTCTTTTAATGATAAACTGTGAAGGGGAAGCCAAATAAACCCTTTCTTCCCCAACTTGCTTCGGTCATGGCGTCTCACCACAGCAACAGTAACCTTCACTAAGACAATTCCACATTACAATTTTGAAACTTGATTATGGAAGAAACCTATGAATGTACAAGAAGGAACCATTTAATGAACTCCCATATGGCCACCATCTGGCCTCAAACACTGTCAGTACCCGGTCACGTCAAACTAGTTTCAGTTAGCCCCACCTCCACGGTTATTTTGGCAGTCCTCAATATATAAATATTTAGGATGTGTCTCTGACATAGATTCTCAACGGGAGCAATCTTACTTTCCAGCAGATGGTT
Source organism: Rhabdomys pumilio (assembly GCA_030674055.1). Classification (NCBI taxonomy): domain Eukaryota; kingdom Metazoa; phylum Chordata; class Mammalia; order Rodentia; family Muridae; genus Rhabdomys; species Rhabdomys pumilio. The sequence goes on along the minus strand of JANHMN010000003.1, from coordinate 74,470,614 downwards.
TGCCAAACCTGGAGGTTGACGAGGAGTGCTCCTGGCACCGAGCGGGCAGAGCCCAAGGGTGCTGCTCACCACCTTGGACTTCAACATGACAACTCCCACAGCAGGCTCAGTAGCTCTTACTGATAAGGAAAAGAGACGGAACGAAAGTAAGCAAGAATCCAGTCCCTACAGTATCATCAGACCTAAAATAACTAAAACACTCGACACGGTCTGAGGAGATGGCCCAGATGGTAGGGTGCCTGCCAAGCAAGCATGAGCACTCTGGTTCAGATCCCTGGAACCAGGCATGCATGGCAGGATGTGCCTGTAACCCCAGACAATGTAGCTGAATCAATGACTGAAAAGTTCAATGAGAAACTGGCTCAAAAAATAAAAGGTGGAGAGCAAATGAGAGGACACAACCTTATGTTGACTGTTGACTTCTTGTCTCCATGGTTATGTGCACACACTCACCCTAACAAATACATACAATACACACACACACACATGCACGCACGCGTGCGCACACACACACACAGAGGCATATGTACATACCCACACTAACAAACATACAACACACACATATGTACATACTCACACTAACAAATACATACAATACAACACACACACACACACACACACACACACACACAAAACCAGTGTTTAAACTTCTCTACTCTCATTCATTTTAAAACATATATATGCTTGTACGTTTGCCAAAAAAGATCACACATCACATCTGTTCGATAAGCTTCTGAAATCCCCCTTGCTGAGAATTCGGTGATTAGGTTCTTTTCACAAGTATCTGTTGGGGGACCTCGACATAGAACCCCATCCTGGATCTTTTATAACACCTTTGTGTCACTCAGTTTCAACTTTCTGGCAAGAATCTTTGAGAATTCCCCTGGGCATATCAGAGGCTTATCTAGTGGTGGGAGTCGGGTGTTGCCAGCTTGACTCATTCATCATGAAGTTCCCAGCCGAGTTGCTGCCTCATGGACCTCAGTGGTAGAGCAACTGCTTAGCCCTTGTGAGGCCCTGGGTGTGATCCACAGCACTATGAGAAAAGAGCTCCACTCGAGGACTGAGCAGCCACAGGGCCACGAGGACCAAGCAGCCACGAAGACTGACTCCATGTTTTCACATCATCTTAGCCAAAAGGCTAAGAAGTAATTGACAGCATAGGTTTCTGTTTGGTTGGGTTTTGTTCTTGTTTTGTTTTAAGACAGGGTCTTACTATGTAACCCTGCATATACTGGCACTCACTTTTGTAGACCAGGCTGGTCTTGAACTCACAGAGATCTGCCTGCTTCTACCTCCTGAATGCCGGGATTAAAAGTGTGTGCCAAGACACTGGCTGAATAGATTTCTTATTAAGAGTTATCATACAATACCATAATTTCTTTTTTGAGTGGCAGAGGCAGAGGCTCAGGCCTTTAGTGTCAGCAGTCAGCATAGACAGAGGCATAGAGGCAAGTGGATCTCTGTGAGTTCAAGGATAGGCTGGTGTATATAGTGAGTTCCAGGACAGCCAGGGCTACAAAGAAATTCTGTCAAAAAAAAAAAAAAAAAAAAAAAAAAAAAAAAAAACCAAACCAAAATAAGCAAACAAACCAAAAAATTCCTTTTTTTAAAAAAAAAAACTTAGTGTATTTATATTTTTAGACAGAGTTTCTGTGTTGCCCTGGTGGCTTGGTCTTGAACTCAGAGATCTACCTGCCTCTGCCACCTTGACCATCCTGGACTTTATTTTTATTTATGTGCCTGTGTGTGTGTGTGTGTGTGTGTGTGTGTGTGTGTGTGTGTGTGTGTGAGATGCCTGAGGAGGCCAGAGGAGCATGTTAGATCCCCTGAAGCTGCTAGACTTGCAGGTGGTTGTGAGTCACTGATATGGATTACAGGAGCCAAACTCGGGTCCTCTGGAAGAACAGCAGAGGCTCCTAACCACTGAGCCATCTCTCTAATCCTTTCCCCATCAGCATTTTTAAAAGTGACTAATGAGAGGATTTGATGTCTTCTCTATCCTCCATACTTATACTTGTATATGTGCGTGCGCGCGCGCGCGCGCACACACACACACACACACACACACACATAAAAAGTGACTAGTGAGCTTTGTGTAAAATGAAACCATTATGAACAGGACTGTGATGAAGCTCACTGGAGTGCTTCCTGGATGTGTGCTTCCTGGATGTGTGTAGCCCTCAGAACTGCATAAGCCAGACACCATGACACACACCTATAATCACAGCATGTGGGAGAGAAGTGGAGGCAGGAAAACTGGAAGGTTAAAAAATAAAGGCCTTCAAGATGGCTGGTGTATAAAGGTGCCTGCTACCACTCTGATAATGAGTTTGACACTTGGTACCCACCTGGTAGAAAGAGGGAGAGCTAACTCCCCTGACTTTCACACATGTGCTATGCCCACTAACACTAGTCTATATGAACATTTTGAAAAAAAAAATATATATATGAGGGCTAGGGTACATAAGGCCCTGTTTCAAAAGCAAAAACAACAACAAATCATTATAAACATATCTGAATATAGCAACACACTATCATAATCCTATACTCCCAGTTCTAGGAGGCTGAGGCAGGAGGATCAGGCTAAGACCTTGTCTAAAACCCAAAGAAAGTATCATCATAAACTCCTGGGCTTTCTATGTGTACATTTGGGGCAGGGTAGGGTGGGGCAAGATGGGCTCTCGTAGCCTTGGCTAGCTAGGAACTCATATATTGGGAGATGACCTCGAGTTCTTAATCTTCCTCCGGCTCCAGCAGCAGGACTGTAGGCATGAGCCAGCGCACCCAGTGCTAAGCTTTTCCAATAGGGGAAACAACTTTAAGAAGAGAAATACTTTGTGAGTTCATCAAAAACATTTTTATATAGATGTAGCTCAAGAAAGAAAAAAGAAGCCTTGACCAGGAAGCAGCATCTGCAGCTTTGGTCAGGGGTACACCTCTGAGAAGTACAGCCCCTGCCGACCTTCATGCCACCCAGCCATCACCGGATGTCTCTGCCTCTCCTGTCTCTGTTCTGAGACTTTCCTGAACCTTCCCTATAGCTGGTTCTCCTGAGCATCTGACTCTGTCCACTGGTGAGCGAATGCAGAGTTGGAAGGCGTGTAGATAACCTCTCCAGAGCTAGCACTGCCCTTCTGAGGGCGATGGGGAGCAACCAATGGGGTCAAAGCACAAGAAAAGCTCAGAGACTTAGTTCAGTGCGGGAAGGGGAGAGGGGAGAGGAATGCAGGCTGGGAAGCTAGATTAGAGACCAGTTGTTGTAGGTATCTGCAGTCCTCAGGATCCAGTTCCCAACCTCCCCTCTCCCGTGCCTTGGGAAGCCACCCTCACAGGCTGTACTTGGACACTCACCACTTCCCCCTGGAGCTTCTGAGCTTGGCCAATGGGACACATCACTAGGAGAGTGGAGAGGACAGAATTTGTTCTGCCGGGTCACAGTGAACCGGCTGGCTCCTCTTTCTATCCAGGCTGATTATCAGGCAGCCTTTCCAATCACTAACTTCTCTCCAGGGCAGTAAACGATCTTTCCCAAGACCCTTGGGCCTGAAGCTTCTTGCTTGAGGTAACTAGCCCCTGGGGAAACTGTGTTATCTCCAAGCTCCTCCTTGCCTCTTAATTAACTTCTTTGCAAATTACTGCATTTGAGTATGGCACCTGTTTCCTGAAGGATACACAAGTGAGCCAACTAAGGTCTCAATTAGGGAGAGGTTTGGTGGCCCGCACTGGGCTGGGATGGAAAGAGGTGGGTGAGTGCAAGGCACATTTGGGAATTAGAACTATTTGCTGGCCCTTGTAGGAGGAACAATGGGCCCTGGATTCTTGAGCCAACTAGCATTTCTCTCTCCCATCACAGAGCAGGCTGGGGAAGCAGTGTTCCATCACCCTACACAGAAGTTTAACGCATTTTAAGTTTAAGGCTCTGATATTTTTAGAAAGACTTATTTTTTATCTTTAACTATGAGTATGCATGTGCATCTGCGGATGGGGAGCAGGCGGGGTGGCGGCGGGATGGATGTGTATGAGTTCAGTTGCCTGAGAATGTCAGAAGAGAGCATAGGATCCTCTGGAGCTGGAGTTACAGGCAGGTGTCCTGACCTAGGGCTGGGAACTGAACCACCTCCTCCTGCAGGAGCAGTGCAGGCTCTGGACCGCTGAGCCAGCCCTCTAGTTCCCAAACCTTGAGTTTTCTCTGTTGTCCTGCTTTTTTCTTCTTTGAATGTCTGTCCAGATCCTCGCCATGCCTGTGCCACACTCTGAACTTCCTCACTTTCTCCCAAGACCTCCCTACTGCCCCTGGCAGGTAGCTTGGTGACCTACCTGCTTTCTTTGCCACTAACTCAAAGACTCTCTTCCTCTTTTCTCCTCCCAACAGCTGCCCCCGTTTACAGCACGCAGGCCCTACTGTTTTCCTTCAAACTTCAATAAAATTATCCTCCAGCTAAAATAAATAAATAAGGAACAAAGCCAACAAGTAAAATGTGAGCAAAGCTGAGAGGAGCCGTCCTGAGGCCCACGGCACTCCCAGTCGCTGATCTGTCAGCAGGGGGCCACTTGAGGGGCTGCTCCAACACCAGCGCTGAGGAAGCCAGGACGGCTGTAGGCTGTGAGGACTCTGTAAATGCTAAGTACTGTTAGAAAACAAAAAGGGAACCGAGTCCACTTGGATCTTAAGTTTGTGTAGAACTTTAGACTCCAGGCCGCAGTTTTACGGTAGTTTGCTAAGTCTGTAGAAGGAACATTTGCTCTGGCTGGTCAGCAATGCAGAGGCCTTGGGTTCAGTCCCCAGCGCCACACAGATGAGATGTGCTGGCATACGCCTGTTGTGGAGGATCAGTAGTTCAAGGTCACGCTCAGAAATGATCCCAGCCCCACCTAGGATAAATGAGATCCAGGCCCACACAAACGGTAAAATAGCCTTAGGGAGACTAGGGAGGTGGCTTAGTGCTTAGGAGCATTTTTCTCTTGTGAAGAGACAGAGTTCAGTTCTCAGCACTTACACTGGGCAGCTCCACAACCACCTGTAACTTCAGTCCTGAGGATCTGATGCCCTCTTCTGGCCTCTCCAAACACACACACTCACACACACAGAGAGATTCATGATGATGATGATGAAAATAAAAGTATAGCCTTTGTTCTTGAATTTTGTCCTTTGCTTCCTAGAAAATGTAAAATATGTATACCTGTGGTAGTGTTGACCTACCACAGACCAGACAAGGCCATAGGTACAATCCCCAGTCCTGGGGGTGGGGGGGAAGCTTGCTTGATAAACTTACTCAACTGCCCTTTGTTGCAGGAGAAAACTACATTCCTACAGAATACACTTAGCTCTGAAGTGGTAGCCGCTAGTTCTAGAGACATTGACAGACTCACAGAAAGGGAAGTGTGAGGTGAATTAAATAATATGTCTATAAAAGGCCAAGTCTGCATCTGCAGCTCTCAAGAAATCAGAAGGTGGCCACACACCTTCACTGCCAGAGACTGAGTTCTGTTAGTGGGGAGGGGACAGTGGAGGAAGCTCATTGGTGGCAGCTGTTCTTTTCGGAAGAGCAGATGAGGAAGGCAGATGGTAAAGCTGGAACTGCTCGACTCCTGCCTGGCCTGTGGCTTCCACAGGGAGGTGGGAGTTTCTCAGAGAACTGAACTGTGGGAAACTGACCTTTCCTTAACCTGAAGTTACTTTAAATTTTTTTTTTAATTTAGTGGATGGGCAGGATGTGTCTACAGAGCTCAGAGGACAGTTTGGGAAAGTCGGGTCTCTCCTTCTGCCACGTGGGTCCCAGGGATTAAACTCAGGTTGTCAGGTTTGATGGCTGGGCCCTTTACCTGCTGGGCTATCTTGCCTGCCCAGAGTCTATGTGTAAGATCTGAGGATCTGGACCAAAGGCAGAGAGATGCTGGCGTTGCAGAGACAGCTTGGACCACTAAGTGCTTGAAGCACAAGCAAGAGAACCCGGCCTCCATCCCCATACCCTGGTTCAACAGCAACAGAGCAGGGTGTGCCAGCCTGTGCTTCTAATCCCAGCTCTAGAGCTGGAAGCAGAGACAGCCAGATCCCTAGGGCTGACTAGCCAGCCACTCTAGCCTAATCAGAAACTTCCAGGTCCCAGGGAGAGATCCAGTCTGAGACAACATGATCTTTGGATTAAAAGATGTTTTTTAAGTAAACAAGCTCCTTAGATTTAAGTTTTTCTAAATTCTAAGATCCATATTTTGACAAACAGTAACAAAACTGCAAAGTAACCAAATGAAGATAAGATCCTTGAAAGAGAACCAACTATCAACGGAGGTGGTGGGGAGGGCAGAGAGGTCGGGCATGAAGCTCAGTTGACAGTGTTTATCTGGTAAGAAAACACCTGGGTGACCTCTGACCTCCATAGGCTAACATCCATGTACGCCCACATAGACAGGAACAACCATACATGTGCACACATACAAGAAAAAAAGGAAGGGGGCTGGAGAGATGGCTCAGTAGTTAAGAGCACTGGCTGCTCTTGCAGAGGACCTGGATTTGGTTCCCAGCACCTACGAGCTGTCTAACAACCCTCCGTAAATTCAGTCCCAGGAACTCTAAGACCCTCTTCTGGAATCTGCAGGCACAGCCTGCTGGTGGTATGATACATAAAAGGAGGGGGAAGAAGTATACACATTAAATGAATGAGTAAGCAAATGAGCAAAAAAAAATTTTTTTTTTAAGGAGCAAGCAGGAGGAGGAGGGGAGAGGAGGAAGAGTATGTGTTGGGAGTCAGGATAATAAACAAACACGGTAAGATTAATGACTTATTCCAAAAATGGCTTTGCTAGAGAGCAGACATTTTAAGATAAAACAAAAACCAAAGAATGCTTTAGTTGAAAAATATCTGTTATTCCCTGTACCAAAGAGAAGATAGGGATTATTACAAAGTAACAACCATCAAACTAACAAAACGAAGGACACAGAACTCTGGGGCTATAGCCCAGTTGGTGGTATGTTTGCCTAGCATACAGAAGGTGCCGGGTTGTGGCTCCAGCCCTACAAAAACTGGGTGTGTCTGTGCTCACCTGTAATCCCAGCAGTTGGGAGGTGGAGGCAGAAACATCAGTTCAAGATCATCCTTGGCTACATAATGAGTTGGGAGGCCAGCCTCAGATACTTGAGTCCCTGCCTCAAAAAGCCAGTAATAGGTGCAGAGAAAATCTCTTATGTGCTGTATGGAAGCAACACCTGTCAATAAAAAAGCCTATGGCCAATGAGCTGGGCAGGATTAGAAGGTGGGACATCCGGCAGGGAGAGAGAGGAATTCTGGGAAAGAGGCAGGAGTTTCGCCCCAGAAAGCTGATCATGAAGATGGTCACATGAAGCCGAGGAGAGGTAATTAGCCGTGTGGAGATGAAAGTTAAGAACTAGTTGAGGAGTAAGCCAAAGTGTGTGGCCTGAGCAGTTATTAATAAATAGTATCAGAGTGGTTATTCTGGGGTGAGAGGCAGCACAGTTCCAAATGGGGCTGTGAATGGCTCAGTGAGTGAAGGGGTTTGTTGCCAAGCCTGACAAGCAGAGTTCAATCCCCAGGACGTACATGGTAGACGGAGAGAACTGGCTTCCACAAGGTGTTGGATGACTTCCATACACGCACGGCACTCCCCACACCCGCCCCCAACAATAAATACATAAACTTAATAATGTTAAGGAAAAATAACAATAAGCAAGTAAAAATACATAAAGTCCAGCTAGGAGAAGGGAGAGGAAAAACAACAGGGGAGGGATATAGTCAAAGTACACGATATACTTGAGAGAAACTGTCTTTCTGAAACGCGTCATTACATACAGATGGCTATACAATGTTTAGAAAATGAAGTGCACAGCACTTGGGAGGCAGAGGTAGGCGGATTTCTGAGTTTGAGGCCAGCCTGGTCTACAGAGTGAGTTCCAGGACAGCCAGGGCTACACAGAGAAACCCTGTCTCGAAAAACAAAAACAGAAAATGAAGTGCAAGCCGTACTAGTGTGTAATGCCAGGAACTGGAGGTAGAGGTGGGAGGCCAGAAGTTCAGGTAATCCTGGGCCACATAGCCTGGGCTACATTAGACCTTATTTCAAAAAATAAAAAAGTAGATACCTTAGAAATGTAAAAGCAGAAGATAAAATTTCCCAAGAGTCTTTATATTTACACACACACACACACACACACACACACACACACTTTAACTACTACAAGTCCTGGTTCAGTATCTGGTCTATTTAATAAAGGCTAACATATCATCTCTGGAGTAGTAGTCCTGAAGCTACCAAGGGTTCACATTTGGTTCCCTGGTGCTAGGGAGCCAGGTCGGAGGAGAGGAGGCAGAAGAGAAGAGAGTCACTTTTTTTTCTGTTTAAATAATGTCCTGTTGGACAGAATGCAGTCTTGTGAGCATGCCTGTTTTTAAGGAAGACTCTGTGTAAAATGTACGTGTGTGTGTGTGTGTGTGTGTGTGTGTGTGTGTGTGTGTGTGTGTGTTAGTTGAGGTTTATTTTTTCTTTTTTTTAGTTTTTCGAGACAGGGTTTCTCTGTGTACCCCTGGCTGTCCTGAAACTCACACTCTGTAGACCAGGCTGGCCTCGAACTCAGAAATCCACCTGCCTCTGCCTCCCAAGTGCTGGGATTAAAGGCATGTGCCACCACTGCCCAGCCGAGATTTGTTTTTCTGAGACAGTGTCTCATTTGTAACCCTGACTATCCTGGAACTCCAATGCACTTGAGGATGACCTTGGACTTCTGATCTTACATCCTTAGTGCTGGGATTACAGACTTGTGCCACCACAAGTAGTTTTATGCAGTGCTGGGATTAAACCCAGAGTTCACGCATGCCAGGCAAGCACTTTACCTACTAAGCTATATCGCAGTTCAGGAGGCATTTTTTTTTTCTTATGAGAGAAAAGGTTAATTGATAAGATATTAACAATATATTAATAAAATGTGTACAGTTCCTGGTTATATGTCTGTATACCACTTGAGGCCAGAAGAGGGTGTCAGATCTCCTGGGTCTGATTGGCTTACAGATGATTGTAAGCCTCCTGTGGATGCTAGGAATTGAACCCAGGTCCTCTGAAAGAACAGCCACTGCTCTTAACCCCTGAGCCATCTCTCCAGTTCCCATGCATATTTTATTTATTTATTTATTTATTTATTTATTTATTTATTTAGAGTGTGTATGTGCATGGCTCAGTACTTGTGCAGGGGCTAGACTTATGTTGTAGGGTTTATTGGGAAGTTCCTCAGGAGGCAAATTTTTAACTCCTTCCCCAATTATATACCAAAGTAAAGCCATAGTATACTCTGTAAACACTTAATACTGATTTATCGAATGTGATAATTCAGTTGTATTGGAAAAATGGAAGCAGAGAAAACCTGTAAAAATTGGGTCTAAACCGGGGAAGCATGTTTTTTGATAAGAGAAGGTGAACGGTCTATAAGGTTAAACCTGACATAGGCAATAAGGTTCAGGGTCATTTTCAGTGAAAACGACTTTCTAAAAGCATCACCTCCATACTTACACCAAGTAATTTCACACAGTTTCTTTACTGGATTGAGATTTACGGTGGTGTGGCTGAGTGGCAGAGACTTGCCTATCACATGCAAGATGCCACGTTCACTGAAGAAAACTATACAAGTTAAGTATGAGAAGACTAGAAATAGAGCAAATGCACTTCAAGTATTTGACAGCCCCTGGTGCTGTGCTCAGGCAGTGCATTTAGGATCTATCTTAGTGTCCTTCAGGACGGCGAAGGCTGAAAAATTAGAATTACGTTTCCAAGACGACCTTACAGCTAGGATTCTGGGCACAATTTTACCATTATTTTTTAGTCCTACAGGATCAGTAAATTGGAGGCTGGAAAGATGGCTCAGTGATTAAAAGCACTTGCTGCTCTCCCAGAGGACCACAGTTCAGTTCCCAGCACTTACATTCAGGTGGTTGAGCTGCCTATAAGTTGAGCTTCCAGGGATCCAATATCCTTTCCTTGTGTGCATGTGAGCATACACAGAAACAAATAAAAACTAAACAGTAAAAAGGAAAAGATAAGAGAACAGAAGAGAAGTAGGTGTGTGTTGTGTGTGCAGGGAGGGCTACGGTGGTGGAGTCCCAGCTCTCTCTGCAGGTTCTCAAGATGATCAGGCAGGAGTCCCTCCCCTGTGGTGGGTGCATTCTAGGACCACCCACGGCTGCAGGAACTTCAGGCAGTACTGAGTCCCCAGAATATGTTCTCCTTTACCACGGGTATCTCAGCTCTCAGCAGCTTCAGCACACGCCTCCCCGCCCTTAAGGCTTTTACCTTTTCATGTTAAAAAAACAAAAAGATAAAGCACTTTATGACTTCTGTTCAGTGCAGCTGAACTGTCAGCATCACAACTCCTAGGCTTTCTTTTTGTACCCACCCCCTACCAGGGGACAGGGTCTCATGCAGTCCAAGCTGCTCTCAAGCTGGCCAGGTACCTTAGGCCGGCCTTGGACTTCTGCATCCTACCTCCCAAATGCTGAGACTATAGCTGTGCACCTCCATGACAGGCCAGGGCTTTTTTTTTTTTTTTTTCTCCTTAAAGATTCTGTCCTTAAATTATGCACGTGGGTATGTACTTGTGAGTACAGATGCCTGTTTACACCAGAGGCTTTGATCCCCTTCAGCTGCATATAGCCAGTTTCGAGCCACCTGACTTGGGTGCTGGGACATAACTTGGGGTCCTGTACAAGAGCAGAAGTTCTTAAACACTGAGCCATCTCTCGAGTCCCTAGGGCTTTATTCTTAAAGTTTCATCATACTTATTGTGCCCACATGGACAGCAGAGATCATCTTTTAGGAGCCAGTCAGTTTGGCAGATGCCAAGCTTACATGGCAAGAGTTTTATCCACTGATTTATCTTGCAGGAGCCCAGGTGGGGCTTATTTATTATTATTTGAACATTGTTATTTAGTGTGTGTCTGTGCATGTGCGTGTGTGTGTGTGCGCGCGCGCGTGTGTGTGTGTGTGTGTGTGTGTGTGTGTGTGTGTGTGTGTGTGAAGGGCAGAGGACAACTTTTAAGAGTTGGGTCTATCCTCGCATGTGGATCCTGCAGGTTGGATTCAGAACGTTAGGCCTGGTGGCAGTGCCTTTACTCACTGAGCCACCTTGCCAGCCCCCAGCTGGGGCTTTTTATTAGGTGAAATAAAGGTGGAGAAAGCATATAATTATGGCAGTTGATTACTACCAGAGCCGGTGCTAAGTGACCAAACAGGCAGGTGGTCTGTAGGACATGGGGATGCCAGGCTAGCGGATACCTCCCACCCACTGTGAGATGACACAAAGTTTCATCATGCTGCTCAGATTGGCAAGCAATGTAAAAACTCATGAATTATTAATTTTTTGGAATGTCCCACTTAATATTTTTAGACTACGGTTGATGGAGTGTAATTGAAACCTTGGAAATGAAACTGTGGGTGGGGAACAGTCCTCCCCCTGTGTGTTTTTGGAGCTGCTACGTGTAGCTCAGTGTAGTGACAGCTTTCCCAGCTGGCTTCCGATTTCAAGAGAGGAAGTGGTTCCTCTGCTGCCTCATTTCTGCTGCCAAGCACTCCTATCAGGGTCTGTTATCATCTCTCCAAACAGGGTTTTCAGCAGCTCCTTCATTACTTGAACTCGCTAGAGAGTCATAATTTATTTGGTTTTGTTTGTTTGTTTGTTAAGATGGTGGGGAAGGGAGGCTGACTCACTCTGTAGACCAGGCTGGCCTCAAACTCACATAGACCCAAAGGCCTTTGCTTTCCAAGTACTGCTATTACCGGTGTGTGCTACCATGCCGTCTTTTTTTTTTTTTTTTAAGATTTATTTTGATTATATTTAATCGTGTCTGTGTGCGTCTGTGTGCGCATGCACATGTGGGTGCAGGTGCCTGTTGAAGCAAAGTCATCATATCCCCTGGAGAGGGAGTTACAGGTAGCTGTGAATGCCCAATGTGGGTGCTGGGTACCAACCTCAGGTCCTCTGAAAGAGTAGCAAGTGCTCTTGCCCACTGAACTGTCTCTCCAGCCTGTGTGCACTTGCTTTATTTATTTATTTATTTATTTGTTTATTTATTTATTTATTTTTTAAAAGTGGCCCAGAATGACCTTTAACTTGCAGTTCTCCTGCCTCCAGGTACTGAGATCTCAGGTGTATGACACCATGTCCAGCCTGGTCTAGTTGTGTGAAACTGAACTCAGTATGGCATAAAAGCAGAAAGTAACATGTAAAGAAAAAGCATGGATAGGCTGGAGGGATGGCTCAGTGGTTAGGAGCACTTACTGCTCTTGCAAAGGGTCAGGGTCCAGTTCTCAGCACCCATATGGCAGCTCACAACCAACCATCTGTAACTCCAGCTCCAGGGATCTAAGGCTACTTTCTGGCTACCAAGGATTCCTGCACACAGATCCTGCACATAACCTCATGCAAGCACACACACATATATATAAAAATCAAGAACTATAAAACAAGAAAAAAAAGCATGGTGGATAGGACAAACACAACAGACACATAAGCCTAATTATAACGGAATAATCTAGGGACTGGTGAGCTGGCTCAGTTGGTAAAGGTGCCTGCCACCAACCTAAGTTAGATGCAGGGGACCTGAATAGAAGAAGCAGAGAGCCGACTGCTGCATGTTGTCCTCTGGCTGCCACAAAGACAACTTGGTGGATGTGAGCATTCTCTGTCTCTCTGTCTGTCTCTGTCTCTGTCTCTCTCTGTCTCTCTCTCTCTCTCTCTCTCTCTCTCACACACACACACACACACTAAACAAATAAATGTAAAAAAATCAACACTTAAAACAATCGCAGGAAATACAAAAGTTGCACATCATGTCTATCGATTATTTTTGGTTTTTGTTTTGAGACAAGGTCTTCATATAATCTGGGCTGGCTTCATTCTCAGTATGTAGCCAAAGAGGACCTTAAACTAGTGATCCTCCTGCCTCTACCTCCCAACTGCTGGAATTATAGGCACTTGCCATAATGCCCAGCCTCATTTTTGTATAAATTTTAAACATAAAACTTCCTATCCCACATATAGTAACTGGACTAATAAGTCATACACAGTAACAGCAAGCACAGCGTAATCAGTGTACTATGTTAATTTTGAAAGATATGAACAGTGATGCTAGACACCATCAACATAGTTACTTTTTATGGAGACAAAGAAGAATGAGGTGGGGCTTTTTTTTTTTTTTTAAATAAACTCCAAGCATATGAAGCAAAATGACTTTTTAAAAGTTTTATTGTGTATGTGTTTGTGTAGGTATGTGCTTGCCACAGCCTGAGTGTGGAGGTCAAAGGACAACTTTCAGGAGTCAGTTATCTCCTTCCACATGAGTCATTTAGCTAGTCCCCAAATACCTTTTAAATTTTATTTGCAGTGCTGGAATCAAACCCAAGGGCTTAGGGCTTGTCATACAAGCGCTCTACAGGTGAACACCATCCCCAGGCCCTGCAAAATGTTTTGATGGTTTAATCATGGGGTGCGTGGGTGTTATTAATGCTATTTTCTGTACTCTGCATGTCTCTAATACGTCCTAATTTACAAAACACAGTCATGCTCAACACTCTTCAGGACATCTTAGTGTACAATTATGTTGGAAGCAGCTTCTGGGCTGAAAGGGGGGAAACCTGATGAGGCAACTTGCTGTTTTAATACAGCGAAGTTGAAAGGACTTTAGAGATGGGTCAGTTAAGAGTACATACCGCTCTTGCACAGGACCTGTGGTTGGTTCCTAGACCAGTGGGATCTCCGTGGATGCCTACATGCACATGGACATATGTACATATCCACACTGGGGGATGTGGGCAGTGGTACCCAGCGGCTCTCACACATTGACGCGGCTTAGCTTTGCTGACGGGATGTAGGTGTGAGAAGTCCCAAAGCAGGCTGGGGACCGTGGGTTCGGTCGACTCGCCGGAGGCCGGGCTCAGCGGCTGAGAGGCCGGGCTTCGGAGCCCGGAGGCCGGGCGGGCCGCGCCGAGGGCGGGGCCGGCGCGCGGGGGCGGACCTCGGCGCGCTCCCGGCCGCTCGCTGGCTCTGGGGCCGCGGCGGCTCCTCTGCCCGGTCGCGCCGGAGGACAGGCTTCGGGCGGCGGCTTGGGCGGCCTGAGGACCGACCGGGTGGGCCGAGCGGCGGAACCCCGCGCCTGCCGTCTGCCTAGCCCGCTAGCGCGGGGCGCGCGCCATGGCCGCCTCGCCCGGCTCAGGCAGCGCCAACCCGCGGAAGTTCAGTGAGAAGATCGCGCTGCACACGCAGCGGCAGGCCGAGGAGACGCGGGCCTTCGAGCAGCTCATGACCGACCTCACCCTGTCCCGGGTGAGCTCCGGGGCCGGCGCGGGCGGTGCGGGTGGGTCCGCGCGGTGGGGGAGAGGTCGCCGGGCCGAGGCGGCGGCGGCGACGGCGGGGCCGGGCGGGGGCCGCGGGTGGGGAGCCGGGCCGGGCCGGGGCGGCCGCGGCCTCGGTTCTGGCCGGCCTGAGGACACCAAATGCGGCTTGCGATCTCGGTGGACGGGCCTTCGGTGCAGTGAGCTGGAAACGGCCGAGCCCGGGGAGGCGGGCAGCGGGTCCGGGCGGCCTAAGCGGGAGGATGACCCCGAGAGGAAATCGCACGCAGCTGCAGCTGCACCTCGGAGGCCGGACCGAGGCGCGCCTGGTTCGGGCGGTGCGGCTTCTCCATGGACACCCACCGCCAGCGAGCCTTTGACTGTCGGCGTGGAAGGCCTCGGGGGCCCGAGGGGCGCACATCCTCCCCGAGGGGGTGCACGCACAAGTGAGTCGACGGCTGCCCTCTGAGTGGCAGGAGCCCTTGGTACCACGGTGTGATTCCGTGGCTTTCCCACTTTCGCCTCTTGGAGGTGCTTTACGTGGTCCGATGCATTTGTTCAGCATCAGATATTCAGTAAGAACTGACAGGGTGCCTAGCACAGATGGTGACCGCGGAGGGACCCAGAGGAATGAGTAAGAGCGAGTCGGGACAAACACCTGGGAGGCTAGACAACTGGACCGGACGGCAGGGGATGGAGACAGCAGGAGTGTCTGTGCAGACCGCAGAGGGTCAACGTGAGTTGGGCAGCCTTGAGGATTCTGAGTGCTGGCCTTGAAGGCACATTGTCAGATGGGGGAGGCTGTGAAGATGCTGGGGATGGGCAGCTGGAAGGAGCTGTGAGAGCAGATTGCCAGCTGGTCGTTGCCCTGCTTCCTGCGGTGCAGCCATACTATATTTTGGCCACCGTAGTCTTTGTGACTTGAAAAAAAAATGTTGTCAGGGTTTAAATTGGGAGTTTTTTCTTTTAACATAAATTTATAACATAAACTAAATTGACTTACTTTAAAAATTAAGAGACCTGGAAACAATCTTGAGTGTCACCATCCTCAAGTAGAGTATGAACTCTATTTTGCTGTAATACAATTCACACCACTCACTGTTACAGCCCCCTACTCCGAGACCATTCATCATATTTGTATAATGTTATCTTTTGGTGTACTAAGGGCCAAGTACACTGTTTTCTGGGCTTTCATTCTCGATGCACTGAAGCAAGAAAAAAAAGAATATATGAGAGATAAGTGATGGAGAATACAGATAGATACAGAAGGCTGAAGATTTCAAGGAAAAAATGTCCTTCTGCCCTGATTGGTTTTACTGCTTACCAGTTGGCATCTACATTTTGTGACCTTGATTAGACCGAGCTTGACAAGCTGAGCACGTTATAGAAGAGTTGTGGGTAAAAGCCATGGGTTAGCGTAAGGCCTGTGTTGTGATGTTACGGGGCATACTTTATGCACACATACATGCCCCTTAAGTGTCTGTATAGCTAGAGTTGATCCAGTCACTCGTGCGATTTTTGAGGCCCCCTTTAAATCATCCTTCGTGATGAGGTAGGTCGAGAGTAATGTACAGATTATTTTTATCTTATGAGACAAGGTTCTCCTCTGTAGCCCAACTGGCTTGTAGCTCGACACCCCTTTTCCGTAGTTGATAAATGGGATTACAGGCATGCACCATCATACCTGCTTCAGATTTTTAAAAACAAAAAAAGTCCTCGCAGATCCTTAGCGTGCATTTAGTTTTGACTTTACTCATGTGTGCTCGCACATAACCTTGTATATGAAGTTCATCGGGTGGAGCTTGATTCCTTCACAAGCCAGAACATTGATGTGTGCAACAAACTGAAGGTTAAAATGTAATAAATCCAAGTCAAATTTCGTGTAATTTGATAAATGTTATTTTGATGCACCGAACTTGGATTCTCTGTGTGATATGTTGAATTTAATGAGTCCGATCAACTGTGGCTTATAGGCTAATCCAGTTGCTATTTCTGCTAATTACTACAAGCTTATGTCACTTTGCCTTGTACCTGGAACAGGGAGTCATTTGCATGTTAGTTCAGTTTGTGTTTTCTCCTTGTATCAAGACACTAGTGACAACACTGAATGTGTCTTGGTATTTTTACTTATTTAGCATTTTAAAGGATTATTTTCCCAAAGAAATCATAGAATGAAACACTTCTCATAAAGAACTCCTGGGTCCTCAAGTGCAAGTGTACTCCCATTTGGAGAATAGTCCATTAGTTCACAGAGGGTAATTGGATGACTAGTATATTGACTTTGCCTACTGCTTACAGCAGACATGTTAAATGATGGGCAGGCACTGCAACTGATCTAGGTATCATTTCTGTGTTGAGTTTCAACATAGTGTTTCAACACAGTGCTCAGTGTAATCACGGCCAGTCTTTTAGGACTGACTTGAACACTACTACTTGTGTGGAGACTTGAGGTTCTAGATCAGTGGTTCTCAGCCTGTGGCTTGACTCCCACAGGGGTGGCGCTGGTCAGAGCTTTACATTACAGTTTGTAACAGTGGCGCAATTACAGTTACGAAGTAGCAACGAAGTGCTTTTATGGTTGGGGGTCACCACAACATAAGGAGCTGAGTTAAAAGGTTGCTGTGTTAGTTAGGAAGGTTGAGAACCACAGCCCTAGATTTTGGAGAATTTTTTCTTTCCAGCTTTAATGTTTCAGTTTCATCAGTAAACAGTATGAAAGGTTTTGTTTGGTTGGTTGTTTGGTTGGTTTTGGTTTTTTGAGACAGGGTTTCTCTGTGTAGCTCTAGCTGTCCTGGAACTTTCTTTGCAGACCAGGCTGGCCTCAAACTCAGAGATCCATCTGCCTCTGCTTCCCCATTATTAAGAGTAAAGGTGTGCATCACCATGCCCAGCTAGCAGAGAGACAGTCTGGAGAAGTGAGTACTAGGAGGACTTGCCCATTGTGGTACCTGGCTGGGATCTCCTGGTAAAGAGAAGGGGGAAAGCAGAGGCAGGCCAGCTGGGAACCGCTGCTGCATTTCTATTCATTTCTGAGCTGTTGGTAAGTTGGATGCTACCATTATAGTTAATGGCCTGTTTATGATACGTGTGTGATGGGGGTAAAGACAAGGTGATTCCCTTTGACAGTTTTCTTAGTGTACTCACTAAGTACTGTGTCTGTAGTGTGTGCCCAGGGTTACTATGGTTATTTGAGATGTTGAGATGTTGTAGTGAGCAAGCAACAGTGCTTTCTGATGGGTGTTAAGATCCACTGAGGAAGACCCATTTTGGCGAGTGTTATAAAAAGGAAGTAGCTGGAGCTCTGGGCATGTGTAGCTAGAAGTCTTTGCCATTTCTGATCTAAAGGATTCATGGGTGTGGGGAGAGAATTTTGGGATATGTGTGGGAAGGGAGTGTGCTTCTGGCAGAGTCGTACAGTCCAGCAGGACGATTGGAAGAGAGATTTGAGGTTCTGGGGACACCACAAGGATCAGGTTGTAGATGTGGGATTTGGGACCTGATCCTAGAGCAATAGTAGGCCATTGGAAAGGTTGATCCTGGGTGGATTTGCATCTTAAAAGGATCCCTCTAGCCAGAATCTAAAAGGAGGCCATGGTGGGGAAACTGTTCTGATGCTGTACAGCAAGCTCTGGCAGGGCTGGGCCGCCTTGACTAGTGTGAGTGAACAGGCCGGTGCTTACAAAGTGTAGGTGCTTGGACGGTTCCAGCAGGTGAGAGGGAGAGCTGGAGATGACTCCCAGGCGTCAGGCATGCCAGGGTCCTGGATGGATGCTACTCTGGCAGGAGCAGAGTAGGGTTGTGAAGCCCCTGAGTGTGAGGGCTTCTGAGGCTCGGGAAGCATGTTCTAGTAGGCCCATTGTCTCTATGGACTGGGCCTCAGAAGGGAAGGCTAGGTCTCCCTCCTATTGGGGCTCTTTGGAGTTTAGATTCGATGCTTAGGAAGAGTTTTGAGACCACATACTACCAGGAGGGGGTATAGCTCAGTTGGTAGGTGTCTGTGTCGAGTGCTCCAAGTTATGACTTTGATTCCCAGCATACAGATTAGCTGCTCATACCAGGAATCCTAGCACTTGGGAAGCTGAGGCAGGAGGATGAGAAGTGTAAGGTCATCCTCAGCTACATAGGGTGTTTGAGGCCAGCCTACCCTATTAAAACAAATGACCCTCCACCCCCGTAAACTACAAACTGACTGGTGGCCTCCACCCTATTTTTGGCTCTCTGACGTATTTTTATTTTGCTTTCTGTGTGTGTGTGTGTGTGTGTGTGTGTGTGTGTGTGTGTGTCTGTGTGTGTCTATGTCTGTGTCTATGACTGTGTGTGTCTATGACTGTGTGTGTCTATGTCTGTGTCTCTGTGTGTGTGTCTGTGTCTGTGTCTGTGTCTATGTATGTGTCTGTGTGTGTGTGTCTCTGTGTGTGTGTTTGTGTCTATGTCTGTGTCTCTGTGTGTGTGTGTGTGTCTGTGTCTCTGTGTGTGTGTGTGTGTCTGTGTCTCTGTGTGTGTGTGTCTGTGTCTATGTCTGTGTGTGTGTCTCTGTGTGTGTGTGTTTGTGTCTATGTGTCTCTGTGTGTGTGTGTCTGTGTCTATGTCTGTGTGTGTCTGTGTCTCTGTGTGTGTGTGTGTTTGTGTCTATGTCTGTGTCTCTGTGTGTGTGTCTGTATGCTTACATCTGTTTAGTAAGGGCCAGTAATGACCATTGGGATTGTACATTAAAGTCTAGACTCTGGATTTTGGAAAATGAGATCTTTAAGCAACATCCTCCTCACATTTCTTTACTTTTTCATTAAAGATATTTATATTTTTATTTTATGAATATAAGTGTTTTGCCTGCCTACACAAAAGTGTACTACATGGATATCTGATGCTCACATAGGCCAGAAGACGGTACTGAAGAGCCTGGAACTGGAGATAGGGCTAGTTGTGAGCTGCCATGAAGGTGCTGGGAACCAAACCTGAGTCCTGTGCAAGAGCTGGAAGTGTTCTTGACTTGTGTGTGTGTGTTCATGCATGTGCACATTTGTGGAGGTCAGAAGATAACTGGCAGGAACCAGTCTCTTCTTCCACCATGTGAGTCCTGAGGCCTGAACAGCAAAGCATCTTTCCTTGCTGAGTCATCATTTGTCACAGACCCCTGCCCCCACCCCCCATCCCTATGGCATTGCCTCATGATGCTCCAGATTGCTTTAGTGGCTTAGCTTCCCTATATCTATTTGACTTTGTCTCCCTGCTGTAAAGTGAAGCGTGTTCAGGGCCCAGAAGCCAAAGAGCCCCTGACATTTGAAGGGAAGGTAGGGGAAGAGGTGTAATCACAGAAGGCTAAAGAGCAATTAGAACAGCAGAAGAAAAGCCAGGAGTCCAGTGAAGAGGAGGGGGTGTCCACCAGCTGAGCCAGTACTGCTGTCTAGTTGTGTGCAGGCCATCAGTTACTACTTCCTGTGCAGGATGCTGGGTGCAAGGTGGATTGGGAGGCATGGGGAAATGGCTGGGAAGAGAGGGAGACTGTGGGAAACTTCAGGGTGCTTGCCTGTGAAGGGCAATTTATACTGATATATCTCAGGATAAACCCGGCATGGCTACCCTAAGTGTTGACTTGCCTCGAATAGTTGGGGAAAGCCATTGTTTTCCTTTTCATTTTTTTAAAGACTTAAGGTCTTACATAGCCTTAATAGTGGCCTCAGTCTTACTATGTAGTCAAAAATGACCTTGACCTCCAGATGCGCCTCTTCCTTCTTCTTCTTCCTTCTCTTTCTCCTCCTTTTCCTTTTCCTTTTCCTCCTCCTCTTCCTCATCTTCCTCCTCCTCATCCTCTTCCTCTTCCTCCTCCTCTTCTTCTTCCTCTTCCTCTTCCCCCTCTTCTTCTTCTCCCTCTTCCTCCTCCTCCCCCTCCTCCTCCTCCTCCTCTTCCTCTGCCACTGCCTCTAGACTGCTAGCATACTGGTGTGTCCCACCATGACTAGTTTGAACAGCACTAAGGACTGGACATCAGGACCTCATGCATGTAGGCAAGCTAAGCCACACCCCCAGCTCAGACCTTTTGCTGGTTTTCTGTTAAATCAAACAATGGTGAAGCCTTTCAGCCATGAGTAGAGGGAAAGCCTGGGAAGACCAGGCTCAGGTTAGACCTGACTGCTCTCTGTGCCAGGCACGTTGGTCTCTTCACTTGTTATCTCAGGCAGTCTTCAAAGTGACCTTGTAGTTTATTCTTCTGGATTTTCCACCATTTGGGGGATGAGTAAACCTAGGCTTAGAGAAGTATCTTTACAAGACTGGTAAGAGCAGAGCTAGGACTTGAATCTGGGTGTCACACTGGGTATCTATGTACTCAAACCCTTTCCCCTAGTAAAGGTATGTGTGTGTGTCTGTGTGTTTATGTGTGTGTCTGTGTCTATCTGTCTGTCTATTTTTGTTCTCTCTATCACATTTACTGATCTTTTCTCGTCCTCCACCTCCTGGAACTGAAGCTAAGAATTCTTACTTAACGGACAATGCCCTACCTCTCAGCCACTCCCTTCCCTAAATCCTTTCACAGTAGCACATTGGGTGACTATAGCTTTGTAAAAGATTTTAAAGCTGTTAACTTAAGTCTTGTAAGTTAGCCCTTCTTAAAAATTACTCCTGGAGAGATGGCTCAGTGGTTAAGAGCAGTGCGTGTTCTGCTCTTGCAGAGGACCCAAGTTTGGCTCCCAGCATCCATAGCTAATAACTGGCCATCACTCCAGTTCCAGGGGATCCTGTGATCTTTTGGACCTTGTAGGTACCTGCACCCATGCATATACATTCCCCTAGACAGATATATACATATACACATAATTCAAAATAAAATAAATATTTAAAAACTTATCTCCTGACAAGTTGGGTCATTTGCACTTACATACGTACTAGAATTATCTTGTCAGTCTATAAAAACAAGCCTGGCTGGAATTTTTATAAATGTTGTTTTTATTTGTGACTGGAGCTCGAGCCCAGGGCCTGTGGTTTGTTAAACTGTGCTCTGCGACTGAGCTGTCCTCCCAGCTCCCTGATGGGGTTTTGATTAGGATTGTGTTGACCATTGTGAGACTTTCTCAGAGAAGAATTAGCATGGCTTCTCTCATTTATTTATTCAGTTATTAGAAGACATTTTACTGAAGTATGTGACCTTAGGCCAAACTTTGCTATTGACCACTACTGGGTGAGGTAAATAAGATGAATGGAAGGGTCAGCAATAGATGGCAAATGGTAGCTGATTCTTACTGTAGTGGTGGGTATCAGGGTGTAGTGAGGCCTGGGGCAAACAGGACAATTAAGGCCCTGGGCTAAGAGCAGGTAGAGTTGTCCTGCAGGAATATGAGTTTAGAGCTAATAAAATGGCTCTGCTGTAAAGGTGCTGTCAGCTTCCTGTCTTGAATCCAGTCCCCAGGACCCATGGGGATGGAGACAACCAACCTTCATAAATCACTTTCTGACTTCTTTTCACACTCATGTGCCTGCGCGCACACACACACACACACACACACACACACATATACATGAATAAGTTTAATGCTGTTTGCTTTTTCAGATAAGAAAGTTAGAAATCTGGATTTTGTGTAGTCTTTCAAGTTCTAAAATTGAAATTGAAAACACTGCCCGAGTTAGAACTCCCTAGGCTGCCAGCCTGTGACCTCTGCCTTAGTCTGGTTGTGTTTTAGTCTTTATTTTCATCATCTGTAAACATGGAGGTGTTAAATTCAGTCTCAGATTTCTTTCTAGTTTAATGATTCAAAATTTCAAAAGTGGAAAGTGTCAAAATAACCGAAAGGTTTTAGAGGTAGTGGAGAAATAGTAGCCAGAGAGCTCGTCCAGGTCTCGATGGTTCACATAGCACCACACATTTTTTCTCTTCATCCTTATATCTGTCGTGAAGGGCACGGGATGACTTGGTTAACCAGAGCCGGCTCTGTTGTCACACGGTCTCTGAAGGCCCGGAGATAGGTTCCTCCAGAGGACGAGCAGTTGAGAGTTGTGGGGTCCTTGGAGAGGGCCTTAAGTTTAGTTGAAGGCAGGTCCCTAGCTGGCTTTATAATGAAGCCTGGCTGATGTGGCAAGGCTTTTGGGTAAGGGTTGAAGCCTTTGTGGGACTCTTGGAAGGGAGAGACTTAGGCACATGTGTATCTTTGTAAGCCTGTGACTGGCATGGTGTATAATACACAATTAAGACTTTATAACTGAATAGGTGGACTGAGCGACTCTTTGAAGAAGGAAGGGAAGGCTTTATATTTAGATCAAGGTAATCGAGAATCTTGTCTGAGCATTTCAAGGGTTCTGAGTCAATGCTTCTAGTGTAAGTGCATTGAGAATATTAACTGGGAAGCTGACCTTACTCTTAAACTTGGCTCATAGGCTGAAATAGCATGCTGAGTCTTCAAGGTTGACTCTGAGATCAGAGTTTTGAATAATATAACATATAATTAATGTATCTCTCTATACAGCATGTTTGAGAGATCAAGTACTGTGATTATAATGACGTTAAAGACACTCAAGGGCTTCAAAGCTTACAAACAAACACGTGCACTTATTTTTTTGAATATGCATATTAAATTAAGGAATATTCTCATATCTGGGATTTCTCTCAGGGTGCCAAGGGTGATGGAGGAGGCGGTGAGCCAGGCTTCATCTCAGTAATCACAGAAGCTGAGGATAGATGGACGATGGGTCTCACCCCTGTCATCTCTAGTTTTTGTGTATCTGAAAGTTTTCATAGTAGATAGTAATAAGTCAGAGACTCATGGAGTCTACCATGTATCTGTCTTTCAGACTGTCAGTAGTTTGGCCATTGACTTTTCTTGTCATAATTTCCTTATTACCATACTTTCATAGTATTTACATTGTATTCGATACATTTTAGTAATTACTGTTTAAATTGTATGTGTATGTGTGCCTCTGAGAGTTTATGTGCACTATGTGTGTGCAAGTGCTCTTGGAGGCCCTAGAACTGAAATCATAGGATGGTTGTGAGCTGCCTGCTGTGGATGCTGGGAATCAAACCTGGATCCTCAGTAGAAGCAATACACATTCTTAACTGCTGAGTCATCACTCCAGCTCCTACATTGTATTAGATATTTTAAATAATAATAGCAATAATAAATAATACGATCTTTCGGGGAGAATGGAAACAGGAAAAGTGCATGGTAGAAGTGTGGGCTTTGAGGAACGCAGCTGTGGCTTGGCTTTGGTAAAGACATTGAACTTCTCTGTGTCCTCAGGTCCGTAAATGCAGGCAGGGCAACTTCCCTGCATTATTGTGGAGAAAGCTAGGGGGTGAACTGGACCAAGTATCTGAGGACAATCCCTGGTCTACCCTAAGGGCTCAGGGCTGGCATATTTTATAATTATTACTTTAAATTTATTACTTAATTCTTTTTAATTAGGGACAGAGTAATAGAGGATCCCTGTCTCAGGGATCTCTCGATAACCTTTCTTCCCTGTATGAATTATAAGTACCAAGGTTATATGAATACACAGTTAACTCATTATTTTAGGAGCATAACTCATGAAGATCAGGCTGGGTCACTTTACGGTGTTTAAGAACTATAACCAACTGACGGCCCTTTGGAAAGTAAAGAACAAAGGCTATTACATCTGTGGGATACTGTTGGATACTTGCTGACTTGGCCTCTTTTATTAAATATTTGTATTACAGATTCGTGTGTGTGTGTGTGTGTGTGTGTGTGTGTGTGTGTGTATCTGTGGATATATGCATGCTTGCATGGACTCTTGCACATGAACGTGTATGGAGATCAGAGGACACCTTGCTTGAGTTGGTTCTCCCTTTCCACCCTGTAATCCTGGGATCACACTCAGGTCATCGTGGCTTGGTGGCAAGTTCTCCACTCCATTAAGTCATCTCATCAGCCAGCTGTGGTCTCGTTTAATAAGCCTCTATCTGGAGATTAATAACCATTCCTTAGAACAAGTTATGACTTCAGGAAAGAAATATTTTATAGCCATTAAAAATAATAATTCATGTGTGTTTATGTATGTGTGTATATGTATCAATATCATATAAGAATAGGCTCATGATGTCAACATGCAAGCTGCTGTGTTGGTTGAGTGTTGTAGTGCATACTGGCTATCCCAGGGTTTGGAGAAGAGAGGGGGTGATGCGAGGGAGGTGGGAGGTGGGGCGGGTATCAGGAGTTAAAAGGCCAGCCTCGGGTACGTTGTGAGTTTGAGGCCAGCCTGGCTACATGAGGCTCCAGCTGGAGAGAAAGAGAGAAGAAGAGAGAGAGAGAGAGAGAAAGAGAGAGAGAGAGAGAAAACAACCAACCTTCCAGAAAGTTATGTCTATGCTGTGATCCTTTGTACATAGTTATGACACGTAAGTGTTCAGTAAGTGTTCACGGAGATTGGGGAATCCTGTGGAGAAGAAAGAAAAACAGTAAGCTTGAGTTTTAGATAGTAGCTTAATTTTCTTTAAGAAAGTCTTTTATTGTTAAAGATTATGCCTGCATGCCTGCACATCATGATATACAGAACATTTGGAATATTCATAAATTCTTTCTAAAATTAATAAATTAAAAAAAAAAAACAGAAAGGAGATGGGCTATGGTGCATGCCTGTAACCTTACTACTTAGGAGTTAGACAGAAGGATCAGGACCCTTGGCTACACAGGGAGGTTAAAGCCATCTTGGGTTGTTCGAGACCATGTCCCAAAACCAAACCCAGATGAAGCAGAACCCAGAAAGCTCCGGAAACCTGAAGGTTGTGGGCACTTAAGTAGAAAAAGAAATCAAAACCAAGATTTTTTTTTTTTGGAAAGACAAATGTGAATCATTTTTATTAGTAATTCATACATCAAAATATATCTGGGAATGTGTTCTGATATACAATTGAGTAACACCGTTCTGATTCATTATTAACATGTATTATGTTCATTTACAAGGCCAGTATATTTAACTTATACAGAGTATACATTCTAGAACTCATGTCTTTTAAAGCAGCACATCCATTCGCATGTTTTCCAGACTTATTTCACAAAATTCACCTTCTTTTTTTATTATTTAATTTTATTTTTTTACTTATTCACTTTACATCCTGTTCACTGTCCCTCTCCTGGTTTACTCCCTCCCACAACTCTCCCCCTGCCCAAGGCTTTTGTTTTTGGAGCATTCTATAAAATACTGTGTTTGGGTGCCTCTTTCAGATTTTGCTGAACAATCATGAACATTCTCGAACTCCTTCTGTTTCCAGGTTCAGTTTCAGAAGCTTCAGCAACTGCGCCTTACACAGTACCACGGGGGATCCTTACCTAACGTGAGCCAGCTGCGGGGCAGTGCGTCAGAGTTTCAGGTATTCCACTTGCTGGTTTTCGTGATGCTGAATGGAGTGTGAGGTGATAAGCCCTGAACAGATTAGTTAGAAGAATAGCCTGGGTCTAAATGCAGTTCAGTCTTCTGGGAAGTCCCTCGGTGTATTCTTTCACAGTGTCTGCCCGTGCAGGTGATGTTACTCCACAGTGAGTCAGAGGCTGAGCATCCAGTTGAAATGTGTGAAGAGAACTTGCCTCAAATGTACAAGCCTCTGGGCTCCATCCTCAGCATCACCAGAAAACAAAACACAGAACACTCCAAACTGTAACTTGAACCACATGTTTAAGTTAGAGTTTTCTACTAGTCACACTAAAGGAAAACTGGTGAAATTAAATGTAATATAATTTAAACAAAAGGTGTTTCTTTTAAAATGTATTGTTATTGTATGGATGTGTGTGATGTGTATGTATGTCTGTGGGTATTCTTGTGCCATGGCATGTGTGCAGAGGTCAGAGGGCTTTTCCACTCCTATACAGGGTCTCTGTATAGCCCTGGCTATCCTGGAGCTAACTACGTAGACCAGGCTGGCCTCAAACTCAGAAGTCAGCCTGCATGTGTCTCCTGAACACCGGGATAGAGGGTGTGTGTCACATGCTCAGCTTCAGAGGACATCTTTGAAGAGTCAGTTGTCTCCTACTGTGGGTTCTGGAACTCAAACTCAGGCCTCAGGCTTTCACAAGTGCTCCTGCCTGTCAAGGTCCTGCTGGCCCTTGCTTAGGTTGTTTGAGATAGAATCTTGCTGTACAACACTGGCTACTCTGGAACTTGTGAAGACCAGAGTGGCTTTAGAATCGATGTGCTCCTCCTACCTGTACCCCTCCTGGGACTGAGATGACACTATCCACAGTGTCTGGCTTGTTTTGAGACACAGTCTTACTGTGTAGTTCAGGCTAGTCTTGAGCAGCTAAGCTACATAGCTGAGGATGAGTTTGAGCTTCTTAGCCTCCTGCCTCTGTCTCCAAGTGCTGGGATTATTTGAGGCTTTCATATAGGCTATGCTGGCGAACGCTACCACTGAGTTACATCTCCAGCCTGTTCATAAGTTCTTGATTTTTCTACTGTAGCTCTCTAAGTCCTGAGGTTATAGGCATGTGTTAGCATGCCCAGCTTCATTTAAATAATTTGAATACTTATTTAACCCAAGATATACTGTAATACCATTTCAACATGTAGCCAACATACAAAGCATACACTAGTTTCCACATTGTTTTTGTGCTGTCTTTGGAGTCTGTTGTGTATTTTACACTTAAAGCACATCTCATCTTAACTACCCATGTCACTAGATTCATGTGGCTGACGATGGCCTCACTGTGCAGGTGGGTCAGAGGAGCAGATAACAGTCTTGCTGCCCTAAGATTAGTGCTGGCTCATAGCTGTAATCATTTACCAGAAAAGCCTTATTCAAAACAATGTGGAATTAGTGTTTCAGACAATAGTGTCGGCTAC
The DNA here is from genome assembly GCA_030674055.1 of Rhabdomys pumilio. NCBI lineage: Eukaryota > Metazoa > Chordata > Mammalia > Rodentia > Muridae > Rhabdomys > Rhabdomys pumilio. The sequence continues at coordinate 74,443,512 of JANHMN010000003.1, read as the reverse complement.
TGCAGTTAAGATCCGAGTTAGACCTATTCTGTTGTCCTAGCCACAGAAAAGTTAGAAGCCTGCTATTTCTTTTTAATTTATTTTTTATTTTATGTGCATTGGTGTTTTCGCCTGCATTTATGTCTGTGTGAGGGTGTTAGATCTTGCAGTTACAGACAGTTGTAAGCTGCCCTATGGGCACTGAGAATTGAACCTGGGTCCTCTGGGAGAGCAGTCAGTGGGCCCAGTCACTGAACCATCTCTCCAGCCCCGAAGCCTGCCATTTCTAATTAAACAAGTTAAGATTTTATATTAGAGTTGAGATATAAACTTTGTGGTGAAGCATTATGACTCTGCTTTTGGATACTCTTCCATTTTATTTTTGGGGTGTGTCTAGGTGGTTGGTGTGTGTGCGTGCTCACAGTAATGGCCTTGGGCACACAAAGGTGTTGTCAGCTTTTGACGTGTGTGCTGAGGATTTGAGCTCAGGTGCTTATGCTTGCACTGTGTCTTACCCACTGGGCTGTCCTCCTAGTCACACTTCCCCCCAGTTTTAAAGGTAGGTCTTCTTTGTTGAGGAAACTGGGGGTCACTGTTTTTATAATATCCAAAATATTGTGGAGCATTTTGGATTTCTGCTCTTAAAAATCTTTTTGTGCATTTGTGGTGACCATGTGCATTTGTATGTTAGTATGTGCACAAGCATGTTATTGCACACATGTGGAGGTCAGAGGGCAGCCTTAGTTATTAGTTTTCCCATCTGTCTTGTTTGAAACTGGGTCTCCGCTGCTGTGTATACCAGGCTGGCTGACCTGCACGCTCTGGAGAGTCAGTCTCTTCCTCTCGTCTTACTCACAGAGTGCTGGACTCACAGGCGTGCGCTACTGTGTGTAGTGTCATGTGGATTCTGGGGTCTGAACTCAAGTCCTAGTGATTGCATGGCAAATGCTTTACCCAGGGAGCCACTTCCCTGGCCCTGATGCTGGATTTCAAAATTAGGAATGCTAATTTAGTTTAGAAATAAAATATTAAAGATTTTAGTTAAGAGTTAAATCTTTGTTAATATTTGAGAAAACTAGAGTCTGTTGCACTTCTGCTTTTAAGCATTCAGATTAAGGATATATATATATTTTTTACATTAAAAACTATTATTTTAAGCCAGGTGTGGTGGCATACTTTAATCCCAGCACTCATAAGGCAGAGGCAGGTAGATCTCTGAATTTTAGACCAGCCTGGTCTACAGAGCAAGTTTTAAAACAGGCAGGCTACACAGAAAAACCCTGTCTCTAAACTTAAAAACAACAACAACAAAAACCAAAACTAACTAAAAACAAATTATTTTGGGGAGCTGGAAATCTGGCCCCGCAGTTAAGAGCACTTGCTGCTCTCTTAGAGGCCTCAAGTTCAGGACCCACATCAGGAGTTTACAGCTGCCTGGAACTCCAGCTCCAGACCGTCTGATCCCTCTTCTCTGTGAGCACTGTAAGCACGTGGTGCACAGTCCTACACTCAGGCACACATGTGTACACACAAAATAAAACTCAGTCAGTCTTGTTAATCTGTTTGAGGACTTGAGGAGACAACACAATAGATAAAGTATTTGCTGTTAAGTATGTCTTCATGCAACGAGAGAACCTACAGAAAAGCTGGGCAGGTATGGCAGCCACCAGAAATCATGGCACTGCAGAGGCAGAGGTGGCTATTCTCACTGGTTGTGTTTGCTGTGCTCAGGCAAGAGGTCCTGTTTCAGTAAAGTGGAGCAAGGTTGAGGCAGATACCTAGTGTTAACTTCAGGCCTTCACATTTCATGCTCACATGTGCCTGCATGCCCACCCACCCACACTTGTGCCTATACCCATGTGAACATGGATACACATATGCACACACATACATTTGTCAAACGTGTTTTGATTTGTTTTTTTGGTACATAGCCTAGGCTGACATCAAATGCTGTCCTGCCTTGACCTCTCCTCTAAGTGTTGGAATTGTAGGCTTGTGTCAAAGTATTGTTTGCGGATAAAGATGTAACTCGGTTGGTAGAGCACCTGCTTGTGTACACAAGGCCCTGGATTGGGTTTCCAGAACAACATGGGCAGGAGGATTTGAGATTCAAAGTCATCCCTGACTATTTAGCAAGTTTGAGTACAGCCTGGAAACTCTGCCTTGAACCCCATGCCCCACCCCCAACCCCCCAAAATATTTTGACACTGTGACCCTGATGTTTTTGGCGATTCCAGGCCAATTATTTTGTAGAGTAATCCCACTTGTTCCAGTTGCCTTTGGATACCTTCTGGTGCTTGAGATTGAACCCAGGGCCTCACACACAGCAGGCAAGCATTCTCCAGTAGGCACTGCTGGCTTTAGCAGTCCCCCTCCCCTCCCCCACATACACTGGGGCTTATGTCTATCTCTGTGATGAGATTCAGATGATGAATCTGTGGCAGGAATAGCTCAGAAGTGATGGTCTGATCCTATTAGCCATGTGATTCCATTTTGTCCTGTGACTGTGGGTGTGCCTTTTACCAACTACAATCGGTCTTTCAGGCTCTCCTCTCTGAAGTTGCTCTTTTTTTCTCTGTAGTGAACTGTTCTATGCATAACTACCTTAAACAGTCATTAAACTTCATTAAACTTTGCATTATAGACACACTCACAAATATTTATATTTAGCAATATGTAAATTTTTTTGCTCAGTGGGTCATGGTCTGTAACTATTATTTTATTTTGATGATGATATGGCCACTTATTAGGCCAGTAGGAGCACTCTTTCAAATAGAAAATTTCTTAACAAATTGATATAAAAGGGAGTATTGGAGAACAGGTTTTCTCCTGTTACCTATTTTTTTAAGGTGTAGTTGTCTCTTTTGGATATACAGCTCTGTGCCATGGGACCACTGTCACAGTCATTGAGATATAAAATAAGTCCCTCACTGCAGAGTGACTGTCCCTTGTCATCATCTTCTGTCCTCCCTGCAGAGTGTCCTGTGAATGGAATCAGAAGGAAATGATCCTCTGGTTTCTTGTTGCCTTTAACTAATCTTAGTGGAGCCTCATCCATGTTATTGCGTGTTGTTTCCTGTGGCTGCCTGCCGGTACCAAGTATCACAACTTGGCTTAAAATAGCAGAAATTCACTTCTCACAGCTCTCAGTCCGGGAGTCTGAAATCACGGGATTGGCAGGCTGAGTTCCCTCCCTCTGAGTGCTTGGGGAAATCTTCCCTTACCTCTCTCCCTGGCGTTTTCCTTAGTAAAATCCTTGGTTTATAGCTCTATTGCTGCCACCTGCACCCCTGTTGTCATGTGACCTTCCCATGTGTCCACCATTTCCTTGGCTGTAGGGCCACAGTACTCTACTATGAGCACCTTCTGAATTAATGAGTGACCTGCAAAGACCTTGATTTGTCTCTTTCTCTTTTTCTCTTCTCTCCCCCCACCCCCACGTCCCTTTCTTCTTCTGAGACAAAGTCTTATTCTGCAATCCAGGCTGGTCTGGAGAGCACTAGATAACACAGAGCAGCCTCGAACCTGGAACAGTCCTTCGGCCTCAGCCTTCAGAGTGCTGGAGTCACAAGTACCACCACGTCCAGCTTCATGTGCTCCCGTGTAAATACCTAGTGGTAGAATTGGTGGATCGAGGGGTAAAAGTGGTCTTTATCTCTCCCCTCTCTGTCTGTGTCTGTTTCTAATGCTGGAGCCTGGACTTAGTTTTTTAGTCTGCTAACCAAACCCTTTACCACTAGTCCATATCCCCAGCCCCTAGCTTTACCTTTTTAGGAGGTTGCCACCTGGTTTCCAGAGTGATTGTACAGTTTCACATTCCACCAACAAGACATAAGAATCCTGTGGCCCTCTATTTTCTCTAGCATTTGATGTTTCAGGCTGAAAATACAAAAAGGCAGCCAGGTGTGGCAGCATGCACTTTTAATCCCAGCAACTGGGATGCACAGGCAAGTAGGTCTCTCTGAGCCTGAGGTTATGTCAGATGGGGAGGTATAGTAAGATGTTTAAAAATAAATAAATAAATAAATAAATAAATAAATAAATAAGACCAACACACACACACACACACACACACACACACCTTGCCATCTTAATAATTTTTTAAATATATAATTCAATGGCATTAAAAATATTTATATGAGGCAGGGCAGGTGGATCTCTGTGAATTTGAGGCCAGCCTGATCTACAGAGTGACTCTAGGACATCCATGACTCAAACAAACAAACAAACAACCCCCCCCCCCCAAAAAAAAGCAACAACAAAACCCTCACCATTATTAGTTAAAAGGAAAATGCCAACTGAGCCCTGGGTACTGTGGTGAGAACACAAAACAGAGCGGCCACCAGAGAACTCGACTGTTCCTGGGCTCACACAGGACCCAACAGTCACAGCAGGGAACCTCTGTCTGGAAAAAACAAAACAACCAAGCAAACAAAAACATCCGTATAATTGTTCAGTCAGTCTCCAGGATTTTTTCACCTGAAGTCTGCCCTCACTGAAAAACACTTCTGTTCTCCCTTGCCTGGGCTGGCAGCCACCCTCTGCTTTCTGCCGGTGGACGGGCCCGCGCTGCCTCATTTAATCAAGCACTGCTATCTTTTTGTGACTAAGTTGTTTCACCTCACACGATTTCCTCAAGTTTCATGCGTATTGTTACAGGATTTCCTTCCCTTTTAAGGGTGAATAATATTCTATTGTATGTGCATACCACATGTGTTTATCTGTTCATCTGGTGGACACTGCCTTGCCCTGCCTCTTGACTGTGGTGCATAATGCTGTTGTGAATGTGCTGTGGTATGCAGCTCTCGAGTCTCTACTTCCTGTTTTGTGATAGGGCTCAGGTAGCCTAGGCTGGCCTCAAACTACCCAGTAGCTGAAGAAAACAGTGGACTTCTAATCCTTTGGCCTCTACCTCCCAAGTGGCTGACACTTGCTCTCTCTTCTCCCCAGTTAATAGCCATTCTAATAGATAGGGTATTTTAATAGAAAGGCTTTGGTGTGTCATTATGTCTTCAGCTGACATTTTCCTGATCACTAATAATGTAGAGGGGTTTTTGTTTTTAGAGAGACAGGGTCTTGACTAGTCTGGGATTCATTATGTAGACCAGGCTAACCCCAAACTCAGGAAATCTGCCTCCTTCTGCCTCATGAATGCTAGGAATGCTCACACCCAGCTTGAGCATCGTTAGTTGGCTGCTGCCGCCGCCGCTGCCGCCGCCGCCGCCGCCGCCGCTGCCTTCCCCTCCTCTCTCTTCCTTTTCTTTCCTCCTCCTCCTTCTCCCTTCCTCCTGCTACACTCTCTTTCCTTCTCTCCGTCCTCCTTCTGATAACAACAACAGCTGTCATTACTGTTGTTTCATAGACAAGGTCTCACTTTGTAGCCCAGGCTGGCCTTGAACTGCTAGTGATCCTCTTGCCTCAGCCTCCCTAGTGCTAGGATGTCATGCTGGGGACCAGGACCATTTGGCTTAGTAATATGGAGTCTTTATTCTTGAGTATGGTTCTGTTTCCAAACATTACAGAAACACAGATTTTAATTGTTTCTTATAATAATTTACTTACACACAGTCTTCTTTTATATATGTTTTCTCCTTGTTATATTTTAATTAACAAATAAAATACGTTTTTATAATGTACAACCTTCTTCTTTTCCCTCTGCCTGGGGTTGAATTTAGGACGTAAGCATGCTGGTTAGCACTCTCCCACTGAGTTCCGTCCATGTTTGGTACATGAGGACTGGTAACTCTAGCTAACTGCCGTCTATACCGACTCACATCCTTATCACCTTTCGTGAGACTCTGCTCTTAGATGTTTTCGGTTATACAATACGTGGCTCGTAATTATAGTCACTGTGAAGTCCAGTACATCCTTTGGACTGTTCCTCCTATCCATTCATGTTTGTGTTTTGAGGACAGGGTTTGATCTATATAACCCAGGCTGGCCTACCACTCACTATATGGCTTCAGGCCGGCTTGGAACTCTGTTCCCTTGCCTCAGTCTCCTGGGTGCTGGATTAAAGGCTGTACCACCACACCAAGCACAGCCTGTGACTTTGTTTGTTTGTTTTTGCCATACCATTGGATGGTAAGCAGACTACTATTTTAGTATGATTTAATTTATCCCAGTGGCCGATGTGAAAGCTCTTTTCCTCTAGTGCAGAGGCCCTCACAGGGAGTGCAGAATAGTAGCTAAGTAAATGAAAGTGTGCCATTCCAGTCCTCTTCTGACAGTCCTTAGCGTGGGGTCTGCTGTCAGGTCAAAGCTATCTACAAGTGGTACTGGCATATGGGTCCTGCAGGCAGTGAGGAGGAAACAGACAATTCCTGTGAGGGCCAGGGCTGTGCTCTTTGGTTAGAAGAAAAGTAATTCTTCCACTGTCATCTTCAGTCTGAGTCACAGCTCCGGCACCTGTTGACTGTGTGTCCTGCTTATTAGGCAACCACAGAGCAGGGGCCTAAAGCCTTTGCTCTACACTGGGCTCTCTGAGTGTGTGATTGTAGCTTTTTGTAGCCTTCATGTAACATACATAATCTTTTCAAATAGTATCACCAAAGCCAGCTACAAATCGTAGCACCAAAGACATTGTAACAAGATGTAGAAAGTGCATCATCCTATTTGTAAATCGCTCCTAAATTCTGACTGAAGTTCAGAACAGTCTGGTAAGCCAGGGAGAGAGTCCTCATTGCATGGTGGCAGAAGCTTTCACGGAGATCCAGACGGTTGACTTTACCTCAGGAAAGTGATAGGTTCACTACCAATTCATATGGATATAATGAAGCCAGAGTTTGCATAGCAAGTGTTGTAGAGCCGAGGCTTAAAGACCGAGGCTTTGACCCTCTCAGTAGGCTTCTTTTACTATGTTTCCTTCCACAATTTCAGGAGGTTCTAAGGAAAAGGAAAGTAAGGCAAGAAAGCAGACTGGCAGAGCCCTGCTGGCACCCACAGCAGCATACGGAGCTTACTCTGTGTGCCAGAAACTGGAGTAAGTTCTCTCCATATACACTTTTGTTTCTTCAGCATCCCGAGATTGGTATATGGATTTGGTAGTTGTCAAACAGCGTAGCAACAAACTGTCCAAAGCAAAAACCCCTAGTAAATAATAATGGAATGGTAGCACAGTTGTAGACTTTAAATTCACGGTAGTGCCTCGACTCACTACACAAAGATAATGAGAAGGGCACCATTAACAACAAATTAGAGTCACTGTTTACTAAACTGTGTGTGTGTGTGTGTGTGTGTGTGTGTGCGATTTATTCTCTAAAAGGAAAAATGCCTTTTTAGATATAGAAAAAAAATGTAAAATATCTTTCTAGTTTTAAATGTGAGACTTGCTTACTGTAGGAGTAGGTAGCCTCTTTTTTTTACATTTTGACTTAAACAATAGCATTGCTTCAGTAAGTGCCCTTAACACGGACGCATCTTATGCATGCAGTATTTTGTGCCTTCTGTCCTTCTGTTGTGAACAGTGCCCTGTGTTTAAGCAGCATTCTAAGGAAATGTCTTGTTGCTCATAGGATTTTATCACACACATACAGCACGGTTCCCTGTTGTTGGACGTTTGGTTGCTTTTGCTGTCAGTTCAGCTGCTACATGCTTGTGCATGTTGCTGTATGGCTGCTTGGGTCATTTTTACAAGTCTAGGAACTTCTCAGGAGAAACTGAACCTAAATGATATTCAATTATGAACCAAAATTAATTTAAATTTAAAAATGCAACCATTTCTAAAAAAGTTAGATCCTTAAAAAAATAGATGTGTTGTTAGATATCATTCAGACTGTGACAAAAAGGACCACATTTGAGTAGCTTATGATACATACGAGGTGCATTGCATAAATATCTAGCTAGATAGTATGTTAAAACAGAATGTGCTTCTGTATAAAGCACTTGTTTCTACCTAAATCTGGGCGACCTTTCTGACACCTGGTGACGCACACAGGCATCCTAACACCTGAGAATCATGGTCAGCCTGAGTTACAAGAGTCAATAACAAATAGAACAAAAACTCAGGATTCTGTGAATAAAAAGCAGACCGTGAAGGATGTGTATAACAGAGCTGGAAGAGACATGTGTGCACCTGCAACCTTATTCCTGTCTCTGAAATTATACTTTAAAAAAAAAAAAAGTGTTGGAATAAGGTCTTACTGTGTATCCCTGGCTAACCTGGAACTCACTATGTAGACCAGGCTGGCCTTGAACTCACAGAGATCTACCTGACTCTGCCTCCCAAATGTTGGGATTAAAGATATGCACTACCATACCTAACTTTAAAATTTTATTATTATTTAAAAATTATGTGTATGTGTGTGCATGTGGGTAGGGGTCCCTTTGGGAACCAGAAGAAGGTATGAGGTCCCTGGAGCTGGAGCTGCAAGTGTTGTGAGCTGCCTGGTGTAGGTGCTGGAAACTGAACATGGGTCCTCTGCAAAGAACAGGAAATGCTCTTAACCTGCTGAGCCATCTCTTTAGCCACTCCCTGCTCCCCCCTCTGCCTCAGCAGCCCTATTTTAAAAAGACAGGATCTGGCCACATAGCTCAGACAAGCTTGGGCCTCTAATTTCTTCTACTTCAATATCTGCCCCAAGTGCTGGAATTATGGGTGTGTAATCCCTCTGCAAAAATATACTTTTTATTAGGTAAAACTTTAAATGTATCATTCTCATTTTTGTCTATGTTTTTTATCCTGTGTTGAGAACTCTTGGCCTAAAATGATTTACTTATTAAATGGGAAGTATTACCAAAAGTGGTGGTGTAAGGCTGTGCTCTCAGCGCTCAGGAGGTGGGGTCAGGAAGATCATAAGTTCATGGCCAGCTTGGCCTACAGGAAAAACATCCCCTAACCCCTTCCCTCAAAGAAAATTATTCTCTAGGGTTTGTTTGTTTTTAAACCTGGTTTTTTGGGTTGTAAAGTATGTCTAGAAGAAGATGGCAGGTGCTGTAGATGTTGTAGGTGACGGAGAAGCAGACAGACTCGTAGTCTTTTCAGATGCTGCTTCTCCACCGCCCCATTGACCTCTTGAGCAGCTTTTGAAATCCCTTCCATCCTCATCTGGAAAAGCCATTCCTCCCTGTGTGTTTGGATGCCAGCTCTTTGCACCTTTGGGTTTTACATTTCGGATGTGGCACTGAGCAGCTGTAGAACACCCTTGCTTTCCAGTCTGGATGCTCACCTCTCAGTTCTCTGCCTCTTCCTCTGGGTCCTGCATCTGAGAAAAGGGGTGCCTTGGCTTGGTTTCTAATGCTGTGATAAAGTACATGGCCAAGAGCAACTTCAGGAGGAAAAGGTTTATTTGGCTTAATATTCTGGGTTACAGTCCACTGAAGGAGCCAAGGCAGGAACCTGGAAGCAGGAACTGAAGCAGAGGCCACGGAGGAGTGTTGCTTAGTGGGTTGCTCCCCATGGCTTTCTCAGTTTTCTTCCTTGTACTCCCCAGGCCCCCCTGCCCAGGGGTGGTGCCTTCACTCGATCATTCTCAGGTGTATGCAGGTCATACACCACACTGTAAAACAGAGCAGCTCCCCTTCTAGTGTGTGCACAAACTGACCAGTGAGGGCTGCCCCTCTGCCCTCCCTCTTCTGAGAGAGGAGTTAACTACTTTCCTTCTTCGTTCCAAAGAAAGAAATCTGACAAACATTTTTTTTTTCTTCTTGAGACAAAGTCTCACTGTGTAATCCTGGCTGCCCTGATTATTTCCAGTATGTAGTCAGGGCTGGCTCAGACTCAGAGATCCACCTGCCTCTGCCCCCAGAGTGCTGCGATTAAAAGCATGTGCCACCACCGTGCCTGGCATAATCTTTGTTGGATTTTGCTGGTTTGTTTGTCTGTTTGGTGGTACTAGGGATTAAACCTACTACCTGTACCACTGAGCTGTGGCCTCATCTGACAAATGTTTCTTGAATACTTACTGTGTGGCAGGCTCAGTATAGGAGGACCTAGGAAATGTGGAAATGAGTGAGACGGCTTCCCCCGACCCCCAGTTACAAGTTCCGTTAGTTCTGGTTTAAACCCCCTGGCTCTGCTTTTCTGCTTCCAGCCACAATGGCCTTAAATCTCAGAGGAGCATCTGTGGAGACCATCCAGCAGGCTTTTGTTGTTGTTGTTTGGTTTTTGTTTTTAATCATCTCAGAAAGCCTCTGTATATCTCTGGGGTCAGCTGTTCCCTTAACTCTCCTGGCCAGCTCTCACTGCTGGACTTTATAGTCTTCTGCAGCTTTACCTCTGGACTTGCTCCAGCCGCTGCTTTTCTGGGTACTGCCTGGGATGAGCTGTTCTTCGAGGCCTTAGATGGCACCACCATCTGTAAGTCTGTGCTTTGGGTATTTTCTCAGCCTCTTTAAGTCTGTTTGTAGGGTATGATGCTGATAATTGTATGTAGGGTAGGTAAACCACAGGAAGCACAGGCATTGACCAAGGGGGTTGGGAACTGGTGTGTGTCAAGGGAACGAGAGTGTAAAGATAGCAGGTTCCTTCCAAAGCCACTAGCTAAATTCTGTTTATATATGTTCACTCCTCATAGTTTGTGGCTGTTGTGACAGAGTCATCTGCTCAAAACGTAAAAGTGAGAGGGAATTTTCTTCCCAGGGTCATAAGCCTTTAGTAGCCAGCCCTGCTCTTGGGCACTGCATGCTCTCCACCAGTCCTGAGACAACACTCATTCGTCCAAGCACTGTTTGAGAGAAGGAGATAGAGAGTGAACTCGTGTCTGCGTGAGACTTGGAAGGCCATTTTACAAGTCATTTAGTATGAATTATTTTCAGGAAAGACTTCCACTGGTCACTAATATTTGCTATGTTGTGTCTTATTTTCTTTTGCAGAAAGTGACCTTATTTCTAAGTTCTTTGTGGGAGTCTGTCCCTTGCAGACCAAATGCATTTTGCAACTGGGATTCCTCTCTGTCTGCTTTGCTGCTGTTTGCCTCTGATTTTTGCTTTTAGCAGTGTGTCTCTTCTGCCGAAGGGAGTAGCAAGGAGCACAGAAAGTTAGTGGCTTACTTAATACTTGTGGAATGTGCATCTGTCCCAGCATAGGACTGTGACCAAGGAGATGGTTGTCATATTTTAATACAAATTTGAACTGTGCTTTTTTTCTTCTTTCTTTTTATCTAACCATATGTGATAAATAAGAGACTTGGAGAATAAGAGAGAAAAGTTGACAGCTCGTGAATCTCGAGTGGTCTGGAATTAGCCTTTGCTTGAAATTATAGAAGGAGTAAGGAAACCCTGGCCCCCAGCACTGAATTAGGAACATCTGTGTCTATGAGAACTTGAGCAACAACACTGAAAGACTGGAGCAGTGCCATCTGCATCCTGCCCTTCCATGTGGTCCCAGTCGTCTCTGCATCGAGGGGTCAGCAATGGCACAGATGCCTGAGAGGCTGGCGGTGTAGCTCAGTTGGTATAGTGCTTCTCTTACATTCATGAAACCTGGGGTTCGATTCCCAGCACTGCATAAACAAGGCATGATGGCATACACTTGTAATCTAAGCATTCAGAAGGTGGAAGCAGGAAGAGCAGATGATAAGTTCCAGGTCATCCTCGGCTTATTCAAGTTTGAGGCCAGTCTGGGACACATGAGATACTAGGTTGTTTGTTTGTTTGTTTGTTTGTTTTAATATTCCAGTGTTTTTAAAAGGCAGTTGCCACAACAATAGCCACCCATAGGCCTGATTTCTCAGGAGGCTAAGGCAGGGGGTTCTTTGGCTCGGTTTGTCTTTCTTTAAACTGGCGATAATCAGTAATGCCAGTGTATTGGAGTTTTACTTGATTGGGAGGTATAAATGAGTTCTTATGTGTAACACTTGAGCGGTGCTTGGCTAAGGTGAGCATTTCCTCAGCATTGCTCCTGCTACCCTGCCGCAGCAGCAGTCACTGCCAGCACCGTGCTCCCTGTGGCACGGTGCACACAAGCAGCAGAGTGCTGCCCCTCGGCCGCTCAGAGCCCTGTGTAGGTCTAGACCTCATGTCTGCTAATAGGACCTACCTCCCAGGACTGTGGCGGGGGATGAAGTAGGCAGTCTGCCAGGCGGAGTGGGTGACTGCCGTGTTGCAAGAAATACTTAACACTGATGTTACTGATGTGACCACAGCAGTTTCTGACAAAGGAGCTGTTCACACCAGGGTTTTATTCTCTGTTGTGAATTGTGTCCCTTGTAAGCCATTTGTTCTTACTAATGAAGTACTAGTGCTTGAAAATTAATTCCTAAAGAGTGACTAGAGGTGGTGGACTCAGCGGTGAAGAGTGGACTCTGCACTTGCAGCAACCCAAGTTCTGGTTCCAGCGCCCAGACCACACAGCTCACAGCTGCCTGCAGCTTCAGCTCCAGACCCTTGTTCTCTTCCCTCCTCTTGAACCTGCAGTCAGCTGCGAGTGCATGCACACGCACACGCGCACGCGCACGCACACTTACACGCACACGCACAGGCACACGCACACACACACACACACACACAAATTAAAATAATCTTAAAAAAGAGATTAAAAGTGTGCCTTTAATCCCAGCAGAGGCAGGCAGGCCTCTGAGTTCAAGGCCATTCTGATTAAGCTCCAGGACAGCTCCGACTTCAAAGAGACACCCCCCCAAACAGCCAAACTAAGAATGAGCAGGACCGGGGCTAATGGAAGCTGTCCCCACTGTCACCTCACTACACTTCCATCTTGAAAAGGAGATGGATGTTTGGAAGAGAGTCATGCAACCCCCGAGGTTGCTCACACCTGTCATGCACCCCAAGATTGCTCACACCTGCCTACACATGGTACACCTTGGTACAAGGCTCCTACAGCTATTGCTGAGTTATGGTTATTTCCATGGGCAGAAAACAGATCTGAAAGTTACAGGCCTTGGGGTGCTGTTGGGACAGCGGGACCCCAGCCATCTGCTTCCGTGTTCAGGTTCCTCTGTGTGGCAAGCACAGTTGCCAGGCTAAGGAAGGCACCATAATTCTCCATGGCACAGCTGTGTTTGTCTTGTCCACACATACTCTTGTGCCAGGGAAATACTTCTTCCGATTATTAAAAATTACTTTTCTATTGCATCAAGCAGCTATTGTTACTAGCTTTGAATTTATTTATTAATATTATTGAGTGCCTGTTATCAATAGATATCCTGGTGCTTATGAAGGTAATTCAAACAATATCTAAGAAGTTGGGCATGATGGCTCATGACCATAGTTCCAGCACTTGGGAAGCAGAGGGAGAAGGCAAGTTCCATGCCAGCCTAGCTCACATAGTCACACCCTGTCTCTCAAACAGCAACAGTCACTTACAATCAAGTCTGACAAACTATTTGCATAACTATAGCACAAAATCATTGTCTCTAATATACCTCCTCTTTCTTGACTGTCTTCCTTCTTCCTACCTTCCCTCTCTCCTCCCTTCCTCCCTTCTTCCCTCTCCCTCCTTCCTTCCTTCCCTCCTTCTCTCCCTCCCTCCTTCCCTTCCTTTCTTCCTTCCTTCCTTTCAAGGCAAGATATGATAGAGTTTCATGCAGCTCAGGCTGGCCTCAGACTTACTAGGCAGTCAAGTCTGACCTTGGACTACTGATCCTCTGCCTCCTGTTTCTGCCTCCTAAGTAATGCCTGGCATTCTTTTTTTTTCTTTTTCTTTCTTTTTTTTTTTTTTTTTTTTTTTGCTTAAACATACACATACATATTACTGTTTTAAATTTTTATGTGTTTTGCCTACTTTATGACTGTATACCATGTTCGTGCCTGGTGCCCATGGAGGCCAGAAGAGGGTATAAGATTTCCTGAAAGTAGAATTACAGGTAATTGGGAATCAGCATGTGGATACCGGGAATCTAGTTCAAGTCCTCGGAAGAGTAGCCATCTCTCCAGTCCCCTATTTTTAAACCTTTCTGTTCACTAAGGGGTAACCTTGGAACTTGGGCAAAGCAGGAGGACCAAGAGTTTGGGGTCAGCCAGGGCTACATAGTAAGACTGTCTCCAGAAACAAAACCAAATCTTTTATAGTCAGAGAAAATAATAAATATTTTGCATTTATGTGTAGCTTGGTTTTTAAGTCTTTGTTTTTCACTATAAAAATAACATGTGCTCATAAAATTTAGAAAATATTAAAAATTAAAAAGGAATAAACTGGGTGTGTGTGTGGCACTTGAGAGGCAGAAGTAGGTGAATCTCTGTGTGTTCAAGGCCTGTCTGGTCTACATAATGAGTTCCAGGCAAGCCAGGACTACATAGAGAGAGACCTTGTCTCAAAAAAAAAAAAAAAAGGACAGAAAAACTAGTCACACACACACACACACACACACAAACACACACATGTTTTTATATGTGTATTTTGCTTTTGAGACAGGGTCTTATGTAGCCCAGAATTACCTGGAATTTGCAATGTAGCTGGAGATGACCTTGAACTTCTGACCCTCCTGTCTTCCCCTCCTGACTACTGGGATCGAAGGTGTATGCCACAATGCCTAGTTTATAAATGGAACTTGGGGCTTCAAGCACTTCACCAGCAAAGTCACATTTCTAGGCCCCAGCCATCCTGTAGAAACCAGGAAATATCATTTTAATAATTTCATTTTAGTCCTTACGTGTCTTTTATACAGATGATATGATTCTTCCTCCCAGTCTCAGGGTTTCTGTCTCTCTGTCTCTGTCTCCCTTTCTGTGTCCCCTACTCGACCCCAAGTGCGTGCGTGCGTGCATGCGTAGGTAGTATGTGTGTGCAAGTATGGGCATGCGTGTGTGCTGTGCACATGTATTCCTGGGTGTTAGACTCCAGCTTTCTGCACTGCTGTCAGATAGTTTGAAACTGATCCTCCTGCTTCAGCCTCTCTAGCCCCGACTTTTCATGTTTGTATTCTGGCATTACCTTTTGTTTCAGCTATTGTATAATAATTATTTTCCCATGTCATGAACATACTTTGTAAATGCAGTTTTAAAAGCCAAACAATAGTTCATCTTTGACATATAATTCCCACCCATTCCCAAAATATCAGATACTAATTTTCTTTTATTAGAAATAATATAATAGTAAGCAAATTTATGTGTGACCCATCTATATTTGATTATAAATTTCTGCTAGTAAAATCAGTCCAAGGGAACTGTCTGTAAGGATTTTACTACATGTGGCTTCATTGCTCATTGCTTTTGGCAGTGGTGTTTAGTCTCACAAAAGTGTAGTGCTGGTTGGTGTGGATATTTATTATTTAGCTGCTGGAGACCCTTAGCTTTTCTGGAACTCACACTCATGTGTGTTTACTATTCAAAATGACCCCAAAGTCTTATGACATAAAGACATTTTCATATTTTTTGAAGCTCACAGTTTAATCACATGGGCTAAGCAGCTGAGGGGCGACCAACACTGCTTAGCAAATGTGTCTCTAGGGCTTTCTAGCCCTATGCAGGACCTCTTATACGTTGATTTAAATACTTACTTTTTTCTGAATATAGAAGAGGTCTGTGGGGACTGTCTCCAGATGGCTCACCTGAGATGGCTGAGAAGTAAAGACCACTGACTGCTCTTTCAGAGGATTTGAATTCAGTTTCCAGCACCCACATAGCTAGCAACCATATCCAACTTCAGTTCCAATGATCTGATACCCTCTTTTGGGCTCTGTAGGCACCAGGCATGCATGTGGTTCACAGATGTGTGTGAGGCAGAACACCTTACTTCATAAAATAAAAATAAATCAATCTTTTTTTTTTTTTTTTTTTTTTTTTTAAGAAAACTTTTGTGAAAATTGGCAAGGCCATTAGTGTATGGGATATAGCCCTGTGGAGGAGAGCTGTATCTGCCACAGAAATGTACTCAAGAAAAAGTCCAGAGGACATTGACACTCCAGCTGAAGGCCTACAAGTGCCATCTAGTTTCTAGTTGTTAGATTGTATATATTAATCTAGCAAATAAAGCTGGCTTTCTTTTTTTTATAAGAATTAATTTTTTTTTATATTTACTTAATGTATGTGAGTGAGCACACTATTGCTGTCGTCAGACACACCAGAAGATGGCATCGGATCCCATTACAGATGGTTGTGAGCCACCCTGTGGTTGCTGGGAATTGAACTCAGGACCTCTGGAAGAGCAGTCAGTGCTCTTAACTGCTGAGCCCCTCTCCAGTCCCATGGCTTCATTCTTAGTACTGAGCTATCTCTTCAGCCCCATTGATTTCATTCTTAGTACCAATCAAAGTAATCATTTTCTTTATAAAAGGCATGCGTACATGCATGTAATTAGAATGCATACATCAGTGAGACTGCCATTGTGTTGGGCTGCTGCACATGTTCCCACTACTTACTTGCTATAACTTTAAAGGAGCTTCTTTAGGAAAGAAAATATGTGGAAAATAGTTTAATCAGATTCTGAGATGAATTTAGCAAGAGAGACGCTGCCTCAGCCAACTGCAAGTATGTATAGCATATCTGCTTATTGCAGTTTTCTCTGCACGAATGTGCATGCGCACACTTTAAAGAGAACCTCCCATCTCAGCATCCCTGTGCCACAGCCTTTAGAGTAGCTTCCTGCCTCCCCTGCTGTCTGGGAGCTGTGGGAGCTGTAGGCACCCTGTGTCAAGTCCCAGGAGTGTTCATAGCTGTTAGTTCATAGTCTCTGGCAAACTTGCACCCCGGGTCCTTCCTTTGAGGGATTTTTCCCATTGAAGATTTTAGACACATACAAAGTGATGCCTCATTTTGTATTGGATGGCCTCATACCTCTTCATGCCTGGTCCTTTGAGACCAGCTCTGTTCTGGGCATGCACTTGGCCTGCAATGTACCAGCCTCTCCAGTGTTAGGACTAAATGCTATAAAAGGGCTCAGGTCTCATTGGCATTTGGTTTCTGTTGTTGATTTATTTATTCACCAGTCTCTTGGGCTACTTGACCCTCAACTAGCCCATCACTCGGTTCCAGCCAGAGCTGAGGCAGAGGGACTCAGGCCGCTGCACATTCTGTAATTTGGCCTCCAGTCACCACTTTTGGCCATGTGCCTTCGCTCTGAAAGCTGGGCTCTTGTCTGGGTCCTCTGTGCCAGAATCCCATGGTAACCTGCCTCGTTTCTGTTTCTTGTTTTTATCAGCCTCGTTCCCAGGGACTGAAACCCAGGGACCATCCTGCCTCCCTTATATCAGCCTGCAGCCTGCCGTTTGGGGTCACACTCTGCTACACTGTCTCTACTTGTTCTGGTGCCCACAGGCAGGAAGTCTCTGTTCTAGACACTTACCTCATCAAAGGGCAGCTGCACCCTTCCAGTTCTTCAGGCCAGAATTCTGGGGTCATCATTCACCCTTCTTATTCATTCACGTCTGCTCTTGAGCCTTCAGCAAACGCTTTGTTCTACTTTAAAAGCACATTGAGTGCTGGGCGTGTAGCTCGGTGGTGGAGTGCTTATCTAGGTAGGTATCGTGCACAAACCCTAGGCTCAGACCCTTGTACTGGATAAACAAGCATGGCAGTGCACACTTGCATTCCCTGCATTTGGGAGGTAAAGCAAGAGAATCAGAAGTTCAAGGTTATCTTCAGCCACATAGTGAGTTAGAGGCTATCCTGGGATACTCGAGACTCTGTACCTCCCCGGAGCCCCCTAAAATAAAAATAAGTGCCAAAAGGTAGAGTTTTGTAGTATAACCTTGTAATCCTAGCACTTGGGAAGTAAAGTTAGGATCATGAATGCAGGTCCATCCTTGGCTAAATAGGTGGTGTGAGGCCAGCCTGGGCTCTGTGAGATTATATCTCAAAATAGTAAAAACACTTCAGAGTCTTCACTATTCCATCTGGTCCACTGTCTTCTCTTCCCTAGATTTTTGCAATGGCCTTCCCACTGGCTTCTGACAGGAAAGTCTTGTTGCTCTCGTAGTGATTTCAGAACTGCCCCTGGATGGTCTTTTCAAACATGACTGGGCTGCACTGCTTTTCAGCCTTGCAGTGGCTTCTTGACGTTCAGTATATGGCCAAAGTGCACATGAAGTACCCCAGTGCCCCCCAAGCTCCCATCACCTCTGCTCTTCCCTGCTCACTGCCTCAGGCCTGACATTCTCCCTCATCACACTTACATTCTTTGTCTCTCCAACCTCCCCTAGGAGTTCTCTGACAGGGCCGGTCTTCCGGCCTTCCCAAAAGGCTTGTTTCCTCACTTTCTCCAGATCTTCGTTCCCATCACTGAGCCAAAATCTTGAAGTTACACTTGCACTCAGTCCTTGAGGTGTGCTTGTCTCCTCTGCCTATCACTGTCCGATACCTGATACGGTTTCTTATCTGCCATTTATCCTTTATCAGAACACAAACTCCAAGAAGGCAAAGGTGCCACAGTCTAGCATAGTCTCATCTCATGAGTAGCAGTTCACAGTTACTGACTGATGGAAAGCTGGAAGGTTTCTCTCTGTGCGCTAACACATTTTATATGTATTATAATGTGTCTTCTACGTACGCACAAAGTCTCATGGTGACCTTATATGGGGCTGCTCTCACGAGTCCCACTGTACAGATAGAAAGCTGAGGTTAAGCAACTTACCCAAGATCATCTGAGCCAACGGATGGATGTTCAGATGGGGCAGCAAGGCTGGGTGAGTGTAAGCTTTAGCTTGTCACCAGCTAGAGTGTTCAGTCTCAGCCCTGTCATGACTGGCTGGGTTTAAGCCCCCACAGCTTCAGTTTCCTGACAACCAAACCATGGACAGTAACCTTCCTCCCAGATTGCATGAAGGCTTATGGGAGATCTTGGGTATGTCATTTTCTTGTGTATTTTTTTGATTATTGGTAGAGTTGAAATCTTTTACAAATATTTTTATTGGCCTTTTATAATGCCTTTAGATACTTTTTTTATAACTTTTCCCAGCTTTCTTTTTGGTTTCTTTCTAATTAAGTTGGACGGGATTCTTTGAATAGTATAGATCCGTGCTGTCTTACAAGTAGTCTTTCTTATTCTCTCTCACTGTTTATGATGGTTTTGGTAATATCTTCCCTTCACATTGTCAGAGGTCCAGTGTTGGTTGATAATCAAGTCAATGAGAATACAGATTCATTCACTCAGCAAATATTTCCTTAAGGCTGGAACATTTGGGGGTGCCCATTCAGGACAGCACTAATCCCTGACTTGCAGTTTGTGCCCCTGATAATGGCCCTTTGCACTGGCTTTAGCAGATTCCTAAAAGAGAATATGTTTTCTCAGAGGCAAAAAGACCCAAACATTTCCCAGATTTTGGCCACATAATCAGAAATTTCAAAAGAGTTCTGGAATGTATGGGCTGGCCTCCAAGTTATCAGGCATCTGTTGTCTTCTCCAAGGGCAGTTTACTCTGAGCTCACCCCACCCTCCCTCAGCTGTGCAGTACAAACGGGGCAGATGAGGAAAACTTCAGACGTCCCCGTGGGACAAACTCCAAAGGCAATCTCAGGAGCTAGACGCATAATTCATATGGCCAGAATTTGGCAGGCTCTTCTGAAGTATCATGGCTTCCTATCAGACCACCGGCTCTGCAGACCCACCAAGGTCAGGGTGCTGCAGACCTGGGGGGTGAGCATGGTACCCAGATGCTGCCGACACTGGCTTGGGTTTGCTTTGAATCTGAACTGAAAATCTTAGGCCTGCGACTGCTGCCCTGAATGGCCAGAATGACCTTCCTGGACCAGGTTAGGTTTGTACAGATGTCTTACACAGGAAGTATCTTGTAGGTTGAGCCGTTTAGTGTTCAGTAAAATGGGTCTCTTAGATATCTCATTTTAAAAAGGATTTATTATCTCACTTTTAGATATGTGAGGGTGGGTGTGCACACCTGAGTGCAAGTGCTGGTGGAAGCCAGCGGTGTCTCTGGAGCTAGGGTTACAGGCAGCTAGGAACTGCTCAGTGTAGATTTGGAACCAAATCTGGGTCCTCCGCAAGAGTAGTGTGTGCTCTTCACCACTCTCTCCCCAGCTCCTCAGATACCTTTAATACTATACAAGCCCACTTATTCCCCCACCGGACCCCTGTGTGCATCTTTCTGTCTGTCTTTTGTTTATGCAGTGCTGGAGATCAAACCCAGGCTTTCTGCACATGCTCAGCCACTACCAGCTGAACTATGTCCCTAGTCCAAGTACTTTCTTTTTTAGATTTTATTTTTATTGGTGTGTTATGTGTGTTCCCATGCTTGCAGAGGCCAAAGGAGGGAGCTGAAATTGTAGATGGCTGTGAGCTGCCTGATGTGGGTGCTGGGAACTGACCACAGGTTAGGAGCGCACATAACTGTAGAGCCAACCACAGACACGGTGGCACTGTCTGCAGTCCTAGCATTCTAGAAGTACAGGGATCACAAGTTTGAGGCCTGCCTGTGCTACCTAGTGAGACTCTGCCTCAAACAAGACAAGTAAAACTTATTAGCCATCTGATGCATGAAATATATACAATTTCATGCCCTGATTTAGCATTTTAGGTTGGTTGATGGTCCGGGGTATTGTCCCTGAAGGCTAATTGGATCTCATTGCTAGCCTCTCAGTAACTCACATTGGGACCTTAGACAAGATTATTAGCCTCTCTGCACCTAACTTTTGCATCAGTGAGCTCTGGTGACTAAGAGTACCTATAGTAGACTGGAAGGATTAAATTAGCTAATACACGAACATCCTCAGAATAATGCCCGGCATGTAGTTATTGCTCAATGAATATTGCAAAATTCCTGTACCAACTTCTGTCGAGTGAAATGCTGGAGGCTAGGCCTTCTTGTGTGATTTCAGTAAATTGCTAATCCCACTTTTCCTCTCTGTGTGGTACACTGTCTAGGGCTAGAGAACTAAGTTTTGCTATTTATATAAGGCTTCTTTTATTTTTAAGTGAGGTTTCATGGAGATGACCTAGAACTCTGTGTGGGGTGGGGGATGTGAGGAGACTCACTATATAAGCCCTGGCTGGTTTGAAACTAATTTTGTAGGTAGACCAGGCTATGTAGACTTCATAGAAATCCACCTGCCTCTGCCTCCCAGGTGTTTGGACCAAAAGTGTGTGCTACCATGCCTAGCAACCTTTTCTTCACCTCCCAAGTGGTAGGACCACAGACATGTGCCACCATAGCCAGTTTATACCATGCTGGGGAATTGAACCCAGGGATTCACGAGTATTAGGTAAACACTCTGCTAATTGTGCCACAACTTCAGCCCTTTCTCCCCCACCCAAGCCCCCTATCTTTTCAACCAGACCTTAGTGTGTAACCTAGTCTGGCCTGGAACTTGTAATCCTGTGTCAGCTTTTCAAGTGCTAGAGTTACAGGCGTGTGCTACCACACCGGCCTTACATAAAGCTTCTTAGATTCTGTGCAGGCTGGTTAACGTCTGAGTGATTCCTCATTGGCTGGATAAAAATACCCTCGCTGAAGTCCTAGCTGGCCTGGCCGGGGTCATCCAGACTGTATGTGGACAGAATGCTCTGACTGAGTGAAACTCTGGGTGAGGCAGGGACTATCAGAATGAAGGCAAGCCGGGCAGTGGCAGAGATGGACAAGGGTGGAAGCTGTCTTAGCAGGCGCCCTTACATTTGGATTCTCATGTTCAATTCTCTTTCCTCTCTTTGGAACCAGGACTTGATTGAAGAGTGGGGTTGGGCCAGGCGGTGGTGGCGCACCGCCTTTAATCCCAGCACTTGGGAGGCAGAGGCAGGCGGATTTCTGAGTTCGAGGCCAGCCTGGTCTACAGAGTGAGTTCCAGGACAGCCAAGACTACACAGAGAAACCCTGTCTCGAAAATAGAGTGGGGTTGGGGGCAGGAGCCACAGGCCTCACACTGCCTGTCTCTAAACCTTTAAGTCACCACATATTTTGGCTGTAGAATCAGCCAAAGTTTTGTTCCAGTTCCTTACAAAATTTCACAACGTTTCAGGCGTTAGAATTGGTCCCTGTGTTGTGAAACAGCTGGTTTTTATACTTTAAACTTGAAAATGAAGACTTAGTTGTTGATTATTACTTTGGATGTTTTCCAAAGCCAGTGCCATCTGTGGAAGTTTCTCCATAGGCCTTAATGCCAGATATTGTAGCAGTTTCTCTGTTCAGAGATAGAGTCTGTGTTCAGGGCACTCCCTGGGTACAGAAATTGGTTTCCTTGACAACAGATAGCTTTTTCTTTCTTTACTCCTGCCTAACCTCTTGGGGATGTAACTTCAGAAAGCTTTCCCCTCCCATTTTCTCCTGAAAACCTGTTTGAAGCAGTCACAGTGGTAGCCTTCGGCACCCATCTCCCAGTACAGGGGACTGAACATGGCTTTTGAAAACTAAGTAGGTACTCATATCATTGAGCCATATCCTTGTCCCTTTTTAAATGTTTTATTTTGGTTATTATCTCAGTGAGGTGCCCAGGCTGGCTTCCTACTTGCTCTGTAACTCAGACAGACTTGGAGCTTTCAGCCCTCCTGCCTCAGTCTCCCCAGTAGCTGCAATTACAGACTTGTATCACCAGGTCCAGCTCAGACTTTCCTTTTTTGAGGGGAGTGGGAAGATCCTGGGGATTGAACCCAGGACTTCCTAAGTGCTGGGAAGTGCACTACCACTAAGTTAGACCCCCAGATATTCTAGTTTGTTTATTCTTTGTGTGTGTGTATGTGTGTATGTATGTGCGCGTGCACATGTGTGTTTGTAGATATTAGAAGCCACAGCATATGTGTGGAGGTCGGAGAACAGCTTGCAAGGAGAGTTGGTTCCCTCCTTCCATCATGTGGGTTCTGACAATGTCACATTGTTTTTATACATGTATTGTTTATTACTGTGTGTGATGTGTGAATGTGTGTGCATGCATGCCCCATCCCCACTTAGCATGTGTTTGCAGGTTAGTTCTTCTTCTTTCATGGGCTCCAGGATTGACCTCAGTCTTGGGCAGCACTTTTATGCACTGAGTCATCTCACCAGCCCTGGTCTCGTTTTCCTGAGTGCAAAGGAAAACACTTCTCCACAGTGTTAGCCAGGAAGGGTTTATTTGATTGAGACAGAGTATACTATCTAGCCCTGACTAGCCTGAAACTCTCAACATAGACCAAACTGGCCTTGAGGTTGTAATGATTCTCCTGCCTCTGCCTCTTGGATTCTAGGACTCCAGGATTGTGGTGTGTACCTGTTGTCCTCTGGTTGGCTCTGGTACTGTGGGTTGAACCCACTTCCCTAAGCTGCCCTCCGGTCTCTAGCAGGAGTCTAGTGGTGCTCAGAGGACAGAGCTGTTGAGTGCCTGAGCTCGCTCTGTGTGCTCTGCCACTTAATTCTGCTGGAGTACAGATTGGCATCTTCATTCCCGTTTTACTGATGCTTAGACAGTAACAGACCAAAGGTCGCACAGTGGCAAGTGACAGACAGCATCACGATTCTGACCCAGTTTATCTTTTCTAGGCCTTTGCTCTTATTTGGCAAATAAAATAAGATACACAGAATCAGTCTGTTTTCAGTGCAAACGTGTTTCATTCTTTTCCAGTCTGTATAATTGCTTTTTTTCCTCCTCCTGGAGCCTTCAGATGGCCACTGTGGTGTCACTTTTGCTTGGCTCATCTCTTAGATCGTATGTTGGTTTTTCAGTCTCTTGGCCGCCTGAGCAATATTTTCGTTAATCTAATCCTACCACTTTCACCCTCAGCAAACTTTCCTTCCCTCAGCTACCAAGGAAACGTGTCTCTGTCCTCCATGCAGTGAGCATTTCACACTGGAACCTGTCAGGAAAGGCCAGAACTAGCAGTCTGTTCCCTGAAGTGGCCTCTTAATAGGGAAGGGAGCAGCCAGACCAGGAGGATGAGCTGGTCAGCAAGAGCCAACATGGCCACACAGAACATGGTCTTCCTTCCCCTGAAGTGCCCATGCCCAAACTTTCCTCTGTAGTATCTCACCGACATCTCGGCATTCATGAAATTGCTCAACAGACACACTGGACGGACCAGTCTGTGCCTGTTTAGGTTCTGAGTAGTTTTTGACATTTGTTTAAAGTTAATTAATTAGGGTAGTCATCTAAAAGTTTTAATACATGCAATTATTACATGTTAATTAAAAAGAAAAAATTAAAAGCGTAGAAAAGCACCTGAGTTAAAATGTAACTTAAAACCAAGTGGAGAGCCTGCTAAACAAAGCTCTTGGGAGCCAGCCGTGCATAGTAGCCTTGACTGGGTTTCCGGCAGCAGCAGTGGGTCCTGTTTGTCACAGCCTTCTGTTTGTTTTGATTACTTGCCCTTGAGGAATAGCAAAATTGTAGCACCAGAGTGGGACTGTACTCTTTCAGTACACAGGTGGAAAACTGAAAGCATTAGCCAGCAGCGGCTAGCCAGTGTCTCCCTCTCCTAGTTGGAAGCTTTACAGCCTGGGTGCAATTTGCTTTTTTCTTTTTTTCCCTCTCCACCACCCTTTCCTTTATTTATTTATTTATTTATTTATTTATTTATTTATTTATGTATTTATTGTTTTGTGCTATTGAGACAGTACCTGCTATGTAGCTTTGGCCAGCCTGGAACTCACTATGTAGACCAGTCTAGTCTTGAACTCACAGTGAACCTCCTGCTTCTGTTTCTCTGATGCAGGGATGGCAGGTGAGTTTCACAATACCTGACTTCCTTCTCTTCTTTCAATCAAGTTTCTACCAGGAATAGTTTGTGCTGCTTCTGATGCATCAGTCCCTACCAATACTAGTCATGTAAAAACAGCCATGTGTCACACACTGTGGCATCAGTCCCTACCAGTACTGGGCTTGTAAATACGGCCACGTATCACACACTGTGACTAAGGGCTTTGCATATGCTATTTATGTCTCCCAGTAACCCCAGAGTAGGTGCTGTTACTGCCCCCAGCAAATGTATGGGGCAGAGAAGGAGATTACTAAGGCTCAGGACCTCCCTAGCCCACAGAGCTGGGTGGTATCAGCAGATTTAAGCCAGGTTGTTTTCTTCTAGAGTTGATGCTTGTAACTGTAGATGTCCTGCCAATAGCTTTTCTTCTATTGTTGGTTTTCTGAAACAGAACTATTTTCTCTGAATGCAGAAGTTGAAACCTGTTAAGGAAATTCAACCAGAGTATTTCTTGAAGAAAAAAAAAAAAAAAGAAACCATTTCCTGCTTTCTTCATTTGTTAACCCCATGACATCATTGGGGCTGAGGCACTCTGGTCTCTCAACCTCACACCAAGGAATGAAGTGGACATAATGCTTCGGGAGCTTCTGAAGCTGTGTTGGGGTGACACTTGGCACCCTTTGATTTTTTGGTTCCCTTTGTTTGATTTTTCTCTGCTTACATTTGGCTCTTGACACTTCCGGAACTGTGTACTCCTAGTCACGGAGTAAAGGCAGACCAGTCCCTGCCAGGACTGCAGTCTTTCCAGCAGTGCTGGGCAGTGCTCCCCTAAGCTGTACCCCTAGTCTCATGATCTTGGATTCTGCTACCTCTGGCCCTTTGTGTTTGTTTGTATTTTCTCGTAGGTAGAAAATCAGGAGTAGGAAACTGAAGCAGCGAAGACACTTTTGGAAATGCATTTGTTGTTACTATAATCAGTAGTGATGCTGCATGGCAGGTGAGGGTGGCAGAGTCAGAAGTGACAGAGCCTGGGTCAGACCCTGCTGCTTCCCTTCCTGAGCTTTGCAGCATATGGAGTACCTGAGCCTCAGTTTCCTCATCGGTTTATGGGGGTAGTAGTAAGCCCTCTTCACAGAGTTGCTGTGGGGATTAAATAAGACATGTGTGAAGCATTAGCATTGTGTCATGTGCACTCTAAATGCCAGTTCAGGCTAATTATTGTTAGGCTAACAGTTTAGCCTTTTTTACCCATTTAGTTTTAAGTTAACTCTTTGGTGTTGGTGAGAATACTGAAATTTGTTCCTAGTATTTTACAGATATTGTAATTTGTAAATGTCTTTAAAAAGCAGTTTAAGACCATGTTTCTCATTAATATAAAGAATATTAAGATATCAGCTGGGCAGTGGTGGCGCACGCCTTAAAACCCAGCACTCAGGAGGCAGAGGCAGGCGGATTTCTGAGTTTGAGGCTAGCCTGGTCTACAGAGAGAATTCTAGGACATCCAGGACTACCCAGAAAAACCCTGCCATGTAAAACCGAAACAGGAAAGATTTCTTCAATTGATTCTACTAGGAGAGACTCTATTATAACAGAGTAAGCCACTGTACTCTTACGGAGGGGCTCTCAGTAACATGAGTAGAGAAGTAGGACAGACTGTGCGGGATCACCGGCCTCTCGGTCTCCCCTGTGCTTGTGTGTGCATCTGGGATTGACGCCCGGACCCTCTGCACGCTAGGCAGGTGCTGTAGCCCAGCTCTTGACCTCACACCCTGGGTTAAATAATCATGTGCTGCGAACATACTCAAGGAAACTTTAATAGTTTCTTACGTACTACATATGTGTGCTACTGTGTAGCGACACCAAGTAATGATTGCTGTAGCTAACTCAGAAGGCTAGAATTAAATCATTATTTTTTAAAGCTATTATTAGGCTAGACATAATAGGACATGGCTATTATTTCAGCTCTTGGGAGGCTGAGACAGGAAAATTATAGCAAATTTGAGGCCAGTCTGGACTGCATAGTGAGTTCATAGGCCAGGGCTATTTAGTGAGACTCTGATGTAAACAAGCAAAGCAAGCAAGCAAACAAACTGGGGAGGGTAAGAAACAAGCCAGGCAGGCATGGTAGGATACTCTTTTAAACCCAGAACTTTGGAGGCAGAGACAAAACAGTCAGGAGTTCAAGGCTATCCTTGGCTACATGGCAATTTTGAGGCTAGTCCAGACTTCATAAGACCCTGCCTGATAAAACGAACAGAAGGACTCAGCAGCACAGTCAGCGCTGAGTGCAGTATCTCCAGCAGTGAGCAAGAGCAAGGCTCCACCTGGTGCATCAGAGCACTCCCTGACCAGAATGGCTGTCAGAAAGGCCCTGTCATATGTCCAGCTTGGGGACACAACTCAGAAAAAACACAGGAAACAAAAACACTGGACACGAGCAGTGGTTGTATCTGGATGGGAAGAGTGTCATCTGTCCTCCCTGTTCTGTGCCCTGGAACTCTGTATTATGTGGTCGTGTCTCCTGAGAGTAAGAGTCTTGTTAGCACATTGTAGTCCAGCACTTGGGAGGCTAAGGCAGGAGGACTGTTAAAGTTTGAGGCTAACCTGGGCAACAAAGTAAGACCCTTTCTCAAACAAAACAAGTTACGGAAACAAGCAGCCTTCACATATTTATTGAATACAGTTTGTGATCTAGACACTCTGCTCGGTGTCAGAGATACAGTCATGACCCAGACATGCTGGGTCACAGCTAGACTGAGCTTTAGCCCAGTGGGAGAGACAGGTGATGTCACAATTTTTAACACTATGTGCTAAACCTACAATGAGGAATGCAGAGCTGGAGCACCTCAGAGTGCTGCCTAATCCAGGCTGCAGCTAAGGAAGCCTTCCTGGAGGAGGGGGTGTTGCAGTGTGATCCGAAGGTAGTGAACTGGAAGTTGAAGAATGTTCTAACAAGAGAAGCCGTGCTTGGTAGATAAGGCCAAGAGGCAGGAGAAAGCATGTGTTGTTGGCACAGCTGAAAGCTCACTACTGCCATTCCTGTGAGGAGGGGACAGGAGGAGCCTGGAGGAGGAAGCAGAAGCATCGCACAGCCCTTACTCTTGTATTGAGGGATGACTTAGGACAGCTCAGTGCTATTGGAGGGATGTCTGTTTGTTCCTTGCTTGTCTGTTGGCTCCTCCACTTTGTTTAAATAAAAAGGTAAACTATACTTACAGATAGATAGATAGATGATAGATACATGATAGATAGATGATAGATGATAGATAGACAATAGATAGATGATAGATAGATGGATGGATGGATGGATGGATGGATGGATGGATGGATGGATGGATGGATGAAAATAAGAGCCAGGTGAGGTGGTGCACATCTTTGATCCCAGCCAGCACTCAGGGGGCAGAGGCAGGTGAATCTCTGTGAGTTCCAGGACAGCCAGGCCTACATGGTGAGACCTTGTCTTAGAGCAAACAGACAGAAAAGCGAATAAAAAACCCCCAGCAAAACAAACACATAAACCACCCCCAACCCTCAAATAATACTGAAGCATTGTAAAATGAAAAGCAGAAGTTCTTTCTCTCATTCACTTCATGCCCAAACTCCAGTCCCCCACAGGGCTCCTAGTGCCAAGTACTGTTCTCCTCTTTCTAGAGGTGTCTGTTCACATGCAAGCCTGTCAGCTTGTGTAGACAGTTTCCTTTTAC
Organism: Rhabdomys pumilio; assembly: GCA_030674055.1. Taxonomy (NCBI): domain Eukaryota; kingdom Metazoa; phylum Chordata; class Mammalia; order Rodentia; family Muridae; genus Rhabdomys; species Rhabdomys pumilio. Next base: position 74,415,390 of record JANHMN010000003.1, on the reverse strand, counting down.
ACAACCGCCACTGTGTTACCTAAGGCACAGACACGCACGCATAAGAACTGTGTGCTCTTCCTCTGAGTTCTCTCCCCAACCCCTTTATGTTCATTTTCCATCTCCAATGCCAGGAATGGCTCCAGGTCCTAGAACATTCTAGGTCCATGGTCAACTACACTAGCTCTCACCTTCTGTTAGTGCAGTGCTTCACTGGGCTCTGTAGTGCACACCTGTGTTCCCAAACACGCAGAAGGATTAGGTAGGATGGTTCACTTGAGCCCAAGTTCAAGTCTAACCTAGGCAACATAGTGAGTCTCTGTCTCTCTCTCTCTCTCACACATACACATACACACACACACACACTGCAGCAGCAGTATAGTATACTTTTCTGTAGTGTTTCTTTTAATATTTTGTTTGTTTGTTTGTTTTTGTTTTTCGAGACAGGGTTTCTCTGTCTATAGTATTTCATTTGCTAGACCTGTCTCATAAGAGATAAAATTAAATTACTTGTAGTTTTTCAATATTACAAGACAAACTGGGTTGCATTCTGTAATCTCAGCATTTGGAAGATGGAGGTAGGTGGGCAAAAATGCAAGGCCTTTCTTAGTTACACAGCAAGTTTGCAGCCAGCCTGAGTTACAGGAGACCTTGTCTCAAAAACTAAAACAAGAAACCCTAAAGCAAAACTGTGGTGACCATCCTTGGTGTCATTCATTCTTGGTTACTTATCTGAAGGTGTCTACAGCACAGGTTCCTAGAGGCAAAGTAACGAAGGAAACGGCTGTACAAGCCAGACGTGGCATTTGTCATCCCATTTGTGTGGAAGGCTGAGGTGGAGGTTGGCCAACTTGTGGCTAATTCATCTGACAGTTTGAGATCTGGTCCTCGAAAAAGATGTGAGTGTGTGTGTGTGTGTGTGTGTGTGTGTGTGTGTGTGTGTGTGTGTCGTGTGTCTCTCTGTGTGTGTCTTTATTATTTTTATGTGTACAGTTTAGTGATGTTATATGTACTCATTTGTTGTGCAAAACTGATCCTCAGAACCTCTTCATCCTCAGGAATAGAAAGTCTGTACTCATTAAATAACGACTCCTGTTTCCCCTTCCCCTCCTCCCCTCCTTCTTGTCCCCCTTCTCTCCCCTCTTCCCCTCCTTCCCTCTTCTCCTCCTGCCCTCCTCCTCTTCTCTCCTCCCCTCCCCTCTTCCCTTCTTCCTCTCCTCCCCTCCTCCTTTACTCCTCCCCACTTCCCCTCCTCCTCACTCCTCCTCCTCTCTCCCCGCCTCCTCTTCTTTCCCTCCTCCTTTCTTCCCCTCTTCCTCTCTCCCCTCCTCCCCTGTTCTCCTCCATCCCAATTCTCCTAGCAGCCACCATTCTTCTCTCTCATAGATGAAATCATTGTGCTTGATCTTTGTGTGACCGGTCTCTCATTTAGCATGATGCCTTCAAGGCTCGTCCGTGTTGTAGCGACAGGATTTCCTTCCTTTTAAAGGCTTAGCAATATTACCTTATGTGCATATACCACCCAATTACCTACTCAGCTCATGATGGGCACTTGAGTTGTTTTCACCCTTTGGCTATTATGCTTAAAGCAGCTATGAAAATGGTTATAAATATGCTCTTGGGCGTGTATCCAGAAGTGGGATAGCTAGACCATAAGGTGAGGTTTTAGGCTGGTTCATTTGCACATGCTGGCCTGGAACTCCCGGGGAGCTGGAGTGCAGGTGTGCAAACTGCATCCCACTTGTCTGCTGTTTTTGTCTTGCTTTTTTGTGGCACTAGGGATTACACCCAGAGCTTGGGCGTGCTGTGCTCTGCTGCTGAGCAACTACAGCCCGTCCCAGCCTTACTTACAGTTTCTGGGAGCTTGTTCTCTATGCACTTACACCATTTTACAGTCCTACCAACAGTGTGCGCTGAGACAAGACACCCCGACTAAAGCAGCTTAGGGAGAGAGGGTTTGTTTCAGCTCACTTTGTTTTTTGTTTGGAAGCTTTGGGGTTTTTTGTGCTTATGATCATCATTGTAACTGGTGTAAGGTGGTAACTCATTATTCCTTCCTGCTTCCCAGATCACTAGAGAGGCAGCTCTCTTCATGTGGTCCTCAGCCATGTGTGTGTCTTTGGCGAAATGCTGATTTAAGTCATATCTGTCATCATCTTTGCCAAGGATGTAACAGGCAAAAGTTGGAGGAGGTTTCTCCTTGTTGAAATCAGCAAGTCCCTACTATGAGTGAAATTAATTCATTCAACAAATAAAATCGAGTGAGCCCTGTGTGTGCAGCATTCTGAAATCCTGGGATGTCACACATAAGTCAGGCTAAATGCTGTTTTACGTTTCTATGGCCAGTTCTGGCTACTTTATCTTTTATTAATATATAAAAAACACTTTATCTGTGTTAAGCAAATTGGCTTTTGGTATATCAGTTGTCTGTTCTTACATTTCAAATTACCTTAAGTGTGGTGGGTTAAAGCAGGACACATTTTATTATCTGGAGTTTCTGTAGTGAAGTCCCAGACGAGGCTTACCTGGGCTGTCAGTTTCAGGGGCTCACCAGGTTATAATCCAGTTATGATGTGGCCTCATCAGGACTCACGGACTCACGGGGATTACGCTTCCCCAGGGTGGCCAGATTGACTTTGTGGTTAAAGCACTGTAGCATCTGCTTGGGGCAGCAAATACTCTGAGCTCCTAGAGGCCACCTCATGCCATGTGGACTTGTCCAGCATGTCCATTGCTGCACAGCAGCAAACACCTGTAAGCCAGGAAGGCTTTCTAGTGCTTCTGCTAGTTAAACAGGAGCATCGTCTGGGGAATGCTGCCCACCACCGTGGCTGTATCCTGTTAGTAGAGGCATGTGCAGGCCCTGTGTGCAGTCGGGCTGAGGGTTATGCCAAGCAGTAAAGAGGAGTGGGGAGGTGGGGACTGTTGGGTCCCCTTTGCCTTGTTTATCACAGTCTTCTGTGTATATTCCAAACAATCTTTCCATTTAGAATGTGTCTGGAGGTTTTCTGCTCTGCATATCGAAGACTTTGGTATTTTATAATGTGAGTTTCAACTTTTAGTGTGTTTAGAATAGTCTTCACTTCAAGATTTCTCATTCACTCTTTTTAAAATTCATATTCTATCCTACTGCTATTACTATTTTGAACTTTATTTTCTCCTCCCCCTCATCCCAGTTTTGAGACAGAGTCTTGCTTTGTAGCCCAGGCTGGCCTCAAAGTCAGTCTCCCTCAACCTCCTGAGTGCTAGGATTATAGGCATGTATTATTATACCCACTGAATATTTTTATTTTATTTATTATTATCTGTGTATATATAACATGTGTTGTGAGTGTGGAGGTCAGAGGACAACTTTCAGTAATTAATAGCTTTCACTTATCGACATGGCTAACACTTTTACTAGCTGAGCAATAATGTTAGTCCATAGTTAATTTAATTTAAACTATGAGTACTTATATATGCCTGATTGGTGACATTGAATGCTAAAGAGTGTATTGGATCTGCTAGAACTGGAGTTACAGGTGGTTGTAGGCTGTCTGATACGGATGCTGGAACTGGACTTAGGTCCTCTGAGAGAAAGAAGCATGTCTCTTAATTGCTGAGCCATCTCTTCCGCAACCCCTCCCCCCACTTATTTCTTATATAGTTCTTTCTAAGTTTCCTTTTTGTTTTGGTCCATTTTGTAGTTTGCTTTGTATCTGTGTATTACTGTGGGTTTAGAATATAGCCTTTGAGTTTAATTTTAGTTTTATGTTTTTAAGTTAAATGAATATATGTTCATATGGTTCAGAATTAAGGGTAAATGAAAGCATGTCCAGTCCAGAGTATCCTTTGAGTCTCTGTCGTAGCTCCTAAGTCTCTTCCCATGGGCAACTAGTGTGTTTATAGTTTCTAATCCCTTTAAGGGCATTTTATGTATACATGAGCAATGGTCCCTCGACTCCTCTCTTTCTCTGTCCCCCTCCTTCTCTCCCTCCCTCCCTCCCTCCCTCACTCCCTCCCTCCCTCCCTCCCCCCCCCCCTGACTCTCACCCCCCCCCCCCCCCCCTTTGGTTTTTCAAGACAGAGTTTCTTTTTGCAGTCTTGGATGTCATGGAACTCACTCTGTAGACGAGACTGACCATGAACTCACAGAGATACATGCACTGCCACTACCAGGCTTTTGTCTGCTCAATGTATCTTGGGGATCTCTTTATACTAGTTCATTAAAAGTATTATTTTGCCGGGCGGTGGTGGCGCACGCCTTTAGTCCCAGCACTTGGGAGGCAGAGGCAGGCGGATTTCAGAGTTCGAGGCCAGCCTGGTCTACAGAGTGAGTTCCAGGACAGCCAAGGCTATACAGAGAAACCCTGTCTTGAA
>JANHMN010000003.1:74310742-74409721 GCA_030674055.1 Rhabdomys pumilio | reverse complement strand
AAAAAAAAAAAAAAAAAAAAAAGTATTATTTTTTCTAAAGTGTATTTGATATGTGAATGTATATACATGTATTTGCATGCATGTGTGTGGAGTATACATGTATGTATACATGTGTAAGTATATATGTGTGTGTTCATGTCTGAACCTGAACATGCAGGATGTATGACTAAGTGTATATGGAGGTCAGAGGACAAGTTCAGGGCTCAGTCTCCACCTTTCTCTTTGAGACAGGGCCTCCTGTTCATGGCTGCATATGCCAGGCTAGCTGGCTCATGGCTCCCAGGACTCCTCTTGTGCCTACCTCCCATATTGCTGAGGGAACACTGGGCTCACAGATACTTGACACCATGTCCAGTTTCACGTAGGTTCTGGGGCTTTGAACTCAGCTCTTCATACTTGTGCAGCCTGGTGAGGCATGTCCACAGCCCATCCCACTTTTAAGGTGGAGTCTCTCACTACCCAGGAGCTCATCAATTCAGCAAGACTAGCTGGCCAGGGAGCTCCAGTGATCCTCCTGTCTCAGCCTCACCACTGCTAGGGTTACAGGTATGCTGCCTGGCTTTGAATGCAGGTATGGGGATCAAAGTCAGGTTCTTCTTCTTTTTTTTAATATTTATTTATTTTATGTGAGTATACTGTAGCTGTCTTGAGCACACCAGAAGAGAGCATCAGATTCATTACAGATGGTTGTGAGCCACCATGTGGTTGCTGGGAATTGAACTCAGGACCTCTGGAAGAGCAGTCAGTGCTCTTAACCACTGAGCCATCTCTCCAGACCCCAAATCAGGTTCTTATGCTCAAGTGGCAAACACTGTGCCAACTGAGCCATCTCCTCAGCCCCTCTTTAAAACAAATCAGAACACGGTCTTCTATCACATGAGCATGCCACGATTTATTCTTATTATCCACATACAGTTCTATATCGAGAGGTCTAGCTGCAGGAACAGTTTCTAGAAGCGCGCTGCTGGGACAGTTGTAATTTTACTCTGTATCATCGGGTCATCCTCTCTAGAACGTCTACCACTTTATACCCATGTCTGTTCTGTCACCCCATATCTGCCCAGAGGTTTGCCAAACTTTTTTGATCTTTGTTACTCTTCATTAAGCTTATAAAATACCTGTGTGTAGGATGTGTGTCCATGTGTGTGTGTGTCTGTGTGTAAGAGAGATGCTTGTGTGTGTGTGATACTTGTGTGTATATATGTGTGTGACATGTGCACGCACATGTGTGTGTGTGTGTGGTGCACTAATTGTGCAGATATACAGTCACATGGAAGCTTAAGGTTAGCCTTAGGTGTGGTTTCTCAGGAGCCATCAATCTTGTCTTTTTAAAAACTCTTTTTTTTAAGCATATATATGTATGTACAGTGTATGTACATATGTGTTCAAATAGGTGAGTGCAGGTACCCCAATGTGTACTGTATAACAGGTGTGAGGTCAGAGACAGCATTGGAGTTCAGTCCGTACCTTGTCTGAGACTGGGGTCTTTTAGTTTTGCAGCTGCGCATGCCGAGCCAGCTAGCCCACTGAGCCGCCTTCCCAGCCCTTCAGTTTTGTTTGTTGGCCTGTGTTTGCTTTTGATGCAGGCTCTCTCACTCTCTAGGACCTGGGGCTAGGCTGGCTGGCCAGCAACTATCAGGAATCCCTCTACCATTGCTGAGAGTTGGGACTCTAGACGCATACCACCATGCCAGCATTGTGGTCAGTGCTGGGGGTCTGACTCCTTGTGCTTTACCCTCGGAGCGATGTCTCCAGATCCTCTATGTAGTGTGAGTTTGCTTTTCTCGTATAAATGAAACGGACATTTCCCCTGTAGTTTGTATTATCTTTATCTGCATGACGTGTCTTTTACCCTTAATTTTGGTGGTTGGGTATTATGCTTTAGAAAATGTGACCATTTTTCTGTGATTTGAGTTGCAAGTATTTTCACAGTTTGCTTTTTATTAGGTTTATGATAGGATTTTTTTCATGCAAATTTAAAAACACGTGGGGGCTGGGAGTGTAGCAGAGTCGGTGCAGTGCTGGAGTAACAGGCGTGTGCCACTGCCGACTTCCTCTTCTGCTGTGTCTACCGCTATACCAGCGTCACACTGTGTGACTAATTACTGTAGGTTTATATTACATTTATAAATACTGATTTATTTTCATGTGGCTTTTCAGTCCCTACCTCCCACCTCCAAGCTATTGAATATTTATTTTCACGATGGTTTTTAAGTTTATCTAATTTTTATTTTAAGCTTATTTGGGTTTCACAGGTTTGAATGAGAACGGCTCCCATAGGTATTTGAATCCTTGGTTACCAGTTATTGGAGCTGTTTGAGAGTAGGATTAGAGGGTACGGCTTTGTTTAAGGACATTTGCCAATAGAGGCAGACTTGGAGGGCAGACTTGGAGGTTTCAAGAGCCCATACAATTTACACTTACTGCTCTGCCTCCTGCTTGTGGATCTAAATATACTCTTAGTTACTGCTCCAGCATCAGGCCTGGCTGCCTGCTGCCATGCTCCTTGCCAAGATGGGCATGGAACCGAGCCCTCTGAAACTGAGAACAGTAAACTCTGTCTTAAGTTGCCTTGTTCTTGGTGTCTTATCACAGTAAGAGAAGAGTAACCAAGACAGAAGTATTTTTAAAAATGATGTTGTTAATAACGTTTACACTGCTAAGCAGTGCCATTAGACTCAAGTTTCAGGGCTTATTTTGACTGCAGTGTGGAAGCAAGGTAGGAGGTGACAAGAGTAGAGACCAAGGGGGCTGGAGAGATGGCTCAGCGGTTAAGGTCCTGAGTTCAATTCCCAGCAACCACATGGTGGCTCACAACCATCTGTAATGGGATCTGAGGCACTCTTCTGGTGTGTCTGAAGACAGTGACAGTGTATTTACATTAAATATTTATAAAATAATTTAAAAAAACAAGAATAGAGACCAAAAGTCAATTATAGCTCAACATGGTATCACTCCATGTGGATCCAATAAGTTTCAGGCCAGCCTGGGCTACATAAATGGGACTTTGTCTTAAAACACTCAAAAATAAAACAGCAGATCCCAAGGCCGTTTCAGATATGGTGGGGAGAGTAAATGGAATTAAGGATCAGGGTGAGTGTAGGAGACACAGGGTCATCAGAACCAGCATGGCTTGCGACACAGATGGAGAGGGGAAAGTGCTCAAGGGAACCCCCAAACATTAGGGGTTAGCGGCCCAATGGGGCCATTGCTCAAGGGGGTGGAAAGTGACAGGTCAGTGCTTGGTGAGAGGGTGGCTCACAGAGACCTCCACTGAAGTGCCAGGCACCCAGTCCTCCGTCTGCTGACTGCAGTCTGAGCTCTGGAGAGATCTGGGCTGTTGGTAGAATGTGTGGCTGACCTCTTCCTAGGGGAGTTAACATCTGAAGGATGACTCCTGTGTTCTGAAGTCTCCAAAGACAGGGAAACAGGAATCGTGGAATCGTGGAACTGGTTCCAAAACACAACACAAATCCCAATTTCAGATACTTTTGAGATGTCAGTGACTTAGGTACTGAAAATGAAAAGTCCATCTATATTTAGCAGCGAGGAAAGGTTGTAGTGCCTTGGGAATTTCAGTGGAGTAGAAAAGGCTGGGTGTTGAGAGCTGAGCAGGGAGCTGAGGCACCTCCCATCCCAGGAAGCATGGCTGCTTGGAAGAATGCTCAGAGGGGAGAACGATGAGTCCTTCTGTCCTACCCCTCCCCAGCTTCACTTGTGAGAGCCTTCCTTGGCTGTGCTCATGGGGAGAGCCAATAGAGGAGGAAGAAGGGGAAGAGAAGGAGGAAGAAGAGGAGGAGAGGGAGGAAGGCTGAGATCCTGGCACTGTCAAGGGCGTAGAGAAATCAACCAGCATGGTCTGTGTGGAGGAGAGAACCCCACCGAGGGTATGGACATGTGTAAAGACAGCAAAGAGCTGGTGTTGCAATCCCAGCTCTCGAGGTTGGAGCAGAAGGATTGCTGAAGAAAAAAGACAGGAGGAGGAGCTGTAAACAAAACCTGAGAGATGGAATCAGCCTCAGGGATTCAGTGGAAGAGAAAGAATGTTTAAGAAGTGAGACCAGCAAGGTAGCTCAGTTGTTAAAGGATTGAGTCAGTACCAGAACACTCTGGTGGATGGAGAGACCTGAGTCCCGAAAGTGCTCTGACCTCTACACATGGGCTGTGGCTGCGTGCCCGCCCTCCACACTACCCCGTCCTACCTTCACATAAAAGTAAATACAGGTAAAATAAATAAATAAATAAATAAAAGTAAAATTAAAAAGCAAGTGGTAAGGACAGGGAATTAGCTCAGTGGGCTCCTTGCCCGGCATGAATAGGACTGGGTTTAATCCCTATTATCAAAAATAAATAAATAAATAAATAAATTAAAAAATAAAAAGAGAGTTGGAGTAGTTCAGTAAACCCAGGAGGACCGGGTTCAATCCCCAGAGCAGTCATAAAAGCCAGGTGTGCTGGTGCATGCTTGTCATCCCAGCCCTGAAGAGCTGGAGTCACTGGCCAGTCTGGACCCGAGGTGCCAGTATAGGCCTCTGGCCTCCTCTGCACACAGCTGAATAAGTACATAAAAAGCTATAATGCATAACATGTTACTGTTCATGCCACTTGCTGTGCTTACGTAGTTGCTAATTTCAGGACTCATGCAGCTATTACCCTGACTGTGTATCGGGAAGCAAGAAGGGGAAATGGGATCAGAGGTTGTCTCACACTCTCAATCTTTATATTTTTTTGTTGAGAGTGTGAATAAATACTTATTAAAATAACTTGATCAAAAATAGTTGATTGCCTTTAAAAATAATAATTCCAACAAGGTTTGGATTTTCTTTTTGAGGCAGGGTCTTGTGTAGCCCAGGTTGGCCATCAACTTGCTGTGCAGTTGAGGATGATCTTGAACTGTGTCGTGGGTCCTCCTCCCTCTCTGTGCTGGGAGCACAAGTGTGTGACCACCATGCCCTGTTTTTGATGAGTGCTGGGGATGGAACCCAGGGTTTTGTACATGCTAGGTCTGCACTTTACCAACTGGGCTATCCTCCCAGCCTTGGGGCCTAGATTTTCCTGGTTATACTTGGCTCTAAGTGCCCCTGACTTGTCTGTTCAGCAGCTAACAGCCTTGCTTTTTAATCTGAGAGAACTTTGCCTTTGTTTGACTCTCTCTGACTGGGACCAGCAGCCTCGGGGAAGCATTCCCTGAGTCAGGGAGGAGGTATACATGCAGTTTGCCACACCTATCCTCTTAATGTCAGCTTCAGTAAGTGGGCTTTAAGGCTGGCTTGTAGCCCCAGAAGGAAGAGAGGGAGGTTAGAATCCACATTAAGCTGACGCTCTTCACCCTGGCTTTCTCTCCACGGCCCAGCTGTGACACATACCAGTGACAGTTAATCTGTCAGCTTGTCACCCCATCACTGTTACAAATGATTCCCAGAAACTACAAAACCTCAGATATTCCCCCCAAGTAAGCAGAAGTAAGAAACACAGAAAGTCAAAGTGGGGACAGGGCTCTAGCTTCCCCATCTCATTCCGGTGTTGGAGCAAATGGTGAAATGGCTGCACGGATTAGCACGCTTTATATATGTCAAGTTCTTGTTCCATGCTGATTGTGACTTTCACTTGAAGCATCAAATGAAATAATAGTAGTAATAAATCACCTCAGAAGGTTCAGATCCTGAATGAGGGAATGAAGCTCAGAGGCAGAGTCCTCGCCTGAAACTGAGACCCTGGTGTGCTCCCCACTGTCACAAAGAAAAGAGAGGAAAACAGCTCATTATACAAACAAAGACATTGAAATTCCACAAATTCACTCTTTTCTCTTTACCCATTTTCAGTGTACCAATAAAAGGAAATGGTCTGCCCTGGGGGCTGTGTTCCGGGGTGGAGGACACCCTGTCAGCATGCAGATTTCTCTCATTAAAATCCTTGGTGCTGGATGTCTCAGCAGGACTCAGAGCCTTTTACACCACAGTGCTGCGTGTCTAGATGGTCACTAGTGAGCCTGTGAGAAGTCAGTGAAGGGTCACTTGTCAGCTTTCTTTATGTTGGTTCAGGAACTCCTAAAGTCTGTGGGCTGGACTGTGTGACCAGGTCATGTTTCCAATTGAAGCCAGCAGAACTTGGAGAACATCGAGGTCAGAGCTTCAGGTAGGAAAAGACTCCATCTAGGCCCTGCAAGTTTGCCTATTTGTTAACAAAAGATTTCAAACCAATTTAGCTCAGCTATAAGTAAGCAACAAGATTCGGTTTTGATTAAATGGAGAATCCAGGAAAGAAGGAGGAAACAAGGAAGGAAAAAAGGAAGGGAAAAATTAAAACAGAAACCAACAACCCAAAAAGAATCTGGTTCCACAGACCTGTTCTCTGGGTAGCTTGGTTCCTCCTGGGGACAACTGATTGTAGATTTTTAGCCCCCCTCATATGGGCAGATGCCCTTCAGAGATGGAGAATGCGTTGAGGAGACTGCAGCCAGGGCAGAAGCGTGCTGTTTAACAAAGGACTGCACCCTGACAGTGTACTATGTTCTCATGCTGCGTGGGACCTGGAGGCAGCCAGCCAGCTAATGGTAAGGGTCCCGGGCTTACTTGGCTGCTCTAAACAGTAGTCATAGGCTCTAGTGACCTGTGACACTGAAGAAGCCAGGTGAGGATAGCACCCTGTGCTCTTTTACATCCAAACAAAAACAGGATGTAAGGGTTACTGGGTTTGTTCAGTCGAGAATCCTTATTTAGAATTACCATGTGCTATACTAACGAAGTGTTCCAGCCTGTTTTATTCTTTTCTGACACTTTTTGTTAGACTTTACTTCTTCTTTTGTGAAATTAAATACTCGTTTTGTTCTTTGCTCATTTTATTTATTTTTTTCCAGTACTGGGGATCAAACCCAGCATGCTAGGCAATTGCTCTCAGACAGCTACGTATTCTTATTTTGTTCTTTCAGAGCGTCAGTACTGGGCCAGGGAGATGGCTCAGTGAGTAACGTGCTTCCTGCCAAATCTGACGACCTGAGTCCCATCTCAGTTCCCACAAGTTGTCCTCTGCCCTCCACACTCATACTGTCGTGTGTGCCCATATACAGTAAACAAGTATGTGTTTTTAAAAGGTTGTCACTAATAAAGTAAAGCAGCAATAGATACATAGAACAAAGTGCAGTGATAGCTTACTCTGTGAGGGCGGGGGAGCTTTGTTGTTGTTGTTTAGCCAACTGTGTATACTGATAACTAGTTTCAGTATTTTCCAAGTGATTTTTTTGTTTTCCCCCTTTGTCTGCCTGGCATTGAACCTAGGACCTTGTGCACGCTGGGCAAGTGTTCTACCACTAAACTGTATCTCTATCAATTTTGTACTTTTTAATTTGAGACAAGGTTTCAGTAAGTTGCCCAGGCTGGCTTTGAACTTACTGTGTAGTCCAGGTAGGCCCTGAACTTTTGATCCTCTCTCTTCAGCCTCCTAAGGAGCTGCCGTCCCAGGCCTGTGACAGTGTCTTCCACATTAGTGTCTTCCATATTTTGCTATTCTTGTTTCATCTATTCCCCTATTAGTTTTTTTTTTTTCCTCCTTGTAATCTAAACTCTAGATCTCTGTGAAACTCACTGAAGTGTCTCACCAAGTGTAATCACACTAGAGAATCTGGTATGAGTCAGAATGCAATAGGGCTTAGGGACAGGAGCAGGGCAGCAATGGCCGTCTCCTCTACCATTTTCTGTGGTGGGTGCTTCGGTTCCCTTCCTAAAAGGGGGCCTAAAATACCCGCCTCAGCCTTACACTTGGAGGATGTCTTTGGCTGTCCTTAGGCATGTGCCTCTATTGACCCAGCCTCTGAGTCTGGCTCCTTCAGTTTTGCCCTCCCCTGTCTCAGCTCAACACTTTGTTCATCAAAAACTTGTTGTATATAAAGACTTTCTGATTTTCTGATGGCACATACGTGCAGTCCCATTACTTGAGACACTGAGGCAGGAGGATGTACAGTCTGAGGAAAACCTGGAAAACACCCAACCAAACAAAAACCCAAACTATTTCTTCCCTCCCTAGTTCTTTCTGTCATCAGAGGAAGCCAGTGAGCCGACTGTGGAGATGAGTGGGCGGCCTGGTTCCCTCAAACTAAGGTCTCTAGCCACACTTAGAGTTAAGAGAGAGCTACACTGAGCTGAAGGCCTTGTTCACACATCACTTCAGTCAGGAAGATGGGAGCCTGGGCAGCGTGCTCTGGAATACAGTGAAACACTGTCAGACTACCCAGGGTCTGCGTGGATACTGCCATGCTCTCTTGGCTGCCCCTGGGTGTTAAGTTGAAATTCATCATTTTTAGATGGAAATTTTTAGCTGTATGCAAAAAGTAGGAAGAATAGCATAACAAACCATCACCACGTTTAATAATTATCAATATCCTGCCATTTAAGCTTTTTGATCACTCATGCTAATGGCAAAAAGAGTTTTGTGTTGCCAGTTTGGGCATTTTGTTTGTTTACAAATTGCATGCATACGGCACTTTCCTGTTAAACACACACACAAATATCAAACTAAGTGGGAACAGAGCTATATTCATACTGTGAATCCTTGGGGGACACACTCTGCTTCAGAGCCTGAGTCACTAGAAACATGAGATAATTAACCAAGCATGTTGACACCCATCCCATGGCAGCACCGTGTGGGTGCTGAACAGAGGAATTAGAGCTCTGAGTGCCTGAGTCTGTTGAGCCAGAGTATCCTCTCCCACTTTAGGATGGAAGCCTGGGGAGCCCCGCCAGAGATGCTGCCTCCCTCTCCTCTTGTTAAGCTCCGTTCCAGCTTAGGTGGAGACTGCTTTGGGTGTTGTTCTTGGTTGTGCCTTTGTAACTTTGTTCTTTTTTGAAACGGGGTCTTGCTTGTATCCCTGGCTGGCCTGGCACTTACCTGCTGCCTTGGCTGCCTGAGGGTTAAGGTTCCAAGCACGTGCCACCATGCCCAGCCTTTCTTCTTGTTTGGACAGATTATTTGCCCTGGCCCTTTGTAATCATACCAGTTGCCTTGATTTTGACCTTAGCTGCCAAAACAAATGACCGAACAATCAAAAACATGTTTCATTTTATATTTTGTAGAATAATCTTTTAACTTGGTTTATCTAAATAGGCTTACACATTCCTTTTATGTGGCATTTAAGAGTAAGGACAAGGAAGAGGTAACCCTGGGAGAAAAAGCGTAATTCTAAAACAGTTAAGAGCTTCTAAGTTTGTGAACTGAAATCCATCCTCTGTTGGGTTCTGTTGCTCCAGAGGACAAAGGCATGTGGGAATGTTGCAGTCAGGGAGTCTAGGAGGACATTGGCACATCTGGCTGTGGGCAGATTGGTTTTTCATCAAGTGTGCTGGTTGATTTTGTCAACACAGACCTAAACATACCTGGGAAGAGGGAATCTTAATTGAGAAAATGCTCTATCAGAGCGACCCGTAGGCAAGTCTGTGGGGCATTTTTTTGATTAATGATTGATGTAGCAGCCACAGCTCCCTGGTGTGTGTGCGTGTGTGTGTGTGTGTGTGTGTGTGTGTGTGTGTGTGTATGTGTGTGTGCGCGGGCGCGCGCGTGTGTGTGCATGTGAATGTGTGGTGCGTGTGTGCATGTGTGTGTGTGTGTGTGTGTGTGCGCGCGCATGTGCGTGTGTCTGTGTGCACACGTGTGTTTGTGTACATCTGTGTATGTATCTGTGTGTGTCTGGCTACAGGAAAGGTAGTTCTGGGTTGTATAACAAAGGAGGCTGAGCAAGCCATGAGGAACAAGCCAGTAAACAGCTTCCCTCCATGGTCTCTGCTTCAGTTCCTGCCGTGGCTTCCCTCAGGTGAAATGGGATATGTAAGCCAAATAAACCCTTTGCTCCCCAAGTTGGTTTGGCCATGGTATTTTATTACAGGAAGAAGAACTCTAAGATATCAAGAGAACCAAAGGAACTTATGTGGGTGGCTATTATAATTATCTCCTCCTGTTGGGTCCTCAAGAGAGACACAGTGGTTCTTGGTTGCATGTGTCCTTCCAAGAAGAAGGAGCCTGTAGCATCTCTCGGGTTGTAGCCCAAGTATAAACAAAGCCTGCTCACAGAACTTGCCTTCACTCAACTCTTGCACTTCCTCAGCTGAAGTAGGTTCAACACCAGGGGTCAGTCTCCACAGATTTACCAAAAACTAAAGAAAGAAGCTAAAGAACTTCACCATGACAGGCCAGCTAGGGTCAGTCTGGAGAGCTCAGTGATCCGTTCCCGTGTGACCTTTGGCCAAGCATTAACTCACCCTGTCTACTCTCTTACCTTCCAGCCAAACTTGTCTGCAGACCCCTCACTTACTTATCAGGGAAGAAGGGGACAGCTGGGCTGAGTACAGAGGCATGCAGGGCTCTCCAAGGAGCTTTTTTCAGTCTACAGCAGGAAATGCGGCCTGAGGAGCAAGCAGCTCTAGGGCTTTTAGCCAGCTGACCATTTTGAAATTTTAAGTCGGTTACCTACCTCAAGTGAGGTCATAGATGACCGTCAAGCCAGTAGGAGTGTTACAGACACTGTAGCATAATCAGGAATCTTCCACCAGGTTATTGTCACTTGAATTATACATCTTCAGTAGATTTACAAACATAGTAACAGTTAAGCGTGCGTGTGCGTGTGCGTGTGTGTGTGTGTGTGTGTGTGTGTGTGTGTGTGTGTGTTGCTGAGGACTGAATTGATGAACTGAGGACTTTACACAAGTGTGCTCTGCTACTGAGCACACAGCCTAAGGGATGTATCTCTCCATCTGTTCATCCTCTGGAAACAGAATCTTACTATGTAGACCAAGCTGACTTTGAACATGTGATCCTCCTGCCTCAGCTCCCCAGTGCTGGGATTTTAGGCAAGTACTAGTACACTTGGGCAGAAGAGTCTAAATAAGGGACATATACATCAACTAGAAGTCTACTTAAAATCTCAAAAGCAGTTGATCATACATAGGCCATTTAGCAAAGGCAGCAAAGTGAGAAGGTGCAAAGATCACTGAATAAAGCTCAGGGATTCAGAGTTCAAGTTTACAGTCTGCTGGGCATGTTCACCTATAATCTTAGCACATGGGTGGCAAAGGGAGGAAACTTGGCAACATAGTTTAGGGCCAGCCTGGGCTGTGTGGGAGGCGGTCTCAAAAATAAAAACACATTTCTAACTCTGTCTTCCTGAGAAAAACTACTCTATCTGTCTGGACCTGCTCTCCCATCCCTAGAAGGAAGATCAGTCACTTGCCCTCTGGGGAAGTCTCTGGGGTCATTTGTTTAGTGCACACTGATGGACCAGCAGCCCCATTCCTACCTTGTTTCCCCTGTTACAGGCTGAAGAGAAGAGGGCCTCTGTGCAGATGGAACAGAGAACCCCAGGGGCTCCTTTATTAATGTCTTTGGCTTCAATCTGTCTTTCATTTGGTTCTTTGTTCATTGCTGAGATGGTTGAAGCAGCTACATAAGTGACACCGCATCTTGTTGTAATGAACTTTCCGGCTGGTGTGTCTCACTGGCACTGACGTGGCTCTCCGCTGCTTTTGCTGTTTTGTCCACTCTTAATCGCTACCCTCCACTGTGTCTGTACAGCCACTGAGAGTAGCCTATGTAGATCTCTTCTGCCTGACAATATCAATTGAGCAATGCTCTGTAAAGATCTGAGGTTTTGGCATTATCAACCAGAATTTTTAAAAGATCCATTTATGGGCTAAACTTGATCTTCTGTCACTCTTTAAACAGCTGACCTTAAAATTCCATGCTTAAGCAGTTACCTGCCTCAGCCTCTGGAGTAGCTAGAGTTACGAGTGCATTCCACCAAGGCTGGGTAATATACATATAAACTCCCTCTCTTGGTGTGTGTGTGTGTGTGTGTGTGTGTGTGTGTGTGTGTGTGTGTGTATCTGTCTGTCTGTCTCTGTAGTGTTAAAGACCAGACTCGGGATTCATGCATTCTAGGCAACCACACTATATTTTAAAATGTTGATAGAGCCGGGCAGTGATGGCGCACGCCTTTAATCCCAGCACTTGGGAGGCAGAGGCAGGCCGATTTCTGAGTTCGAGGCCAGCCTGGTCTACAGAGTGGGTTCTAGGACAGCCAGGGCTACACAGAGAAACCCTATCTTGGAAAACCAAAAACAATAAAAATAAATAAATAAATAAATAAATAAATAGTCAATAGAACTCCTTACATACAAGAATGTTATTTTGTCATTTGATTAGCTCTTAGGGGGAAAAAAAAGCCTGACAGTAGTGGCAGGGCGCGCCTTTAATCTCAGCACCTGAGAGGCAGAAGCAGGCGGATCTCTGAGTTCAAGGCCAGTCTGAGATACACAGAAACCCTGTTTTGAAACTGTTTCCCCCTCATAAAAAGATAAGTATTTAGAAGTTCATATTTTACTTGAAAGTATTATAATCATATTTTTCTATTTTTAATAATTTTGCATAGAAGTATAACCTTAAGCTGGAATTGACTTTTCTATTTTGCTGCAGAAATAAAGTATGTCTTGGTTAACTATAAATAAATCATATACTATTACATATGTGTAAATTTTATCATTATTATTATGTTTCCGAGACAGGGTCTTCCTACTTAGCTCTGTCTGTCCTGGAACTTACTCTGTAGACTAGGCTAGCCTTGAACTCACAGAGACCCACCTGCCTCTGCCTCTCAAGCTCCAGGGTTAAAGGTGTGTGCCACTGTACCGAGCTTTTTTTTTTTTTTAAAGATTCATTTCTTTTTATGTTATGTGCTTTTTGCATATGGGAGCTTTTTTCTGTGTAATGCATGTGTACAGTGGCCTCCAAGGCCAAAAGAGGGTGTGGATTCTCTGTCAGCTGCCATGAGAGTGCTGGAAACTGATATAGCCCAGGCTGCCCTCGAACTTGCTACTTAGCTGGATGACCCTGAACTCCTGATCCTCTTGCCTGTACCTTACAAGTGCTGGGTTGCAGAACCCGGGTCCTCTGGAAAAGCAGTCAGTGCTCTTAACCCCTGAGACATCTCACCAGCCCCACACACCCATAATTAATATATAGCTCTCTGGCTCTAAGACTTGAGCTCATTGAATGACCAAAATGGGGCTTAGAAGGAATCCCTGTATGTTTGCCAATAAAGTAAGAAAAATGTGGGGTTTCTAATTAGCCACAAATTGAATGATATGGCAGCAATATTGTAGAGCCTCTGAGAGATTCAATACAAATAGAAGTCACAGTGATGACAGTAGCGTCTGTAGTAGAAGCAGTGTATCCCTCTAGCCGTTAGATAAGACTGGAGTCTAGTGGAAGTAGAGGAAACTAGCTGCAACAGCTGTAGATTTCAGAAGCCATGTGATGAGGACGCCTTTGTGATGTCATTGTATAAGATCACCCGCACACATAAAGAGCCCTGCCCAGGGCTGGGAGTGGAACTCAGTGGTAGAGTGCTTGCCTGGTACCTCAGTGATATATATCTGCAACCCAGCACTTCTGAGATGAAGGCAAGAGGATCAGGAATTCAAGATCATCCAGCTAAGAAGTAAGTTTGAGGGTAGCCTGGGCTACATCAGGACCTGCTTTAAAACAACATACAAACAAACAAACAAAAACTAAGGTATTCCTATCTTGGAACCCCTCCCACTCAAACTGTTTCTTACTTTTCCCTAATAAATTTCTCTCTGTGTATGTATATGCCCATGTGTACATACGCATACACACACACACACACACACACACACACACACACATGGAGAGATCGATTCCTACCCAAGGTCTAGGGAGAGTGCTCAAAGTGTGCTATTAGCTCTAGATTTCCTCATTGAAATCCACAACTTGCAGAGAACTGGTACTGTAAGCCTATAGCTTGGGCCACTGGAGGAGGCTGAGGCAGGAGAATCACAAGTTCAAAAGCCAACCAGAGCAACAGTAGCAAGACATATCAGAAGGTTAAAAAATGACAACTACCAAAAAAATCCAACCAGGGCTGGGAATGTAACTCATGGTAGAGTGCTTGCCTAGTACTGAAGGGATGGACAGGAGCAGGGTAGGGGCGAGACGAACACATGAACGAATGAACAGGCACATTCTTGGATTCAGAAGAGTCATCTCAGAAAGATTCTGCTCTCAGTGACAGCTGTGTCCCCTATCTTGTGTGTCACTGGAATACTTGCAAGGCCAGACTAATTAGCTGCCCTGGTAGATGTATTTTTCAGGAATATTCAGTTTGCAATCCTGTAAGGTAAGGAGCCTGTTTGAACTACTTTGAATATCCAAATATCCCCTTTCCTCATCGTTTGCTCACAGAAACAAAGAAATGGCCTTAGCCATTTCCTTGTCCACCTGAGTGTTAGCCTCAGCCTGTCCGCTCCTCACCTCTGGAGCGCCACGAAATCTTGTTTCTTTTTGGATCAGGCTTTATTCTCAGTCTGCCCTCCTGCAGACCGGTGTTAGGCCCAGAATCTTTCTCCTCCCTTGATGGCTACCCAGGCATTTCCCTGTGCTCACCCTTAATAATTAGGTCATCCTGTAAGGCAGACCCCAGCAGGCCAGCCCTTGACCTGGTCCAGTCTGGCTCCTGGTGTTAACTTGCACTTGCAGGCTGTTGATGTTTTAGGTTGCCACTAACAACGTTGTGTACTGCCCTCCTCTTCGGTGCTCACTGACCAGTTGAAGAGCAGTACTAGCGACAGCCTCCAGGAGATGGCTTGGCCAGCCCCTTTTACTGGTTCAGAAAGACTACTAAATTACCCCAAACAAAAGCCACAAAGGACAACTGAGTTTGGGTTTCTCTCATAATGGATGCTTGGAATTATTAGAAATTCTTTCAGCTTTGCTCTTGTTGCCCATGCTGTGCTTGCAACATGCTCGTCTGCCCTGAGCGGTCCACACGACACCCCACATAGCTCTTAAATATTACCCCTGAGATCTCCTGTGTCTCAGGTTCTGAATCATTACAGTGCTCCTCGGGGCTGAGCCGAGGCCCTCCTAATGGTATATTTGTGGCGTCTTTGAGCTTTATGGCTCCCGGTTCCCTGCTCTCCTCAGTGTGTCCCTCCCTGCCATCACTGCCATAGCAGAGGGTTTGCCACAGAAACAGTCAGTCTAAGCCCTGTGGGGCTCTCTGCACACATCCGCTTTTCTCTGACATTACACAGGTTAATGGCTTCAGGGCACCCACGGAAGCTCTGTTGTGTCTTCCTGCAATCCAGGCAGAAGGAACATCCCTTATTTGGGACTTAGCATTCTCACAACAGAAAGAAAAGACTATGAGAGTTTGTTTGGGTCAGATATCCATCTGTCTGCTCCTAAGTCATTGACCACTGCCATAGCAAGTCACGTGGTCCACTTACCTCTTTCCACTCCTCCACCCACATGTTTACTGGAGGCTACATCGGGCTCTCAGAGGTGGGACAGCGTGCGCAGCAAGTGGTGCCTTGTTGAGATCTAGTCTGCTGGGGGATGTAGGATGAATATGGTGACCTCTCTGTGCGTTCCAGCATGCCCGATCACATGCACACCTATGCTCCCTTCTGATGCCCAGACTTACCTGGGGCGGAGCAGTCCACACATAAAGGATCTCATTCCATTTTGTCTTATTTTTATTATATTTATTTATTTACTCATATTATGCCCATGGAGGTCAGAGGACAATGCTTTTTTCTTTCCACCATGTGGGTCCTCTTGCTGGCCCTTTATTTCATGTTCTTTTTTTTTTGGTTTTTCTGAGACAGGGTTTCTCTGTGTAGCCCTGGCTGTCCTGGAACTCACTCTGTAGACCAGGCTGGCCTCGAACTCAGAAATCCGCCTGCCTCTGCCTCCCAAGTGCTGGGACTAAAGGCGTGCGCCACCACCGCCCGGCTTTATTTCATGTTCTTAACAAGCCTGGATAGAAGATAGTATCCCCGTCTTATAGATAAGGAAGTCAGAGGAACTTGTTAGCCAAGTGGAAGATGTTAAGGTGTTTCATACAGTTTTTGAACTACAATGTAGATTGCTGGTTTTATGAACATTAGAAATGAAATACTATGTGATTTCTGAATTAATAAATAGGTTTTATAATATATTTATGAAATAATGTCATGTTTAATAGCTATATATCAGAAATATTCACTCTGAGGTGCAACAATGTAAAAGTTATATACAGGTAAGCTTAAAAAACAAAAGAAACATTAAGTACTTTAGGACAACAGGGTTTAATTTCTTTTTGATATTTATTTTGGGGTTTTGTTTATTTGTTTGTTTTACTCTGTAGCCTAGGTTGGCCTTGAAACTGTGATTAATTTGCCTCTGTCCCTCAAATTCTGGGATTACTGGTGTATGGCACCCAGCTCGACATTGCAATTTTAAATGTGTGTGTGTGTGTCTGTGTGTGTGTGTGTGTGTGTGTGTGTGTCTGTGTGTGTGTGTTTCATCCTTGGCACTTGTGTAAAGATCCAAGAATAACTTCATAGAGTTGGTTCTTTCCTTCCACCTTTTTTGGGATCAGGGGATTGAATTCAGACTCAGGGTTGGTGAGGCAGGCACCTTTACCAACTGAGCCAGCTTGCTGGCCCAGTAAATACATTTTAGAATAGAATTTTACCTCGCAGAAGGCAAGAAGAGATTAAAAGAATTTGAAGCCATAGTCCCCCTGATTCTCCATTTCCTAATTGTGACAATTTTTGTATGTAATCTGTCTGCTTCCATATTAACATATTAAAGGCTATTTTTGATATATTCTTAATTATGTAGAAACAGAGCCACATGTGACATTTTATTTTAACTTGACACAAAGCACTAATATTCAATAGTAAAGTTAGAAACTCCAGCTTTTTGTCTGTTACCAGTTGCTCCTGAGGGTGAGTGACAGTTTCATGGTTAGAGGCCAACCGCTCTTCTTTCTCTCTGCAGCCGTCACTTCCTCAAGCTGATACAGTTCGTGGAACCCGCCACCATGGGCTGGTGGAGAGGCCGGCCCGGAACCGCTTCCACCCCCTTCACCGAAGGTCTGGGGACAAGCCAGGGAGACAGATATCCTTTTTCCCTGTCTGAGGACAGTGTGCGTTTGAAATGATTGAGAAATGGTTGGGCTTTATCTCCCTGTGGCTCCCCTGTGGCCTGAGAGCTTCATCTGATCTGCAGAGAGGAAGCAATAAAAGTAACTGAGTTTAAAACTATAAACATCCCTGCAGGCAGACTGGGAATGACAGTGGTAGTTGTTTATGAAAATATTGGCAAAGTTCTGTTGAATAGAACAACAGAACACAAACATTCAGTTCTGGTGTGCAAGGTATCTTTGGCGTTTTCTTCAGAAATCAGCAGTATTAAGCTTGACTTTGAATCAGCTTAGAGAGATTTAGTCTGTCTAGCAAAAACCAGGCAAATTGATAACGGGTTTGTCTTGTTGACCAGCTTTTGGAACTAAAGAGGAAATCTTACAAGATTGTCTGTCTGTAGTCTCAGACTTGGTAAATGACGGGTAAAATGTAATGTGGGTGTTTAGGAAAACTAAACAGTGCTGTCCCACCATGCTCTGTGTGGCTACGGAAGAAGAGGAGCTGTGCTCCTGGCCCGTCTGAGCTCAGCGCTGCTGGGAGTCAGGCAGCAGCCAGCACAGTGCTGAGGGTTCGGCAGTCAAAACTGAGCTGGATGCTGCAGGAGGAGAGACAGAAGTGAGCTGAGCGGGAGCTTCTCTCAGTTTACTGAGCTCAGGATAAGCCTGGCGGAGGAAGGAGCAGATGGGCGTGGCGAATCTCCCTGCAGAGAGCTGATTCCTGGCAGTGATGGTAGAGTTGGCTTCATAAGCTTAGAAACCAGGAAGTGGGGGAGGGCACTCATGTTTACTGAGCACCTACCCATGCCAGACACTGTGCTGGGCAATTTATATGTCATTTAGTCCTCAGAATTCAATGAGTCGTTTATTTTTTTAACCCTCAATTTTCCCACGAGAAAATTAGATATCAGAGTAACTTGCCTAGGATTCCACTGCTTGTGACTCGTGTAGCCCAGGCTTGTCCACTCAGTGGCCTTGAGAACCATATGTAGAGAATACTCCTGGAGAACTGCAGGGATGTCGGAGGAAGCCCCAACTTTTCTTGCCTTCATGGCCTCTCAGTCTTACTCTGTTGAGGTGAGGACAGTAATTCTGGGGAGCATTGACTTCTCTCAGCTCTCCCCTCTGGACACCACATCCAGTCCACAAAGCTGCAGTGACTCCTCCTTCTCCCGGTTATATGGTTTCTGTCAGGGAAAATGAAAATGGCAGAGGATCTTGGGAACTCCTTCCTGGAGTGTGAGGACTTCATATAGAATGCAGAGGGTACAGAGAAGCAGTCTATCTAACTAGCACATCTGCATATGGAGTGGCACACCAGGCGATTGCCCACATGACTTGTATTCCTCTAGGGAACAACCAGCTATTTCTCTGCCTGAGTGAACGACGCAGGGGTGGTGGAGTGTGCCTCTCAGTGGTAGGTGCTTGCTTATACATTTTTGAGGGTTTGGGTTCAAGAAAAAAAAAAATGTCTTTTCCTGCTAGCATGGCTCAGTGGCAGAGAACCTTGTGGCTTGTGCAAAGTCCTGGGGTTCATTCTCAGCATGAAAAAAGGAAAGGAATGGAAGGAGGGGGAAGGGAGAGAGAGAAAAGGGAAGGAGATGGGGAGAGAGAAAGAAGGAACGGAAAGAGGAAAGGGGATTGAGACTTAAAGGTTAAGAAAGAAGTAGGGTGTGGTCTGTCCACTCATTAAACATATATTCATGGAGACCCTTCCCTGGACCAGACAGTGTCTTGGGCACAGAGGACAAAGCGATGAAGGAGATACCAACCTTGTGTTTTTGAATTTTACAATCCTTTGGGAGATGATGGACAGCTAAGAGGCAAATAATAATAATTAATTAACTAAGGAAAATAACTTCAGATGGTATCTTAAGTTACTTTTCTATTTCTGTGATAAGACACCACATCCAAGGCAACTTATAGAAAAAAAAAGTTTATTAGGGGCTTAGAGTTTCAGGGTGCTAGAGTCCATGGCATCATTGTAGAGACCATGGCAGAAAGCAGGCTGGCAGGCATGGCACTGGAGGGACAGCTGAGCGCTCACATCTTGAGACACAGCCTCAAAGCAGAGTCAGCCAACTGGGAATGTCTTTTGAAACCTCAAAGCCCACGCCTACCCAATGATACCTACTACAACAAAGCCACACCTTCTAATCTTTCCCAACTACTTCTACCAACTGGAGACCAAACATTCAAACAAGAGGTATGGCTGTTCTCATTCAAGTCACCATAGATAGTGTGTGCAAGAACATAGCAGCTCCCAAAGAAATGTTCTGACATTGGGAATAGAAGGTGAAAGTCCTAGGATGTTCGGGGAACCTGTCTCTTTTTGTGTAATACATCCTAGAGGATGACCTGGCTCTGAGTTGGCTTGTAAGAGCATCAGCAAAGCCTGCCAGCTCCCGAGGGAAAGGAAAAACCAAACGGATATGCAGAAGAAGTTGTTGAGCGCAGAGTGTGATCTGATTCCCTGATGATGAGCTGTGTCTCTGTGGTCGTTTCCTAGTCGGGGTCCTGGGCCGGGACTTCTGATGTACAGAAGTTTGCTAGACTCGGGGTGTCACTGATGAACTAATAAGTCCTATTTGAGGAGTCAAAAGGCTGAGCATCAAGTGACAGGTAGGACAGTTTTACACCTCAGCTGGCGACTTACTCAGGATTTGGAGGAAGACACCAAGACCTTCTTTGCTTTCCTGGTGTACATTCTGTTAACTATGAAATAACTCACTTTAAACTGCTGCCTTTCATATTTATCTGTAGTACCAGTCTAATTTTTGAGAATTATCTTTTATGTGTATGGTGTTTTGCCTGCCTCTATGTCTGTACACATATATGTGTTTGGCCCCTATGCAAATTAGAAGATGTGAGGTTTCCTGAAACTGTAGTTACAGACAGTTGTGAGATACCATGTAGATGCTGGAAACCAAATCAGGTCCTCTGGAAGAACTGCCAGTGCTCTCAGCCTCTGAGCCATCTCTCCAGTTCACAAGTTTGACCATTTTAAAAGCCAGAACACTGGTTTGAATCTTTGTTGGTATAAACAGAAAGAGAAAAAAAAAGATGTATTCAGAATTTTCTTCTTGTAGTTGTTTCTTAGTGGGAGTATTGTTTTAGGGTCGGCAGACTGGCAAAAATAAGAGATTGGTCCCAAATAAAATGAACATTGTCAACAAATATTCCAGCTTCCTGCTGGAGTGGGCAGCCATGACCCACAGGAGATTCCTTCTGCAGTAGGCTGAGTTATTGGCATGTATGGCTACCACAAGGCCAGGGCTGGCCACCCTGGTCGACCCCTGCCACCTGCAGGTAAAGCAGAGGCACCACAAAGGCTATTCTTGGCCTGGGAGCTTAGTCTAGAAGTCACACCTTTTTTCAGCAGTCCATTCCTTTAGCAGCCACCGTACCCCACCCACCTCTACGCCACTCCCTGCTTCTCAAGGGTAGCAAACTTGCTCCAACCCAAACACCAGTTTATTGAGTTTCTGAACTATTTCTGTACATTGACAACACGTGACTGTGTTCTGGTCTGTAGGTAATGTATTAAGAGGACACACTAGCAATGCCGTCTTTTAAGAGGTGTGTTGTTTGAAAGGGAAAGATAAGTGTTAAGAACTTTCCCAGCAGAGTTGTGAACCCTGGCACAACTGAGTAGTCCAGAAAAGTGTGCCCGAGGCCCTGGGAATTGGGAACTGCTCTGCTCTGTAGTGGGCCTTTCTTTGACTGATCTTATCACAACAGAATGGACATTTTACAACATGGAACATTGTTCTTTGAGATTCATAACATGTTAAGTCTAAGAAACACAGTGTCCCCCACCTGCTGTTAGAGTCTTATGGTACATAGGAAGGAAGGCTCTGAGAAGCTCTGGGGTTAATAAATGTCTATCTTCATGAGGATTTCAAAACTTGGGCTACCTTAAAACCCAATTTTTATATAACATTCCTATCAAATGTAAAGACACTGGTCCTTAGTGTCTTAGGGGAAACCAGGCTGACATTATAGTGCCACACACATCCCATGTCCCTTTCACCTGTGCAAAGACTTAGGAAGATGTGCATTTCTTTTAAAATTTGGCTTGAGGGCTGTCAAGGTGATGCAGCCAAAGGGGCTTGCCATGCAAGCTTAGCAACGTGAGTTCCACCCTCAGAACCTGTGCAAAGATGGAGAACTTACTCCATTAAATTGACCAGTGTGCCTTGGCATTCATGCTCCCCCCAACCTTGCGCACGTACACACACATACACACACATATACACACATATACACGCTAATATGTTAAAATTTTTGACTTGATATATTCTTTTTATAGTAACATGTTTGGGCGAAACATGGTGGCTTACAAGTGCAGTTCCAGCACTCAGGAAGCCAACATAGGAGGGTGATTGCAGTTCAAGGCTAACCTGGGCTACATAGCAAATTCAAGGCCACTGCACTCTAGAATAAGATCCTGTCTTAGAAAGGTATTAAAAGAGGAAGGAAGGAAGGAAGGAAGGAAGGAAGGAAGGAAGGAAGGAAGGAAGGAAGGAAGGAAGGAAACAAACAGAAATCAAAAGATACAGCATAGACAATGGGAAGGACCCACATAGCATCCTCTTGTAGACAGGGACACCTAGCTCCTTCCCTCAGTCAGTAAGGATAAACCTAATTAGATGAGATAGAACTAAAGGAGAGAGCCCATAGACCACATCCTAGCTTCTTTTACCTCAGCCTAATCAGATGAAGAGCAGCTGGGACTTAGTGCACTGTCATGTTCTTAGGGCTTATTAAGCAGGTTAGTATGCAAACTCAGAGCCTCAACATAGGTGACAACTTGAGGTGACAAGTATTTGCCTACTGTGGTGTTGTTATTATACTGCCACATTCTAACTTGAGTGGCTGATACTTTGTGCTGACACTGACTGATTTGTTTATGTGATAGGGTCTCACTGTGTAACCCTGGCTTCCCTGGAACTCACTATGTAGAACAGGCTGGACTCACAGAGATCCGCCTGCTCTGCCTCCACACCGTGCCTGGTTGGGACTTAATGGTTTGAAGAACAGCAGTTTACTGGAAGAGCCATGCTAGACATGGGTTGACCCTGTGTCAGCAGGGGTTCATCAAATCCTTCAGAAGAGAAGGCAGAGAAGTGGGGGCTGGGGGAGTCGGTGGCTCCACCCGCAGACTTGGACTCCAGCACCGACATCCTCCTGCTTCACCTCTGCCTCTTTTCTCTCTTTCTGGGACCAACCCTGAATTTCGTAGACATTAAGCCTAATCAGATCGAAGAAAGGTGTCTCTGGAGAATCTCTATCTCATCATGTGGGCTCGGAGTAAAATTAGGAAATAAGATAATGAGACGTGACAAAGCAAGCAAGTATTGGAAGACAGACTTGAGTCATACTGCTTCTCTTACTTAGCAAAGGGAGTCGTTAAGATCCCGTCAGTACCCACATCTCTCTCGTCCCACAGCTTGTATTCACCTGGAGCCCAGTCTGTGCCTCCACAGCAGGTCCCCACTCCATTAAGACCCATTTCCTCCTGAGCCCACATAGGTCACATTTTCCTGTCTAGGCTCCATCTTCTTTTGAGGACACCTCAAATGTTCTCTCTTTTCTGGGGCCCGCTGTGCCAGTTCATTGCCTCCCAGGAGGTGGGAGGCCTTGCTGTAGTCTGAAGCCTTGGAGTGAGTGGATGGTAGGTTTGACCCCAGGCCACTATGCCCTCCGTGGAGTTTGGATTTCTATCTCTTCTAGGGCTGAGCCTCCATATTCCTCAGCTGTGAAATGGTGATGATGTCATCTGCCTCATAAAAGTTTAAGATCATAGGGGAGCTGTCAGGTGGTGGTGTGCACTTAGGAGGCAGAGGCAGGCAGATCTCTGAATTTGAGGCCAGCCTGACCTACAGAGTAAAGTTCCAGGACAACCATGACTACACTGAGAAACCCTGTCTCAGAAAAAAAAATTTTATATAGGTAGCATGAACTTATTTAGCACAAGAGAGGCACACAGTAGGTGCTTATTGTCTTTATTTTCCTATTTCTGATGTCTTTTTTTGTTTTTTTTTTTTGGTTTTTCGAGACAGGGTTTCTCTGTGTAGCCCTGGCTGTCCTGGAACTCACTCTGTAGACCAGGCTGGCCTCGAACTTAGAAATCTGCCTGCCTCTGCCTCCCAAGTGCTGGGACTAAAGGTGTGCGCCACCACCGCCCGGCGTGATGTCTTAATGTATACTTTGCATTTCCTCTATCATTTCTCACTTTAAAAAGAAATAAATATTTTTTTTTACTTACTTCTTCAAATAAATACTTCAAAAGTAATACTTCAAAGCAGTTTTGGTGATTGTAAAGTGTGTATTTGATCTGGTCAGTGACAGAAGAGACAAAAAGAGTGGGTGTGGCGACGATAGCAGGGAGAGAGCCAGGTCATAAGGAGGCTGCATCTACCAGCGAGAGCCAGGAGAGCTGAGCGTGTGGAAGTGGGCAGTGAAGCCCAGAGCCTTGGAGCCACACTGTGGAGGGATGCGGGTGTCAGGCTATAAAGTCAGCCTTTCAGCAAGAAGAGAATGCTGACAGGTGTTTTGGTTTTTGCTTTTGTTTTTTGTTTGTTAGTTTGGTTTAGTTTGAGTTTTCTAAGATTTTATTTATTATCAGTTTATTTATTTTTATGATTTAAGACAGGGTTTCTCTGTATAGCTCTGGTTGTCCTGGGACTCACTCTGTAGACCAATCTGACCTCGAACTCACAGAGATCCGCCTGCCTCTGCCTCCTCAGTACTGGGATTAAAGCTGTGTGCCATCACTGCCCATCTAAGATGTATTTTTATTATATTTATTATAATTTTAATAACTGTAATTGTTATTTTATTGTATTTAATTATATTAATGGGGGAGGAGGGGGTGTGCACATAAGGACAGATTCCTGATTGGCTCCCTTGGAGCTGGACTTAAAGGGGGTTGTGAGCTGCACGTGACTGTTTAGTTGTTCCTCCAACCCCCTTTTAAATTAATTAGTTGTTCAATTGATTTCTTTCTGAGACAAAGTATCACTGTGCAGCACTGGATGGCCCGGAACTTACTATGCATACTAGGCTGGTCTTGAACTCACAGAAGTATGCCTGCCTCTGCCTCTCAGATGCTGGGGTCAAAGGCATGTGCTACCGTGCCCAGCTTTTAATTTTTTTAAAAAGCAGAGTGATCCGATTTAAAATGTTGTAAATGTCCTCTGAGTGCAGCTCACGAAAGCAGTAGTGACAGATGTGCTCCACTGTGTGGAGTTGACATCCCGTTTGTCTCTCTGTGGATTTGGAATGGATCTTCAGGCATGCCAGACCCAGTAAGTAACACAGAACCTAGAAACCAAAGTCTTTTACACTAGGAATTTACATCCTCTTCACGTCTAATACAGTTCTCTTTTGATTCAGAAGTAACAGGAGCTCACCTTAATTTGGGAAAAGAATTGTTTTTAGACAGATATGGTTGCACCCTCCTCTAATCTCAGCACTCATGAGGCTGATGCAGAAGGATTGCTGTGAGTGAGGCTAGCCTGGGCTACATGATAAGTTCTAAGCCAGCCTAGGCTACTTAGCAAGACCCTGTCTCAAAAAAACAAAAACAAAAAACAACCAGCCCCAGAGCTTCCCCCAAACAAACTCAAACAAGAAGTGTGGGACTGGGGATTGACCCCCACATACTAGATAAGTGCTCTACCATTGAGCTATATGCCCACCACTTCTGGTTTTTACTTTTCTTTGAGAGAGACTTTAAGTTGCTGACTCTGCTCTCAGACTTTCCATTGTCCTGCCTCAGCCTCCTGAGGACAAAAGAACTGGTTTGGCTTATGTCACTGAAAACCCAAGGGTAAGACCGGGACGGTATGATATCATTAAGACCACGTCTGTGGTAATGAGTTCTTTCATAGACAAGCATTCTGTAAGAGGAGCCACCTGGCCTCAAACATCTCATTCCCACCTGGAAAGCACTCTCCATGGTCTTGTTTTGAACTTATCCCTGAACCAGTCACAGTTGGCAGGAGAGTGAGATATGAGATGCCATGACTGAAACTTAACTGCGCCTGTGTATCCACCCCATGAGAAAGGAGGCCTGCATACGTGACAGCCTCACCTCACCAGCGTTTGTGATGCAAGTCGACAAAGTTCTTGAAAACAAATATTGGGCAGGAGACAGACAAACATGCATGCACGCATGACAGCTTGCAGAGGCGGGGAGAGGGAGAGAGGGCAGAAGAGGGAAACAGCTTTTGCAGTAGTTTAGTGGGCAAAGTAAGACATGCAAACCTGAAGACCCAAGTTTAATCCCCAGAACCCACGTGACAAACTAGACATGGTGGCACACACGTGTAATCACGGCGCTGGGAAGGCAGAGACAGGCAGGCCTCTGGGGTTTGCCGGCTAGTCAGCCTCCTCTGCTCACCAAGCTGCAGGCCAAGGAACAAGGAACCAGGACGGTGGCACAAGTCTTTAATCTTAGCACTCGAATGGCAGGTAGATCTCCAAATTAAGAGGCCAGCCTGGCCTACATAGTGAGTTCCTGGATAGCCAGGGCTATATAGAGAGACCCTGTCTTGAAAAAAATCAAGCAACAACTGCAAAACACCAAGGCAGATGGCTCCTGAGGAATGGCATCCAGGGATGACGCCTGACCTCCACAGACACACCCTCAAACACATTTACACACGCACATGCACACGCACACCATGAAAAGGAGAGGAGCATGCCACATGAAGACACGAAGACACAGGAGCTGGTGACAAGTGCGGAGGGGAGATGAGCAGCCGCAGGCTCAGGGGCTCAGCCTCCACTGTGTTTCTTAATTCTGACACCTGTACATTTTGTTTTCCTTTATTAAAAATTCTACTTGGATGGAAATACTTTTGTGACCAGTTATGCTTCACAGCCCCTGGATGAGAGCTGGCCACGGTAAGTGAGCTGTATAGATGTGGTGCATGTGTTCGTTCTATAGAAACATTTTAAACTAGGGAGAGCCTCTCTTTAAGATGGTTTCACTTTATTTTAACTGTCTTCAATGCTGGTTTAGACTTACTTATTATTTTAGTTGTTGGTTTTTGTTTTGTTTTTTAATAATCGAGACAGGGTCTTTTCTAGCCCAGGCTGGCTTCTAATTTGTGATGTAGCCAAGAATGGCCTTGAACTACAGATTCTCCAGATTGACCCTAATCCTAACCCTAACCTCTAAAATTAGAGACATGTTCCACTATGATTTGGGGGTGGGGGGAGACTAGGTTTCTCTCTATAGTTTAGGCTGTCCTGGAGCTTGCTATGTAGACCAGGCTAGCCTTGAACTTGCAGCAATCCTCCCATTTCTGGAGTCTAGCCTAGTTAGATATTTTTAACATCAAATTTGTTTTATCTTAGAAAATTTAAGTCTTAAGCTGGGTGTGGTGGTACATGCCTGCAATCCCAACACTTTAGAAGTAGGAGAATCACAAGTTTGAGGTTAGCCTGAGTGACATAGAAAACTCCAGGTAGCCTAAGCTGTAAAAGGAATCTGTCTCAAATCACAGCATCAAAAACCCCCTCAGTCTTTCTGTGTATAATTCTGATCTTGTAAGAAAGTATAGAACTGCTGGGCGGTGGTGGCGCATGCCTTTAATCCCAGCACTTGGGAGGCAGAGGCAGGCGGATTTCTGAGTTCGAGGCCAACCTAGTCTACAGAGTGAGTTCCAGGACAGCCAGGACTACACAGAGAAACCCTGTCTTGGGAAAAAAAAATATATATATAGAACAAAAATTACTTAAGCAAATCTAGATTCAAATAGAAACATATTATGAAACATTTACCAACAAAATGTCTGATTTGGTAGTCTTATGGTAGGAAAAAGCAAACCCCCTCTCTGGTATTTCTTAGACAGTAGTTCTTGAAAAGAATAAAAGCTTCCTAAATTGAACCTGTGTGCCGTGAGTTTGGTTTAGTCTCTGAGCATGCTGTATCGTATAACGGTGGCCCACCATGGTGTTAGTGCAGCACCTGTGTGGGTGTGGCATTGTTTTACACCTCCACGTCAGATGGATGAGAGTCTTAAAATGTATATATCACCAGGGGCGTGGCCCACACCTGTAATCCCAGAAGTTGAGATGCTGAAACAGGAGGATTGCCATGAGTTCAAGGTTAGCCTAAGATACAGTGTAAGAAACTATCTCAAAAAAAAGACATTTAAAGAAAGAAACTGAGTCTCCTTATTGATTCTTTGGGCTAATACTGGCTGAGCCCTTATCATGAATAATGTAGTCTGGATCCAAGAAGGGGCTCAAGATGGCTGACAGCCCCTCCTCACATAGACCCTCAGCCTCCACAGGAGTCCTGAGGCTCAAGTCTGTAAGATAATACAGAAAAGGCAGATCTTCAGACGGATATACTTTATCTCTGTATCTAAGAAAAAGGACTTTGCTTCTCAGAGCCCTGGGATTGGCCAGGTGAATATTTTCATAGGATAGCTAGGAAGCACATTGCACTTCGTGGCCTTCCTCATGAGAGAGCAAAGTGTTTGCATCCTGGCTTACCAAAGCACCCACACACACACCCTCAGGACACATGATGAGGGGTAACTTATCTGTACCTAGAATAAGGCCTACTGTCTCTCAGAGGTGTCAGCCTTTCTTTGACCAGTTCCAGACAGCATTCAAGTGTGCCCAGCTAGCTGATGTTGTGAAATGGATTCCTTTAGTTATCCTGGGCATCAGAGATGTGAGTCCTGAGAGATTCTTCAGTCTGGCCTCCTCTCCACAGTGGTGAGCAAAGGGAGGCCAGGGCATTTCAGGTAACTCTTAGTTAGAGGAGCCAGCTGTCAAGCCCTGGCCTGAAGCACTCTGTTGGTTCCATAGCTAAGCTTCTTTCCTTTTTATGTCGTTCTGGTTTCTAAAGGCAACAGCCTCCTTGGAAAGAGGAAAAGCATCCTGGATTCAGGCTAACATCTGCACTTAACAGGTATGTGGGATGATTCATAGAAGTACATTTTCAAGAAGGAGACGATTTGATTAGCCAGGTAATCTTTACATATTAGCTTGCTGCCCAGTTTGTTTATATCAGTTATGTTTATATGAATCAAAGAGAAAAAAAAACATTGAGTATGTAGGAGATGGTGTCATCAATAAGAACATGGGGTCTAGAGGGGACCACCTCTTAGCATGTGATCCTGGGCAAAGTAACTTCCTTCCCCTTTGTTTGCGTATATGAACACGAAGGTGCTAGTACCCATTGTGGGGTGGCTGTAGGGTCTAAATAGGATGTTCCATGGAGGCACAGTGTACAGTAAACACCAGCTTTTCTCCAGGTTACTTTGGGCCGTACTTTAGGAAGGACCTGGGTCATTTTTTCAATCCCAACATGACAAGAAAGATTGTCCTTTTCTGCTTTAAGAGGACAGATGGCTTGCCCTAGACCCTTTAGCTAATATACTAGGGGGTGGAATTTGAAAAACAAAACCCTTGAATCAGGCTACAGTCCCAGTACTCTAGAAGCTAGGGCAGGAGGACTGCAAGTTGAAAACCAGATTGGGCTATAGAGTTGAACCTTGGGAAAAAAATTTTAAAAATTAAAAATGTTTTAGCGGTGTACAGGAGAGGTAGAGTTGTGAGCAGCCCCTGTGACCGCTGGAAACAGTTCTGTCTTGACCGGCATTCTGCCAGTCTGACTCCTCTCTTCCTCATATGTCATTCCATGACCAGCTAGATAAAGCCTCTCTCACCTGTAAGTACCCTACAGTAAGAGGCCAACAAGAAGTAACCGCAATGCAATTAACAAAATTAACCATCATTTTCTCTACGTGGCCATTCCACATCCCCATTTTCAGTCATCTCTGTTAGACTGATGTCTCCTGGGTTTCTGTGACTTTGTGCCGGAGCTGGGAGCCCCCAGGGCTCACACCGGTTCTGCTGGATCTCAGGATTCTCCCCTTTTGCCTCTTCTTTCCTCTGAAGCCACGTGGTTTAAATCACATGAAGCTGTTGCCTGGAGCAGACCATGAAGAACCATTTAGGCTAACAAAGTTGCTCGTGTGCCCGTTATGACAGACAGTCTGATTTGACCTTTGGGTAGAGTACATAAATAGTTGCCGCCTCTTGGAGCTGAAGTTGTGCACACACTAGAGCTTTCTGGGAGCATTTGAAACACTTGATATTGATCAGCAGCACCCAAACTTTTGTCTAGGAGTATTTACACTCTGAAAAACGATCAAAGCACTGAAAGAGCCTTTCTCCGTGTGAGTATAGCTGTCGGTACTCAGCTGTTGCCGCTCAGAGAGGCTGATGTAGAACTGAAATGTACCCATTGGTGCATTTCAGCATGCAACAGTCAACCCGCTCATGCCGAAGTAAATTATATGTTGCACAATATCGTTTTCTAAAACAAACGAGAACAGCCACATTGTTAAACCTCTGGCAGGCAGAGTCATTGTCTGCGTTCAGTCTGTTGTACCATGACAGTGCACAGCTGCTGGAGTGTCCCACCGTGCCATCAGAGGGTAGGAGTGAAGACCATAGGTGGTAGCATTTTGACCTCACATTCTCCCTGAAAAAGGCTTAAGAACCACTGTTTCAGGTGCTTTTCCATATCGGTGCAAGAATTCTCAGAAAGCCTACTATAGACACAGACTGAACTGGTCCGAGACTAGTTACAGAGACGAAAAGGGTGGTCGTAGGGAAGCGAGACTCTGACACTGGCCTTGTGTAATTAGTATCAGAGTAAGGCTATCCAAACACAAATTAAACTCCTTCTGGACATAGGTGGGTCCTCAAGTGCCTTTCTGATATAAAGGACTGAAGGTAGGTCCTGACCCCTCAAGATATGTGTATTTGTAAGTCTATTATTCTCATCTTTTCTCCTGTTGATAATACTCAGAAAAAAATGCATTCCACAAAGGAAAAAATGGATTTTCAGTCAGACTCTCTCCTCGCCTCCCTAGGACCAATTCTGATTCTGCTCTTCACACGAGTGCTCTGAGCACCAAACCCCAGGACCCCTATGGAGGAGGAGGCCAGTCAGCCTGGCCTGCCCCATACATGGGTAAGACACACAGGCCTCTCCTAACAGCCTCTGTGCTTCCTGCTTCTGTGCTGTATGCAGTGCATGCCCTTCCCAGGTTTGGTGGTCTTCAGAGCAGAGCTCGCAGCAGGAGAAGTGTGTGCTCGTGGCAGCGTTAGAGTGCATCCCTTCCTTGCTTCTTTCATGGCTCCTGCTTCCTTCCCTGTTGGCATCTGCTGGCTCTGGCTTCCTCTTCCCTGTGGTACCAGTGCTGTCCCTAGGCACGCACATCTTTTGCACAGGCTCCTGCAGTAACATCCTGGCTGCTCTTGTCCTGTACACAGCCTTGCAGCCTAATCTTATGTTGAGCTCTCCAAGGCCTCCTTTTGTTAGAAGATCTGGTAAGACCAGATTAGAAGGAGCTTCTCTTTGTGGGTCCATGGACCTTAGATGGCTGAATCTCCAGATGAGGCAAACCCTCCCAGGGGCCAGCAGTACTGGCACAGGCTGTCCCTCTGGACGGAATAATCAAGACTGGGGCCAGGGGAACATCACAGAGACCTCTCTACGGGAAGGCATGTCCCAAAGAACAAGACGGGTGGGGATCGGGGAGTGAGGTGGGGGGAAGAAACAGAATGAAAGCTAAGTATCATCATCTGCTCCTTGTTCCCCGCTTGTACTTAGAACATGTTTCTGTGGTCCAGAGAAAGTCTGAAAGAGAAAGGCCAGGAACCATGAAAGGGCAGGCTTGCTCTCTGCTTCCATTGTTAACCCTCTCTGCCCCTCACACTCTCCTGCCTTCACTACAGCCCACTTCAAGACCTTGTCTGGAATGCCAGGAGCTACAACATACCACTACCCCACCCACCCCCAGCTGAGTCCTCACAGCTGTGTGAACTCGAACTGCGGTTTCATCCTCTTCCTACATCTTCCTTTCCTCCCGCAGTGTAAAAACCTCAACTGTCTGTACTTCAGTGAAGCCTTTCATGACCTTCCTCCCTCTCTGGTCCTGAGCTGCCCATGTCCTCCCCTGTCCCAGTCCCTACAAGCAGGTGCTGTGACAACTGCTTCTTCGAGTAGACGTCTATCTCTCTGCTCCGGGTGAATTTCTTGAAGGCAGTATCTTAAAAGACTTGTCCTACCTGACACAGTGCCTAGTACAGCAAGGCATGCTTACTGCTGAAATGCAAAGTATCACATAGTACCGAGCACACCCCTAAACTCACTGTAGGTGCTCACTTCTAGCCTGCACCCAAAATAAGGATGCTTCATTCAGATACTTCCCAAGCCTGTCTGTCTGGGCCTTCTCATCTAGAAAGAACATGATCTGGAGTTCTCTGTTCCATACATAGATTGACTGTGTGTATGAGGACTGGCCTACATACTAGCTTTTCTAGTTTTCTTTACAGTTATGGTCTATATAAAGCCTAAAATATTGGTTTCTTTTGAAGAGAGCCACTCGTGGTCTTTCTTCCTTACATATAGTACGAACAGGATATGATGTAATTGTTATTATATTTGTTCCCTTTGTACAATTCATTTGTTGAAATGACTCTTTGCTTGTAAAGTCTGAGAGCTTTGGAATTGGTCGGGGACGTCAGCTATATTTCCACACATGGGAATATGAGAGGGAAGTTGGCAGGGAAGTTGGAATTGAATATGGGTCATGAACAGTGTTAGAGACGTGGGGTGTGTAGTAGGAGGTTAGAGATTGGCTCTGGGATAGGTAGAGATGGATATGTATAAACAACGCCTTAAAAAGCAGAGACTGTAACCAGTGGAGTACCTGTGTGCACAGCAAGATCTTTGCCACGCTGACTGGGAGCCAGCTAGCCTAGTAGGATCATCCCTGGAGCCCGTGTATTCCTGCCTCGGTTTTGTCTTCTGTGCTGAGATTATCCTTTCCTAGAAGGGACTAAATTTTAGGCCTAGAGAGGACAAGGGAATCATGGGTAATTTAAGGAACATTTGAGCTCCTATGTAAAGAGAAAGTAACTAAAGAAACTGAATTAAGTTATTCTAAGACTAACTTGGTCTCTGAGGGAAGAGGTGAGAGCTGCCAGCAGGTGTGAGGCTGCCCCGGAGAGGAGGGGCAGCCGACACACTGATCCATGCAACAAGAAACCAGGAGAGGAAGGGCAAGTCTGGGGCAGGGCTCCGGGGTTGCCTTGGGAAGTTTGGTGGTCTCTCCTTTTCATGTCAGTGTTAGAAATTGTGGGGTCACAGTATCTGCCAGCTACAGAAGGTGGGCCCACGCCAGCATGGATGTCTGCACTGTGTGCCTGCTCCTGCAGTCGCCTTCAAGTACCACAGAACTCAGAAACACATCCAAATATGGATGTGTTTACATGGGAAAGCCAGTGTGTTTAAAATATTATCCAAGTCTCCAAGGATGAGAATTATTTCTGGAGAATTATATTTGTTGGTGGGAGCTATTTTAAATGGTTTTTATGTATTTTCCCCCTGTAATTCATTAAAGTTTTTCATTTTCTTTCCTTTTGGATTTTAAAAATATCAACTAGCTTCACAAAAAAGTATTTCTTTTTATAGGACCCACCAAATAAAGTAAAAATTTTAAAAGTGATGGGAAAATATAATCAAAAGCCCAGAACTAGGTTCTGTAGTCAGAACAATAATAATGGCCCTTTCTGGGAATCTTTGCTGGGCACAGTGATGGAAGCCCTTCGCCATTGTCGATATTGAGAGCAGATTACGAGGGAGCATCTGCGTGTAGTATAGCTACACGAGCCATCAAGTATACAATACATTTGCCAGCTCAGTTTGCATCCCCAAGAAGCAAAGCCATTAGCCTGATACATGGTTGGTAGTGTTCATAGTGGTTATTAAGTTACATAACAATTACACATATGATATGAAGTCATAATGACAGAAATAAACTTTTATACAACCAAACAGGGTTTTAATATTTCTCTCTTCTTGTTTAACCACTCAATTCCCTGGTAGAATGTGCAGTTTAATTACTGTTTGGTATACACATCTGGATGGATCAGCATAGTAGCTCTCTGTGACACTTGCCCTGTCTCACAGCCTAACTTTAACCCCAAATTGTCCCATCTCATAGTAGATTGGAGAAAGAGCTAAAGTGGCCCTTATTAGCAGCCTAGGAGCTAAGAGCAAAAGAATGCAGACCGACTGCCAATAGCCATCCCTGAGGACTGAAGACCCTTTAGCCTCTGTTGAGGGGCAGAGATGTAATCTGTATCTCTGTCCCTTCAACCAGCAGTGAGCTCTGACTCACAGCAGTAAGGAGACTGTTTAAATGAAACAGCCATAAGAGAGCTAAACCTGTTACTGACACTTGTCTACCTGACACAAGGCCTTCAAGTCTAAAGAGTCACCAAGAGCTAGGGAGAAGGCTCAGCAGGTAAAATAATGGCCACGCAAACACAAGAGCCCATTTGTGTCCCCAGAATCCATGTAAAAGTCAGATGTTGCAGTGTGCACCAGTAATCCGAGTACTTCTGTGGGAAGGAAGGAAGTAGAGACAGGAGAATCCCCAAAGGTCATGGGCCAGACAGCATGGAGTGTGCAGCAGCAAAGAAGAGAGCCTATCTCAGAGAAGGTTTAGGTTGAGGACCAACACCCAGGGTTGTCCTCTGACCTCCACATGCACATGGATCATATGTGCACACACATTCACATACACACACACACAGGGAGAGGAGGGAGGGAGGAAGATAGAGAAAGGAGAGGTCTAGATGGGAAGACTGCGATTCTAGAAACTTCTCTTAGGATGCACTGTGCTTACCATATCTTCACCCTGTCTTTCTACTTCACATTAAGTCTGTGAGGAGCTATTTAGGCTTGCCAGACATGAGAGCACATTACAAGAACATGGACTCAGTTGTACTTTGTTAGGTCAGCCCTCTAAGGCTCCAAGGCTACCAGGTTTCCTGAAACACATGTGACCTTGGTCACTGCTGTCCTGTCCCCTGTAGGACTGCTTTGAATTAATGTCCTCTATTTCCAGATAACTAGTCATAGCTGTCCGCCTTTCGTTTCTAACCCTTCTGTTACAGTTGTGGTCTTTGGGATTTGTGTGTTGGTAGTAGTGTGTAGTAGAAGAGTAAGAGAAATCTAAGTCTGGCTATTTTATTATTGAAATAAACCTGTCAATCATTACTGCTGCTGTCCTTTGGCTACTGTAGTGGACCGGCTGAGAGTGATATCTAATCTCTCCTCCCTCCCTCTTCACCCCTGCACTACAGTAAAGCCCTGTTCTGTCTCTCCCTGCAGTGTGCCGTGTAGCTTCGGTCCTCACTACCACGTGCCCTGCTTTACTTTGTCCAGTCTTTTGGTTTTCTGTCTGGCTTCCTGACTGTCCAAGGCCTCATGCTCTACCACAAGAACAGTCTCTCACTGGGTTAGTTCTAACCCAGCCTCTGTTCTCTACTTCATCCGAATGACTAGCAGACTCCTTTACCCATGTCTCCCACTCCTCTGCTCAGCGTAGCCAGACTTCCCCGATCCCTACCTCTGCTGTGTGTCTGCCCCTGCTCCTGTTTCCTTACTCCTCCCCTCTGCTTGTTTTCACTGAGGTAGCCCTTTAACCTTACTTCCTCTTGCCTGAACTCCCCCAGGCCCAGCACAGCTGCTAGGGACGTGGACTTTCTGAAGGCACCCTACCCAGAAAGCTAGTCCCAGAACTAGCAGTGTAACCTTGGGCAGAATAATAGTTCATAGCTCATAAACTGCTGCACAGATTACATGAGATCGTTGTGTGAGGTGCCAGGTACACAGCAACTGTTACCATCTTACCCCCCTGGTCTTCACTGCCTACCCAGGGATGAAGCCTGCCTCCTGCTCCAGTCTGAGGAAGAGGATGGCACCAGCAGGGTACCACACAGGGAATTGACTCGCCTCTGAGATGCACATGCTGTCATAGCTCTTTGTGTTACAGGGACTGGTCAGCGCTAGTCCTTAAACTTAGTGTCGTGAAGATGAAGAGACTCTTAACATACTGTGGTAGAGCATTGCATAAAATGTCATTTATCATTTTTAATAACCACATTTTAGTGATTGGAATGGGCAAGTTCCCTATCCTTTCTTTAAAAGCCATACTTAAAAAGCCATACATAAAAATGTGATTGAGAAGTTTCTCTCCCCTCCTCCTGTCAGTGCCGACTCTGGACATTGCCTTTGTCTCTGCGTGCCGAATCTTCCGATGGCCTGTGCAGGTAGCCTGTCCTTGCAGTATTCAGTCACAGACTGAATAAGCAGTAGCTTAGTCCAGCTCTGTGCAGCTTGGCCACTTTTCTTTTCAAAACAAAGTTTCTCTGTGTAACCCCAGCTCTCCTGGAACTTGTTCTGTGGACTAGGCTGGCCTCTAATTCAGAGACCCACCTCCCTCTTCCTCTCAAGTGCTAGGACTAAAGGCATGCGCCACCTCCACCCAGCTTCTTCTTTACTTACATGCTTTTTTACTTTTTACCTTGTTTGTTTGTTTGTTTGTTTGTTTGTGGTGCTGGGCTCACATCCATGCTTTGGCATGCTAGGCAAGCACTCTGCTGTCAAGTGACATGCGGCTCACATACCAGCATCAACATCTCTAAAGGTTCTGTCCAAGAATCTTGTCTTAACAGACTTACCCTAATGGTCTTGTCGATGCACTAAAAACAAGGTTTTAGTCACTTAGATTCTGTTTTCTGGTGGCCTGGGAGAAGTCCTGTGTTTTGTGAGTATGTTTAATTAATAAGCTCTTAGTGTCCGTCCTGCCCCTGGGCTCCACTAAGACAGATACAGCTTCTGCCACTTACAGAATCTACTGCCACGCTGTCTTCCTCTCTGTGCCTCGTCACCTGCCCCAATCCTTTGTTGCATACTTCAGGGATTAAGCAAGTATCTGCTGAATAGATGGTTATTATGTGTTTACCTTTTATAGACTAATTGTGTTAATTTATAGTTTAACCATTTCATCTAGAAACATACCTAAACTGAGCTATGTTTAAAGGCTTAGACTTAAATTTTTATACTGATTCAATGCTGAAAACTCACTTGGTGTAATTGATTGATGAGGAGAATGTTTACCCAGGCCATGTTGGAGATGGCTCCTCAGTTTTAGCCCAGAGGTGCAGAAGGAGCTGTCTGTAGTCATCTGGAGTATGTTCC
Source organism: Rhabdomys pumilio (assembly GCA_030674055.1). Taxonomy (NCBI): domain Eukaryota; kingdom Metazoa; phylum Chordata; class Mammalia; order Rodentia; family Muridae; genus Rhabdomys; species Rhabdomys pumilio. The sequence goes on along the minus strand of JANHMN010000003.1, from coordinate 74,373,647 downwards.
GTGGGCTAGCTGTTCGTCATTCACTCGGGACTGATTCCAAATCAGTTTTTAAAAATATTTGTGAATAGCTATCAGATGGGTATATCACATATACTTAGACTTCAGATATGTATTTTTTTTAAAACAACCTGTGTGAGAGTGCAGAATCTGTCACAGATCCATCGTGGAACTTCGACCCATGGTAAGCGGCAGATGAGTGACAGGGACTCTGAGTTCACCTGCCCTCCCGTAGGAGCACACATGTGGGACTGTGAAGACAGGTTCTCAGACTTTGTCAGCCACTGTTCTCTGGAGTCAGTAGGAATGTTTAGGACTGAGACACTTTTAAAGGAAAAGCACTTGGGCACCAGCTCTAGACTTGGCAGAACTTCGTCTGTCTGTAGTGTGCTGAAGCACCTGACGAGCTTCATGTGTCAGGGCTGCTGTAGAACTTCCAAACATTACATTTCAACTCAGGAAGTCATTCTAATGCTTGAGTCAGTGAGAGCACCACGTATAAAAGTGTGTGTTTGTTTTTCTCTTCCCTACCAGGTTTCTGTGATGGTGAAAATGATGGCCATGGGGAAGGTATGAACAGGTGCTGGGGTGGGATGCTGACATATACATGTATACACACATGTGTATACACACATGTATACATATATGTGTATATGTAGATATATATGTGTAAAACTTCCTTTCAATGCCTTGACATTTATGTAAAGGCTGGCAGCTGTTACTTGGATTACTTATCTGAGATGCTCTAAGTAGCTAGACATGATCAAAGCCCTGGGAAAGGAAGTGTGTGACTAGATGACAATGGTCCCCGTTACCCAGGTCCACTCAATGCCATAGTCATAAGGTTATTTGAGGAAGCAGGGTCGTTGCCACATGAAGATGGGAGTTAGTCAGGCCCTCAAGCAGCTGTCCCACTGCCTTCTCTCAGCACTGCCTCATCCCATTTAGGAAGTCTCTGTGAGAGTGACTGATAGGCTTAAACAGTTCAGGGGAAGGGCAAGCTTGGACTAAGGATGCAGCTCGGATGCTGGACTCCTTGCCGTGCATGCATGAAGCCCAGGCTTCACCAAATGAGCCAGGAGTATTAGTGCACTCTGGTAGTCCTCCACTTCGGATATGGAGGAAGGAAGATCAGAAGTTCAGGGATAGCCTTGGCTACACATAGAACTTGAGAGTAGCCTGGGATACATGAGATCCTGTCTCAAAGAAAAGTAAATGCAAATTTATTTTAAGATAAAATTATACATTTTACAGACACTGAGCTTTGTGGTTTGTTTTTTTGTTTTGTTTTGTTTTTTTCCAAGACAGGGTTTCTCTGTGTAGCCCTGGCTGTCCTGGCACTCACTCTGTAGACCAGGCTGGCCTCGAACTCAGAAATCCACCCGCCTCTGCCTCCCAAGTGCTGGGATTAAAGGCGTGCGCCACCACCGCCCGGCTGACACTGAGCTTTGTAAAGCCAGTTAAACCCATGTTAGAAATCTGCTGAAATATCACTGAATGCCATCCACAGATGGGGCCCAGCCCTGTTCACTCAGTCATTCAGTCCCAGGTACTGTTAGACCTTTATAAGCTGATATACAATTTTCATAATCTGAAGCAGAATGACTAAATTAGTTTGTGTGTCATAGAGGACATTAGCAAGGATGTCCCACATGAGAGGCAGAGCCCCCCTGACATCACCCTGCACACTCCTTTTCCGAGCATACCATTTTAGGTGTTGAATAAAATCATAAAAACTTGAAACTAATCTGTCTGATCACTCAGGGGAGGAATGAAGAAATGGCCTCAGGGCCTTCCCCAGTTAATTCTTCAAAGAATCCCCAACAAACTTGCAAGTGGAAAGAAACTGCACTGAATTCCTCACCTTCCTGTAGTGATCTCTTAGGAGCCTGAAGTCAGGGGCCACCAGCCTCCTATGGAGCCTTCACAGTAGTCTCTCCTTGTTGCCCTGTTGTCTTGAATGCTGGTTGCTCTTGTCTCCAGCTGTGGAGAGTCCCTGAGGGTCCTCATGCCCCAGGCACTGTTTATTGAGCATTAACCAGGAGAACAGTCTTAGAACCTCACAGGGCTTACAGCTCTGAAGCATTTATTTAGTGATTAGAAAAAGAAAGTCAACAAGGTCGTAGACAAAATATACTCTTCAGAGGGGAGTAATCCAGCTGGGGTAGCTCGGGGAGGGCATGCAGGACTTTGTAGGGCCCTGGGTCCTATCCTTAGCAACACATAAAGGGAAGCAAAGAAAAGGACAGGGAGCAAGTACTTTGAAGTCAGGACTGATGGACACCAAAACATACTCACAAAGCCTGCTTGTCTCAGCAGAAGTAACATTTGTCGAACTGGTGCTGGGAGGTTAGCCATAATGACTTGTTTCGAGCTGTGCCAGCCACTTGTCATTTATTTCCTAACTTTTACTGACTTGCAAATAAATTAAAATAAAAACTTAATTTTTATTTTAAATGCTTTTCTTAGAGTTCATTCTGAAATTTTGGCCCCCATTTTGTTTTTGAGATAAAGTATCACGTAGCCCAGGCTAGCGTTGAACTTCTGGTCTTCCTGTTTCTGCTGCCTCCATGCTGGCATTGCAGGCTTGTACCAATGCGCCTAACTTTGATCTCAGTTTTAAGTGACTTCCTGGAGTCTATTACTCATCTTGTGAGGGCCAAGGGCAGGACAGTCAAGACAGTCACAGGGGAGCCCTGCAGTCCCTAGAACCCTGCAGCCTCCCTCATGCTGAGCTGTCTCCAGGGTCTGCTGTGGAACATCTTCTTGACATCAGATCTCATTGTTCCTCAGAGCTAGCCTTTGACCTCTGGTCTGTGTCTGAGAACAAAAAGCCTTTCTTGATTTGTGGCTCAGTCTTCTTGCTCTAGTTGGTATGGCTGAGAGCATTAAAGCACACAGTCAAGGAACAGTCCCATGCTGTAGAGCCAGGATGTTTTATAACATTAAAGAGCCATGAGAGCCCCCATCAACTTCTCAGCCAAACCTGGTGGGTTATCAGTCCTTTCTTTCTAAACACACACAACAGACAGACACACACACACACACACACACACACACACACATATGTGGACGTACGTGGACATGGGGGAGGGGCACCTGCACTGTGCACCGTTTATGTGAAAGCCCAAAGTTGGGTATCCTCTCTGATTACTCTCCACTTTATTTATTGAGGTAGGAAGTCCTGCTAAACCCAGCACTTGCCTGTTTAAACTAGGGTAGCTAGCTTGCTCTGGGGAGCCCCTGTCTCTGCCCCTGGTACTCTGGGATTACAGGCACTTGCCATGCCTACGTGGCTTTTCCATGGGTTCTGGGGATCAAACTCTGGTCCTCACTCTTACAGGGCAAGTTCTCTATCCACTGAGCCATCTGCCCAGGCCACCTCATCTCCCTTTGTTACCTTCTTAATGTCTTTCCTTGATTAGTGTGTGTTTCATTGAATCCCCTTTTCTCACACTGCAGGGCCCTGGCCAGGTCTCAGACTTGTACGTTTTATTTCCTCCTGCTCTTCTTTACCTAACCCACGGTCAGATAACCAGCATGCTGGCTGGTGCTTGCCACCGTTTCTTCTCTAGGCCTTTTATTTATCCCTCACTCTTTGCTTGAGTGTCTTTTGCTGTGTCTAAAGGGAGCCCAGGGCATGCAGCTCCACAGCCTCACTGCTCTGCTCATCTGCTCTGAAGCAAGGATGGATGTCTCTCCTGGGCTTGCCTCCATGTTAACAGTCACAGATGTGCTTCCTTTGTCCCCTGGCTAGTTTATAGATTTCCTCAAATTTGAGTCCATTTCTTAACTGTTCCTTCAACCCCTACAATGACACACAAAGGGCTAGAGAGATGGCTCAGTGGATAAGTGCACCGGCGGCTCTTCCAAAGGACCTGGGTTCAATTCCTAACATGCACATGGTGGCTTACAACTATCTATAACTAGTTCAAAGAGATCTGATGCCCTCTTCTGGCCTCCATAGACACTAGCATTCATATACACAGACATACATAGGTAAACCGCCCATACACACAAAATAATTCAATAATTAAAGAAAAAATATGTTAAAATAGTCTTTGCTAAAGAAATCGTGTTCACTAGTCAGCGTGGCACATGTCTATAATCCTACAACTTGAGAGGATAGTTGAGAGTCTGAGGCTAGCGGGAGGCCAGCCTGAGCTACATGGCAGTTCTAGGACAGCCAACCCTAAGTGCTAAGATCCGTTTAAAAATGTTCATTCTTTTCTTTTGAGACAGGGTCTCTTTATGTAGCTCTAACTGTCCTAGAACTTCCTATGTAGAATAGGCTGGCCTCCAATTCACAGAGATCCATCTGCCTCTGTCCCTGCCTCCCTGGTGTGGGATTAAAGGTTTGCAACCACCCCATCCCACTCCCAGTCCCCGGCTCCAGCAGTTTTAAACAAAGCTAATTTATTTGGCCAAAAGCCAGTGGCTGCCTTCTTTTCTAATTTAATGAATGTTCTGTTTTTCCTTTTAGTAGCAGCCTTCCCCGGTCCACTGAAGGAAGAGAACCTGTTAAATGTCCCGAAGCCACTGCCTAAACAACTGTGGGAGACCAAGGAGGTGGGTGAGCGGTCTTCGGTGGGTCGTGCTTGTCTGTCCTGGCAGCCCACCCTGCAGAGGTGGAAACCAGAACTGGGGAAAAGAAAGAGAGGATCTGTCTGGACACTGATACTGGAGAGACAGTGGGGAGTGCCGTCCCCCCTGGATCACCTGATCCATCTTGGTGATTAGTGCAGGGCCTCCTTGCCTTCCTGTGAATCTGCTGGTCCTCAAAAGAAAACTGTTAAGCTACTGTTGGAAACCTGGGCACGAAAAGGCAGATGTCTGCTTTGGAGCCATCTCCAGCTCCAGTTGAGAGTTGCTGTCTTGCCAGATGATCTTTTCTGAAATCAAAGGCCTTTGACTCGAACTCTCTGAGAGGCAGCAGTGAGTCATCTGTTTACTACGATTCCTCTGAGCTTTGAATGTTAGCATCTAAAATACTTGTCACTGGCCTCCCTCCACATCCCTTTGTAAACCTCACCCGCTGTGGAGAAGAAGGTCCCTCAGCTTAGCTTGGCCTCTTTCTGTAGAGAGCAGTCTTGTGAGAAAAGGCCTCCTTCCAGCCCCTAGTGATGTCCAGATGGCAGTCGGTTGGCTGTTTGGTCTCTGTGCTTAGCTGTGTCCCCCATTATCAGGATCCCGTTGGTCCTGCTCCCTTCCTCCATCAGACCCACTGGAAGTCTCTGCTAGCCTTAGTGTGGTCTTGAAAGCTTTTTATAAAAGCAGGATATATAGTTGATGTTTAGCTTTAGGGGCCTAAAAAGAGACAGATAACGGTGTGCAGGTGTGTGCTCACAAATACCAGGATCTGCTGTCTCAGAGAGACGGCTGTCTTCCTTGGTCCTGTGGCTGTGCAGTGTGCATCCCTGTCCCCACTAATGCTTGTTCTAGTGCCATTGTCCTTTTCCCTTCCCTCCTCCTTCTCCCATTGCCCTGGTTTTTTTTCTTTCCTCCTTTTTTTGTCTTGCTAATTGAACAAAAATCATTTAAAATCTGAATATGTGAAACATTGTCTTTTTGAAGAAAGTAGCATTTAACGAGAAGATGAGTTAATAAGGAATCAAGTTAAGAAAATGTGTCAATATTATATCTCCTTGGAATGTAAATTTAAGAAATTCAAGATTCCTCAAAATGGAATGGAACTTAAATGGCTGCTCTGTGCAGATGTCCTTGACTTGCTCTGCTGGTCTGGGCCTCTAACGAGGGTGCCCAGATCCCCACTTTTCAGACATTTGAATTTGTCTGTGCACTGAGTGAGCCCAGCTTTCTTTGTCTCTTCCCAGATCCAGTCTCTGTCCGGGCGCCCTCGATCCTGTGATGTTGGGGGCGGCAAGTAAGTCATCCTCTCCTCCTGCTGCAGGTTTTCTAGTCTTCCTGCTCTGTCACAGAGCTGAGAACTGGAACTCGCTGCTCACAAGCCCAAGTCATCTGCATTTGCATAGAATATCTGTTCTCTTTGGTGCTCATATTTCATGTATTTGAGACAGTTATACATTTACTTCCTAGAAGATTTTGGATAGATGATAAGAGCACATACAGTATAAAAATACCTGTAATATAAACAGATCTAAAGCGTTTGTGAGAAAGATGAACTAAGAGAGAATAAAGAGGAAAAGGGATTGTGAGGCCTATGTGTTGTGGTGGACTCAGTTGAGGACCCCAACAAGCTACTGTTAGGGGAGCCTTTGAAACATCTAGAAGGATGGTCTCTAGCCTCTACACATACACCTACACATACATTTAGTTAATTGATTGATTAATTAATTAATTGAAACCAACACTCAAGGCTCTGATACCCTATATCAAAGAACTGGGACTGCAATCTGTTAACCCTGGGGAGCTCTGGGGCTAGCACCTGCTAGGTTAAGGGGTTGCCCTTCTGCTCTGGGGCTAACACCTGCTAGGTTAAGGGGTTGCCCTTCTGCTCTTAACAGTAGTGTTCCATCAGTTGATACAGATGGTTATTGACTCCTAATTTTAAGGACCAGATCCAGCAATAAACAGAATAGGTCAGTCCCTGCTTGCAAAGTGCCAGTGTTCTTGGTGAAACAGAGAGGGAAAAGGAGGTAAAGCCAAGGAGGACATGGATGAGTAGTGGGGGGATAGATGCTGATGAAAGCTGTCTGATAGGGTAACGGTGACAGAATCCAGCCTGAGGAAAGGAGGTGAGGGACCCAGGCAGAGAGAACAGGCAAAGTCCCTGATGAGCATATGGAAGCTGTGTAGTTACTGCTGAAGCACACTGCGACTTGATTCACTAGAGGGATGTGAACCATGAAGAGCATTGCTGGCTACGTCCGCTCTAGCAGGGACTGGAGCCATCGTAGCTCAACCCCAGAATGGTTTGATGTCACTAATGACCAGGTTCACATCGGTCACATCATAATCTTCCTCAACCCACCTGGCCATTGTTCCTGTCCCAGCCTTCATTCCTACCTGCTGGCACAGGAAGCTCACCTGCTCTTGCAGTGAGCTCCCCACTCTCCCTGTTTTCTAGTGCTTGAACTTTGACTCTATAGCTAGTTTTGAAAGATAGAGTCCAGCCATCTGAAAGATAATGTTTACATGCTGGTTTCTACAGCTTTTTCTCCTCACTCATGACCCCATCTACTACCAGGTTCTCCCAGCCTCCAGTCAAGCCTCATTCTGGTCCTTTTACATGGAGAAGAGACTGTTACAAAGCAGACTCCTCACCGGGCGGTGGTGGAGCACGCCTTTAATCCCAGCACTTGGGAGGCAGAGGCAGGCAGATTTCTGAGTTCGAGGCCAGCCTGGTCTACAGAGTAAGGTCCAGGACAGCCAGGACTACACAGAGAAACCCTGTCTCCAAAACAAAACAAAACAAAACAAAAAAACAACAACAACAACAAAAAAAAAACAAAGCAGACTCCTCTCCCCACCTCCTCTACTATCAGGTGTGAAGGCACCTTGCTGATCAAGGTGGATTACTTCCATTTCCTGGCCCTTCCTCTGCACTGGCTTTTCTGAGACCTCTCTCCACTACCTAGTATTCTCTCTGGTTCCCAGAATTCTCAGCCACAAGTATATATAAAATTTATGTGTAAGGGTGTTTTGCCTGCATGTATATCTGTGTGCCACGTATATGCCATGTGTTGTAGGTCAAAAGAGAGTATAATATCCTCTAGAACTAGAGTCACAGATGGTTCTGAGCCACCATGGATGCTGGTGAACCTGGGTCTCCTGGGCAACCAGTTCTCTTAGCTCCTGAGCCCTCTCTCTAGCTAGCCACTTTTTGAAAGTAACCCAGCTTCTGCTTCCACTATTTTAGTTTAAGTGTCCTCCAGACTGTGAGTCACCTCCTCCAGTGTTTCGTTCCACGAGGGACATCCCAGCTGCATGTCAGATTGTGCAGCCAAACTAAGGACATAGATAGGAGTCGTGTTCTTACCCATCTCCATGCCCCTCCTCTAGTCTGTCATAGGCTCTTGTGAGTGGCTTTCCCAGGCCAGGAGCCAGGATTGTTCCTGAGTCCTGCCACACATATCTCCATCATCCATCCCCACTCCCCATTCCCAGGCTCCCACAGCACTGCACTCTCCAGTTTGCCACTTTGCCTCCGGGCTCTGCTCCTTGCCCCTCAGGTCTGACCACCATACCATCCTAAGGAAATTGTGTATCTTCTCTTAGCTTTCTCCTGCTGTCTTGGTTCTCAGCCCTCTCTCCAGCCTCAGGTGTTCTGTGCCTGCTTCCTCTGCTCCATCTCCAGTAGTCCCCACCCTCCTAACCCTAACCTTCAGTGGTTATCAGTCATCACAGTGCCTAGACATACCATGTGCTTCCTGCCTCCCTTTGCCCCTGCTTTGACTTCCACCTAAAATGGTTTTCCTGCCTACCTCACTTGAATTCCTTAGCTTTCTAACTGAGTTTCCAGTGGCCTTCCGGAAGCCTCCTCCCATCAGCCTCTGTTGCAGGAGCAAGCCGGTCGGAGTCCCCTATAGGCCCTGATGCCAAGAGTTGTGCCTGTTCACTCTCCACAAGATGAGCTGTGTTGACTGACTCATTCCTTCTCTCTTCTCTGGCTCATGGTTTTCTTCAGCCATTCCTCTTGTCGGCTCACTGCTCTGTCGTGGATTGGGCTGGGGTACTGAAAGAGCCTTCTGACCTGGCCGCTGTTCCCTCTGCTCCCTTAAGCTGTCCCTCATGTGTGACCACAGTAGCATCTCATCACACTTGCTCCCTCTCTCCTGTAGTCCAAGACTTACTCTTCCTGACAGCATCTTCTCTTCTGTTTCCTCCACATCTGCCTCTCCCTCTTCACCTCTCACCACCCGCACTGCCTCAGCCACACCAGGCATCTTGAGGTTCTTCGAGCACCATGTCGTGTCCCAAGCAAAGCCTTCCTCCACACAACTCTTCCTGTGTTTGGCATCTCTTGCTTTGTGCTTAGTGTTCCTTGTACCTCTTTTTTTTACCCTAACGACTTCTAGCACAGCATGCTCCCTGCCATATTACAGCTGCCTGCTTGATCGTTCTCTTGTTCCTTCTCTGGACTCTAAGAGTACAAAGAAGCCTTGTCCTTGAGAGGGCCCACTCCCAAGCTGCCTGAGTTCAAGGAACTTCAGGGACCCACAGTACACTGTATGTGTGACAGCCACATACCTGCCTTTCAGTGCAGAACAGGACTGGGTATTAGAAGGAAATATGGACTAAGGATTGGGCTGCCAGTCCCAATGTATGCTAATACAAGGCCCCAGGAATACTGGGATGTCTGCATTTCAATCCGATCTTTTATAAATAAAGGCATGCTTTGACACTACACAAGGTTTATTCCTTTGCTTTATGACTTTGGGAAATTACAGCAGGAGCTGGGCAAGGGCTAAGCTTTCGCTGTGAAAGCTTGAGAACCTGGGTTTAAATTCCCAACACCTTTGAGAAAAGCTGAGTATGGCTGCACACATGGCTATAACCCTATTGCTGTAGGGAATGAAGACAGGAGGATTACTGGGGCTTGCTGCTTCCAGCCTAATTCCAGGTCCAGTGAGACCCTGTGTCAAGGGAATAAAGTAAAGAGTAACAGAACAGGACCCCTGACATCCTCCCCTGACTCCTGCATATGTGCACCCCCTCCTCCAGCTCACATAGACTAAAAGAGATGCAGCTCCCATACCTGACTGGGGTGGTCCATTGCAAACTTCTGTTTGTAATTTGCATTCTTGCCCTAGGTGTGCAAATATCAAGGACAGACCCAACCATGATCATAACCTTACTTGCTCATCATTATACTTCCTGAGCCTACCCTTGTACCTGGCACACAGTGACCAGTCCATGGTTTTAATCAATGAATGGCAATATGTTTTCCTTATTTTCAAGATTATGGAAACTTGCCTGGAGAGATGGCTCAATGAGAAAGAGAACTTGTTGTTTGCTCTAACAGAGGTACCAGTCTGTGATCTACAACTACTTGTGACTCCAGCTCCAGGAGTCTAACACCCTTTCTTAGTTAGGGTTACTATTGCTGTGATGAAACACCATGACCAAAAACAACTTGGGGAGGAAAGGGTCTTCTTTTGCTCAGTTTCATATAACAGTTTATTATCAAAAGCAGTAAGGATAGAAACTTACCTAGGACATGAACTGGGGACAGGAGCTGACGCAGCAGCCATAGAGGAGTGCTGCTTACTGGCTTTCTCCCATGACTGGCTAAGACTACTTTCTTATAGAACTCAGGACCACCAGCCCCAGGGTGACCCCATCATAATGATCTGGGTCCCCCTCATCAATCATTAAGAAAATGCCCTACAGGCTTGCCTGCGAGTATGCCGGATCTTATGGAAGCATTTTATCAATTGAAGTCCTCACCTTTCAGAGAACTTTAGCTTGTGCCAAGTTGCCATAAAACTATCCAGCACAACTCTCTTCTGCCCTCCAAGGCCACCTGCAGTCCCATGAACACACACACACACACACACACACAAACGCCACATTACACATAGACAAATAAAGATAAAGTAAATCTTTAATAAGTAAAAATTGTTATGGCTTTTTTTAAAAAGATTTATTTATTTATTTATTTATTTATTTATTTATTTGATGTATATTAGTACACTGTCACTGTCTTCAGACGCATCAGATCCCATTACAGATGGTTGTGAGCCACCATGTAGTTGGTGGGAATTGAACTCAGGACCTCTGGAAGAGCAGTCAGTGCTCTTAACCACTGAGCCATCTCTTCAGCTCCAAATTATGTTTTTAGAATTATCTTTTTTCCCCCCAGAGCTGAGGACCGAACCCAGGGCCTTGCACTTGCTAGGCAAGCGCTCTACCACTGAGCTGAATCCCCAACCCCCAAATTGTGTTTTTAAAGTTTTTGAAAATTTAATTGAAACAATATATTCTGGAAGGTATCTAGTTGCTGAAAGGTGTATGTGGTTTTAGTAAAATAATTTAGGAAGCTAGCAAAAAGAACTCTAAATATGATGTTATATTTTACATTTTATGTGGTGACTTACAATTTGAAAGTAATCTGTCTCATTTAACATGTAGGGGCATTGTATTACAGAGAAGGGAAGCTGACAGACTGCATTCTCACGAGAAGCAGGGCCTACATGGGTCTTCAGCCATCAACAAGGCAGAGGCATCACTTCCATCCCATTTCCCCACAGCCTTGTAGAAGTAATCCTTTCTCTTCTTTCAGCGCTTTTCCACATAATGGCCAAAACACAGGCCTCTCACCGTTCCTGGGGACCCTGAACACTGGAGGGTCATTACCAGATCTAACCAACCTCCACTACTCAGCACCCCTGCCAGCCTCCCTGGACACCAGCGACCACCTCTTTGGTAGCATGAGTATGGGGAACAGTGTGGGCAACCTTCCAGCTGCTATGACTCACCTGGGGATAAGAAACTCTTCTGGTAAGTAAAGGGCCTTGGCTGTGTCCCCTGCTGTGTGTGTTTGGTGCACCGCTGAGAACCACTACACCTTAGTGACATATTACAGTGTCCTTGTACTAGCTGGCTTCTGCTCTGGGGACCCATTTCTGCTTGTTTGATGAGCTCTGGAACAGCTCTGCTGCACCTCCTTCTTCACTGTCTCCACATGTATGCAGAGAACTGAGGAAGAATGTTTGGGAGTCGAGAAATAGGTACCATCCCAGGCACTGGACTTTAGCAGTTTTTATCAGCATATGGTGATCTCTTATTTAATCATTCCCTTAGCTCCCCCCAGATCCCCACTAGATTTCAAAAGGACAACTTCTTAAATTTTAGAAAATTTACAGTGGGCATGATGAAAATATTTACACTTAACATATGTAGATTAAGTAGAAATCTACAGCAGTTCAGACATCTTCAAGTGTTGAGAAGTGGCACTGGCTGTAGCCACATTACTTGTAATACGATGTAGTGTTACTGTGCAGGCTTGATTGTCCCCAGCCCAGACTCTGTGTTGAAAGATGACGTGATGTTGAACCAATGCTGCTCTTGTCAACACCCAGAGCAGGTGGTACCCCGTCCTCCATCCACCCCCGTTCATGGTGCCTGCTAGAGATGGTGCTGGGGAAAGTTCCATTTGGAAGGGCTCCTCAGTGGTCAGATGTAGGTGGAGGAAGTGGTTGCTGGTTTCCACTCTGGGCTCAGTGAGACTCACCAGGCAGAACGGAGCCTGCCCACCTGGGAATGGCCCCATAGGGTTCCCTGCCACGGCTGTAGTGGTGCTGGGGGCTCCTGCTGGGTAGTGTAGATTCAGCCCTGCAGAGCTGGTTGCAGAGGCCACTCATTTTTATTTTAGAAGGGCTTTTTCTTTGAAGTAGGTGTCATTTAATAACAAACTATCTTGTATCTCTTAAGGTGAATTTTGATATTTTAGAAATCAAGTCATGTATGTGCAATCTCACTGTCAAGAGTGAGTTCTGAAGCCACATGACACTGTCTTTGATACAAGGTATTTCAGAGTGTTCTGAGGGGCCTGGGTTGCACTTTAAGGAGACATTGGACTCGTAACCCTGAGTTTCTTTGATTTATTTCACAACAGAAACTCAAACCCATTAAGAGTTGTAGACTCAAAATTCCCCTTTTAGATGAATTCTCAGTGAGCCATGATGCCCAGCGTCGCTGAGACAAAACACCATCGCCCACAGCTCCCTTGGATCTTGAAGAAGCTGGCACTGTAGGCTGTGTTCAGTCATTGACTGTCACAGTCTTCCACACACATCATTCTATGTAAAACACCATCTAGCTTTATAGTGTCTCCACTTAAAAATGTATGGTACAGAGACGACAGAGATGGCTCAGTGGTTAAGAACACTTGTTACTCCTTGCAGAGGACCCAGGTTCAGGTCCCAGCACCTACATGATGGTTCATTATCACCTGTAACTTCAGCTCCAGGGGATCTGATGCCCTCTTTTGGCTTCCGCCAACACCAGGCATGTACACGGTGCACAGACTTACATGTAGGAAGGCACTCATACACATGAAATAAAAATACATATATACCATAAAAATATAAAAAGCTAAGGCAGGTCTGTACAAATTTCAGGCCAGCCTAAGTTACTTTTCTACTCTTTCTTTTTTTATTTTTTTAAAGCCTGGTATATATGCTTTTGAAATATCTTCAGGCTTTCTTTCTGAATAAGACTTCTTTTTTAATTGAATTCAGATCTCTAGCTCTCCTTACTATCTGAGCTACTGGGGTCTCACCTTTTCATAGACTGCCATTGCTGCCGCTGCCGCTACTGCTGTTTTGTTCATGGTTCAAGAGATTGAGCCCAGGGCCTCAGGAATTCTAAGCAAGTGCTCTGCCACTGAGCCATGTACCCTGACCCCCACAAGCAATTGCTTTTAAATCAACACAAACACACATTTCTGTTTCCCAACGTTCAGCATGAGAGCAGTGGGCTGAACTAACCGTGCATGTGGCTCACCACAGTACATGTAGCAGCAGCAGCTTTCTTGTTCACTGAGTGGTTCTGTTCCCGGGTGGCCTGCGCCAAGTGCTGAGGAGTCAGTAGGCACAGGACAGGGTCTCTAACGTCCTGGAGCTCCTCTCTTAGCTGTCTGTGCTACGGAGGCACCATCCCCAGACGGGCTTGCTCATACTAAGATTCACTCCCCTTCACCTCAGAGAAACAAGGGACTATCAGAAATGTCCTTTCCCCTGAGTTGGGAAACACTTTTAACAGACAGTTCATAAGGAAGCCAAAATCAAAGAGTGGACTTTAAGGCTGAGAAGGGAAGTGTGTTCTCCAATGTTCATAGAGGATCCAGGCCGTCTGAGGGCAGATGGTCGAAGAGGCTCTAAGTTGGCTGTTGTCTAGCCCGAGGCTCCATTCCCTGAGTTTAGCCTCCTGCTTGAGCTTCCTCAGGGGTGGTTTTCTCAATCTTCTTCCTCTTTCCGCACAGTGATTCTCTTCTCACTCATGCTGGATGCTTGGCAGCAGTCCTTTAAGTATGGTGTTTCCTTTCCTTGTACACATGAGACTTTTCCAGTAGGAGAGCTGCCCAGAAACTCCTTCACACAGAGAGTCATCGCATAGCTAGTAGGAACTTTGCTTTACTCTTTGGAAAACAAAAGCTTTGATCCAAAATCATGAAAAGAACTTTGTGAATTTGTTCTCTTTCAGGTCTCCAGAGTTCTCGAAGTAACCCTTCCATCCAAGCCACACTCAATAAGATGACGCTCTCCTCGTCCCTCAACAGCCACCCACAGCCGGCTGTGGCCAACGCCTCTGCTCTCCACCCCTCGCTTCGTCTCTTCTCCCTTAGCAACCCGTCTCTTTCTACCACAAACCTGAGTGGCCCCTCTCGGCGCAGGCAGCCTCCAGTCAGCCCTCTCACGCTCTCTCCTGGCCCTGAAGCACATCATGCTTTCAGCAGACAGCTGTCTGCAACCAGCCCACTGAACCCGTATCCTGCCTCCCAGGTGAGGAAGACTTCTGCAGCCCCTACATTCAACAGGCCGAGCAGTCGAAGGCCTGACTTCTCTGGGCCAGTTTTAGTTTGGATGGGGTCCGGCGTCGTGGCACTGCCCATCCCTGCGATGCATTCCTGTCTGTTTTCCAGAATAAGAGAGAAGGGCTGTGCATGTGTCTGAATGCATTTATGATTTTATAATGGCAGGTTTGCGATGTCTATTGCCTGAAGTAAATATCAAACAACTTGTAGTCATTAACTCATAAAGTTGGGGCTGGAGAAAGGGGTAGGGTATGGAGAATGCAAGGCAGTTGAGGTTAAAATTGCAAATTGTATTTAAAAAAAAAAAATCAATCGGCCGGGCAGTGGTGGCGCACGCCTTTAATCCCAGCACTTGGGAGGCAGAGGCAGGTGGATTTCTGAGTTCGAGGCCAGCCTGGTCTACAGAGTGAGTTCCAGGACAGTCAGGGCTACACAGAGAAACCCTGTCTCAAAAAACCAAAAAAAAAAAAATCAATCATTGACCTAATAACTACAGCAAATCACAGAGAACCCCCCCCCCAAAAAAAAAAAAAAACACTTGGTAACCTGACACTTCAATAGTGGATTAACCTTTTCCCTCTATCCACTAGATGCTTGAGAAACAACACTCTTATATAAAATGCTGCTATAATGGGAGTGACGGCTCTCCAAAGGAGTTGCTTGGTTAAGAGGAGGGGTATTTGGAAGCCTCAGTTCATTATGGACGTGGAGGAATGTGACATTGGGCTAGCTGGCTTTGTTTTTATTCTAAACTCTTAGGGTGGGTCTTCATACCATAATCACTGGTAAATACATGTTTGACCCATTTGCCACACCCTAGATACATTATAACATCATTAACTACTCCCTGCTTTATGTAATGAGTAATGGTTTACCAGGAGGAGTTGGTAGAACACAAGGGGAGAAGTTCAGATGATCTGGTTAGTAGTCACTCTGTCTGGTTAGTAGTCACTCTGTCTGGTTAGTAGTCACTCTATAGCTACTGGCCATGGGATTTGAGCAATTTCTTCTGGAGAAGATGAGAGGCCATCTGATAATTTTTAAAAATTTTTTACTTTTAAAAATTATTAGAGTTATTGAGCATTTACCAAACTTATAAAGCCTTTGATTAACATTTTAAAAAAAGAAAAAGAAAAGAAAACTCATTTTACAGTTTGTTAAAAATAAATAAATACATACATACATACATAAATGTAAAAAAAATTATTAGAGGCGCACGCCTTTAAGCCCAGCACTTGGGAGGCAGAGGCAGGTGGATTTCTGAGTTCAAGACCAGCCTGGTCTATAGAGTGAGTTCCAGAACAGCCAGGACTACACAGAGAAACCCTGTCTCAAAAAAAAAAAACAAAAAAAATTATTAGATTTGTTTTAGCTTTTCTTTGTAAGATTATTTTATGAACTACAAAAGTATTCTTGCTTTCCAGATACATCTTAAGGTAGAGAACATTGACTCTAATATTATTCTTATTTGTTTAATGTTTAGGTTTAGAAACTGTCTTACTCATGCACATGGTCTCAAAAGGCAAACGGTTCTGAAGGGCGTGTTTTGAAATAATTGTTGTCTCCCCTAACCTATTAACCACGTTTTTCACTGCCTGGAGTTGGCTGTTTCCAACCATTTAGCTAATCTCTTTGCTATAAACATGTTATTTTGTGCTTATTTTGCTCTGGATTTTTGCTGTTCCACATTGGCTAATGACATCCCGCCTCCAAGCTTGGGCTTCAGTTTTCTTTCAAGCCCCTCTCTCTCACACACCTGCTCACTCTGCTCATTTATTATCATTTCAGTGAGAACACTGTGTGGTGTTTGTGTTCCTGTGGCTGCAATGATGTGGTCGGACACTTGACCTCATAGCATACGAGGAAATACCAGTGAGCATTTGCTTTGCTCCAGATGTTAATGTCCTGCTCCTCGTTGTTGGTCTGGCTCCCTAGCTGAGCACTGCTAGTTCAAGCCTAAGCTTTTGGCATTGGAGCAAGCTTAACCCATTTCAGACAGATCCTCTGTAAGCCTTGGGGGAAAGTACAGGTGCCTTTGCATGACTGTAAATGGATTTTATTCCACCTTCCACTTAGTAACTGGCTGAGAGAGAGGACTCTGCTGTGGCATTTCCATCATGCACTGGCAGCTGACTCCAGTGCTAGACCTCCGGCTGAGTGACACCCCTCACTCTCTGAAGGTTTCTGGTTGTCCTCTTGTCATCTCCAGCATGTGAAATTTTGAGACAACGTGCCGTGGAATGAGTCTGGAGGGTTTCTTGTGTCTGGAAGCTGATGTCCATCATTCGGGGAATTTTAATTATTCCTCCAGTGGCCTTTCCCTCGACTTCTGTCCGTCCTCTCTGGAAATCCTGTTGCAGGGCTCCTGAACATCATGAAGCTTTCCTCCTGTGCTCTTCTGGCTGCTCTTGCCACGGCCGCTCATTTCTCCTTTGTCTGTTTGTCTGATGTGCGGCACCTGGCACACGCACAGATCAGAGGACAACTTTTGGGAGTCACGGCTCTCCCTTGATCACGTGGTTCTGGGCAGTCACTCCAGGGTCGTCAGGCTTGGTGACAGGTTCCTTTACCTGCCGAGCCATCTTGCTGGACCCTCTTTTTTTTTTTTTTTCTGGAAGATTTTTGCATATTTTTCAAAAACTCTTTCTTGTTTCATTAATGTTCATTTTTGTGGTCTCATACATAGTCTATGGGTACAACATCATCTGTCCCTGAGGTTTTTTAGGGGTCGTTTTCCAACTTTTTTTTTACTTTTCTAGAATTTTTCAATTTCTTTCTTCCCTCCTCCCTCCTTCCTTTCTTTGTTGTTGTTGTTTTTAAAGATGTATTTATTCTATGAGTATATATGAGTATACTGTCACTGTCCTCAGATACACCAGAAGATCCCATTACAGATGGTTGTGAGCCACCATGTGGTTGTTGGGAATTGAACTCAGGACCTCTGGAAGAACAGTCAGTGCTCTTAACCATTGAGCTATCCAAGTGCCTGTTTGGGGTTTTTTAAGACAGGGTTTCTCTGTGTAGTTCTGGCTGTCCTAGAACTTATTCAGTAGACCAGGCTGGCCTTGAACCCAGAGATCCGCCTGTCTCTGCTGTGATAAACATTTTTTAAAAGGCCTGAATGTTACAGTGTAAACTGATTTCCTCACTTCTTTCTTCCCAGGTGTCAGGCTGTGCCTGTCTGGGCTCTGCTGGCCGTGCCCAGTACTCTGCAACTCTGAGAGCAGGAGCTTGTGAAGTCTGAGCTCAAGACTCTCTCATTTCCATGGAAGCTTCGTCAGAGGCTCTAGTACTTTGGTTTAGAGAAGTCTCAGCCTGGGTCCGAGTTTCTGAACAATACTTGTTTGATACTTGGGCATGTGTCTGGATACCAGTTTCTGGGAGCCAAGTTGGAGATAGATAGCTCACCTTGTAGCATGCAGAGACCTTTCCTCCACTCTCCTGGCCAGCATCAAGGAGGGAGGCTAGTTGCCCTCACAGAAACTCTGACCAGACCCTCGGGGGTTAATTTCAACCCTTGCTCATCCTGGTCCTGTCCCCTACACCTGGAGTTAGGCAGGGACTCAATCAGGTGACTCAGGTGACCTCCTGGCTTTCCTTGTTGACAACTGATCTGATTGCCTGGCCTTCTCTGCTTCTGCTATTTTACAAATGTGCTGCCGTCATCTTTTCTCCCATGGTCTTCTCCCACTCGTGTTGTTCATGACTGTGGTTTTGCTTGGTAGTGTCCACTGTTGGCAGTGTTCCGTTAGTGTCTTGTTTTAGTAGAGTTTAGGGTGGTTGTGTTTTCCAGTCTTCTCTCTCTCACCAGCAGTTGTGGCTTTAGAAACAAAACATTATCTGCACTGAGAAAGCAGAGGAAGTTGGCTATATTCTTGTTTGATTCAACAGTAGAAACGCTGCTGATAGGAAATGCTTTCCAGGGCATGGAGTTGAGATGTGCCACGCAGGGCTTCTCAGCATCGCAGGGAGCCCAGCTCCTCTCATCTGACCTTCCTGACCCTCATGTGCTTTGTTTCACAGATGGTGACCTCAGAGCAGAGCCCACTTTCCTTCCTGCCCGCAGATGCCCAAGCCCAAGTGTCCCCACCGCCCCCGTACCCTACCCCCCAGGAGCTGCCTCAGCCACTCCTACAGCAGCCCCATGGCCAGGAGCCCCCAGCTCAGCAGCGCCAGGCAGCTCCCTCCCTGCCACAGTCAGACTTCCAGCTCCTCACGGCCCAGGTAAGTCTCTGTGAGACATGAGCGGTGGGGCTTATTTCAGTCTGAACTCCAGCTCTAGTTACCTCCTTATTTCCCAAAGGGCTCATCTCTGACCAACTTCTTCCCAGATGTGGGCTTTGACCAACAGCCCATGAGGCCCAGCCCTGCCTTTCCTCAACAGGTAAGTGATCGCTGCTGTCCCATTTCCTTGATGTATAAAAGGCACCATCAAGGCTGTTCTATGTGTAGACCCCCTCAACCACACACAGGCACCCTTTCTCTGTTTCACTTGTGTTCCACAGCCGGGAGAGCCTTGAGTCTTCCCTTGCTCCGTACTGACATGGCTGCCTTATGCTAATACCCTGTGCGGGGTCAGGTCTCAGCAGAGGGACTGTTTGAACAGAGAGTGGTGGATTTTCATAGCACTCTAGTCAGAGAGTTAGAAAGGTAGTCTAGTCAGTAAAGCACAAGGACTTAAGTTCCATCCCCAAAACCTGCATTTAAAAAGGAAGTAGACACCAGATGTAGTAGTGTACACCTTTAATCCTAGCACTTGGGGCGTAAAGACAGACAGATTTCTGTGAGTTTGTGTCCAGTTTGGGTACAATTTCCAGACCAACCAGGGCTACATAGTGAGACCCCTTTCAGAAATGGGGAGGGTGACAGGGGAGATGACTCAACAGATAAGAGCACTTGCTGCTCTTCCAAAGGACCCAGTTTTGGTTCCAGCACCCACATGACAGCTTACAACCTCCTGTAACTCCTGTTCCAGACATCTCACACCCTCTTTTGGCTCCTCAGGCATTCAACATGCACATATGGTATACATACATGTATGTAGGCAAACACTTATGCACATAAAAATAAATGTTTTAAAAACAAAAGATAAATTCCCGGTGTGGTTGCACACACTCATAATCCCATCACTGGAACACCAAGGGCAGACAGTCCCCAGGGCTGTCTGTCCAGCTAGACAGGCTTAGCTGGTAAGTTCCAGGCCAATGAGAGACCCTGCCTTAAATTTAAAAAGTGGATGGCATCTGAGGAATAATACCTACGGTTGCCTTCTGGCCTCTAGAGCATGCGCAGTACAGCATGCGCACACGCACACGCACACGAGCAGTGACATATACATGCACATCCATTCACAGGGACCATAGCAGCTAACTAATCCCTCTCCTATGTCAGGGACTCTGAAGGACAAGGAGACATACCTGGCCCCGGGAGCAGAGTTAGAAAGTAGTGTAGCCTTGTGCCGGCAAGCCTGGTGCTGCACCCAGTTCAGGCCATGCTTCCTAGGAGAGCTGAGCCTCCGACCAGGATGGGGGAAGTTCCCTTCACAGAGTGTTTTCAGTCAGCCACTTTCTTTTGCTTTTATGTTTTTACACCTCGAGATCTTAGTGTTTGGTTAGGATAGTCAGGCTCTAGAATGAAGGATGGCCCAGCTCCAGAGCATAACAGTAATAAACGACGCCATCGTGGTCATAGTAGTAAAATACATAAAGATGTCGTTGCAAGTGGCCAGACCAGCCAGTCCTCACCTCTCTCCCTCTGCTGCTGCTATTGTTTTGCATTTTGTGGTGCTGGGCATCAGACCCAGGGTCTAACACATGCCAGACAAGCACTCTAGCGCTGAGCTACACCCCAGTCCTACCTCACTGGTTCATAAAGATCTTTACCCTATCAAGCAGGTAAAGATCAGCACTCTCCTCAAAAGTATTGGAGCTCTTCTTTTTGAGACATTTTTTTTTTTTCGAGACAGAGTTTCTCTGTGTAGTGCTGGCTGTCCTGGAACTCACTCTGTAGACCAGGCTGGCCTCAAACTCAGAAATCTGCCTGCCTCTGCCTCCCAAGTGCTGGGATTAAAGGCATACGCCACCACCGCCCGGCGAGACATTTTTTTAAAATGGATTGAAAAATTAGTTTCAGCATAGATTCCTCAATCAGACCTCAGTTGTAAGCTGCCCTCACAGACTTTGTCCTAGAGAGATGCTGGTAAGAGGGAAGGGAAGGTTTTCTCTCTCTCTTGTCCCCAGAAGTCAAAGACCCTACTGTTTCCTTGACCACAGAGGGACCTCTGAGGGGCTCGCACAGGCCCTGTTGAGGCTGGGAAGTGAGGAGACTCGGAGTCTGAAACTGTGCCCACTGGTGTCTCTTGGAGTCATGTAGCAGGCAGAGTATAGGCAGAGAAAAGTCACCCAGTGTGATCCTCACATACCACCTGAGTACCAGGGAATAATCTGCCTGTGTGAGCACACAGCAGAGTCCCCCAGGATCCTAGAAGGGTCTGTGGGTCAGTAGGGGACATTCTGCACTTGCTCACACACCTCAGAAGCAGAGCTGCTTGCCCAATGTGGCTTTCGATGCTTCCAGGTGCCTTTGGTGCAGCAGAGCCACCGCGAACCACAGGACTCATTCCACTTAAGACCAAACCCATATTCCAGCTGTGGGAGCTTCCCAAGCACCATCCTGACAGGTGAGTGTGGGCCCCGCCTCAGCTTCATTGCCATCTCCTCTCCATGTGTTTACCTCTGTGCGATAGGTTAAATCATGCAGCATTAGATAATGAAATCCCCTGCCTTAGCCTGACTTTTAAGATACAAGTATTAGTCTCAGGTGATTAAAAACCATTGTGGGGTAGGGGGAAGACCTACAAAACTTAAAAGATTTAGTTGGGCATGGCAGTACCCATCTGTCATTCAAGCACTTGGGAAGCTGAAATAGGAGGGTCCCTTGAGGTTGAAGCCAGTCTAGGCTTCATACAGAATGAGGCCCTGTCAAAGAAAAAAGTTGATTCCTGGGTCAAGAGCCATGGGCCTGGGAGTGGTCAGTACATGGGTGCTCACTGTCCTGTCTGGGCATGTTGGGGACTGTCACTCTTTAGAAGCCTCGGTCCTCCTGTCTCCAAATTTCCTCTCTGCTCCTTTCAGAAGATACAAGCACCAACCTGTTCAAAGGCCTTAGTGGGGGGCTGTCAGGCATGCCTGAGGTGAGCCTAGACATGGACACTCCGTTCCCACTGGAAGAGGAGCTGCAGATAGAGCCCTTGAGCCTGGATGGACTCAACATGCTAAGTGACTCCAGCATGGGCCTGCTGGACCCCTCTGTGGAGGAGACGTTTCGAGCTGACCGGCTATGAGCAACATGCAGTAGGACTGGGGAACTGAAATGGCCAGAATAAGCTAGAGTGAAGCCAGTAACACCCTAACGGTAGTCACAGCGAGGGAGCCACGCTGCCCCAGGCTCTCCACTGAGGTCCCAGCTCAGATGCCCGCCTGTCCGCCTGCCCACGAGGCTTTTCTAGACACAGCTGCACTCCGTCCCGTGGCACCAGTTGTACTGCTGCAGGCCAGCTGCTTTGGAGCTTCTGGTGACCAGGAAGCTCACCATGTCACCCTTAATTCTTCTTATTGGCCACCTAGTCGGTGTGTAAACATAGAAAATGCTGTGTAACATGTCAGTGCTCCAAACCTCGGATCCCCATCAGCACTGAAGATGGGACATAGAGGCAGTCAGGGGCCATAGGCCCGTGGCGTTGACTCAGTGTCACACAACGGTACCAGAGCACCATGATGCCTTTATATCTGACCACCAAAGCCAGGCACCCCTCCAGCTGGTGGGTATTCTGGGCCTAGCCACTGCTCTGTCAGATGGCTTACTTAAAATGAAGAAGCTTAACCACCCATCCCAGGGCAGGCTTAAGTTAGGCAAACTGAGTGCAGTTTGCTTCCTCCCAGTTTGTGATCTCTTTTCTGCTGCTTTCTTGTATGCATACCTTTCCTCACAGACAGGAGGAGAGGGAGACTCATTTGCTCACTGAAAAAAAATGTCCTTGGAAACAGGATGAGCCTAAAGAAGACAGTGCTCCCAGGAGACTGGAGGGGAAGGAGGCTACAGGTGTGTCACCTGTAAAAGATGCCCTCCATCTTGGGCCTGCCACCCTCCAGCCCACTGGAAGGAGCTGCTGGGACTCCTGTCAGTACAGGGCAGCTGAACTTCCCTTTTCCCCCCAGCTTTCCCTACAGACCTCAAGTTTAATGCAATTCCCACTGGACTGTAAGCTCCCAGAGGCCAGGGACTGTGCCTTGTGCCCACCAAATGCCTGGATGCGTGGCACCCAGGCATGGATGAGTGAATGACTGCCTTGCGGTGGGGTGGTCTAACCTGTAGCTGCCTCCATTCCCTGCCTTAGCTCAGAGCTTTAACTGCATTCTGGTGCCTTGGATTCAGACTCACTTGAGTATGCCTTAACACTAGGTGCCCAGATCTGTCGCTAGACTCAGTACCCCTTCTCCTTGGGAGTATGCCCTCAGCAGCTAGGTGAGAATCATCAATGAGTGAATCCAGAATGGCTGTTCACACCAAACCCCATGTGTATGGGACACCTGGCATCTAGACTGGCCCCACAGCAAATCCTCCACTCAGAATGGCTGTTCATACCAAACCCCATGTGTATGGGACACCTGGCATCTAGACTGAGCCCACAGCAAATCCTCCCACTCAGACCCATGGTTTTTTCTAAATTGCTTAAAATAGAGGTGAAAACTTTGAAGTTAAGAAATAAGGCCTGAAAAAAAAAAAGAAAGAAAAAGAAGGAAAGAAAGCAAGCAGGCAGGCAGGCAGGCGTGGTTCATGGAACTCTTGTTATTCATCAACACCTAATCACATAGTAATTTGAGCAGATTCTACCACTGCCTGCCTCCTAGCCCTGAATGGGGAAAGTGATGTCCACCCAGCACGAGGGGAGGAGCCAGGGTGGGGAAGAGGAGCACCCTGGAGGAGAATCTTTGCTTGGACACCTGAGACATGGGAGTGTAGCTGGGGCTTAGTGGCTGTTCCCACCCAGTAGATGAAGTAGAAGGAAGCTGACCCATCTGTGCCTAAGGCAAGAGGAGCCTGCGGACCGGAGGCTGGCTCCTCCAGCTGCCCACACCGTGCCGCATGTCTCCTTAGGCCTTCCTTGTGGTTCTTCAAACAGCCCGATTGAGCCACGCTGCGCCTTCCCTGAGGACCCAAGAATTCTGTGCTCTCATTTACCTCGATCTCTGCTGTTTAATTGGGAAACCAAATTAAAATCCCTTTCACCCGATTCCACCCCGAAGATGCCACTGGCCTCTGCTTGGAAGCCCTATTCCCAGTGAAACTCACATGCTTGGTGCCTGAGATCCCAGAGTGGGGTGACTTTAAAGTGAACACTTTTCTCTCCTCGCGCTGTCCAGCAACCCAGCATACCCATGGAAGCCAGCTCCCATGCCAGAGGCCCCTGAAATTGGACTTGAGCCTTCAGCGTTGATCAGGCAGAGATCAATGCTGATGTAAAAGTTGAGAGAACGGGGTTCCCAGCACAGTCTGCTCCCTGCATCAAGCCTTCTCCGTGGGGTCATTGTGTGGGTGACGCCCACATAAGCACACAGGGGAAGAGCCAGGTATGAGGTGACGGGGTCAGGAGGAGAACCCCGAAAGAGAATCTCTGCTTGGACAGCTACTGTCCTTCTGTGGAGATTTCATGACCCCATACCCTAAGTTGCCCTGTCCCTGAGGCATTCTTCAACTGATGGGTAAGCACTGGCTAAGGGGTAAGGGGGAGAGGGAACTGGAAAAAACAAAAACAAAAAACAAAAAACAAAAACAAAAAAAAAAAAAACCCAATGTAGCACTGAATTAAATCCTCCCATGGGCCCATCAGCCTGATCTTTTTATGTGAGTAGCTTTAAGCCACTGGAGAGCCCACCAGTCTAGACGGTGTTGAGTACACCAGGAGACAATGTTGCCTGCCCCAGCCGTGTAAGCTTGCACTTGATGCTGCCTTTGTGACAAACCTGTCTTAGGCCTCAGCATTGAAGTGGCTACAGGCGTCCCCAGACCTCTTTTCAGTGTCTTCTCTGTCCCACCAGCTGTACCTTCCCTAGCAGCACAGCGGTCGGCCGTGGGTTTAGGATGTGAGTGTGGGGAGAAATGTTCTGATGGTGTCAGGACCAGCTCTCCTCTGCCTGCTCCCTCTCCCCCAAGTCTACTGTGTATTATCTGGGCTGAGAGGCCGTGTACTTATGCTCCTGCACATATCTGAAGACATTTCCTGTTGGGACTCTCCAGGGCTCTTCTGATTGGTGCACAGATGGTTCCCAGCCATCCCAGCAGCTAATCAGACGTCCGGCCAGTGTCTTCACTCCCGGCCTTTTGTTAAGCAACATTGAAAGATCGGACTTTGTATAAAGTAGCTTCCAAGTTTTATAATGCATCATTTTACATCTTTCGTAATTAAAAGCAGCACAGTATGGTTGTATCTGCTCTCGGTGTTTCTCTTTGGCCACGGGTGCAATGGCTTGGTGGGAAGCTTCTCCAGTTGTCTCTGCCTACTTGGCTGGCAGTCACTGATTTGTGACCATTGGCTGAGTCCTACGCCAGCCCTTACTGAGCTTCCTCATTATGTATGAAAGGCACACAGTCCCTTTGAAACTGGGTAACAAGGACAGGGCACCCTGGACAGTGCAATCTTCTGCCTCCTCCTGCCAAAGGTCCCACCCCTTAACCCAGTTGTTCTGTTCCAGACCAGCTTTGACTCCTCCCTCTTTGCAGTGCCTCCTCTCCTTCAGAGGCTCGCTCCCTCCCTCAGTGCTTGTATTAGGGGCGATTCCTACGATCTCTCTCAGAAGTCCCACATCTGACCAGCTTCTTCAGCGTCCACCTCAGCCCTGGTCCCACTGTGAATTCTGCCATTCTCTCAGCATGTGTGACCTCTTCTAGGCCCTTTTCCCTGATTCCTGACTTGGTCCCCAGGATTAACAGCCTCCAGGAAGCCTGCAGAGAGCTATTTTTTGCCAACTGCCCATACTTGGCCTTTTCTCTTCAGAAACTCAGTAAGCCCACCTTGCCCACTAACCAGTCTTCTGCTCTCTCTGGGTCCCTCAGTCTACCTTGTGAACAACGCTCTTTCCCATCCAGTCATCCCAAGCTCTTTTCCTTTTCAGTTCTCTGTCTCATCCCCACTCCCCTAAGCTTGTTCAAATGTCTCACTGCCTTATTCCCGCTCCCCCATGGGAGTGCATTGGCCTAACCTGGGTTCATCTTTTATGTGTCATTACTCTGCTCTTCCTCCAAGAACTGCCTGGGTCCCCACCCCAAGGCCCTCTACCTCAGCCTTTGCATCTGCCTCAGTCTCCTCCCTTAAACAGAAAGCAAGAAGCGTCTCCTCAAGTCCCCTCAGACTACAGGCTGTCTCCTTCCTTTCCCAGAACACAGCACTCGGTACCTCCCACACCCAGCTGTGAACTCCTTTTGCCTGCGCACACTGAATACATGGAACCTTTCTCCGGCCCTGCCATGTTAGCCCCTATCCTGCTGATCCTCCCCCAACACGGAAGCCCTCCCTCAGACTGCACCCTTTCCCTCAAGCCCCCTTTCCTTGCTCTCCACTCAGGCCCACACTCTCCCCTGTAGTCCTTCACCATCTGCCTCCTCCAAACACATGGCCTCATCCTCTTGTCTCCATTTACCTGTCAACTCGGTCTCATCCACGTGCCACCCCACCCACCTTCCACTTACAAAGCTGTGTGTGAG
This sequence comes from Rhabdomys pumilio, assembly GCA_030674055.1. NCBI lineage: Eukaryota > Metazoa > Chordata > Mammalia > Rodentia > Muridae > Rhabdomys > Rhabdomys pumilio. Next base: position 74,347,429 of record JANHMN010000003.1, on the reverse strand, counting down.
GACTGCACAGATGGCTCAAAAGTTAAAAGCACTGATCGCTTTCCCAGAGGACCTGGGTTCAATTCCCAGCACCCACATCACAGCTCACACTCGTCTGTAATCCCGGTTCCAGAGAACCTGGCACCTTCACATGAAGGCAGAACACCAATGCACATAAGAATAATAAATCTTTTTTTTTTTTTTTAATTGTGTGAGAACCCATCCCTCCTTACCGGCCTTTCATGCCTACTGTTCTCAAGTCAGGTGGCTGTAGTGTTGAACTTATTCGTATCCCATGACTATCCCATGGCCTAGACTCAGTCAGTACCTCCAAGCTGCTAAACTCTTTCTGTGGTCACAGTTGTCACCTTGATGCTCCAGCTGTCGAGAAAGCCGTTCTGTTTCCACACTCAATCTAGCCTGAGCCTCAGCGAGACACTCGGAAGCCCCCTTCTCTGGCCCCCTTGTCACCCCTGCTCACCCAGCAGCCGCCTGCATGTAACAGAATGGTCATTTTTTCCCATATTTTGTGCTCATTCTTTTGGGAATTTCATACATCTGTGCAGTGTATATTGCTTATATAACACACCCCATACCCCTCAGCTCCTCCCAGACCTCACTGCCACCTCCCTCTCCCAACACTATCTCCTCTTTTCACAGCTCATGGGGTTCAGTAAGCACTGTCCTTAGCTACTGGGACACGGGTGTCCTAACAGGGACCACGTCCACTCAGAGGGACAAGTCTGCCTCTCTGTCTCTCCAGTGCTGGAACTGAATTCATGCACTACCACACCTGGCAGCCGATGCCATTTTTTACAATTATTTGTTACATGGATCTGTCCATTTAAGGACAATATGTACCAGTGCTTAAGAGTACTGGGCTTGTACAACACTTGATTTAAAATCCCAAATATTAACACTGGAGGGTTGTTCTAAATGAATTTCACTGTGGTCTGTGCAGCTCTGGAAAGTACTGTTTGCAGTAAGGTCTTAGAGTGGGCTATTCCCTGTGTGAACACTAGGTGGCGTTAAGGCTGTACAAGTGGTTCTCAGAACCAGGAAACACCCAGAGAGAGCCACTTGATCCCCCGGGTCTCTGAAGAGTGGCATCAGGAAGGACTGAATCCCACGATGACAGAGGCCATTAGCATCCTTAGTGACCACTACTGACAATCAGACACTGCACACCCACGTCCCTTCCAGCAACCTAAAAGCAATGCAGAGAGAGTGTGACTGAACAGAGAGGTCAGGGTGGGGACCCTGACCCTAAGGAGACTTACTCCAAGCCCTCCTGCGTTCTGTCTTCGTACTTGCCATGGCACTGGATTCCCAAGACTTGAAGCTACATGCTGAAGATGGGCAAGCGGGGCACACATGTAAGCTGAATGCTCCAGAGGTGGAACAGGTATCCAAGGCCAGCCTCAGCTATATAACACGATTGAAGCCAGCCTGGGCTACATGATACCCTATTTCAGAAAAAAACACAGAGAGAGAAAGGGAGGTGTTCTGGAGAGGGGACTCAGCGGTTAGGATCACTGAGTGCTCTTCCAGAGAACCCAGGCTCAATTCCCAGCACCTGCATGGCAGCTCACAACCGTGTGAACCAGTTCCAGTGAGGGATTCCATGCCCTTTGGGGGCCTCTGTAGGCACTGGATGCAATTTATTTTTTTTAAATGTTTAAAAAAAAAAAAGTTTTAAAAGGCTTTACTGGCCCGGGGAGGGAAGTGAAACCTTGAATTGATCACCACTATGCGGAAGAAAGAGCCTTGTTTTTGTAAATGTTCATATTCATTATCACAAATGCAAAGTAGCACCGAGCAACACCCAAGGCAAGGCTTTCAAGTGGTTTGGAACCTAGAACTCCTAGAAATAACTGGGGCTGACCCCCAGGTAGCTTCGGTGGAGATGTCTGGACACGGATAGATAGTAGAGAAAAGACTCGGCAGGTATGGGAACGGGCTCCTGTGATAGTGTGCTTTTAAGAAAAAAAAAATTCAGTTGAACAGAACAAAAAGAAATCTAGACATAATGGGGAAGTTTACCAAGCCACAAAGCGTCACACGCTTCTTAAAGCGTTTTCCAAACAACAGTACTAAGTGCTTGACTGGTGCTTTCGACAGATTGGGAGTGTGGAAGGCATCTCCCTGCAGCCTGAGCTTAGGAGAGGAGATGAGCTCATCACCACTTCTGAGCCCCTCCCCTCCCACAGTTGGAGTTTTCACATTGTCAGGGCTCCTACTATTTACATCCTGGCCAGCGACCTTCTCTCCCACCATTGTTTGCCCCTGTTCCGGTGTGGATTCCTTGCTGTGGCCTGTCCTTTCAGAATGCCCTTCCCATTCCTCATTTTCCCCCATTCCTCTTAGGCCTTTGTCATCAGGGGATCTTTGCCAGAAGGGCTGAGCTAGTCACAGGCACAGGCGTCTGGATGCTTAGCTGCCAGCCTTGAAGTAAGGTGGACATTTTATAACAGGCTGATTTATGCCTGGTGCCTAGGGAAAATGGATAGGGACACAAAACAAATACACAAGGAAAAAAACCCCACCATGCTATGCCTCCCCATATAAGTGCGTGCTCAGAACTGGAGTCCTGACTTGAAGTTGGTGATGGATGGTTGAAGTTGTAGAATTTGAAACTAAAGAAAATAGCCAGTCTGTCCTGAACAGGAGGCAGGTCTGTCCTGAACAGGACAAAGGGTGAGAAGATGCTGCCTGATGCTACTTAGCTGGGCACTGGGAGTCAGAACTGATTTGAACACGGTTCTCACCTCAACTTGCACATAGAAGATCCATGGGGAAGCAAGACTCTTCAATGAAATAATTTTGGTGGAGGAAAAGTAGAGCAAGAGCGGGTTGTGACACACACGCCTGTAATCAGAGCACATCACCTGTGATGAATTTGAGGCTATCCTGGGCTACATGAGACTCGAACTCAAAAACGAAAAGAAAGAGAAAATGCATCTCTGGAACTTTCCATTTACTAGTTCTGGGCTGTGATTGCCCACCCATAACTACAATGGCAAAAGGCGACACCCTGGGTAAGGACAGACTGCTTTTCACTTGGGAGGGAGCAGGGAGAAAGCTGAATGGTTCTCTGAGTATAAACAAGAGTCCCTGGAGTAGGGAAGCTTAGCTTCTTCATGAAGCTCCTTACAAGAGGGGCCTGAGGGAAGGAGACCCATTGGACATAGCAGCTGTGGGCTAGGCTTTGCAAACTGCCCATCCGTGTCTTCCTGTGATAGCAGAGGACATGCATTGCCCGAACCAGATGCTTCTGAGAGTGAAAAGAAACACCCTGATAACAGCCAGGACCATAGAAGCAAACAGGGCTCCATTCAGGAGCAGACATGGGGCCTAAGTGTATGGACTCTCCAGTGAGATGCTGGGGTTTGTGTCTGGCCTCCGTCCTTCACTGTGAAAAAGAGGTAAGCTGGTAGCTGCTTTGTGCCTCAGTTTCTTTATCAAATGAGGAGAGGGATTCTCCACCTTCCCCACTCCACCCCCCCACACACAGGATGAGCTTCCTTCATTTTTGCTGTTATTCTTTTGATTCGTAGTCTGTTGCTATTGTTATTTATTGTTTCTATTGTTTATATATAGTCCCCAACTGCCGTGTGTTTGAGGACAACTTTGAACTCCCCACTTCCTGTTTTCCACCTCCCAAGTGCTGGAATTACAGGCATATGCCACCACATCTGGTTATTCTTTATATTAAAGTGAGCCCTTTATTACACAGACCTCAAACCATGACAGAATGATTTCTGAGAAACAACGAGCCCACGACTTCTGAAGTGAGCACTCCTGGCTGCCTCTGCAGCCACTCTAGAGTCAGCACAGCTGGGAGCCAGCAGCTCTGTTCTGCCTTCTCAAGATACCAGCGTAGGCTCAGGAGCCTCCAGACCAACCTCGAACAATGCTTGCTTGCCCGATACCATTCCAGCCCTTTAAAATCAGGCTTTTCCTCTGATGGTTTCTGCAGGGAAGCTTTGATTTTGATTTTCTAAAACACACACACACACACACACACACACACACACACACACAAAACCTCTGCAGACATCTACAGGTCTTTAATTGGGCCCAGGATGGAGGAAGCCCTGCAAGCTGGAGACTACCTGGGCCCTTACCTCCCAGAACTAGGCCATGAAATTCCACAATGCTGGCCCATCCTCATGGCCCATCAGATGTACTCTCTCAGGAGTCGGAAGCACTAGGAGGAGAGACAGAGAGTCTGGGAGTTAAACCAAATTAATGGCCATGCCCCAGAGAGAAGGTTCTGGGAGGCCTGATTGGTGAGCGGTTCCTTGGTCCATACAGAGGGGTTCTGCTAACCGTCTCCTTGGAGCCCTGGCAGCGGCGCTTCCGCGGGTTAGCTTGCCAATGCACACTCCCTAAGGACAGCCTGTGGCGTCCAAGCTCAGCCTCTCCTCGACCTACATGGCCGATTCTGCCCTCCCTTTGCAGTCAGGCAGGGCAGTGGGGGCTGATGGTGTGTCACTTCCAGCTCAGGCTTTCTGAAGCTGCTTGTCCTGGCTCGGGGGAACTTCCTGTGTGACCCCACAACATGGCTGTGACCCCAGCATGGCTGCAGCCACTGCTTCTTACCACTCCTTACCCAGGGGCCTGAAAGTCAGCATTCCTGGGGCAACCACGGGGCCAGCAGGGTGCTGGGGGGGCAGAATGCACAGATGGGGACCTGTGTAGGGTTGGGGTGCGGACTGCATAGTGAAACGGGGTTTGTGCTAAAGACTCCTCAGCATCTTCAAAGTGCCAATCCATCTTGAAGCGCTTGGCATGGCCGTCAGCGGCTTTCAAACTGAGCCCTGAATCCCTTCAGGCTCCAACATCTTGTGGAGCCACTTGGAAATAAAAAAAAAAAAAAGCTATGTTCAGAGATAGATGGAGAAGCTGATGGAATGGAGAGACTGGAAGGCATTGAAACCCCAAGGGAAGGAGACCAAAACCAAGAAAAAGACAAGATGCCACGGAACTTCAATATGGAGGACCACAGGAAGCTCAGGGACCGACCCATCAATGTTCATTTTAAAAGTTTTGCTGTTTTTAATTACATGCTGGTGTTGTGTGTCTGTGCATGGATATGAACACGGAATCACAAGTGCCCTCTGAGGCTCCAATCCCCTGGAGCTGGAGTTACAGGTGATTGTAGGCTGGTGCTGGGAACCAAACTCAGGCCCTCTGGAAAAGCAGCCAGTACTCTCAGCTGCTGAGCTATCTGTCTAGCCCCTCCATAGATGTTCTTATCGTAATATTAATATGAGCATATAGCCAAGAAAGCATGTTGGGGGACTGGCTGCTTTTCCAGAGGACCTGGAGTTCATTCCCAGCACCCACATGGTGGCTCACAACTTCAGACTCAGAAAGGATATGAAACCCTCTTGCAGCCTTGCCAGGAGGGGAGGGATTCTCATGTGGTGCACAGATATACATGATGGCTAAACACCCGTATACATATACACACACACACTTTTTTTTCCTTAAGGAAAAAATTGGATCCCAGTACTGCTTGGAAAGGGTTCAATTACCGGTGGAAAACACCCACTGGTGACCTCCCATAGCCGTGTGGCAACCCTCTCAAGGCTTCCAGCTCACCAGAGCCCACCAGCAGCCTCTGGGCTAGGTTTTTATTTTTTAAATAAAACAATGTATGCTGGTCATCTCATTTGTGAGGATAACAGTGTGACTTACACGTGCACAACTGTTAAAAACTCAGGTGCCTGCTAAAGACCACTATTTGCATATGAATCCAGACCTGACAGGTTAGAGAAGGTTGAGTTTAAAAACCACAAGAAAGTCGGGTGCAATTTTACACACCGGTAACAGCAGCCATTCAAGAGAACTGATCGGGAAGTTTGCCGAGCCTCACAAAGAGCACCAGGCCAGGGGCTGGGGAGGTGACTCGCTGGGTAAACGCCTGCCATGTAAGTATGATCTCCTGTAGCCCGGTGCAGCGATTCACTCCGCAAGAGCAGGCTGAAGAAGGCAGAGACCGGCTGTTAGCATTCTGTCTAAACTCCACCCCACAGTTACCTGGCAACAGTCAGGTAGGGACCCACTATAAAAGGGGATGCTTGCCCCCTCCTCCCTCCTCTTGATCTCTTGATCTCTTGCCTTCCTGCCCACCCTCTCTACTTCCTCTCTCTCTCTCTCTCCCTCTCTCTCTCTCTCTCTGCCTTTCTCTGCCTCTACTATCCTCTTAACTCCCCTCCCCATGCCCTGAATAAACTCTATTCTATATTATATCATCATGTGGCTGGTCCCTCAAGGGGAAGGGATGCCTTGGCATGGGCCCCCTGAGACATCCCCATCCCCCATACCTCAACACAACTCCCCAGAACATATTCTCTATCTCTTTATCTTTTTATAAACACATCACAAGCAGGTCCCTGAAGCTCACTGCCAGCCAAGCCAACAAAACTGATGAGTTCGAGGTTCAGTGAGAGACCCTGTTCAAAAAATAAAGTAGAGAAAGATCGAGGAAGCTACCTGAACACACACACACATGCATGTGACCCCATACACACAGGTGCACACACGTGCACAGACTCACATTAGCACATACTTACACCACACGCACCCATATATACACAATGTTCCAGACCAGCCCAGACTATAGTGTCTCAAAAGCCCCTAAACAATGACAAACAAGCTCCCGACAAGAAACAAGAAGAAAAATGCTCTATGGTCTATAAAAATCAGCAGTGGCTTCCTGCCTCTGTACAGCATGCACATGTGGTCCAAATCTTATTTAATCCCTCAAGCCCACCTCAGTGGATCAAATAAAGGATTCCCTTGGAATAAAGAAGGCCCCTTTCCGACTTAAAAAACAGTGGGGAGGGAGGCAGGAATTGGGAAAGAGACATGATGTCAACCCCTGGCCTCCATATGTACACCAACACATAAAGACTGTCTCATTCATGAATATATATATTCACCAGTAACAAAGATTTTTAAATTCTGCCTTGCTCAGAGCACAGGCAGACCTTCAGCCTTTCTGGGGGACAGTCTGGCCCCCACTATCAGCCAAATTACTGAGGTCTTGGAAGGAAACATGATAAAGATATTTTTATATTATTGGAATAGAGAAAAACTCTCTAAGCAAAATCTTTAGAAGCCCTAAGATTTGACCTCCTAAAAATGAGCAGAGTCCTAGAGCCCACAGCAAAGGTAAAGAACAAATGACACACACTTCATGTGACATGCACAGTCACCCCCAAATACAAAGAGCCCCTTTACATCAGAGGGTGTACTGTCATCACCTAATACAGACAGGGCCCGAGGATAAGAACAGTCAGTCATAAGGGAAGAAACTCAAACAGGGCTGCTCAAGGCAGATCAGAGGAATGCAGATTTTACCTGCAGCTGCAGGAGGCAGGGAGCACGCCTAGACTGTGTTGTTTAGCCTTCTGAGGAACATTTAGAAGAACTTGTCAACATGTCGAATGTGCAGATAAACTTCTAGCAATTTAGCTTTTGGCAATCCCAGCTCTACACTTGGCAAGGAATGTCTGAATCTGAGACAGAATGGCATCATCGGAACAGCAGGAGTGGGAAGAGAGGGGACAGCTCACTTTTGCAGTTGTGAGTGTGTGTGTGTGTGTGTGTGTGTGTGTGTGTGTGTGTGTGTGTGGTATTATTTAAATATTTTGTTTATCAGTGTGTGCGTGTGTACATATTTTATCAGTGTGTTTATGTGTGCGTATGTGTGTTATATAAATATTTTGTTTATCAGTGTGTGTGTATGTGTATGGTGTATATGTACATGGGTAGGTGCACATGGGGCATGTCAGAGGACAGCTTTCCTACCTCACCTGACTGTCTGTCTTTCTTCTTTGCTTTTTTTTGGGGGGAGGGGCAGGGTGTTTTGCTCAGAGACAATCTTATCAGAGTTTAAAGGAAAAACCCCAGGGCAGGCAGTTCTAAGGCTCCTGACGGAGGAAGATGGAGAATAGGAAGGGAGGAGGCTGTAGCATCAGTGAGCAGCCACATGGCAGATGCAGGGAGAGAAGATCAATCCAAAAAAGATAGAAAAGAACAAAAGAGCCGGGTAGTGGTGGTGCACGCCTTTAATCCCAGGACTTGGGAGGCAGAGGCAGGCAGATTTCTGAGTTTGAGGCCAGCCTGGTCTACAGAGTGAGTTCCAGGACAGCCAGAACTACACAGAGAAACCCTGTCTCGAAAAACAAAAAACAAACAAACAAACAAACAAAACAAAAAAAAGTTTTTCCAAGACCTAACTCAGAGCAATGGGCAGGCCGGAGCAGAGCAGTGTGCCTAGCTCAGTCACTGCCTCCTTCCCCTTGCTTTTAAACAGGTCTTCTCATTGGTCCGCTGTCCTATGCTGATTTCAAGTGTGTACCACTGCACCCAGCCTTTTTCTTCTTCTTTTTCTTTTAAAAATATGGATTCAGGATCAAATTCAGTTGTCAGAGGTAGGCTTACATGGCATGCCCTTTTACCCGCTGAGCCATCTCTCTGGTCCTTCTTGTTTGTTTTGAGACGAGAGCTTCAGATATCCCAGTCTGACCCAGGGGTCACAAGGTAGCTGAGGATGATCTTGAATTTCCAATCTTCCTGCTTCTACACCCGTGAGGATTACAGCCTACACCAGCATGCCTAGTTTCTGCAGTACTGGGGACGGAGCCCAGAGCTTCATTCATGCTAGGCCAGCACTCTGTCAACAGAGTTACAGCCCCAGCCCAGTTTTACACTGTATTTATTTTGTAATGAACACTAAAAAGCAAAATTGATTTTTATAAAAAAAAAATGAAAAATGTTCAATATCTGCTTCCAGGATGTTGGAAGACTGAGCTGAAATTCTGGCACCTTCTGCACTAATACCCTAGACAACCACCCAGACCAGATGTCAGTCATAGCCAGCACAAAGAAGGCTGAACAAGGCACAGCATTCTGAGTCTGTGCAATCCAGCCTCTCCCAAAGGAAAAGCAGAGGAAACCCCCCAACCCCCACCCACCCTCCCACCCAGCTAGAGGCTGACACAGGGTACAGTGTAGTCACCAAGTGGGCACCGTCATGGCAGAGAACAGCCCGGGTTTAGAGAACCCAAACCTCTAGCATTTGGTGTGGAATTGTTCTGGGTGGGAAGAGCAAGACAGCTTACCCATGTCGTCCCCAGCTACAGAGCATTTACAGGAAAGACATAGAAACTTAGGAGCCCAGGAAAAAACCTGAGTGCTGAGGGCCAGGACGGTGGTGAAGCTGGGCTTTCTTGCTGTCTTTCCTTTTTTTTTTTTTTCTTTCTTTTTTTTTTTTAAATTTTTTTATTGGATATTTTATTTACATTTCAGATGCCATCCCCTTTCCCCATTTCCCCTCCCTAGAAAACCCCTATCCCATGACCCCTTTTCTTTTTTGCTTTTATACTGTTTTTTAAAATGTTAATCAAAGGCTTTATAAGTATGGTAATGCTCAATCAGAAGTGTAACCCAATACCCAACCTAAATATATAAATTATCTTTGACTGGTGGAGACACGTGAACATCTGCCTCCATGCCCCCTCTCTCTTTCTCTCTCTTTCTCTCTCTCATCACCTAGCTTCTGCTCTCCTTCATCTTCTCCTCTCCTTACTCCATCTTATCCTCTTGGTGCTCCTCCCACCTTAGCTCCTCCTACATACCACCCTTCCTGTTAAAATAAAACTTTTCTCTCAAAATACAATTAGAGCATAGTTATTCCTATTTGTACAAGTGAGGTACAAGATAGTCCTAATACCTAGTCCATCATTTTGTTGACTAACCAGAACCTCTGTCGTCTCTCCTAACTAAAACACTTAGTTTTGAACCTGGCTTTTTTCTTGACTTTAGAATGAATGTCAGCTGAAAACCATCCACTCAGATCTTTTCTCTCAAAGTAAATAGCCAGGATTGGCTATGAGACTATAGTCTTCAACCCCGTCAGAAATCCAGAATGACTGAGTTAACTGAAATTATGGGAAGTCTTGCTGTCTTTCCCATGATGCTATCTGTCCCTTCTTTTTACCTCCATCAGCCATCTTCCTGTCATAGTCTTGTCTCTCTCTGAACCAATTCCTGCTAGAAATGATGGTCAAAACAGCTAACATCCCTGAGCATGGGCACTGTCCTGGTGTGAGAATGCCTTCCACACCCTGTGTATCTGAATTCTTGATCCCAAGTGGATGGCCCCATTTGAGTAACTTTCAGAGGTGTGGGCTTGCTGGAGGAAGTAAGTGACTGGGAACAGGCTTTGAGAGTTTGAAAGACTCTTGTGGTTTCTAATTCTCTCTCTGCTTCCTGTTTGTGCCTTTAGTTCTGTTTGCAGATCTAGCCACTGTGTCTGCCTGATGCCATTAGGGTGATGACTGTTAACCCTCTAGAAACATAAACCCCGAGGAAGCAGTTTCTGCCATGAGTTGCCATGGTCGTGGTGTCTTATCACAGCAACAGAAAAGTTAGCAATTCCAGCGCTCACCAGTCAGACCCCATAGCCACTGTGAGCAAGGACCAGAGGGAGCAAGTCACCCAGACTAATTGGCTGAAAACATCATGTGTGTATTTGTGTGTGTGTGTGTATTTGTGTGTGTGTGTGTATTTGTGTGTGTGTGTGTGTGTGTGTACATGTGCATGTCTCATGTACTTACCGGTCAGGAATTTGGTACTGCTTCTCTGGATTCTGACTTGAGATGTGAGTTACTGCCATAATGTGGGTTGGAAGTGAACATACTGGTGCATGATATAAGTCCTGGCATTTGAGAGGCTGAGGCAGGAGGATTGAGAGTTGAAGGCCAGCCTGAGATACATAGCAAGACCTTGTCATTAAAAAATGCAAAGTAAAGCCGGGCCGTGGTGGCGCACGCCTTTAATCCCAGCACTTGGGAGGCAGAGGCAGGCGGATTTCTGAGTTTGAGGCTAGCCTGGTCTACAGAGTAAGTTCCAGGACAGCCAGGGCTACACAGAGAAACCCTGTCTCAAAAAAGAAAAAACAAAACAACAACAACAACAAAAAAGCAAAGTGTGATGGTTCACACCTGTAGTCCCCTGGCATGGATGGCTTCACCTCTTGCCAGTCTAATGTCCCTCTTTTCCCAATTCTACTTAGCCAAGCATGCTAATCCCTCTCTGCCACAATATTCTTTGTATCCTCTGCTCACTTACCCAGCAGTCTCCTTAACCCTCACCTTGTGTGGCTGGTTCCAGATTCCCCTCCAGGCTTCCCTGTCACCCTACCCTGGCACTCTCCCATCGCTGTGTATAAACCTCCTGCTGACACTGGGCTGTCTGGGAAACTTAACTATTACCTTCCTCTTCTGTGTATCAGTAAAGCCCTCTGGCTATAAGCAACGGACTCCTCTCTAGCTGGCTCACGCTGAAGAGAACTTTGTTAAAGGATACTAGGTGCCACACAAAATCTCCAGAGCATTCAACAAGGAGGCTTACAAGTAATCCTGCTTTATTTTTACTTATGCCTATAATTAAGAATAAAGAAAATATTTTAAGAGGCAAGAAAAAAAGAGGAAGAAGAGGAGGAGGAGGAAACTGACTTAGAGTTAAGAGTTTCAGCAGCCTTTGCAGACTCCAAAATTAGCTCCTTAAAAGAAAATCAGAGGATAACTCAGCTGGAAAAGCAGTTGCTTTGGCCACTGTTTGGTCCCTAGAATGAACATACATATATGCATGCATGCATGCATACATACATACATACATACAAACATACATGCATACAAACATACATGCATACATGGCTTGGCATGGCAATGTGTGCTCATAATTCCAGAGCCAGGGAGGTTCTCTGGCCAGTTTAGTCTCTTTAGCAAGTTCTAGACCACTAGGAGTCCACTGTCTCAAAAATACAAGTGACACCTAAGGTACACCTCTTGCCTATACACACACACACACACACACACACACACACACACACACACTCTAACTTCGTTTTCTAAAAACATAGACTACCCTTTGCTGGTTAGTTTTTATTTGTTTGGTTTTTTGTTGTGTTCTTTTGGGAGGGGTTGTTTTGTTTTGTTTGTCTGTCAACTTGATGCAAGTTTGGGTTATTGGTGAGAGGAACTTCAGTTGAGAAAATGCTCCCATCAGATTATCATGTAAGCAAATCTGTTGGGGCGCTTCCTCCATTAATGATTAATATGGCAGGGCCTAGTCCACTGTGAGCAGTGTCACTCCTGGGCAAGTGATCCTGGAAAAAATATAAACACAGGTGAGCAAGCCATGAGGAGCAAGCCATTCCTTGGTTTGCATTCCTCCATGGTCTCTGCTTCAGTTCCTGCCTCCAGGCTCCTGCCTTGAGTCCTTGCCTGACTTCCCTCAGTGACAGACTGTGACATGGAAGCAGGAGAAGGAAATAGACCTTCTCCGCCCAGAGTTACTTTGGTCAGTATTCTAGCACAGCAACAGAAAGTAAGCCAAGACACCCACCAACACTAAAATATTTCCATTAACAAGAATGTCCATAGTCATTAAATGTTCATAACAAAGTTCTAATGACGAAAAGAATCACATCATTGAGACCCATTTCTGAGAAGGCCCTCAAGGAGGGGTTCCAGAAGACACCATTGTCACAGGAATTGACAGCCCCATGATGTGTCCTTGGTAGGACACTTATTAGGACAAGCATTGGAGGGAATACAACAATGATGACCCCAGCTCTGGACAGGTCCAGACTGGTGACTGATGAGCATGGAGAGAGAGAGAGAGAGAGAGAGAGAGAGAGAGAGAGAGAGAGAGAGAGAGAGAGAAAGCAGTGTTCTCATGGGCCAGAGATTGCATGAGATTCTCTGGCTATGGGTGATGGGACCAAAGCATGGGTCCTCTGCAAGAGTAACATGCACTTAAAACAATATTTTATGTGTACAGTTTTGTCTGCAGGTATGTCTCTGTACCACATGTGTGCCTGGTGTCTATAGACCAGTAGAAGGCATCAGATCCCCTCAGAGTAGCCAGTGCTTTTAACCACTGGGCAATCTCTTCAGCCCCATAGGTCTTACTGTTTAATAAAAATGTTTAAAGGGTTTTTAAAGAACTAAAAATAGAAGTTTCTGGAATAAACATCTTGTCTTGTTGTACAAAGATGTACTGTGAGTTATTAAGCTCAGGGAGAGTGTCTGTCCAGCTTAATCAGGAGTCTGCCCCCACGCCCCCACTCAGGGTGCTGTGTTTAACAAGCCTAGTTCAAACCAATAGCATCTTATTTGAGGATTGATCCTAATGTCTCCTTGAAAGACTACCCCAGATGGTCACAGTTACTCATGAAAATTCTTTAAATTACCCATGAATTTCTATGTTATATAGTACTACCTATCAGCCAGTTTTTCTTCCAGAAAGGAGACAGATGGCTGTCTCTCTGGGTGACACCAGATGAAGTAGAAGGCTTGCCTTATGGGTCACGTTGTTTGAAAAATAGAGCTCTGTTGACATAAGAGTCCCACTTCTCATGAAGAGATGCTCCCGGTGTGAGAAGCAGATGAAACCCACATGGACCCTCTGGTTCTGCCCCGTCTGGGGCTCCCTCTCTTTGTAGAGCTACAAGCAGGGAGCAGGCTCTATCTGAACTGTATCTTACTCTTCTCTATTTCCCTAAATTCTGTTCTGAACACAGAATTAAAAACAAACATCCACTTCTCTTGTTGGGTTTACAAACAAGTAGAGAGAGGTCTGGATACAAGGAAGAAAACTGAGCTCTTCAAGAGGCCCAGCTCCAAGGAAAAGAGGGGAGTGATACGGCGGTCTGCATTGGCCTGTTCCCTGTGACTGACCTCCCGTGGAATGTAAGAACGTGATGTTGCCTATTCAGATGATGCAGAGAGGGGTGCGCATCACATTAGACAGGCCCTGAGCCAGGGTGAACAGGCTCCTAGGAAACTGGGTTACTAAACACAAGATAGACAAGGGCAGCCTGCGAAGCAAATGAGGGATGTTAATGAAGAGCTTAAAAGGAAACAGGAGCATCAGGCTTTTAGGAGAAAGTGTGAAGCTACAGTATGGGAGGAAAAACAGACCTTACATTTCTTGATAAAATGAGAAAAAGCACTGCTTATAAAGATATACGTACGCTCTCTCTCCCTCTCGCTCTCCTTTAGTTTGTATAGCAAGTGGGTTCCAAATGTGCATTGCTTCGAGCTTAAGCCCAGTGGTTTAGCCTTTAGGAGGTAGAGCCTTGGGAAAGGCTTCAGGTAACTGGAGCGTGCCCTTGAAGAGGACCTTGGGATGACAGCCTTGTTCTTTGTCTTCTGCTTCCCTACCATGAGGTCATTGAATTTGCTCAGCCACAGGCTTCCCGCCCTGATGTACTGCCTTCCCTCCGTCCAGAGCAATGAGGCCTTTTTGCCAGTGAGCAAAAATATCCCTTTCTCTTGTATCACACGATTGTCTCGGGGGTGGCTTCTAGTGACAGCAAATGAATGCATGCACAGTTGCAAATCGCACAAGGACTGAGCTTTGTGTGGTTTTGGTGCACTAACTTACCCAGGGTCCCACTTCCAAATTCCCAGATGGATTAACCTCGGAGTGGGGGGCTCCCTCTACATCACTACCCCCTTTGTCCTGAGGCTGCTGTGGGTGAGAGCTGGAGTGTTTGGAATAGGAACAGGGCCCACGCTCCCAGTGGCAATGGGTGTGGGAATTCTCTGATATAAGGGTAAAATCTAGAACATACTTCAAAAGCGTCTATTTAGGGCTGTTTGTGTCACTGTATATTGTTCCAAACCCATAGAGCGCACACCAAGAGTGACCGTAATGTCACAGAAACTGAACTTGGATGCATTGGTATGGGCTGTGAGTCTAACAAATTGCCATTTCTGGTGGTGGAGCTTTATAAAGTAGAGATGGAGTGGGGTGGGTCTGGGCACTCATGTGCACACGTGCCTGCGTGTGTGTGCGTGTGCGTGTGTGTGTGTGTGTGTGTGTGTGTGTGTGTGTGTGTGTGCGCGCGCGCGCGCACGCGCGCGTGTGCGCGCGCATGTGCACGCGCACGCTTATGTAAGCGTGCTGAGGGCAGGAGTTTAGGACTCTCTGTGCCTTCCTCTCTATTTTTTTCTATATAATCATTGAAAAGGGTTCCAAGTCTCCAAAAAGAGACACACCGGCAAGTTCCCCGGGAAGCACCTGTGTGTAAGTTGTCTGATGTCTTGCACTTCCTCTGAGGGAGTCTATAATTATATGCAAATTCCTAAGGCTGGATAGAGATCACTTCCACTGGTGCCTGCAAATGAGATGCTAGGTGTCCCCATGGTCCCAGATTCTGGCTGAAAGCTTTGCTCAGCTCTGCATGCTGCGGCAGCACCTTCACACAGCTTCTTCCTCATTTAAAAATACTATAATTATGTATCGTGTCTGACATTGTTGAGAGTCTGTGTTAAAAACTTGGCCCACAAAGAATTGAATCAAGATATGCAGTTTCCATGATTTAATGTGGCCAAGATTTGTCTAAATAAGAATAAGAATAAATAATAAACTGCATGTTGTCAGGGAGCAGGGCTGTCTGGGAGGATGTCCTCCCTGAACCCCAGTGAGGGAGCAACAGGGAAGACTCCTGGGCAGCCAGCAGAAGCACTTCCCAAAGACACAGCTGCTGGGGAAGTAGGTGACAGTTCAGAGACTTCAGGTTCCACCACAGAAAGAAGGCTCCAACCTCCGGATTCTAGTGTTAAACAGACCAGGGAAGACAGGGATGCCTGTTTCAGCCCTTCATGAAAACAAATCGCAGCAGAGTTTCTTGTCCTGAGAGGTGCAGTAATCTACTGGGGCCCAGATGAGGAGTTTGCCAATGCCTCCAGCTGGCCTGGCCCTTCCTTGGAGGCTTTCGTGGGTACATGGCTTCCCTGTTTTCAAGCTGTGCTCTGGAAGGCAGGTGCTGGCATCCAGGGCCTGCTCTCTGATCCCAAGCAAAGCAGCTCTAATTGGCTCTGGTGGACTTATTTCCTTAATTTAATTATTATTTGATTTGTTGTATTTTAAATATCAGTAAAATAGCAGCGGTCTCCTGCCCCAGCCCTTCAAAAGTCAAACTCAAGTGGTTTACATTTGCTACTTATTTCTGTAAAGTCTAAATACTATGCTTCTATATCTTTCGGAGTCTTGGAGGGTTTTCCTAGCCTGGGGTAGGGAGCACACACTATGATGTTTGTGTGGTGGTCAGAGATGACCTGTATGTGGGAGTCAGTTTTCTCCTTCTAACACATATCCCAGGTATAGAACCCAGATGGTCAGGCTTGGCAACAAGCACCTATACCCACTGGGCCATCCTGCCTGTCAGTATGTTTATTTTTGAGACAGGATCTCATGTAGCTCAGGCTAACCTGAACTCACTACGTAGCGGAAGATAACCTCAGATTCCTGATTCTCTTGCTTTCACAACCCAAGTGTTACAATTACAGCCTTGCACTGCCATTCCTGCTAGTTTCCTGCCATGGTTCACCAATCTCACTGGTGGAGGTCAGTGAAGTCACACATCCAGTCTAAAGCAAAGGGGCTTTTATAGAGTTTAGCTGAGGAGTAATGACAGCCAGCAAGGAGCTGGCATGGTGTCCATACATGGTCAAAAATTGGACACATGAATGGGCACTCCTGGGCGGGTTGCTGGAAACGGGGAACCAAGGAGTCATTACATGTTCTCTGTGAGGGCAGGGTTGGGGGAAAGGAGGGCAGACAGGGTTTCCCAGCTTGTGCAGGGGGTGAGCAGGGGTTCCAGCCTAACACTTATCATCCCCAAAGAGTAAATAGCACAGTTTTTGATTAAGTCAGTCGTGTTTATATTATTATGACCATAGAAAATGGTCTGTCCGTCATGGAACAAGAGAGAGACTAGGGACAGGTTTCCAGACAAGGTAACAAAGAAAATGGCAAGCTTGTGATATTAGGACAAGGGCCGAGGGGCAAAAGAAGGGACAGCTGGGGTGAGGTGCTGTGAACAAGGATGGCCCTTGTAGGCTCAGGCATTTGAATATCTGATCCCAGTTGGTGGTACCGTTTGGGTAAGTTTAGGAAGTGTGTCCCTGGGAGCACGCTTTGCCGTTTCAAAGCCATGTGCCACTCTCAGCTTGGTCTCTCTGTTTCCTGCTTGCAGTTTGAAAGCCTGAGGCCTCAGCTACCTGCCTCAGTCACCGCAGCCTCCATGACTAGCACCAGCCACGTCACCGAAGCCCTCATGAACTCTCATCCCTCTAGCGCTGTAAGCCCAAATAAACCCTTCCTTCTATCAGCTGCTGTGTCCGTGGTGTTTTATCACAGTGACAGAGAATTAACTAGCACAAGGTGCGAAGACCTAGGGGGTGGCAGAGAGCTTGGCATCAGGGACATCTTGAGGAACTAGGCACTGAGAGTGTGGTCTAAGCCTGGAGCAGTGGGGGGACATCAGCAGGAAACTGGCTGCGGTATCCCCTGGAGTTGAAGACAGCCGGAGTTCTGGGTAGAGCTCTGAGGATGCATGAGGGGTGCAGTGAAGCATTTCTCAAGTAAGAAGTGAAACCCGCCTGAAGGTGGCAGTCAGACACAACCCGGGAGCCCAGTCCAAGGGTTAGTCAGGAGTAAAGAGAGAAGATAGCAGGAGGGATGGGGTCTCCAGCTCAGATACCCAGGGGGTTGAGCAGCTGTGGAGTATGTGGGCCATTAGAGAGGAGTAAGAAAATGGGTCTGGAACAAGGTAGAAAAATACATTTTTTTTTAGTTAATAGTTGGCTTCCAATTTTCTGTGATGAAATTGGCTTTGTGTGGGAAAATGTCATGCTAGGAGTTCACCCTAGCTGTGAAACTCCCACTTGGAAAAGGCTCCGAGCTAAATCTCGAGATACAGAGAAGGAGAGATGCTTTGATGAGACACACACACACACACACACACACACACACACACACACATACACACACACACACACACACACACACAGGATGTTGCTTTGCCATGACAAATTGAAAGTGAAGAAAGAGAAGCTAGAAGAGAAAGAAAGAAATCAAGATGGCAGGCAAAGGCTGGCCAAGGCCTCAGAGCCTCGGGCTTGGTACACTCCCTACCAGCATCAGCACAGGCAGAGAAGCCCAGAATGAATTGTGATCACATAATCCGGGAGAAGCACAGGCTGAATTGTCCATCTGTGTCCCTTGGGCAGACAAACAGGATAGGGAAGAGATGGGGCCAGATGATCAGGGCATCAGAAGAACACCAGGAATTCTCCCAAATGCAAGACTATTGGCTCCCTAGATTTCCCGTGTGGCTGCTCGTATTATGTTAATTTGGGTCCCCAAAATTGTTTGCAGAAGTATCTACACATCTGCATGAAAGACACTGAGGGACCCTGTCCCCAGTTGGTTCTGATTGGTAAATAAAGTTGCTGGCAGCCAATGACTGGTCAGGACAGACAGAGGTGGGGATTTTTAGGATTCCAGGGTGAGGGACTGAGGAGGTTGGGAAGAGGAGAAAAGGAGACCCATCATTGCTGGAGAAGGAGACAAAAGACGCCATGCCTGAGAAGGTGCAGGACAGAGAGCACAGCCATCATGTAGGAGCCGGGGGATCGTGGCCCAAGAGGGCTGCCCGACTGGGTCCAGGGCAGCAAGATGGAATATAGATTTTAGTAAGTAATAACTTGGGAATATCAGAGTGGGCAGATTAGCCATGTGGAGGTTAGGATGTGGCCCAGCCATTGAGCTGTTTAAGGCATATCAAAATATAAAGGCTGTGTGTGTGTCTTTCCTTCGGGAACCCAGAACATTGGGGCGGGTGCAATTTAAGTGTTTAATTGGGTACTACTACACTCCCTAGCTGAATTTGCCCAGGAAGACAAGGTAAACAGTCCCAAGATGGAAGTGGAATGAGGAGGTCACAGCCTAACTCAGCTGAGGCTGAGTGTGAGCTGGCTTGAGGAGGGTGGGCACAGAGGGTAAAAAAGCTTTCCAGTAATGGAGAAGCCCAGGTGGTGCTGGGAAGCTCAGAATGGTAAACTGAAGAGGGTTCTGAGTGGAGGGCTCCTTCAGAGGGGAATGGGATGCCTGACTGGAGAGGAGGGACTCCGTGGTTGAGTGTTTGTGTGCCCTGCCCCCATCCATATGTTGAAATCCTAATCCATGCATGGTGACACAGCCCTAGCATCTGAGAGGAAGGGGAGGATCAGGCATTCAAGGTCATCCTCTGCTACACAGCAAGTTCAAGGCCAGCCTGTGCTGTAGAAAACACTGTCTTGAACAAGTAAAATACCCAGAAATAGAGCCCAAGAGGTGGCTCCTCAGGTAAAGACTCTAGCCATCAAGGTTGCGTGCCTGGATTTGATCCCTGGGATCTGCACGATGGGAAAAGAGAATTGGCTAATACTAGTTGTCCTCTGACTTCCATATGTGCACTGTGGCCCATGCATGGCCATCATGTGCCCATCTCCTATCAAATAAATAAAGTGTAAATCCTCTAGGGCCTGCATAAAACTTGAAGAAAAGGAAGAAAGCAAACAAAACAACAACGACAAAAAAACAAAGCCAGGAGGTGGTGATGCATACCTTTAAATCTCGGTGCTCATAGGTAGAGGCAGGCAGATCTCTGAGTTCGAGGCCAGCCTGATCTACATAGCTAGTTCCAGGACAGCCAGGGCTACACAAAGAAACCCTATAAAAAAGAAGAAGAGGGCTGGAGGGATGGCTCAGTGGTTAAGAGCACTGACTGTTCTTCCCAGAGGACCTGAGTTCAATTCCCAGCAACCACATGGTAACTCACAACCATCTGTAATGGGTTCTGATGCCCTCTTCTGGTGTGTCCAATAGTGTACTCACATACATAAAACAAATAAATAGATCTTGAAGAAAGAGGAGGAGATGAAGACCCTGTCAGTTGTAGAGTGCCTGGCTACTATACAGGAAATCCTGGGTTTGAGCCACGTCATTCAAAAGTCAAGTATGGCTGGTGATTTGTGCCTATGATCCTGGCACTCAGGAAGTTGAGGTAGGATAGTGAGTAAGGTCACCCTCTGCCACACAGAGTCCCAGGCCAGATGAGATTTGTGTCTCAGACAGACAGACAGACAGACCATACACACACATTACAGGGGCATGGAGTATAACACAAACACCTTCTTTAAAGAAAGCATTAGTGGGAGAGTTGAAGACCCCAGAGCAGCCCCTCATTTAGTCTTCCTTTGCTCTGCCTTGAAGGAGAACCATCTTGGGTCTGGATTCTATCCCACCTCTACCTCCCACCCTCTACTTAGGAAGATCCTTGGGGGAGGGGCAGCTTTGGGCTGTAGAGGGTGAACAGGCTGCACTGAAACACTGAAAGAACAAAGAGAAAAGTCACAGAAACGGCAAAGGATGAAAACTCCACTCTAGAGACAGAAGTACAAGCGATAACCAAGACGGGCTAACGCCTTCTGTCATCAGAACGTACACAAGGAGTGACGACAACCTATAGGACAATGACAGACTAAAGGGGACTAGAGAAAAACTGACTCTGCCAAACTATTTCTGGCAAAGACTTCACCAATATTCAGGCAAGGAGAGGCTGCCCCTTAACTCCAGGGTGGAGCTGTGTCCACACCAGTCTCTCCAGAGCAGGCTAGTACTTTACAAAAAAAGCCATTCCGAAGTGTGGGTGGGTTTTTCCTCACACGTCAGTGATCAGATGGACCTGCCCACCAGGCTCACATTTGGATCATTAGATGTCTTGAGGCACTTTCTTGGGGACAGATGGGTGAGAGGCTGTTGGTTGACATTTAACTATAATTCAAATTGATCCAACGTCTCCCTGCAGGCTGTCCAAGCTGGTTCGGACATGGGCTACACTCCACTGTCTGGCCTCCAGCCTGCCTGCTAACATTGGCTTCCCACTCGTATGGGCACAGAGTATGGTTGGCTGCCCAAGCTTCCACCAAGGGGACTTCTCTGTTAAAAATGTTCTTGTATCTTTGTTCTTGCTACAGGGCACATGGTGTCTTCTCAGATCACCACAGCAAGACATCATAAGCCGGGTAGCTTAAATAACAGAAATTAATTTGAGAAAGTAGGGGTGACCAAGATCAAGGTTCTGGTTAGCTCAGTTTCATGCTGAGGCCTCTTCTCTCAGCTTGTAGATGGCTGCTATCTTATTTTATAATCCTCTGATTGATCCTTTGTGAAATCCTACCGAGACTTCAGGCCTTAGTTTTCTTATAAGACCCCACCCACCCTTATGACCTCATTTAACTCCAAGCTCTTACCTTCAAATATAGCCACACTGAAGGGGAAGGCTTCAATTTTTGAATTTTAAACAAGGTAGGTGATAGGAATAGATAGATTGATAATAGATGATAGATTATAGATAGACATAGATGTATATAGATTGATTATAGATATATAACAGATAGATGACAGATAGATAGATAGATAGATAGATAGATAGATAGATAGATAGACACAGACGTCTCTGTGTGTTCATTTGCATATGCATACATTTGTACAAGTATGAGCTTCTGTGGCCAGGAGAGGGTTCATGTGTCTCCCTTTGAGGAAGGAACACATATATTCCTTTGAAGCAGAGTCTCTTCATGGACCTATGGATTGAGTTTCTCATTTAGTCTAGAAGCCAGCAAGACCCCATGGTCTTTTGTTTCTGATCACCCAACCACAAGCTGGGGTTATAAGCATGCAAATAAATGGTTGGCTTCTGCCATGGTTACTGGGAACCAATCTCCTGTCCTGATGGTGCAGCAAGCACTCTTAACCACTGAGCCACCTCTCCAGCCCACACATCTGAAGCTTGAGGTATCACAAGTCAATCTACCAATTGCTCATAATCAGTTCTATGACTTTGAGAGTAAGAAGTGCTGGAGATACTTTGTGTTCTTTCCTGTTTGGGTCTGCATGTTGTGAACATGTGTAAAAGAGTTCTGCAGATGGTGCATGTCACATCTTTGTGCTTTGCTATACACTATGGTTTGACCTGAGATGTCCTTCACAGCCTCAGGTGTTGAAACCATAGGCCCTGGCTTTTGGTGCTGTTTTGGGAGGTGATGGAGACTTCAACCAGTATGGTCTAACTGGAGGAAGCAGGCCACTAGGGAGCCGTCTTTGGGGGTTATACCTGGTTCTTGGTCCCCACTTGGCTGTCTTTCCATGCTTCCTGACTGCAGTAAAATGGGCTTTCCCTATGCCTTGCCTCAGATCAACAGCTCTGGATCCAGATGGCCTTGGACTAGGATCTCTGAGACATGTTTCAATATCAATCTTTCCTCATTTTAAGTAGTTTCTCTTAGGCGTGTGCCACAGAAAAAAAGTCTAATATACTGTACAAAATGTTTTCATTTTAAAAACCTTAGTGGGGTCAGACCTCAATCTCCCTGTGTAGCTTAAGATGAGCTTGAACTTCTGATCTTCATTGTCTCAGCCTCCTAGGTTCTGGGGTTACCGGCATGGAGCATCACACTTGTTGTTATGCAGGGCTGGGGATCAAATCCAGAATGCATGCTGGGTGAGCACTCTGCCCTGAACAAACATACATATAAAGAAATTAAGCCTCAGAGTCCTTTAGGAGTCAAGAAGGAGATCCATAGAGCCTGTAGGCTGAGAAGAGACTCCAAGGACAGGTGTGCAAGAAAGAAAAGAATCTAACGTTTACTAACCAATTAGTGTCATCAGAATGGCCTCAGCATTTAAAGAAGCTCTGTGTAGGGCACACATAGAACATTACGTGACTCTAAGAGAATCTCGGTACCTAAGCCCCACCCCTGGGCACAGAACAAGAAGCGTCCTCAGCACCACTGTGTCCATTTTCTCAGCGCTGCTTATGGAGTGTGCATATGTGCCCAGGCACCTGCTTAGTCACCCTCTTCAGACTCCCTAACAGTTCCAATATGGCTGCTGTAGCTACTCAGTATGAGCCTCCCTCCTCAGCTCCCACCATCTGTCCACCGCCCCTTCCCTTTGTGTACCTTAGACCAGTCTCCTGGGGGCACCTGATTAGTTCCAGCACTCTTCTCAAGCCAGCCTCAGTCATAGCTGTAATAACTGCCCTTGGGTCTGGACACAGGCAGATTCCATACTATAACCCAGTATGTAAGGATCAGGTACAGTTAGGCATGTTGTAGGTAATAAAAGTTTTTTTTTTTTCTCCGCGTTCGGTACAGGGATGCACTGAGATGGAGTACAGGTAATCAGGTCCTTTAATAACACTTGCCATTCACAGCAGGTGAAACTGGGATAAGAAACCGAATAGCAACCAAAGAAGAAAGGAAATTCCACACTTTTGTAGGCTTTAGAGTTTAGGGGTCCCTGAGCTCAGAGGAGAAACGTCTCTGGATTAGATGAGTGAAGGTCCTAGATGTGACATAAGGCTGCGATTTAAGAAATTAATCCTATTGTCCTATCTTGGGGCTGCTAAGGGCTAGGAGTTTAACCCTTAAGGAAGGCACTAAGACAGAACATAAGACATGCCTGATCTCTACAGGGGCAGCCTCTGATCTAACAAGCTACTCCAGATCCCACCTATTTACCCTGCTCGTGTCTGTGTGTGTGTGTGTGTGTGTGTGTGTGTGTGTGTGTGTGTGTGTGTGTGATGTCTAACATGTTCAGGGAGCCAGAGGACAGCCTTAGGGAGTTGGTTCTCTCCTCCTACCATGTGGGTCCCAGGGATCAAACTCAGGTTGTCAGTGTTGGCAAACAGCCACCTTACCCACTGAGCCACCTTGCCAGCCCCATATGTTCTTCTTAGAAACGTCCTGTGCTTTTTCATGCCTTCACCATGTCTAGAGGCATCTCCATTAAGTCAGTTGGTGGCTTGGGGACATTGGGTCATTTGGGCACTAGGGTCAGTTTGGGTCAGAGCAGGGTTTCTCAATCCCCACTCTCCTGACATGTGAGCCGCTGTGAACAACAGTATCCCTGCCCTCCCCTCAATTCGAGATGCCAGCTGTTCCTCCTCTCTGTGACAACCAAAAATGTCCCAGACATTTCCCAATGCCCCTCAGATGGCAAAACCCTCCTTCATTAAAAACCGCTGGCTGTCCTCTGGGATTCTGAGGAACGCTTCCTGGAACAAGCAGGGGAAGAGCTAGCTCCTTAGGTGATGTCTGCAGTGCTGTCTGGCCCATTTCCCCAGCTGTATAATTGGGATGATGGCTCCAGAGAATACTGAGGCATCATGGGAAGCTAGTTGTTTTACCTGCAGAATCATGGGGGCAAAGTGAGGGATGGAGTTTGGGCAGCCAGAGCGCCACCCTGCAGCTGGACACAGCCCAGTGCTCAGAGGACAGACCACAGCTGACCCATCGGACTGAGTCCCCAAAATTACTCAAAGCCCTGAGTGTCCTCAGGCTTCTTTTTACTGTCCAACGTGTTTAATCTTCAGTTTTACTGTCACCAAGAGAAAGTCCTATTTAATTCATACCAGATGCCGGGTGAGTCGCATGAATCAATACAGCATCACTGGAACCCACCAAATGAATCACAAGGACAAACAGGGTGGTTTTTTTCCCCTGTAAAACAGTGACTAAAATAGTGTCTTGCCATTTAGAAAAAAAAACCGTACAAGGTTAAGAAGCCTATGGGCCTGCTGTGTGAGCCATGTGTTTGTGAGTGGAAAATAAACCATGGATCCTGAGGGAAGCCTGCAGCTGAGCCAGGTAGATGCCTGCTGGAAGAGAGAGGCCTGCTGAGGAAGGCTCTAGACTGAGGGTCCAGCAATTGTTTGTGTGATCTGTTTTCATCTGGGGCTCAAGGGTGCTTGAGAGTCCTACTGAGGTTTGCATGTCACTTGCTCTCTAAAAGGTTCTATGTGAGAAGCTCACCACGTGTTAAGAGGTAATGAGAACTAGGGTATAGTGACACAGGCCTGGAATGCCCACACTTAAGAAGCAGAGGCAGACAGAGCCTGAGTTCAAGTCTAGTCTAGTCTAGCCTAGCCTGAGCTCAGTAGCTGGTCTCAGACTTAAACGTTCAAGGCTAACCTCTCTGTATAGACAGTTCCAGGTCAGGCAACCAACATGGCGAGACTCTGTCTCAATGAAACAAAGATGATATTTTTCTATTGTCATTTCTCAGCGTCTGTCTTAATTAGGGTTTCTATTGCTGTGACAAAACACCATGACCAAAAAGCAAGATGGGGAGGAAAGCGTTTATTCAGCTTACACTTCCATATCGAAGTTTATCATCGAAGGAAGTCAGGACAGGGACCCACAGAGGGCAGGAACCTGGAGGCAGGAGCTGATGCAGAGGCCATGGAGGGATGCTGCTTACTGGCTTGCTCCTCATGGCTTGCTCAGCCTGCTTTCATATAGAACCCAGGACTGCCACAATGGGCTGGGCCTTTCCTCATCAATCACTAATTAAGAAAATGCTCTAAATGGCCCACAATCCCATCCAAATGGAGGCATTTTCTCAATTGATGTTCCTCTCTCTCAGATGACTATAGTGTGTGTCAAGTTGACATAAATCTAGTCAGTACAACATGTAAGTTCAAAATGAGTAGACTTTTGGATTATATTGCGTAGAATGTCTGGTTTATAAAACTGCTTTCTGGGGGCTAGAGAGATGGCTTACCAGTTAGGGTGCTTGTTGCTCTTCCAGAGAACGCAGGCTCAGTTCTCAGCACCTATACTGGGTGGTTCCCAATTGCCTACAACTCTGCCTGCCTACTCGGGATCTAACAACTTCTGATCTGTATGGGCAAACCCACACATGTGGCATAAAAACAGGAACATGTGCACACACATACTCACAAAATACAAAATAAAATAAATCTTTAAAAGCTTGGTGTTTGAGGGGCTGAGGATATGACTCAATGGTTAAAACGCTTGTTGTGGCAGCTTGAGGACCAGAATTCAGAACCCTACATCCACATAAATGCCACCACGCCTGCCTATAATCCTGCACACGGCAGGCGGAAACAAGGTCCTCCAAGCAAGCTGGCTAGCTGAACCAGCCAAATCTTAGGACTCTGGGTGGGAGACTCTGCCTCAATATATAAGTTAGCGAGAGATCGAGGGACAAGTCTGACCTTAAGCTCCGGCTCCTACATAGATGTGCACACATGTGCAACCACACACACACACACACACACACAAACACACACACACACGAAACAGGCATAGACACATGTGTATGTGCAAGACAATAAAAATTCCTGTTTGAGTTGTTGACTTGAATTTCATAAAAAGTCATTTGATCAATCTTGGCTTGGGATTAGGACAGGATTTCCAACAATTTCTTAAGCGGCCTTAAACATGCCTCTGCCAGTTTGCACTGCATACTGACTCGAAGCAGCACACTCAGCCTCGGCAATCAAAATCAAAACGTCAGTCAGCTCTGAAAAATGCTGACGGTGCTCTTCATCCTACAGCACTAAACATTTAGCCCAGATTTGATAATTTTTTTAATGTTAAAATAAGCACACACCTCTCTCATTAGTATGTACATTTTCTTTCATCCTTATTAACTGGTTAAATGACATGTATGCCAGGAATTTTTTAAATAGAAATATTACTTATTGTCAATAGATATTTGATTTGTATGTCTCTATCTATAGACCAAGATCACATTCAATTTTCTCAGGTAAAAAGGGGGGTTATGAGTGGAAATTTTTAATTATTTCGTTTTGTTTATTTAGGTTACAACACATGTGAAGAGGCCAGAGGACAACTTCTACCACGTGAGTTCAAAGGACCAAACTCAGGATGTCCAGTTCAGTGGCACATGCCTTATATCTCCTGAGTGTCTCAGCAGCCTGACTGGCATGCCTAGCTTACGTGCTTATACATATAACATAAACATTTCCTCCATAACGGGGAACTGTGAGTAGGAAAATTCAGAGACATCTTGCTCTAGACCAGCTTCTGACCACCTCCTCACCCTGTGGCCTCAAGCCCTTCATGTGCACAGGATCACTCACCCCTCTCAGAGAAGAGCCCTGTGTCCCTGGCTCCAGGAGCCACCCTTCAGGTTCCCCAGATGTCCCCATGGGAGGGTGGAGCCCCAGTACCAGAAAATCTTCCTCCTCGGCCTGAGGCCTCTGTTGAAAGCCTTCCCTCCTCTTCGAAATCTGGAAGTGGATGATCAGTACAGTGACTCACACTCATTCTGGACATTTCTCTTCCAGGCCCCGAGTGGAGGTCTAGCATCCCACGACGGAATTGTCGGGAGGGGACGCCTCACTGTGGACCTCTGCCAACTCTGAGCCAGAAAGAAGAGCCAGTTAACGGGGACAGGTTCCTGAGGCCTGCCTCCTTCTCCTGGGATTCTTCACACTCCTTTTTTTTTTTTTTTTTTTTTTTTTTGGTTTTTCGAGACAGGGTTTCTCTATGTAGCCCTGGCTGTCCTGGAACTCACTCTGTAGACCAGGCTGGCCTCGAACTCAGAAATCCACCTGCCTCTGCCTCCCAAGTGCTGGGATTAAAGGCGTGCACCACCACTGCCCGGCGATTCTTCACACTCTTGTTCATTCAATTTTTCTTTTCTACCTGGAACCTTCCAACTCATCCTCATTTACATTTAAATCTCAAAAAAACCAAAAATCCCCAAACCAAAAACCTGCCCAAAACAAAATAAACACCTACATCCTCCTCACACCCTATACCCCAACCCCACGCCACCCCACCCCACCCCCACCCCAGCCAGTCTGGTTTTCATCCAGTGACCTGGCAGAGAGAGCATCTTCATTAGGGGCCCGGGAGGGTGCCACTGGGCCCCACGCAGAGTCATTGGTGGGAACTGCAGACCATAAAATTTCATCCTCTGAGAAATTTCTGAGAATACCGAGCTTAGAGTCCTGAGACTGTGTCAATGACTCTTCTCGTTCATTCATCCATTCATTTAATCATTACAACACTTAAGCTACTGTGAGCACAACTCAGGCCAGACACTGAGGCCTCTTTAGTTGACCAGACACCATCTTTCAAGGACAGAACTACCTATCTAAGTTTTGATCAGTGTGTTGTGAAAATAGACAATAACTATGGTGACGCTTGTGGGAAGAAAAGTACAGAGTGCATACACAGGGCCTGAAGTGGCCTGGAACATCACAGGCTGAGTGATGGCTGCTGGGTAGGACTAACTATTGGGGGTGGGGGAATAGAGGAAGGAGGAGCTAAGAAGATTAGCGGGAAGGAATTCCAGGACTGGGAAAGAGTGAGGCAAGCTGGTTAGCAATTCCAGTTTTACCTCTGCCTTCCCATGTATGTGGCAGGCTACTCCCCTGCCTCAGACAGAAGGGCCTGGGCACTTCCCTCTCTATCTAGTCCCTTTGATTCTCTTCTCTTCTCTTCTTCTCCTCTGGCCTAGCTCTCACATGCCTTTACTACAAAGGTAAGTGTCACAGAGGGTTCCTCCCTGCCCCCCAAGCCTTACTTACTGTCCTCCCTAGCATTGTCTCTCGCTTAGGGGAACTGTCACCTCTGTGGGGTCATGTCAGCAAGCTTGGTGGGTAGAATGAGTTGAGACTCAGAGACTTGGTGGGCAAACACCTGAGACTTAGGCAACTCCCCGCTCCCTGCCAGATTCCTGGCCTGGAACACATGCCACACTCTCCACATAAGGAACTGTGACCTGTGGTCATGTAGGCACAGAACAGAGTTCTCCATACTAATGAGGTACCTACAGGCTCTGAGGGCTTAGCCAATAAATTCCCCTTCCCAGACATTCCTCCCTGCAAAAGGTAGTTAATATTGGGTCCACCCTGAGAATTTGGTATGGTACAGTATGCATCTATTTTCCACAATGAACAGCCAATAGACAATAGGGATACACACCGACTGTCTCTTTCCTCCACCACCACCATGAGGAACGTGCAGGAGGTCTTTGTCTACAGAGCCACAGCTAACTCTCCTATAGAAGGCCCTCTCTGCACTTCCAGCCTGCCTCCACCAAGCTAAGGACAATCACCCCTGAGCTAAGCTGGAGCCCCCTTTGCCCCGGGCTAGATGCTGTCCACATCCCACAGGCCATGACTACGTTCTTCTGTGACTCCTAGTGGTACCTGGATGTCCAAGAGTCAGAGAGCCCTCTCAGCTCTGGCCTCATCGGCAGCCCTGGGACTCCTGAACCAGCTCTGGCTTTCTCACATCTCAGACTGTGCTTTCCCACCCCTAGAGTGGTGTCTCTGAAACTCCCTGAAGCCCAGCACCCACCCAGCACCCACCCAGCACCCACCCAGCAGCAGTGGCATGAGATAGTAAACTCTTGGGGGTTTTTTTTGCAAACTGACACACCTCTTTTCCCTCCTCTTCCCCCTTCTTCTCCTCCTCCTTGTCTGTACTGGGCATTGAATCCAGGGCCTTATGCTTACTAAGCAAGTGCCAAGCCATAGCCTTAGTCCTTTCTTACTTTAAGAAAACAAATCTTTGAGACAGAGTCTTACTAGATTGCCCAGGCTGGGCCTTGAGTTAGCTCTGTAACTCAAGCAGGCCTTAAACTCTGGATACTCACACTGCAGCCTCCTCAGGAGTGAGAATCACAGGCCTGTGCTACCTGGCCCACTGTAGACTATCACTTAAAAAAAAAAAAACAACTTTTTATTATGTATACAGTATTCTGCCCACATGCCAGAAGAGGGCATCAGATCCCCGTATAGATGGTTATGAGCCACCATGTGGTCGCTGGGAATTGAACTCAGGACCTCCAGAAGGACAACCAGTGCTCTTAACCTCTGAGCCATCTCTCCAGTCCTAGGCTATCACTTCTAATAGATCTCTGGGTCCAGACTAATCCCAAGATCTGAATTTATAGATCTCTTTGCTCAGTGATCATTCTCACATGGATACCTAGCACCATCTTAAACCCAACACATTATAGAATTAGAAAAGTACCTTTTTAAAATCTGTTTTTGGTGAGATTAGACACTTTTTAAAAAAGGTTTATGTGTGTGTATGTATGTATGTGTATGTGAGTGTGTGTTGGTATGTATGCCTGCCCCGTGCGTTTGGTGCCCCTGGAGACCAGAAGAGGGTGTCAGATCCTGTGGATCGAAAGTGACAGTCAGGAGTCACATGATGCAGGTACTGGGCTCCTGAGCTGCTGGGAAGAGACAGGCATTCCTTCCCGGTTGAGCTACCTCTCCAGCCCTGAGATCAAACACTTTCTTTTAAAAGGATGTATTTATGTTATGTGTATGTGAGGGTATGTGCATGTATGCAGGTGTACCACGTACACTCCTGGTATCCATGAAGAGGCTTCAGGAGGGCACTGGATGTCCTGGAGCTGTTTTTACAGGTAGTTGTGAGCCACCATGTGGTGCTTGGAACGATGCCCAGGTCCTCTGCTAGAACAGCTAGTGCTCTTAACCACTAAGCCATCTCTCCAGCCCAGAATTAAAAACAATCTTGTCAGGTCTGACACCATAGGCCTATTGTCCCAGCACTCTGGGGGCAGAGACAAAAGGATTAAGAGTCCAGGTCATCCTCAGCCATATAACAAGTTTGCCTCCAGGCTAGGTCACATGAGACCCTGTCCCAAAACAACACAAATTGAAAAGAAAATAGCCTGCCTTTTATGGAAAAAAAAAAAAAAGGAAAATAATACAAAGCCGTATTTTTATTCTTAATTTAAAAGGGACCACCCAAGCTGTACATGGTAACAAACATCTATAATCCTAGCCCTGGGAGGCCAACACAGGAGGATCAGGAGGCAAGGCCAGCCTGGGCTACAAAACAAGACTCAGAGAAAACAAACAAACAAAACAATCCTCTGAGTCCACGGATGGTGAGCGGAGCCTGAGAATTTGACCCAGGCCTACAGAACTTGGAGCAGATGGTGGTGGGGAATAGCTTTTCTTTACACTGATAAGGAAACTGAAATTAAACAAAGAGCTTTGATTAGCCTACTAATGGAGCTGAAGCAAGCTCCCAGCAAAGCTAAATTTAACTCTCCCTCTTTCTAGATCCTGAACTGCAGACTTCTTTATAATTCATTCCCGCTGCTTGGAATTGGATTGTTTACCATGGGTGATGGTTATGGGATGGGATGGCTACACTGTCCTCCTGTTGAGAGTTGAACTTTTCAAAATAAAAACAAGTTAGAATTAATAAGTGTGTGTGTGTGTGTGTGTGTGTGTGTGTGTGTGTGTGTGTGTGTGTGAACAACTAGCAGAAATTGGTTTTCTCCTTCTATCCCTGGGTCCCAGGGACTGGTCTCAGGTTTTAGATTTAGTATAAGGCCCCTTTACACACTAAGCCATCTCATCAGACCCAATTTTTAAAAAATCATATATGTTATAATTATATAATATATATAGTGCTCTACCTGCATGCCAGAAGAGGGCATCAGATCCCATTACAGATGGTTGTGAGCCACCATGTAGTTGCTCGGAGTTGAACTCAGGACCTCTGGAAGAGAAGTCAGTGCTCTTAACCGCTGAGCTATCTGGGCAGCCCCTCCAACTTTTCTCTAAAAGGCAAACTGTCATTCTGCTGCCCAGGCTGGCCTCTGATTCAGGACACTTCTGCCTCAGCTTCTCCAGTTCTGAAGTCACAGATCTGAACTATCATTCCTGAAAAAAAAAATGTCTAGTTCTCTCCCTCTCCCATACCCCGCCCTAAGTCACTGGCTAGTACTCGTGTGCGCCGCAGTGACTTAGTTTTCGTTTTGTTCCTTTGTTCTAAGCGTATGTATGTACTCGCGAGTGTTGCTCTGAAAATTTCTAAGCAGGAGGAAGTGGCTCAGTCTGAGCAGCTGTTGGCTTTTAGAAGTAAGGAGCGGCTCTGCCTGGTTTCCGATTCAGAAGCAGCTTGAGGCGTGTGCTTTCATCCACATATCTAAATTTAAACTTTGTCTTCTCTCCCTGGAAAGCTCAGTCCTCTCCCTCCACAGTATTGTGGAGGGGAAAATGCCTTTCTGAGGTGTTTGGGTTAGAGCAGCAAAGGGTGCTGGTATTGAGAAACCACAGGGAGGGTTGTCGAGACACCTCAGTGGGCAGAGGCGCTTGCTGTCAGAGACTGTCAACTAGGAGTTCAGTCCCACACTGTGCAAGGAGAGAACTCGTTGTCCTCAATTGTCCTATGGCTCCTACACATGGAGTGTGGCACTCATACTCTCCCCTCCCCAACACACAATAAAAAGCAGAAAAATGTAAAATAAACAAACAGCCTCCGAGGGAGAAACATAAACGGGCACGTGCGGAAACCTGATGCAGGGCAGAGCGCTCCAAACTCCAAGCGGTGAGTATGTGGCACAGCCTGTGTAGGCATGTGGGGGTTGGGGGCAGAGGGGAAGTGCACTGGACCACAACCAGCCAAGGTCATGCGCAGTAAGGATTCGCCCTTTGCTTCAGCCATAACTCCATTCCTTTCTGGCATCCCTCCCATTCCTCTCATCACATCAGCAGAAAAAGGCAGCCTGTCTTCATGGAAACTCGGGGCCTGTGTTAGGATCGGTTTACACATTTCCCGCACTGTGTTTAAATGTTTATTTTGATATAATTTCAAACATACAAAAATCTTGCAGTCACAGTCTATAAGGGACAGATGGCCTTTTATGTTGGCTGTGGTTCCATTTAGGTTTGGTTTTTGAGACCAGGTCTCATCAAGTCCCAGGTCTGTAGTCCCTCTGCCCCAGTCTCCTGAGTCTGATGTCACTATGCTCCGCTCAGCTTGGCTTTTCCTTCTCTCCCACCTCACTGCCCCGCCCCCAACCCCGACTCTTAATAAGTCTTGCTGGAGTTTATGAGCCTTAACAATCTTTTCCAAAAACTAAATTGTAATTTTCTTATGTAGGTTTCCTTTCTTTTTTGGTTTGTTTGTTTTGTTGTTTTTTGAGGCAGAGTCTCTACACAGCCTTTACTGTTCTGGAATTCACTCTGTTGACCAAGCTGGCCTCCATACTCACGGAGGTCCACCAGCCTCTGCCGGAAGTGCTAGGATTAAAGGCATGTGCCACCATACCTGGCAGTCAGTGCTATTACTTTTTTCCCTGTCACTTTAGGTTAAAATTAGTCTTCTTTACTCTCTCTCTCTCTCATTCTTTCTTTCTCTTTTTTCCTTCCCTTTGGTTGTTGTTTCTAGGTTTGGTTTTGTTTGCTTTGTTTTTTGAGACAGTGTTTCTCTTTGTAGCCCTGGCAGTCCTGGAACTCTTTTGTGGAGTAGTAGACCTCTGCCTCCTAGTTCTAGGATTAAAGGCGTGTGCCTTGGCCTCCCAGTGCTGGAATCACAAGGATTCACCACATCTGGTTCTTCTTTCTTGCTATTTAGTAAGACAGAGTCTTGGTATGTAGTCCAAGCAACTCTTGAACTTGAGACCGTCCTATCCAGTCTTCCAGAGCGCTAGTATTTCAGGTGTGCACCTCTGTATCTAGCGTCCTTCAGTTCCTTTGACGCTGTGTCAATGTTAGTTGATCTGTGCTCCCCACCCCTCCCAGCTACGCACACTCATGCACACACACACATGCATACTCCCAGCAAATCCATATGTTAAAGCTCTAGTCCTGAACACTTGAGTATGTGACTGTATTTGGAGGCAGGGTCTGTACAGAGGTAATCAAATTCAAATGAGGTACTTAGTGTGAACTCTGATCCAGTATTGCTGACGTCCTTATAAAAAGAAATTTTGGGCTGGGACAATAGCTCAGTCGGTAAAGTGCTTGCTTCGCAGTCATGAAGACCTGAGTTTGATCCCCAGAACTCCTGTTTTTAAAAAGCCAGGCGCAGTGATATACACTTGCAGTGCCAGTGCTGGAGAGTCAGAAACAGGAGGCTCTCTGAAGCTCACTGGCCAAC
This sequence comes from Rhabdomys pumilio, assembly GCA_030674055.1. NCBI lineage: Eukaryota > Metazoa > Chordata > Mammalia > Rodentia > Muridae > Rhabdomys > Rhabdomys pumilio. The sequence continues at coordinate 74,313,800 of JANHMN010000003.1, read as the reverse complement.
CAAGCTTCTCAAAGAATTCTAGGTCAGCAAGAGACCCTGACTCAAAAAACAAGGGTAGCCGGTGCCTGAGCACCTGAGCACACGTGCACACTGGTGGGGTCTGGACTGACTGAGGGAGAACACTATGACAACAGAGAGAGAAGATGGCCTTCAGACAGAACCGATTCCTAGTCTCAAACATCTAAATCTCAGGGCTCAGGAGGAGGCTCAGTTGGTAAAGTGGTTGCCAAACGGGTAAATCCTAAATCCGACCCCTAACATCAATTAGAGTGTCAGCAATGGTGCACACCTGTATCCCAGCACTCCAGAAATGAAGACAGGAGGATCAGAAGTTCAAGGCGGGGCTGGAGCGATGGCTCAGCAGTTAAGAGCACTGCATGATCTTTCAGATGGGTTCAACGGCCAGCAAGACTGTCTCTGCCTCAGTACCAGGGAATCTAGTGCCCTCTTCTGAGCTCCATAAGCACCAGGCACTCATGTGCACAAATAAACATGAAGGCAAAACATCCATATACATATAAGTCTTTTTTTTTTTTTAAAGAAGTTCAAGGTTATTCTCTACACAAGTTTGAAGCCAGCCTGGGGTACATAAAATTCAATACAAAGAAGAAGAAAAAAAATCTCTCCTTATATCTGGTAACAAAACCTTATCTTGAAGCTTACTTTATTTGACTGTAATATCACCACAACAGGTTTCTTATTTGTTCTTATTCCTGTTTGTATTTCTTACTATCTTATTACGTCTTATTACATAATATACATTTCCCATTCTCTCGTTTTTACTTTATCTGTTCATTTGAAGTAAGTCACTTAAGGCTGGATACATTGGAGTCCTTCTAATCTCATTTGATAGTCTGTTTATTAGCTCAAGTGTTTAATGTTCTTACAGTTAGTGTGATGTTTGGCATGGCTGGGTTTAAGTCTACTACCTTGCTGTTTGTTTTCTGTTGGCTTTATTTTCTTTTCCTTCTAGTGCTCCTTTCCAGCCTTCACTTAATCCCACATTCCTAGACCTCTGCTCGGTTTCCTCCGTTTGATTAGCTCAACCGTGTCCTAATGTCATTATTTCATGGCCAGGTGGTCGGAATGTGCACCCTTAACTGGTCGTGTTCTGCTTGAAACTAGTGTATACCAATTTCTCTAAAAATGTATATTCCCCCAAAAGCTCTGTTTATTATTATGTTGACATCATTATCAAGTATTTTACTTTTATGGGTTTTTAAGATTCTAATAAAAAGTGGCTGGTTTTGCCAAAATGGTTTTTCAAAGGAGTTACAAGAAAGTAGCAAAAATATGTTTCGTATTTTTCACTCCTTCCTGCATATATAAACTTTATAATTTTAATTTTTTGAGATTGTATTTGTTTTTATTTTATAAAGAAGTACACTGTATAAATGAAGTATATAAGTATTTGCCTGAGTGCATGTCTGTGCACCACGTGTGTGCACTGCCCTTGGAGGGCAGAAGAGGGCACTGAATGCCCTGGAACGGAAGGTAAAGGCTGTTGGGAGTCACTATGTGGATGCTGGGAATTGAACTTGGGTCCCAGCTTTATCATTATATAGTCATGTGTGCTGGTGTATTATGGTGTATTTGTGTGTGTGTGTGTCTGTGTGTATGTATATAGAAGCCAGATGCTGGGTGTCTTCTTTCTCAGTTCCTTCTCTATTTAGTGGGTGCCAGGAATCTGAACTCAAGCTTTCAGGGCAGGCACTTTACCCAAGGAGCCACCTCCACAGCCCCAAGATTCACGACTTCATCTGGTGCCCTTGCCCTTCAGCAGATGGTCAACCTTCAGCACATCTTGTAGCACATTCTGATGAGAGTGAGCGAGCTCTTTGAGCTTTTGTTGACTTTACCTTAAAGTATCTAGATTTCCAGGATCCATAGCCAACCAGGAAAGTTGCTCTTTTGTGGGGTTTGTTTGTTTGTTTGTGGATGGGTTGAGACAGGGTTTCTCTGTGTAGCCCTGAAACCTGCTCTGTAGACCAGGCTGTCCTGGAACTTAGAGATCCACCTGCTCTGCTTCCTGGGTGCTGGGATTAAAGGAGTGTGCCACCGCTGCTGCTCCCTGGCTTACACAGTTTTACACACTTACATGTCAATCAAAACAAAGCACTGCTTTCCTTTTTTTTTTTTTTTTTTTTTTTTTGGTTTTTTGAGACAGGGTTTCTCTGTGTGGTCCTGGCTGTCCTGGAACTCACTCGGTAGACCAGGCTGGCCTCAAATTCAGAACTCAGAAATCTGCCTGCCTCTGCCTCCCAAGTGCTGGGATTAAAGGCGTGCGCCACCACCGCCGGACTGCTTTCTTTTTCTAGTGAGGTGACAAGTGGGCAAATTACACTGAGTGGCTGGAGCTGGAGAGATGATTAAAAACACAGACTGGGGCTGGAGGGATGGTTCAGTGGTTAAGAGCACTGACTGCTTTTCCAGAGGTCCTGAGTTCAAGTCCCAGCAACCACATGGTGGCTCACAACCAACTGTAATGGGATCTGATGCCCTCTTCTGATGTGTGTCTAAAGACAGCTACAGCGTACTCATAAAATATAATATACATAAAAAAAAAAAAAAAAGAGCACTGACTGCTCTTCCAGAGAGGATTCAGGCTCAATTCTCAGCATTCACATGGCAGCTCACAACTGTCTATAATTTTACTTCCAGGTGATCTGACACCCTCTTCTGGCTTCCAAGGGCATTAGGCACACATGTGGTACACAGACATACAAGCAGTCAAAATACCCACACACATAAAATAAGTTTTTAAAAAATTATAGTGATCCAATAAAAAAAAATTATAGTGAGTGGCCAATATATCAGAGGCATGAGGTTTTTACAAGTACAGCAAAAATCTCTTTGTTTTGTGGTTGAAAACTCCTTTCATCTGGGTAAGAAGTTAACAGAGATCCAGACCATCCCATAGTGCTCAAGAACACAGCTACTACCAGCAGGTCCTGGTGACCTCCCTCACAAAGCAGCTGTGGCTGAGATGCGTCATTTCCCTGGAAGCTCTCTGTGTGTGTGTGTGTGTGTGTGTGTGTGTGTGTGTGTGTGTGTGTGT
>JANHMN010000003.1:74243578-74310732 GCA_030674055.1 Rhabdomys pumilio | reverse complement strand
TGTGTGTGTGTGTGTGTGTGTGTGTGTGTGTGTGTGTGTGTGTGTGTGTATTGAAATACCTTTGGGGGCTAGAGGTCAATGGTAGGTCTCTCTCTTTTTTAAACAAGATCTCCCACTGAACCTGGAGCTTATCATTGTGGCAGGACTAACTGGTGAGTAAGCTCCAGAGATCCCCTTTGTCTCTACCTCCCCAGTGCTAGAATGACTAGCGTCTGCCACTATGCCTTGCCTTTTACATGAGTACCGGAGAATCCCAACTCAGGGCCTCACACTTAACCAACAAGCACTTTGCCTACTATGGTGTCTCCTCAGCCCCTCAGTTCTTGGTTTTTGTTTTTAAGGGTCAAGGGCAAAGCTGTATTTGCCCATGCCCTCCCTCCAGCTCCAGCAGAGCGGCAAGTCCCTCTGTAGTAATGGGTCAAAGATTATCTGACCATAGATTATCAGCCAAGGTTTTTCTAGCTGAACTTTGATGTACACCTCTAGGCTGTACACAGCATCAGGGTTTGTCTGGGAAGGTTTCTTTGTCTTTTTTTTTAGGTTGGGGTCTTGAAAACAAATACTGAGGCAGGGTGTCCGAGCAGGTGATTTACTAAGGAAGTGCTCCCAGCACAGGCAATGAAAGGAGTGGAGGAAGATGTAAAGGAGACGACCATAGAAAGCAAGGGCATGATGCTGGCCAACTCTCAGCCTCAGCACCATGTGAAGGGAGCTCTGCCAGGTCAGCCACAGTTCAGAGCTTGCCCAACTTCAAACAAGGGAGCTGGTCTTTCCCACCCCTGCCAGTCAGAACCACAACCACAGGAAGGGGGACGCACAAACTCGTAGGCAGCATAGTTATGTCAACTCATAGCTGTCCAGGAGCCCAAGCATGACCAAACAAAGTCACAAGGTAAAGCCATGAAAAAACAAGGAGTTCTGTGCTTGGGGCTGGGATCCAACCCTCAGAGCCAAAAGGAAAAAACAAACAAACAAAAAAAAAAACCAAAAAAGAAAAAACGGTTGTGTTTGTAGCTCAGTGGTAGAGCAGTTACTTAACATGCTCAGGCTGTAGGTTCAATCTCCAACATGGAAAGAAGGAAAGAAGGAAGGAAGGGAGGAAGGGAGGAAGGGAGGAAGAAAGAGAGGGAGGAAGGAGGGAAGGAAAGAGGGAGAGAGGGAATAAAGAAAGGGAAAGTAGTTGGGAAAAGAGGAACAGATGGGGCACAGGGGGTGGAGACACTGAGGGTGGAGGGTGGCCGCAGAAATGGCACAGTGATTGCAAGACACAGATGAAACCCTGAAACCCCACAGCCTTTGCCACTGCAGGCTCCAGAGCAGAAGGCCTTGGCACACTTCTCCGAAAGATGTTTTGACTAATTTAGGAGTCAGTCACTTAGCACACGATTTATTTTAAGTGCATTCTCTTGGAAACCTAGCGGAATGTATCCTGGGCCTGTCCATTCATATTTCAAGATAATAAAGTCTTGTCTCTTTGATAGTGACAAGTCTCGTACTGGCAAGAACCCGGAGTGGCACCTAGGTGGGTAGAGTCAGACTTCTACACTTATCTTGACCAATTTAGTCTTCAAGATCCTATTCTGTCTTTTTTTCTGCCCATATTGGCTAAATCTATCATGAAAGGCTTGTCTGGAAGAATTCACAGACTTTACTTCCTGATCAACTTAGAGAGTATATGTCCAGTTACATTTAAACCGAAGAACAAAGATGCTTCAGCTATGAGCAGGAAGGGCTGTAAGACTGCTCAGCAGGAAAAGCACTCGCCTTATAAGTTATAACCAGAGTTCAGTCCCCAAAACCACAGTAGAAGGGAGTGACCACTGAGACTTGTCGTCCAGCCTCCGCATACCCACAACGGCACATATGTACCATCCAACAATAAACAACTTACTTATTCTTAAAATTGTGTATTTATTATTATGTATGTGTATTTTCATCGGCACCATGGCACACACGTGGAGATCAAACGACATCTCATGAAAACTGGTCCTCTCCCTCCGTTCTGTGGCCTCTAGAGATCAAACCCAGGTTGTCAGGTTTGGCAGCAAAAGCCTTCACCCACTGAGCCATCTCACCAGCCTCATGATGAGTGATTTAAAAAATCAGTACAGAAAATCTTTTAAACTCTTTTATGATAATTTTGTATATGATAATATTCCTTTTCTATTCTTAAGTTATTATTTAAGATGTCTTACTTCTTTAAAATATTTTTAGAACTTGCATTCATATCTTTTCAATGAAAACTTATTAAAATCTCCTCGTTTGCTAAAATTAAGTATTCTAGACTCAAACCCCAACACCCTCAAAGATACTTTCTCTTCAGTTGTCAGGAGGATGTATTTTCATAGCATGTGCTGAAAATGTGGAAAATCTATGATTCTGATTCAGTCAGGGGCAGTATTCAGACAGTTATTTGGATAAAACCTGGTTGCTCTGATGTGACTCAGGGACAGTTGCTCCTTTGGAGTGCACTTGCAGGGAAGGAACAGGGCCTGGATAAGAACGCACCACACTGGCCAGAACTGGTTTTGTACAGTATTGTGTGGGGTTGGGTTTGGACAGTGAGGTGGGTGCATGCAGTGTCTTGGGATCCAACATACAGGAAAGCACAGGCTTGCCAGGGCTTAAGCATAGAGCCATTGGTTCAGGTTTTGTCTGCATCTAAAATCAAAGTATTTTTCTTATCCCAGTTATAGTGGGCCTCTCTCTCCACCTTCTTAATCTCCTTGGCAAAAGCAGCACTTTTCTGATGGTGAGAAGTCTGGCGAGGTCATAAACGGACAAACATGTCTCCTAAACAGACACAGGACAAAAAGCTTCTGCAAGGACAAGATCAGGACCACCTGCCCCATGACCTCGGGAGAAGGTGAGCAGAAACTGTGAGTCTCCCAGTGGTGATATTTCCATATACTTGTGAACATGCATGTCTGTTCATGTGGTCAACAGTTTTTGATCTAGAGGACATAAACAGAATAATGCCATTGTGGATTGTACGCTTTCCACCATAGGCTTAAGAAACAGCAGATGGGACAGTTGTGTTCTACTGTAGAACATACTGGAACACATTAATAGCATCTAATGACTTTAACCAAAACTTTTACCTTAACCCTTTGTTCACTGGGGTCACTCCAAAAAACCTGTGAGCACAGCAAATACTCCCGAGCACCACCACGGGACTGTCTGGGGAATAATAAGGTCACGTGGTGTAAGACCTTCAGCCCTCAAAGGTTTCTTTGTTCTCTGCATTTGGGGTCTAGTTTTGGAGTGCAGAAATGTTAAAATCAGTTGTCAAAGCAGCCTAGCTGGTAGGTAAAAGAGAGATAAGCCATGGACCAAGAAAGGAAAAAATTGTTACAGTAGCTAGAACTTTTTTTTTTTTTTTTTTTTTTTTTTTTTTTTTTTTGGTTTTTCAAGACAAGGTTTCTCTGTGTAGTCTTGGCTGTCCTGGAACTCACTCTGTAGACCAGGCTGGCTTCGAACTCAGAAACCCGCCTGACTCTGCCTCCCAAGTGCTGGGATTAAAGGCGTGTGCCATCACTGCCTGGCTAGCTAGAACTTTTTAAAAATTTAATTAATTTATTTATTTTTAAGAAAAATTAGTCTCACAGCAAAATCAGGGTAAGGCACCAAGATATCTTATATCCTCCCTTGCCCACATGTGCACAGTGCCCCCCATGAGCAACATCCTCCACCAGAAGGTACGTTTCTACAGTCAAACCTTCCCTGGACCGTCTGCAGCACCCACACTCTCTGGTTTAAGATCTGCTCGGGGGCCTGGAGAGATGCTTCAGTGGCTCAGAGAAGGACTCAAGTTCAGTTCCCAGCACCCCAGTTAGGCTGCTCACAACTATCTGCAACTTCAGCTCCAAGGTGATCTGATGCCCCCTTCTGGACACACACACACACACACACACACACACACACACCTGCTAAACTATTTTATTTTTTAGAGTAACAGTACTATATTTCAGCCCCAGCAGCAGGGAATGAGCGCCATATCTTTGTTAGGGTTTGAGGTTGTCAATGTTCCCCAAAATTATAGCTTGGGGTCAATAAAAAATTGCCATTTACGTCAGCCCTCTAGGAAAAAAAATTTTTTTTTCTTGATACTAAAACTTGTTCAGAGAATTGTATATTGCAGAATACACAGCCTTGGTGTATCTACTCATCAAGCAAAACGAGCAGACCTATTCAAACCTCCCGTGTCCGGGAATTCCATTTGGATGCAGTGAAGACACAGCGTCAGAGGCTTATCAATTTACTCTTCCCTCCACCCCTTTTCTAATATCTCAACGCCTGTAATCAGCTTGAAGAAGTTAAAGAAGAGTCAGCGCCCCTATTCCCTGGGCTTGGGGACTAAGGTGGTTAATATTGGGCTGTCTTTCTGGGGAAAAGTAGTGGTTTTGTTGGAACAGGGAGGATTAGCTAGGATTTATGGCATAGCCATAACCTATTGGTAGAAATCTGTATAATTTAATATCAAGATGAAGTTATAATTTCTTAAATGGTACAAAATTCACTTGGATTTCAAATTTAAGGTTTTCATTGGTATGAGCTTCTTATTGATATGAAAGTGAAATGAATATTGATACTCTCATGGGCATTGTGCCTGTATAACACATTTAGAAATACAAGGCTTAGACCCAGTCCTTCTTTAACTTTTTTAACTGATTTGGGATGGTTAGCCTGTGAGTTAAGGGACTATAGCGAATTCATGACTTTGAGTTTATTGTTAGGGTGTTTTCTATATTTTATTTAGAAATAGCTGAGAGGAGTTAACAGACAACAGTCCAGGTTACCTTACATGTATAGTTGGATTTCAAAACGTCAGAGATCCATAGAATTGACTTCATAAATATTTCTATATTAATGTTCATTTTGATTAGAGACCTGTCTGCTCCTGACAGCTTCCTGTCTTGGATTCTAAGAAGAAATTGAGCATCCTTGGAGTTACTCCAGTTGTGATGAGACAGCCACTAGGCAAGAATTGCCTCTCTCCATCTACAGACAAATTACTGTCCAGAAAAGGACACACTTGCAGAATAGTCAACTGATTATATCTGCCTAGACAGAGTAATCAGCCCTTAATAATTCTGCATCACTAAGGTCTGTCAGATGAGTTTGGGCCAGAAGGCTGAAGATTTGATGCTCCAACGTTCGGTAGTATAGGGGCTGTCCAGGTGTTCAGCGGTCTCTATAAATTGACTAAGTTTTAGAAGCTATGCTTAGTGCTTCCCATAACTTCAGTTAACTTAGTCATTCTGGATTTCTGATGGCGTTGCAGACCTATAGTTTCATAGCCAATCCTGGCTATTTACCTTGAGAGAAAAGATCTGGGTGGATGGTTTTCAGCTGACATTCATTCTAAAGCCAAGAAAAAGCCAGGTTCAAAACTAAGTGTTTTAGTCAAGAGAGACGACAGAGCTTCTGGTTAGTCAACAAAAGGATGGACTGGGTATTAAGACTATCTTGTACCTCACTGGTACAAATAGGAATAATTATGCTCTAATTGTATTTTGAGAGAAAAGTTTTATTTTAACAGGAAGGGTAATATGTAGGAGGAGCTAAGGGGAAAGGAGCACCGAGAGGAAAAGATGGAGTAAGGAGAGGAGAAGATGAAGTAGATGAGAAGCTAGGTAATGAGAGAGAGAAAGAGAGAGAAAGAGAGAGGGGGCATGGAGGCAGAAGTTCACATGTCTCCACCAGTCAAAGATAGTTTACATAACTAGGTTGGGTAGTAGGTTACACTTCTGATTGAGCATTACCATACTTATAAAGCCTTTGATTAACATTTAAAAAAAATTGTATAAAAGCAAAATGGAAAAGGGTGCACGGGATAGGGGTTTTCTAGGGAGACAAAATGGGGAAAGGGGATGGCATCTGAAATGTAAATAAAATGTCCAATAAAAAAATAAAAAAAAAATAAAATGCATTTTATAGTTACTCATTTACAACAGAAAAAAAATTGCCATTTACTAGAAGGAGACATGTTCTGATGAAAGCAGCCAGTTCTTTCCTGTGTGGAGAATCAGACACCAGAGGGACCATTGTACTGCCTCATGTCCTGAGACTAGCGACTGGATGCATCAATGTAAAAGGAAGTAGGATGTATTTAAGGCTAGCTCCAGGTTAGTCAGGTAGACAGTGAATGTAAGAACTGGAAACCCTGTTGAAAATGAACATGTAGTTTAGTTGGTAGAGAACTTGCCGAGTATGCACAAAACCTTGCGTTCAATTCCTATTGCCAGAAGAACAAGCAAACAACATTAAAGCCTGTGAGTGTGACATCAGGGCTCTTGAGGTAGTGGCCAGGGGGTCACAAGTTACAGGACATTCTTAACTATACAGCAAGTTTGAGGCCAGCCTGGGCCACAGGATAACCTGTCTCAAAGAACCTGAAAGGAAGAGAGAGGAAAGGAAGAAAGAAAGAAAGAAAGAAAGAAAGAAAGAAAGAAAGAAAGAAAGAAAGGAAGGAAGAAAGAAACAGAGAAAGAAAGGAAGAAAGAAAGGAAAGCAGGGTGTAGCAGTGTTTGCCTTTAATCTCAGCACTTGGGAGGCAGAATCAAAGAGGCAGGTGAATCTTTGTATGCTCGAGGCCAGCCTGGTCTCCATGGTGAGTTCCAGGACAGTCAAGAGATATCTTGTCTGAAAAGAAAAAAGAAAAAAGAAGAAAAAGAAAGAGAAGAAAAAGGAAGAAAAGCTATTGTATCAGGACTCTATCCAAAGTGGATACTTCTGCAGGACAAGGTGGTCTATGCCTTGAGTGCTAGGCATCTGAGAGCGGCCTGAGCAGTAAAGGGAGGCCCAGTCTCAACTACCAAATATGTGGGGGAGGAGGCAGGGGATGCATTTAACAGTGGCTGACAGAGGGATTATATACAAATACCTGGCTAGAAGCTAGGCATGGTGGCACATGTCTGTAATTCCAGCACTGGGGATATTAAGGCAAAAGGACTTCATGAGTTCAAGACCAGCACCAACTAGAGTAAGATCTTATCTCAGAAATGAGAACAAAGGCCAACAAGGTTGGTTCAAGCCCAACCACCGGATTTAAATCCCTGGAACCAATATAGTGGGAAGAGAGAACAGACTCCAGAAAGTTGTCCTCTGACTGCCACATGTGTGTCGTGATGTGCTCGTGTGAGTACACAAAGGTGCATGCGTGCACACGCATGCCTGAGCGCACACACACCACAAATTAATTAATTTTCTTAAAATTAAAAAATAAAATCAAGAATAAATAAAAAACCAACTGTCTACCTAAGGTTCCTGAGAACCAGCAAAGGTTAGAAACAGGCACGAAGAGGAGCTCCTGGCTCTGGCTCTGGCTTAAGTGTGCCCCCACCAAGTGTAGGCCTGTGAGCCTAGACTCCATCAGTTGGAAAGTAGGAGGTACTGGCAGAAGGGATCAGAAATTCAAGGTCGTCCTCAGCTGTATAGTGAGTTTCAGACCAGCTTGTGCTGCATGAGACCCTGTCTTTAAAAAAGTAAAAAGAGAACATGAGGCCTGGTGGAAGGTAAAGGGGTCCTTTCCTTTATAAAGTACTCAGCCTTGGGTATGTGCTATAGCAACAGAAAACACACTGAGACCTGTGACAGAAAGTCTGTGTTATAGCAGCCACCTGGCATCGTTGATAGCCTCAGTCACACAGTGTAGTAACTACTGAATAAGGACATGGCTTGAATCTGCTGCTGATTCCACTATTGGCCAAATCTAGTCCCTTGATTCAAGAAAGAACTGGAAATATACTTTATAGGGACAAACTGGGATGGGGAGGGGAGCTCTTACTACATTCAATTTCACATTTACTGTAACGAACCAGAGTGCCTTATTATCTCATTTAACAGGGCTTCCTGAAATCAGGTGACGCCACAATTGGTATGGGTAGCAATGTTGTAGCGGACCCACAGTCTTCCTTTTTTTTTTTCCCCTCTAGCTTCCCCCCAAACTAGAGTCTTTCCTGGTCATAAAAGTCTGCTGTGATAAATCAGCCTGCCTCCAGGTTGGGATTGAAAACCATTTCATAGTCAAACTAGACTCATACCTGTTTATGATTAATTATGTTCCTTAAAGATTGGGCTATGCCTCACCTATCACCTTAACTATAAATTGTTCTGTCCTGACTGTTCAAGGAAATGACAACTTTGCTGTTGTTTCAGAAAGTTACGACCACCTCATTACTACCTCGTCACGACCCCTGATTATGACCACCTTGCAATCATGTCTTTGTTTCAGGTTGTGACCGACTTGTAATGATGTGCTGCTTCTGTGACTCTACCTATTTGTCTGCCAAATCACCCATTTGGAAACCCCTGCTCCTGAACTACAAAAGCCCTTATCTTACCCAAGTCCAGTGCTGATCTCTTGAACCCCACCTTTAGAGAGGTATAATCTATGTATACAAATAAAAAAGCTTTCTTTAATTAATTTCTTGCTTTAACTTGGCCGTGATGATTTAGGTATGTGATCTTTCTCCTCACATCTGTGGGATTAACCACTGTAGCTCCAGGTACCACATCAAGGCCTAACAATGACTAGCAAAAGAGGAGGGCTTTTCCTATTTCTTTTTGGGAAACAGGAAACTTTTCATGGACACCTTCCTGTGAGATGTGTCTTCATGTCTCATTGGTCAGAACCCTCTAACACAGCAATGCTAGACCAATCGCCGTCAAGGAATGAGCCTGTCTAATCAGGACTTGTGTGTGAAGGCATAAGTTATGGCATTAAAACCAAACCCACAAGACAGCTGTGAGGTTTTTAGTGTTTTGGAGTTACCAGTAGAAAGGCCGCATCTATTTAGAGACCCGTGTACTGATAATGTGATCAGTAGAGATTAGTAAGACGGAAGTCAACTACTTGTATAGCTGACCAGAACTGTCTGGATGGTTTACACATTTTATGTATTCTATGTGCTTTCTTTTCTTTCTTTCAATACTGGTATCTGTGTATGATCGTGAACTTCACATCCTCCTGCCTCAGCATTGAAAGTTCCAGGATTAGGAAGGACACTCTCTGCCACACTTAGCTTTGTATTTGGGTTCCTTAGACAAGCCTGGACCTGAGACACACAGCCTACTTTAAAGGGGGTGAGGAAGAAAAGGGAAGCAGCTCCGCCAGGGTAGGGTTTCCGCCACATCAGATGCCACACAGCAAGGAGGGCATCACTAGGCAATAGACAGTGCTTCATTACTCTGGGTTTGCAGGATCACAGTTAAGTCTTCTTTTTTTAATAATGGAAGAGAGCAAAGTACTTCCTGTAATGGGGTACTACCAGGACTTGTTTAAGGGAGAAAAAAGCCTTTTAGATGTTGAGATCAAGGTAATTATTTAATGGTGTTAGCTTGGGTTAGCTGTAATAGCAGTTTTGTATTGAAGCATATTTTAATATTTCCTGCCAGCGAAGGCCAGACATGGACAAGAAGGTATGCATTAGTGGAACGGCGGGGAGCTCGGGTCCCTTGAGAGCAGCTGTTTCTCCAGAACAGAGAGTGTCTCTGTCTCACCGAAATACTGTGTACACCCTATGAGCTAGGGACACGCATAACTGTAATTTTTTTTTTTAGCAAGCCTCATAGCTCTTAAGGATGCAGAAGAAAGGGAGATTAAGAAATCTCTTTTGAGGTCTTTTAATGAAGAGGAGGTCAAAAGAAGGCTGCGAACATATTAGATGAGAACACAGTTTCCAGGAAATGTTATCTAAATCATTTTTAAGAAGCAGAGAGTATGGGAGTCCCAGCTGACTTGCAGATTAAATATGCACATCTGAGCATCTTCCAAGCCCCCTGATAGACTGCAGGTAAGCGATGTTTTAACTACAACAAATCCACAAGGGTCAGAAGAATAGAGTGGTAACAGCAGCAGAGTGTAGACGCTCAAAAACCGAAGACTGTAGAGACTGTAAACAGAGTTAAGATGTGACAGATCTGGGGCCAGCCATAGGCAGGACGAAAACAGAAACCAGAACACTGGAGCTATAGAGATGCAGTACTTCCTGCACTCAGAGGACTCCAGTTTGATCCCAGCACCCATGTCAGCAGCTCACGTCCAACTGTAACTCCAGCTCCAGGGGATCTGACATCCTTTCTGACTTCTGTGGGCACCCACACACTGTGGCATAAATTCATACAGCACGTGCTCACTTAAACACAAATACACAGACACACATGCACACATCTTAAAAAACAAAAACAAAACACACCACTTATTCTCCTGTGTCTTCTCTACCACAAGGCCACCTTACAGATTTTGAATTTACCAATTCAGCAATTGCATGAGTTCAAAGCCACCAGGGGGACTGGGAATGTATTCAGTTAGTTTGCCTAGTGTGCATGAAGCCCTGAGTTAAATCCCCAGGGCTGCATGAACTAAGCCTGTCATCTCAGTACTCAGGAGGTAGAGGCAGAGGAACAGAAATTCAAAGACATCCTCGGCTACACAGTGCATTTAAGACCATCCTGGGATACACCACTTCTTGTCTATAAGTAAGTAACTGAATAAATAAATGCCACCAGGAAGATCCAGCGTGGCTAGTAAAATCTAAGATTATTTACTGTAAAAGTCCTCTTGCGTGAAAGAAAACCCAATCTTTGGTTCTTTTCTGGCTTTCCACTAATTAGACAAAGCCTGCCCATGCTATGGGGAGGGGGTGTTATGACCTGAATGTTTATGTTGAAGCCCACACTCACAGCATAATAGCATTTGCTTGAGGGTATGAGGGATGACTGAGTACTGAGGGGGACTTCAGGCTATTCATGTCATAAGAACACACACACACACACACACACACACACACACACACACACACAAGCACACACATAAAACCAGGTGTGGTGATACAACTCTTATAATTCCTGGGACATGGACCTAGGAGGCTCAGAAGAAATTCAAGGTCATTCTCAGCTATATAGAAAGTTTGAGGCTAGCCTGGACTACATGAGACATTGCTCAAAAAAATTTTTTTTATGTTAGGCATGGTATCACATGCCTTTAATATCAGCCCTTGGGAGGCAGAGGCAGGCAAATCTCTGTGTATTTGAGGCTAGCCTAGTCTACAGAGGGAGTTCCAGAATAGCCAAAGCTACCTAGTGAGATTCTTTCTCCAAAATAATTATATATATGTGCATATATATGTGTGTATATATATGTATATATGTGTATATATGTATATATGTGTATATGTGATATATATCATATTAATATTAATATATTAATATATATAATATATATATTAAAGAATATACCTACAACTCCTTTTTGGACTAGGGGATTGACTTGCAGACTCTATAAACGGAGAACACTAAAAATTAAAATGGAGTCACAAATGAAACCCCACCTCTAACCATCCTAGAAATCCAGAGAAACAGCCAAGTTCCCTCAATGGGCAAGTTTATGTTGGCATTGCACTGAACCTCCCTCTGCTTTAACTCTAATTCCCTTAATCCTCTAATTCCCTTAAAAAGGAACATGAGGAACAGACAGCACCCACTCAGTTACTTTTGTACGGCTCTCCAGCCTGTCCCTGCCTCACATGGCAGTGCTGTGGGGAGCACCTCTGCTCACAGGGCAGTGCTGTGGGGAGCACCTCTGCTCTTTACTCTGCTTTCTTTCAACACTGGGGTTATAGTGTCTGGAACACTGACTTCTCTCTGCCCTGGCCAGCAGAATACTCAGGCTCTTTTATAGACTGAAGTGATGCCAGATTCTACAACTAAAAATATAAAGTGAAACATGGTGGCTTGTTTCCTAGAATTCCAGTAATTGAGAGACTGGGGCAGGAGGTTTGCCATGAGCTTGGGGCTACCCTAAGCTACACAACACACAAACACACAAATCTTAATTAATGTGGTAATCAAAGTCTGTCTTGTGTGGTCTTGAGTCAGGGTCTTCTTACATAGCTCAGGCTTGTGATGTCTTTCTGACTCCACTTCTTAAGTGTAGGGTTTCTGGCAACAATCACCTCATCTAGCTGCCCATCCCTCCAGCATTTCATGTAGCCCCACTGGCCTCAAAACTACTATGTAGCCAAGGATGACCTTGAACTTCTGAATCTTCTGCCTTTACCTCCTAAGTGCTGGGCTCACAGGCATGAGCCATCACAATTGGTCTATGTGTTACCGGGAATCAAACCCAGGGTTTAATGCGTGCCAGGCAGGTACTTTACCAACTGGGCACCTCCCCATGTTCATCTTTCTCTTTAAAGATGTTAGGGTTTGCCTACATTCCCCATAGTGTTCGTTTCTACTGCTCTAAAGCTATCCAATGCAGAACTGGGGCTGTAGCTCAAGGGTCCAGCATTGTCTTATCCTGAGTAAGACCTTGGGTTCAATTCCTAGTGTTCAGGAGTTGATTGCCCACATTGAGCACAGATTCTCCAATGCTATCAACACAGTGCATAGTAAATTCAAGTGTAATGTGTGTTCCTAGAAACAGAGATCTCTCCTGTGAGGACTATAACCCCATCAGAGTGGGGGCCCCACCCTACATCCTTGTGTAATCTCATCTCCTCCATAAGATCTCAAACACAGTCACAAGAGAGGTAAGGATTTCAGCAAGTTGGGAGAGGGGGTTAGCAGGGATGGGGTTGGGGGATGAAGGTTCAGTTCATGCAAGGAATCTCCTTGTGGAAAACTACAATCTTAATGGTCTGGTTCTATTCCTTAGAGTTTCCCAACCCTCTCCCCAGTACTGTTAAATTTATTGACTATATTGTCAATAGCAAGCACATAACACACCTGTGAGCACTTTACCGAGGGGGCTGAGTTCAGTGCTTATTTCAACAGTTCACCCCCATCCTTCAAGTGACACCATACACTGTTCCCAAGCACTGTGTATCTCATCAGCTTTGTCACCTGATGTTTCTGGGTTCCTTTTTGGGTTCTGTCTCCTATTTGTTTACAAACTAACAAGCCAGGCCTGGTGATACACAGTTGTAATTCTAGCACTTAGAAGACAGAGGCAGGAGGATTAAAAAGTCAAGTTCATCCTTAGCTATATAGACAGTTTGATGACAGCCTGGCATACACGAGACCCTGTGTCAAACACACACACAAAGTTGACAGGCAATGCCGTCAGTACCATTAGAAACCGAAGAGGCTTAGGCAACGTCTTCTAATCCTCCTTCAGTCTCAGACGACTTATGAGGCTTCTGATGTGAGTGGCCTCATACTGTATATTGTTAAAACAACCAGCAACCAGCTCCATGTCGGGGGATTTCCAGGAAATAAGGCTCTCATGATCCCTAACCCTGATCCATGAGACCTAGTGGCCAACTATACTTTAGGTCATGAAAACCGTACCCCACAAGCTTGGCATAGTTCTGAAGGCCCCCTTAAGTCAGTATGGTGAGCTGGGAATGGGAATGTAGCTTAGTTGGTAGAGCATTTGCCTAGCATGCATGTGACTCTGGATCTAGTCTCTAACATTGCAGATTAAAAAAAAAAAAAAAGGTGTGACAGCCCACACGTGTCATCCCAGTACTTAGAGGCTGAGGCAGGAGGATTACAGATCTTGAGTTCAAGGGGCTACCTAACAGGACTCTGTCTCAACCAAACAAAAGGCCAGTGTGGAGCCATCTGGTGTATTCCACCTGAAGGAGTGGTTTCCACTATGTTTGGTTCCTGGCAGATTCTATCATGCTAGGTGACGTCCACCCTGGGCAATACAGCACCTTGGGGTGAATTGAACAGCACTGGGCACCAATGGCTGATGGGATGGTACTGCCAGTCACCAAAATGGGGTGAAGTTTAGTGAGCATCATGGCTTTCCATTTTTTAGACAAGGTACCTGTTAAAGACAATCTCAGAGGTCTTCACACTCAGTCAACTTCTGGTGACTCTCTATCTTATCACAAGAGGCTTTGGTCAGCAAATATTTTCACTTTCACATTTATGAGGCAAAAGTCCTTTACCATTACCTAAAAATTATCTCCTATAAGGTAAAAAAGTTTTGCCTCATGGATGCACAAAGTGTAAATGACTGTCACAGCTGTCTTCACATCCACCACTCACAATACAAGGTTTGACACACACTCCCTGTTCCCTTTGGAGTTCCTGGCAACAGAGGCATTAACCAAGATATCCATTTCATAACAGGGTTCTAGACCTTAGCATGACTGATTCCATGATGGAAGTACCATTCAGGCCTGAAAACTCGGTATGTAGACAGCATCACCTGCCAAAATGAAAACGAAGACCTAATCCATCAAAGTCTGTAGTTCTGGGAAAGTCTCAAAATGGACTAACCTTGCTTTTTGGTTTCTGTAGTTCTGCTTCTGGCTAACTGTTCTTGTTAACTGAAGTATGTGAACCCAGGGTATGTTTTTTGTGCTTAAAAGCTCACCCTGAGGAAGGCTTGAGCCTACATTGGGATCCTGAATACCCAGTGTGGTTACTGGCCAGGCTAATAAAGACTTTCTATTGGTGTAAGTCCATGTCTGAGAATGTCCAGAGGGTGGATATCCCACAACATTTCTTCTTGTTAGAATATATAATATGAGCGAGTGCCCATTCCAAATCCAGAGGATTTGGAGCATTTGAGGCAAGTACTCTATCTTTGAACTACACTCCCAGGCCCACAGTATAATTGAAATCATCTCTAAATTACAACACAAGATAGATGGTTAGAGGCTTTTCTGTCATCATTTTGTTTTGAAACATGGCTTCACTCTGTAGTCCAAGCTAGTCTCAAACTTGTGGCAATTCTCCTACTGCAAACTCTCAAATTCTGGAAGTACAAGTATGACCCGCTGTATCCAGCTATAAGTACTGCTTTAAAAACAAAAAACAAACAAACAAAAACATAAAAAGAAAATTTGATCTGTTGTGGTGGTGCAAGCATTCACTCTCAGCATCTACAAGACAAGGCAGGCATATCTCTGTGAGAGGCCAGCCAGGACTACATAGAAGAAAAAAAGTTCAAGGTTGGCTGAAACCACAGACTATGTGATGTAGAACTTTGCCCTCTTCTTTCTCTCTCTCTGAGACACATGCCATTACCAGGCAAACCTCTCAGCACCCCCTCTTACTCTCACAAAGTCCTCCCAAAAATTTCCACTTACCTCAAGATGTAATCCAAACTCAGATAAAGTCCGATTTCCTTTCATTAGATATTTATCATGCATATGCAGATATGATTATGCATATGTGGATATCATCATGCATATGCGGATATGATCATGCATATGCGGATATGATCATGCATATGCAGATGTGGCGGAGCTGCTGATACCGTGACCTGAGTAAGCATGTTTGAGGCTTCGATTGTTACCGTTTTATATTGAGACAGGCTCTGTACCTCTGTTTTCTTGCATTTCATCAAAGCTGCCTTGTAGTCTTTCTATCTTGTTGAGTTTTTAGGAAGGCGTGGGGAGGCTGTGCTAGAGATGGAATCCAGAGCCTTATCTGTACTAAGCTCCTGTTCTACCACTGAGCTGTAACCCTCCCCTGTTTTCCTGGCCTTACGTTAAGTCTGAAAATTGTGAGGAGAAAGACCAAATCTACAACTATCTAACTGAAGCATGATTTACTTTAGAGGCATGCCCAGGACTGGCCAGCTGGCTGTCTCATCCTAAGTTGGGATTTTAGAGAGCAGCCCTGGATATGAGAAAGACAGGCTTTTATAGCTCAGGGGTAGGAAGTTTCCAAATGAGGGGTTCGGTGGGCAAAATACTCAGGGTTACAGGAGCAGAACATACACATCAGAACATACACATAACAAGCTAGTTATAATGACCTCCTGAAACAAAGATGTGACTGTCATTCCTAAAACAGGCAGTACAGAACCATTTGTAGTTATAGGTGGGACACAGCCAGCTCCTTGAGAAACAGAGGTTGAATCATAAGCAGAAGTGAACCTAGTTTGTTTTTACTATAAGATGGCTTTTAAGCCTAACATGGAAGCTTGTGGGTCCTTCACTTGCCCTCAGATCTCAGGGTACCTTCTCTGCAGTCTTTGCCGGTCCTCCACATCTGCATATGCATCCCTGCTGTGACAGCATAACCTGAGCTAGCATGTTCATGACATTGCTTATTACCGTTTTGTTTTGAGACAGGGTCCAGCTATGTACCTCAGGCTGACCTCAAACTGGAGATCCTCCTGCCTCAGCCTCAATTATAAGTATTTCAGTTATAAGCATGCACCACCACGGCTAGCTTGTATTGCTACAATGAATATTAACTTATGCATTGTCCCTCTTGAGCCTTGCTGAGTTGTAGTTTTTCAGGGCCCATCTAGCACAGTGACTTGACTAGGGAAAGAGTTGAAGAGCAGTGAAGATAAACAACAAAGGAGAATGTGATATGCAGGCACATTTAGCTGAGTGTCCCTTCAGGAAGTTGTGAGCATCACACTTACTGCCTGGGTGCTACCACTTGAGTGCCAGGTTCTACCACTTGAGTGTTGTTGGTTCTAATCTTCTTAGTAGATTGTTCATATCTTCTCCTTACCTCTTTCTGCATGCTTTTCCATTTGTTATTTAAAAACTGCTTAATTGGGGTCTGGTGCTGCAGGCCTGCTCCTCAAAAGGCAAGAGCATTGAATTTTCAATGCATAGCTAGGCAGTGGTGTTATCTACCTTTAATGGCAGCACTTGGGAGGCAGAGGCAAGCGGATCTCAGATCTCGGAGTTCGAAGCCAGCTTGATCTACAGGGTGAGTTCCAGGACAGACAGGGCTACACAAAGAAATCCTATCTTAAAAAGGAAAAAAGAAAGAAAGAGAGAGAAAGAAAGGAAGAAAAAAGAGAGAGAAAGAAAGAAGAAAAGAAAAGGAAAAGAGAAAAGAAAGAGAAAGGAAGGAAGGAAGGAAGGAAGGAAGGAAGGAAGGAAGGAAGGAAAAAAGGAAGGAAGAAATTTCAAGGAATGCCTGGACTTCCCAGCACTCAGGAGGCAGAGGTAGGCAGATGTCTCTGAGTTTGAGGCCAGCTTGATCTACACAATTAAGTAACAAGCTAGCCAGGGTTACATAGAGAGACACTGCTTTTAAAAAATTGTATCAATTTGTCAGCAGGATGCCTGAAGGTGCCGATACATATAGGTAGGAAGGTTACAGTAATGAAACAAATGAATTTAGTCATCAACTGCAGCTATTCTTCCTTGGTTTTTGTAAATTGTAATAATTTAGCACAAATGCAATATATAGGACTTGCGTATTGTATATTGGATCTCTGGATATTTTCACCTTATGTGTCCTTTAACCCACATCTCTCCACCAGTTTTCTCTAGATTTGAGTATTTAAATTTTATAAAGATCCCACGTATAAGATCATGCAACAGTAATTTACTGGGTCTGGCTTGTTTTACTTAGCATAAGGTCCCTAAATGGTAAGATCTGGTTCTTTTTACTGGGTTGATTACTATTCTATTGTGCACTTTCACTCTTTCCCCTGAGAGCTTATTTTCACGTCTTGGCTATTGTGGATCATGTAGCAATGAACAAGGGAAAGTAGATAGCTTTATTAAGTTATTTATTAATTTTCTTTGGGTATATGTCAGAGGAGATATTTCTGGGTCATGCGGTGACTTTTAGTATCTTTAGTATCCTTTGTACTGTTTTCCATATTGCTGTAACAGTTTGAATTTAATCCTTCTTAAAAGAGGGTAAGGAAGGGTGGGAAGAGAAAGAATTAACAAGAGCCCACCATGGTGAAATATGTAATCCTAGTATTTGAGAAGTGGAGGTAAGTGGATCGGGAGTTCAAGGTCAACTTCTCCCACACAATTAGGAGGAGGTTTGAGGCCAACCTGGGCTATGTAAGGTCTCGTCTCAAAAAAAAAAAAAAACCTAAAAATTACAAAAATAGAAGATCAGTATTCATGGTGGCAACTATCCACTAGAACAGAAGCTTCACACTCAGGCATCGTGCGTGTCCGCTGAAGCGTCTGAGTTTGCGAACCCATTAATGACAGTCAGCAGTGGAAGACCGCCGAACCCATTAATGACAATCAGCAGTGGAAGTTTCACAAGAATAGAGGGTCAGATCCAAAAGAAGGGGTCCACAGACGCTTCGCCTGGTTTAACGGAACTGCCAAGTCTTAGCTGTCTTTGAACACCACAAAATACTATCTTGCAACAGATTGGGATTTTGGTGTCTTTCCCTACAATAGAAAAAACAAAACAAAACAAAACAAAGCCTTACTACGCCGGAAGCCAGGCAGTTTGCCATAGTCACCTGACCCGTCAGCAGCATCTGATTGGGCTTTTGTAATACGTGCTCGGGTGATCCCGCCCCAGCAGGTCTAGGGGGCGGGACCAGGAGTCAGAGGCCACCGTGTTGGTTAGAGCCTTCAGGGCTCATCCAATCAGAATCATCCTTCTTGCGGCGCGAAGTGTGAGGCGTGGGGCGCAAGAGTGCTGTCGGCGCGCGGAGTTTGGATGGTGGTTCAGCCCGGCGCGGTGTGAGCCTGAGTGAGGTGAGTTGCGCGCGCGCGGGACTGTGGTAGCTCCGCCGAGTAACCGGCTCCCCCTGACCCGGCTGGACCTGGCCTGGAACCCGAGGCCTTGGCCACTTCCCCAGTCATCCGCCCCAGTTCCTCCAAGCCTCGCTTGTGGCGAGAAGCCCAGACCTGAGTAGAGACCTGGAGATCCAGAAATTATAGGCCATGTCAGGTGGCCGAGGCTTGAGTCTCACTGTGCACACATTCTTTAAGGTCTAGGACCTTGATTATTGTCTATTATACGCGAGAAATGATCTCATCTGCTTCCCGTAGTTTGTGTAACGCTGCAACGACCCCTCATAGCAGTGCATGCTTTCGAGACTGTAGAAGAGGTGAAAGTGCCCTGTTTTTAGCCGGAAAAGCCGGAGCTCGGACCTCTTTTGCGGAAAGGGCACGCGGGCTTGGATGCCAGATAAGATCTGAGTAAGACCCGCCCAGCTCGGAAGCTTATCTCACTGCCCCAGGCTTTCTCCCAGTCCCTCTAACTGTCATAGGTTACTGTGTGACTGAGATGAACCGGTCTTCCACCTGCCATCTCCCGGTGTTTCCTTTAAATACACAGCGCTCCTACCTCAGCAAGGGGCAGGGTTGGGAAAGACTGATTGAAAGATGACAAGATGGAGCAGAAGAGAGGCAGATACCTGGGGAGTAATCATTTAATTGAATCTGGTGGAGCTTGGAAGGATCTTCTTGCCTCAGCCATCCATTGCTAAGTTGACACCACACCAGCTTGAATCAGCATTTTGTTAGCCTGGCTGCTGCTATTCTGTTTGAAGGTCATTTTAAATTTGCTTAGATGAAATGGGATTTTTAGGTTCCCAGGATAGAGAATTAGTACCAGTTTGTTTGTTTTAGCTCTTGTAGTTCAGGCTGGCCTCAAACTTGTAGAATTGAGGGTGACTTTGGACTCCATATCTTTTCAGCCTCAACCTCTCAAGTGCTGGAGCTACAGACTCATGTCACCAATCCTTTTATTTAAAATGTATATATTCTGAAATGTGTACCTTTAAAAGAGAATAGCACAGATTTCTCTGTGTAGCCCTGGCTGTCCTAGAACTTGTACTGTAGACCAGGCTGGCCTCGAACTCAGATTCGACTGCCTCTGGGGATTAAAGGTGTGGGCTGCCACTGCCAGACAGAATGTAACATCTTAAACTTGGTTGACAGGCACACACTCTGTTTTCTATATTTTTACCTTTGTCTTTTGTGGGGAATGGAGATATGAGTGTGTCCTTGTTCATGTTTGTGCAAGTGTGTGTGTGTGTGTGTGTGTGTGTGTGTGTGTGTAGGAAGACCAGAGTTACCTTCTGCAATTGTCTTCCATCTTAGTATTTGGTGCAGTCTCACTGAATCTGGAACTTACTGATTAAACTCGCAAGCTTCCCAGGGCTGGCATCATAGATGCACTTTACCTGACTTTCTAAGTGGTTCTGGAGATCTGAAATCTGGTCCTCATGTTTGTACTACAAGCACTTTACTGGCTGAGCCATCTTCCTGGGCCTTTTCTGTCTTACAGGTCCAAAGTAATTGAAAAATTATCTGTACAATGTAGTGCCTAAAAGCCTCTGAGTATCTTGCCTACCTGTAGAATAAGATCTGTTGCCACTAGGAATGGCGGTTCACACCTATTACCACAACACTTTGATTAAGACAGGAGAGTGAAAAGTTAAGAGCAGCCTTATAAAGTCTTTTTCAAAAACAGAAACAAGCTACCTGCCAGTACAGGCCTATAATCCACACACTTGGCAAGTGGAGGCAGAGGATCAGGAGTTGAAAGTCTTCCTCGGGTACATAGTGAATTTGAGGCCAGTCTAGACTGTATGAGACCCTGTCTCCAAAACCCAAAACCAACATTAACGTGCTCATTACATTTATAGTAGCTCTGGCTGTCCTGGAATTTACTCTGTAGGCTGGCCTTGAACTCAAGAGATCTGCCTGCCTCTGCTTCCTGAGCACTGAAACTAAAGGTGTGCGCCACCACTGCCCGACTCATTACAAAATTTTAGCAGTATTTTATGTTTGTGTATGAGCTTGTTGGGGTCAGAGAACAACTTGGAAGTTCTCTCCTACCGTGTGGGGTCTGGGGATTCAACTCAGGTTATCAGGCTTAGTGCTGAAGCCCACAGAATGGTCCTATTTTTGTTTTTCACAAGTTCTTACCACATTTTAGTTATAAAATAAGCTATATAGATTTTCTTAGGTAATTGTACTCATACTTGAGTGGTTCAGATTTTTTAGTTTAGTATTCTATGTAGCATACAAGCACTCTAACTGTGAACTATGCCATCAGCTCTTTTTTTTTTCCCAAGGGGGAGGTTTATTCTGGAGATAGGGCAAAGGTGGGAGGAAGAAGATAGAAGAAGAGAGGAAGAGAAGTAGAGATTGGCCTTGACCATGTGGAGAGAGAGGAGGAGAAGAAGGGAGGGGACAGAGAGGCAAGAGGGTAGGAGGGTAAGAGATTAAGAGAGTAAGAGATTAAGAGAGTTCTTGGTTTTTGAGACAAGATTTTATTATATAACTGTATATAGTGACCTGGCTATCCTTGTTTCAGCCTCCTGAGTGCTGGGATTATAGTTTTATGTCACCACACCAGGTCTTTATATGTTTTGTTGATTTTTTTTCTTCCTTTTTTTTCTTTTTTGCTTTTGTGGTGCTGGGATTTGGACCTACAGCCTGGTGCATGCCAGGCAAGTGTTTTACCACCACTGAATTACAGTCTAGTAGTGGATAATGTTTCTAAGATACATCTGGGCTAGAGAGATGGTTTAGTTGTAAAGTACTTTACTTCACAGGCATGGAGACCAAAGTTTCAGAACCCACAAAGAAAAGCCAGTTCAGTGGCACAAACCTGTAATCCCATCAGAGATGAGCCAGGAACCTTCTGGCCAGCCAGTCTAGCCAAGTGGGTGAACTCCAGGTTCAGTGAGAGAACGCCGAATGTTGACTTCTCCGCATGTACTTGTGTTATCTCTCTCTCTCTCTCTCTCTCTCTCTCTCTCTCTCTCTCTCTCAGATATGCCTTAAAATTATATTATTCACAAATAGTTATATAAATGATAAATTTTAACTGTATCTCATAGTGGATTACATTTATTCGTTGTATTTCATGCATGTTTTACCTGTATGTGTATATGTGCACCACATGCATGCTTGGTGCCCACCGAAGTCAGAAAAGGGTATTGAATCACCTGGACCTGGAGCTCTGGATGGTTGTGAACCACCTTGGGGCTGGGACTCAAACATAGGGCTTCTGCAATGGCAATACGTTCTCTTTACCTCTGGATCATTCTCTAGCCCCCTTTACATAATTTTCTAAAAAATATAGTTTACGTTTATGGGTAGTTTGCCGGCATGCATGTCTGGGTACCTCGAGTGTGCCTGGTGTCCTTGGAGGTCAGAATAGGGCATAATTCACTGGATCTAGAGTTATAAATGGTAATGAGCTGTAATGTTGGTACTGGGGATCAAACCTGTGTCCTCTGAAGAACAGAAACTGCTTTAGCCACCATGTTATCTCTTTAGCCTTGGTTTTCATACCTTAAAAATAAATTTTATTAATAAATTAAAATATTGTGTTATCTGATTATACCAGTTTTTATTTTACTGTGAGAAGCACACCTGACATCTACTCTCTGAGTGGACTGGTTGTATATTTGTTTTGAGGCAGGGTCTCACTCATAGCCCAGGCTGGTCTTCACCTCTGCATGCTGTCTACAATCTCTCTGGTGAATGATAGAGAATAGGGGAGTGCTGCACTGCAGATCTCCAGACACCCTCATTCTCCATTCATAAAGCTAATCAGGTAGGAGTTGCTCATTTCCTTACGTATGGCAACTGGACTGCACTGTAACTGGACTTTTATAATATTTGTCCTTCAGTAACTGGCTGTTTGCTTAGCAGAATGTCTTCAAGGTTTGTCTGTTTTGCTTGCTGTAGGATTGCTGTCTCTTTAAAGGCTAATATGCCATTGTGTGTATATACCACTGTACAGGAGCTCTCATTTAGGATGAAGGTGTAGAGCAAGAGAAGTTGATTTGTACTTTGGGGTTGTCTGTATGAAACTGGAGTGCTTCACTGCTATAAATGCTCAGAACACTCTTTGTTCTTCTCCTTCCCTCTTCTTTCCTTCCCTTTTTTTTTTTTTTTTTTTAAAAAAAAAAACACAGGGTCTTAAATGATAATTCAGACTGCCTAGAACTCACTGTAGCCAAAGTGGACCTTAAACTGACAGCAGCAGTCCTCATTCAGCTACCCAGGCATTAGCCACAGTGCCTAGCACTTTCAATTTTTTTGAGACAGGATCTCATACATCCCAGGTTGAGCCTAAATTCTTTATATAGCTGAGGCTTGCCTTGAATTCCTGCTCTACCTGCCTCAATCCTCCACCAACTCCAGTTATTTAATATTGTATTGAAGACTTAAGACAGTGAAATCAGGTAAGAGAAATTATTCAAGGCACCAGGCTTGGAAAATAAAAAAGTACTACTATCCTTACCTGCAGATAATATGGAATTTATCTAGAACACATAAGAATAATCTAAATAGGGCTGGAGAGATGGCTCAGTGGTTAAGAGCACTGTCTGCTCTTCCAAAGGTCCTGAGTTCAATTCCCAGCAACCACATGGTGGCTCACAACCATCTGTAATGGGATCCAATGCCCTTTTCTGTTGTGTCTGTAGATAGCAACAATGTGCGTGCGTACGTACGTACATACATACATACATACATACATACATACTTAAAAAAAGAAAAACCTAAATAATTAAAATGAAACATAATTTAGCCCAGCCCAGTGGTACATGCCTGTAACCCAGCACTCAGAGATGGATTCAAGGTCCTAGTGACAATTTTGGAATATTGGTTTCTTTAAAAAACACAGAAATATAAGACTATGTTTTTGGTTTAATCCCAGATGTGGGGAGGTGGGGCTGCTTCAGATCGTCCATGTCAGCTAAGTATGATTTGCCTCATGCGGTGTCAGGGCGTGACTTTACCAACTACAGATAGTTTCTGTGGTTGTGTGATGTTTGGAATTCTGGGAACCTTTAGAGGATATAGAAATGTTAGGGCCTTGACAGGTGGGATGGGTTGTTGGTTGGCTGCTGTTGGTTGTTAGTTGCAGTTTACTAAGTAGTCGTCTACAAAGAAGAAACAAGAAGAAGAAATTAGAAATACATATAGTGAAGCTCAAACTTGCCTCAAGTAACTTAATCCCCATTTAGCAGGAAGTAGTCTAATGATAACGTTGCCCCCCTTTCTGACCTCTGACTTTGTTCAGGCATCTCTTTCCTTTCCTCTCTATATCCTTTCTCTCTTATCTAGTGTTAGGGGTTGAAAGAGTGGGGAAAAGAGGAACCCACAAAGTAGCCAACACCCAGCTACCGGCATTCTCAACTGCGTGGTGAGTTTGAGGCCAGTCTGGAACGTCTTCACACCAGCACCTGCAGAGGACAGAGAGTTTAGTAGGCCAGCAGTGTACATCTAACCCACAAACCAGGTGTTTACCAGATAGGACTAGGAAGAGATAGTCTCCTAGTGAAAACAGAAGGATTAAAATTTTAGGAATTTTAAAAGATGAGTGAAGAAATCTTTAAAACTCAGCTAAATGTTACAAAAGTTGCAAGATACCTTTCCTAGGATAGAGTAACCTGACACCCAGAGAGCGTCTGGTTTACATAACCTAACACGCATTTAGTGGAGTCTCAGTAAAAATAGCTGCAAAGGTTTCTTTCTGGTGCTAGAAATGATGATTCTAAAGTTCACTTAGAACAAACAAAAACAGAACCATGAAACCAGGGCTGGAGTCATACACCTGTAGTTCTGCACCTGAATCTATAACTGGTAGAGAGAAGAAAGTAGGCAAGATCACAGCAGAGACCAATGAAATATAGGAAACAACGCAGTTAAGAGGTAGACAAGATCGAGAGTTGTTTCTTTGAAAAGATTTGGAGGTCAGAGGACAACTTGGAGTGTTCCTTCTACCATGTGGGTTCTGAGAATCTAAGGTCATCAGACTCGGTGACAAGTACCTTTAACCACTGAGCCATCTTTATGGGCTCCTGAAAGATAATTTTTTTAATCGACAATCTTTTAACTAGATGAACTAGGAAAGTGTCTTAGTTACATTTCTGTTGCCATGACCAAATACCACAACCAAGGCAACTTATTAAAGGAAGTATTTAATTTGGGGGTCCGTGTTTCCAGGGATGGTAGAGAGCATGACCATCATGGCAGGAAGCATGGCAGAGGTAAGCAGGCAGGCATGGTGCTGGGGCAGTAGCTGGGAGCTTTCATCTGCTAGTTGGAAGCAGAGACAGGGGCAAGGGGTGGTGGTGGGGGAGTATGGACTTTTGAAATAGCAAAACCAGTGATGCATTTCCAACAAGGCCACACCTCCTAATTTTTCTCAAAAAGTTTTACCAACTGGACCAAAAATGCAAATATATGATCCTTTGGGGCCCATTTTCATTGAAACCTCACAAAAAGAAAGGAAATTCAGATAACTGAGGAACTATTATAACTGATTATAGAAATAAAAGGATTTTTATTATTTTATTGGTAACCTCTAGGCCTATAACTTCAGCTATACAGGAAATTGATACAGGAAAATTGTAGGTTCAAGGCCAACCTAGGCTATAGAGTAAGTTTAAAATAAGCTTGAATAATCTAATAACACCTGTCTCAAGGTAAAAAGTGAGAAGGTTGGTTGGATGTAGTTCAGTGGCGGTATACTTGACTGGAAGATGCAGTCCCCTGGCTTCTGTCCCCAGTGTTAGGTGGGACAAAGGAGTAAAATGCTTGTTATAAAAATACTATCAACTGTTATATGCTGACAACTATGATTTCAGTGTGTCCCCTGAAGAGTTCATAAAGGAGCTGGAAAGATGACTCAGTGGTTGAAAGTACTGAATTCCCCTCTAGGTCTGGGGTTCAGTTCTCAGCACCTACGTGGTGGCTCACAACAACCTGTAACTCCAGTTCCAGAGAATCTGCTGCCCTTTCCTGGTTTCTCTGGGCACCGAGAATGAACATGGTGCACAGACATAGCTGCAGACAGAATATGCATATGCAGAAAAACTTAATCTTTAAAAAGAAAACTCCAGTGTAGGCACTTTACTTCCCCAGTGAGAGTGTTGCGGGGTGTGAACTAGCTGAGAGTGTCAGGATTATGGAAAGAGAGACCTCATGACTCATGAAGGCCTTTCTCATGGGAATGCGTCTGGTGCATTTTCTCTTTTCTGCATGAGCCCCTTTCAATTCTGAGGGCCAGCAGACATTGAACAGACAGACACTAGAGCCTTGCTCTTTGACTTCCTGATTCTCATAAGCTAAAACCAACCTTTTTTATGTTACCCAGTTTCAGGTACTCTGTCCCAACAACAGAAAATAACTCATTTAATAATGTAAATAAAATGTGTAAGTTCTAAAAATGAATAACTACTAGAACAGGAAAAGAAATGGAAATTTTGAGCAGACTTAGAATTAATAAGTAGATCAAATCCTTAATCAGGAATGTTCTTAGACACCAAGAAAATCTCAGGACCAGATGACTGGTGATTTGTACTGTAAGTTAAAGAATTAACTGTAGGCACAGGCTACACTTCAGGATTCTTTCCTCATGAGAGCCTTGTGTGCAATTGCTCCAAGGCTGCTGCCTCTTGTTGGTAGAGTGTGCAGCCTGTATGTGTTGTCCTAAGTGCCACTCCCTGGGCCAAACATATACATGTGTCTGATCTAATTCTGTCTTGAACATAGACTTTAGACATCTCTGCAGGCTGCCCTTGGGCATAGTGACCAGGTTTTCATGTCCATCACAACCAAGGTCAAAGTAAGGACTTGACTAAGAACTTGTAAGAGCCCAGTTTCAATTTCCTGGCTGCCCAAAGATCCGCATCTCTCAGGTTAATACAAATTAACTTGAAGATATAGTAGCTGAGAAGTTGCTTATATTTTAGTGCCTTTGGGGTCAAAATGTCACCAGTGGTGGTGCCCTGGACAAGTGGTAGACTCTGTACTCCCAAAGGCCTCCACTGTGTTGAGTCCACACCCTATGTCTTAGTTAGGGTTTTCTGTTGTGAACAGACATCATGACCAAAGCAACTCTTATAAGAAAAACATTTAATTGGGGCTGGCTTACAAGTTCAGAGGTTCTGTCCATTATCATCAAGGCAGGAGCATGGCAGAGCCCAGGCAAGCATGATGTAGGAGGAGATGAGAGTTCTACATCTTCTTCTGAAGGCAAACAGAAGACTGACTTCTAGGCAGCTTGGATGAGGGTCTTAAAGCCGACACCTACAGTGACACACTTCCTTCAACAAGACTACACTTCCTAATAGTGCCACTCCCTGGGCCAAACATATTCAAATCACCACAACCTAGCAAATCATGTTCACTAATAAATCTCAAATCTCACATCCAGTTAAAAAATTAACACTAAAATTACTTTCAGGCTGTACCACAAATCATGTATATGTTAAGAGATCAACACAGAATATAAAAAGAACTATAGCTTAGCAAATTAGAAATACCCAGTTTGAAAGGGCATGGGTCGGTTGAGAATTTAACTTAGTGGTTACACTCTTTGAAAGGCCCTAGGTTTCCTTCTAGTACCAAAACAAATCATAGTATGGGCAAAGGATTTGAATAGACATTTTCCCAGAGAGAATACACTGTGGTCAGTAAACACATGAAAAAAGTGCTCATTTTTATAAATAGAGAAATGCAAGTAAAAACCAGGTGAGATAACTTCATATCCATTAGAATGGCTATCATATTACAAGAAGAGGAGGGGGAGGAGGAGGGGAAGAGAGGAAAAGCTAAAAAGCAAGTGTTGCTAAGGATGCTGAAAATTTGGAAGCCTTGTCAATTTGGTAGCAGAGTAAAAGTGGTGTTCCAGGGGACAGTAGTATGACAGCATGATAGCTGCTAAAACGATAAAAGAGAATCCAGAGTCAGGTCCTCTGCAGAGCAACAGGTGCTCTTCAAAGCTGAGCCATCTAATCTTTAGCCCTGTGATAGTTAATTTAGTTGTTAGTTACATTGGATTGGAGAGAGCCTCAGATACTAGTAAAGTATACTCTGGGCATGTCTGTAACGGTATTTCGTGAGATCCTAAGGGTTCTTGCCTAGTCAGTGGATTAACCAGCTTTGTAGACCAGGCTGACCTCAAACTCACAGAGATCCACTAGCCTCTCTCTGCCTCCTTAGTGGTGTGATTAAAGGTATGTGCCACTATGCCAGACCCAGGAAATTTTTTCTTAATTAAATCATTTGCAGTGGGAAGACCCACTTTTAATCTTAATTTTTGAAGTGAGAAGATACAGTTTAAATCTGGACCAAACCTTTTGCAAGCAGCCTGTATAAAGGACATGAAAGAAGGAAGTTTTTGCTCTTTACCTGTTTGACCTTGCTGGCAAGTTCATTCCTTCACTGGCGTTAGAGCCTACTTCTTCAGGATTCCAGTGTGTACTGAAGACCAGCTGAGACATCCAGCCTCCTGGACTGAACAACCACTAGTTTTTTGGATCTTCTATTGATTGGTAAGAGCCATTGTTGGATTGCATCCCATACATACATACATACATACATACATACATACATATATGTATGTATATGTATGTATATATATATTTACAGATATATATAATTACATAAGCATTATATAATGTATGCATATATGTGTGTATACATGTATATAATGTATATCAATATTACATATAGTGTATATACATATATGTTATAGATATACATAAGTCATTACATAACCCCAGCCTATATAAATATAGATTCATTTTATAAATTCTGTTTCCCTAGAGAATCCTGACTAATACTGTAGCTAAAAGGTGGAAGCAATCCAAATGTCCATCAAGAGATAAAGATAAGCAAAATGGAGAGAGAGAGAGAGAGAGAGAGAGAGAGAGAGAGAGAGAGAGAGAGAATGATATATATATTAGAACATTGCTCAGCTTTAAAAGAGAAGGAAATTCTTACTTATTCTACTTGAGTGAACCTTGAAGATATTATGTTCAGTAAAATAACAGCTATAAAAATTCCACTTAAATGAAGAATCTAGAAGTCAGACTATAGACAATAGTTGATGGTATCTAAAAGGAAGGAGAAATCAGAAGACAGTGTTAATTAATGGATAAGTGCCTGTGTTATAAAATTAAAAACTTTCTGTGTTTGATGGCACAACAATGCCACTCTTTTAAACACTAACGGTTTCATTTGTTTGTTTATCTTTGGTGCACGGTGCACGGTGCACATGTGAAGGTCATTGAACCGCTGTGGGAAGTGGGCTTCCTCCTACCTTAGGTTTCAAGGGTTTAGTTCCAGTTATCAGGCTGGATCAGCAAGTGCTTTCACCTGTTGACCTATCTCGCCTGCCCCACAGAACATTCTATAATGATGGTGATAGGAAATCACGTGTCACATATAATTCGTGCAATAAACAACTTTAAAAAGACAGCTTGAAGCAGTACCAACCCCATTGGCCAAATGGCAGATAATTTGCATGTCAAAATAGTTATCCTTTGATGTCTATGAGAGATTGGTTTTGAGACACTCTGGATAGACTTTAAGGATGTATGTAAAGACCATATTTAAAATAGCCTCATTTGCTGGTGACAAATTACTGAATTCTGATCATTCTAAAATGTATATTTATATGGTCCTACATATATTAAATACACATACACACACAGACACACACAAAACCTTATTTGCTGGATCTTCTATCTCCTAAGTGTTGAGATTATAGGTGTATGCTACTGTGCCCAATGTTTTCTGTGTGTGTGTGTATTAGGAACTGAACCCAGGATCCTTGTACATGTTTGGTAACTCATTGTAAAAATAAATACATACACACACACACACACACACACACACACACACACACACACACAATTATGTGGATGTATGGGGGCGCCTTTTCTTTTCTTTTCTTTTCTTTTGTTTTTTTAGACAGGGTTTCTCTGTGTAGCCAACTTGGACCTTTGCCTGCCTCTGCCTCCCAAGTGCTGGGATTAAAGTTGTGGGATACCACTACCCAGCAGGAGTACTTTTTTAATGAAATAGTAACAGCTTTATTTTATTGTCTGTTATTAAAATAACAGATATATTTCACATAAAATCCAGTTGTTTAATGTATACAGTTCATTGTACAGTCTGTGCAGAGCTGTGCATCTGTCACCACAATCAAGATTAGCCCATTTTCATAAGCCCAGAGAAACCCTGGGCCCCTTGCCATTACACCTTAAGTCCTGTCATCCTCCCAAATCCTAGACTGTCTGACTTTGGGGTTTTGGGTCAGAGACTTGCTGTGTAGCTCTAGGTGTGCTTGTACTTGCTCTGTAGCTGAGGTGGCCTTGAATTTTCAGTGAGCTTATATTGTTAGGATTGTAGACATGTACCACATGTATCAGAATTCCTGGTTAGTATCCTTGATTTGATTTTTAATTATTTTTGTTGTCAAAGCAAGTACAGGTTCTTCATATTGATGCCACCAAGTTATTTTTTTATTTGTTGAGACAAGATTTTGTTATAACCCAGGCTGGACTTGAACTCTCAACCTTCCAATTTAGGTTCCTCCTGAATTATAGATATGCATCATGCTGCTTACTCTTTTGGCTTATTGTCTAGTTTACATTTTTTATGTCTTGCAGATCCTGCCAAACACACCTTTTATTTTTGTCAGAATACTATGTCTGGTTGCCTTATCCTCAGATCTGAAAATGTTGACTCTTGAGCTCTGTTTACTAGTTCTTATTTTCTATGCATGTGTGTGGCTATTGCTATTCCTGTTCTTTTAAGTTGTTCTTGGTCTAGAATAAAGTCACATTCTTCCGTACAGGGTTTTGTGCTTGCCAAGTGCCTTGGTGTTAGGCTTTTGAAGTCATACCTTAGAGTTTTAATTATAATTACTAGGCAGTGATAGTTGCTTGGGTTTGTGTTTCAGTGTTGCCTTCACTTAATCTTTCAAAAACAGGTAACTTTTCCTGTAGATTCTTGGGAAGTAGGACTTGGGTTTTTTTTGTTTTCCTTTTCCCCAGTGGAGATAATTCTTGGGAATGCTGGTTTATAGAAGACTTCACACCTTCTTGGGCCTTGGCCTTGACTTTTTTTTTTTTTTTTTTTCCATAGCACATGCACTTTATTGAATCCACTAAGGAGAGATGCGTGAGTGTGACATTTGCATATGTATGGGTAAATAAACGGTCAGGACCAAGACTAGGCAGGCTTTGGGGCAGCTATAGACAGTGGAACACATACCAAGCCTGGAAGGCCTCAGAATCTGTTATCTATTGTGAGATGCTGCAAGATGCCTATTTTCTAATGGCGTAGATAATGATGAAGACAATGACCGTAAGGATGCTGAAGACCAGGGAGCTGATGTTTAGGCACTTGGCAGTGGAGGCAAAGGCCTGGGCCCTAGTTACATCACCCACCATCTTCCTGTCCCTAGACTTCACAGAGTAGGCATATGCTATGAAACCCAGGCAGCAGAAGTTCGTGAAGAGTGTATTGAACAGGGACCAGATCACATGGTCAGGCGTGGAGATCTCAGCAGGCATGTTGATTGTGGTGGTGGTCGCAGAAGTTGAGATGTTGGGTCCCCCCAGTACAATCACCTCTTGCTGCTCCTTTGGCATCTCTGGGCTCTGGAGGTTCCTTGTGTTTATAATTTGGTGTGTTTTTTAGGGGAGGTGTGGTCCGAGGAGCCCCACAGTGGCTGTCTCCTGATGGAAAGGCCAAGGATCTTGGCGTTGTTCTTGGCCTTGACTTCTAAGCTTCTTCTCAGATTCGTAAACTGGTGTTCTAGTTCTCAGAATTAGACAGACATCCTCACAATAGAAATCTCTGTGCTCTGTTACCTTTCTGGGTTCCCAGTGTTGTTGAGATTATGGCTCCAGAATTTTTTAGAGAATACATCAAAGATTGGATAGACATACTTCAGAATTTCTTGTTTTATCTAGCAATAATCTAGGGCAATAGCCAATAAGCCATGTCTGCAAAGGACCAGATAGTGAATATATTTAGGCTTTGCCCTACTGCCGGGTCCTGAGATTATTCTCCCATTCAGCATACTTACAAACCAGGCCTCAGCTCAGATTTGGCCTGAGCCATAGACTATTATTGTTTATCTGGAGAACAGTGCTGATTTGTTGTCCTTGTAACATTTGTTAGGGAATGTTTCCAATCCTTATGCTGTTATGTTTCTCTCCTTATATATTATACCTTGTATGTTAGATGCTAGTTAGAGGAAATAAGAACAGTCTTGATTTTTGCCTTCATTTTTAATAGATTTACTGCCAGTGTAAAGGATGACACTATAATGTCTGGTTTGGTGGTGGTGTGGTTTTTGTTTTTGTTTTTGTTTTTTGTTTTTTTGTTTTTTTGTTTTTTGTTTTTCGAGACAGGGTTTCTCTGTGTAGTCCTAGCTGTCCTGAAACTCACTCTGTAGACCAGGCTGGCCTCGAACTCAGAAATCCGCCTGCCTCTGCCTCTGCCTCCCAAGTGCTGGGATTAATGGCCTGTGCCACCACTGCCAAGCGTTTTTGGGTTTTTGTTTGTTTGTTTGTTTGTTTGTTTGTTTTAAAGATTTATTTAGTTTTATAGATGTTGGGTGGCTCACAACTACCTGCAACTCCAGCTGCAGTGGAATCCAAAGACTCTAGCATCCATGGGTATCTTGCACTGACAGACAGGACAGACAGACAGACAGACAGACACACACACACACACACACACACACACACACACACACGTAATTTGAAATAAAATAGGATAATGGTTTGAGTTTATCACACATCCTTTTAAAAAAAGGTATTGATAACAAGTAACGTGAACCAAGAAAGTTCAAGGAGCTGAGTGTAATGGTTACTTCTATAATTCCTGTACTCAGGAGCTAGAGTCAGAAGAGTTGTGAGTTTCAAGCCAGCCTGAGCTGCATAGTAAAACCCTGTCTCAAAAAGAAAACAAAGCAGTAGGCTGAGAGGTGGCTCAATGGTTAAGAGCACTGATTGCTCTTACAGAGGACTTAGTTTCAATTTGATTCCACTCAAATGGTAGCTCACAACCATCTGTAGCTACATTTCCGGGGGCTCCAACATCCTCTCTACCCTCTGTGGGCACCAGTCATGCAACTGGAATACAAACTTACATGAAGACAAAACATTTGTAACATTTAATAAACCTAATAAAAAAGTAAGCAAACCAGAAAAGAATAGCAAAACTAATCTAACTGAGAAAGGGCACAGGGAGCCTCCTGTGTAGCCTGACTGACCTAGATGGTGAGACTCTGCCCATAGGGAGGTAGGTAGGTTGGTAGGTAGGTAGATAGATAGGTAGGTGATAGATGACTGACTGACCTGCCCATAGTTAGATGGATGGATGGATGAATGGAGAGAGACCCTGCCCATAAATAGGTAGGTAGGTAGGTAGTAGGTAGTTGGATGGATAGATAGATAGATAGATGATAGGGATAGGCTGACCAACCCTGCCCATAGGTGGGTGGGTGGATGGATGGATGGATGGATGGATGGATGGATGATAGGCTGACCAACCCTGCCCATAGGTAGGTAGGTAGGTAGGTAGATAGATAGGTTAAACTCTAGACATATAGATTCTAATGGTTAGAAAACTAGTAATAACTCATATTTGTGTTTACAATTAAGTGAGAAAACATCCAGTCAAATAATTATAAAGTGAATGTTACATTGCAACTATAAGTACTCTAATTGAAAGCTATTTATTTTTATGATAACATTATAGGGTAACTTTATTGAACTCTTAATGTTTATTGTTTGTACTCCTCCTTCTTTTGTACTTGTGTGACACTATTCCTGGGTAGACGTGAGCAAATGTCCATTCTCCTTAGACAAAACTGACAGTAGACCAAAGTACTGATACACCACATGATTGCCACTTGGTGAACCAGTAAACTCTATTGGGGTTATTTACAGTAATATGGGAGAGAGGTTACTTGCAGGAACAGAAATTACTAGACTGATCACTAAAGCTTACCCCAGTAGGGGTGAAAGCTGGAAACATCAACATGGCACATTTCAACAGGTCAAAAGTGATCCTTTCAGGCTGTTCACTTGATCTGACAGAGAATGTCTCAGCTGCTTGTGTGCATCTGAGTGTGTGTTTGCAGAAGGGGAATTTACTGACTGGTTAGTTTCAGGAACTTCCTGAAGTCATTGAGTGTTTACTTCCTGAATTTAACAAGCATCCTTTTAGGATAGAATGTTCTACTTCCATTTAGAACATCCTGTTATTCTACCTCCCCTTTAACATCTTATGTCTTAAAAAACAAGATTCCCTCTAAGATGGACAGGTTTTTGGAGGAAGTTGCTACATAAATACCTTAAATATTAATGTATTCTTTTTGCATAACAACCATATGAAATAAGCAGGCTTTTGTTTTACAGAGGCAAAGGTGGGTATACATACTTGAGGGTAGGTATTAAAAGAGAGGAAGACTAACAGGGTTATTTTGTGCACCTAAGGGTAGATGTGGGCTTCTCTGGAAAGAGTCACCTAATGTTGTTTATTGATGAAGACACCCTCACTGTAATCTAGGTGGACCTTTTAATCAAGATCTTTTTGGTAACCCTCCTACCTCAAGTGCTAGGATTATGCAGGTGTACAACGTCCCTAACTTTGTTTATATGTCTACTTTTAGTTTTCTGCATTTTCTTGTTATGTTCTTATAAATGTCATATAGATTAAATATAGTTTGGACATTTTAGCTTATTTTTATAATTTTTTAATTTCTGAATTCTTTTTTGATATAACATAGATTCTATTTATATTTCCTATCGATTGTTTTGCATAATTTTGCCTATAACACATTATTGAAACATAACCTATTTGTAAAAGGCTGAGAATTACTTGACTACATTTTTACTGTAGATATTTTTTAATGAGACAAACCTATTTAAAAAAACAGTAATTGAGAAGAATCTTAGAAAAAAATGGGCTAAGACTCTGATAAGCATAACTAATTCAGGAATACATTGGACAGCTGTTTTGCTACTTTAAGTTACAGAATGTTGCAAGTCTTGTCCTAGTTTCCTTTGCTGTTGCTATGCTAAGATTCCTTGATAAAAGTACCTTCAGAGAGAAAGGGTGTACAGTCCATCATTTCAGGGAAATCAAGGCAGCCACAATCAGAAAGCAGAGGGATGAGTATGTGCAGCTTCCCAGCTCCCTCTCTCCAGCCTAGGTCCCCAGCCCAGGGAATGTCCCACACATAGTTAAGATGTATCTTCCTGTTTCAATTAATGTAATCAATATGTTTTCTCACAGACATGCCTACAGGCTCATTTCCCAACTGATACTAGACTCTGTCAAGTTGATAATTAACCTCACATCATTTTTTTTCAGAAGATAAACTGTGTGTATGTATATGTGTACATACATACATATATGTGTATGTATTTTAAAGAACATATAATGTTAATAAGAGTCTTGTCTAAAGTCTGTCGAAATCGTTTGCTTAGTGTTTGGTTTCATAGAGCTCTTGTTTTAGGGTCACAGATGAGCTTTATGAGTTATATTCATGTGTGAGGCTTACTGCTTTTTTCCCAGGGAAGGTCACCCTTAGGTAAGAGGCTCACAGAACTTGGCTGTGTTTTCAGGAACAACTTTCTAAAACCTCTACTTTTAGCAGAAAACTAGAGTATGCATCTGACTGTTACTTGGCACCAAGTGTCTTAGAATAGTCATTTTGGCAGTCCACCTCTTGATATTCTGAAATAGCTGTCTTGTTAAACAAAAAGAATGAAAGGAACATTTGACCTAGAAAGAGAAGGTAGTCCTAATTTTGATGGATCTAAAAATTTTTCATTTATTTGAAAGAAATGAATCTTCCACACACCGCCCCCCAAACAACCTGTTCTTTCTATGCCATGTCTCTGTGTTAATAAAGAGATTTATTTATTTGTCTTTTATTTACTGATTTGATTTGACTTTTAAGACAATCTATGTAGCCTAGCTTAGAACTCACTGTGTAGGCTGGCCTTAAAGTCACAGAGATCTGCTTGTCTCTGTTTCCCAAGTTCTGTTGTGCCACCATGCTTGGCTTATTTGTTTTATTGTTTTGTTTTTTCAAGACAGGGTTTCCTGTGTAGTTCTGGCTGTCCTGGAGCTCACTGTATAGGCCTCAGAGACCCGCCTCCCTCTGCACCCCAAGTGTTGAGATTAAAGGCATGCACCACCACCACCACCTGGCCGTGTTTATTAAAATATGGTGTGCTTAGTGGATAAAGTTTGCCTGTTGCCAAAACTGACAACTTGAATGTGATTCCCAGAACACATGTGGTGGAAGGAGAGAACTGAGTTTTACAGATGTCTTTGGAGTGCCACACAGAACAACTAAACAACCAAACTCTTATTTAATCAGAGGCTTGCTTACAGTCTCGGAGGCTTAGTCCATTGTCATTATAATAGGGAGCATAGCAGCACACAGGCAGACATGTACTGGAGAAGGAGCTATGAGTTCTACATCTGGATCCTCAGGCAGCAAGAAGAGAGAGACTGGGCTTGGCATAGACTTTTCAAACCTAAAACCCTATCTCCAGTAACCTGCTTCCTCTAACAAGGCCACACCCCCGAATCTTTCTAGTTCTTTCTAAGAGACCCCTCCCTGGTGACTTCCTGGTGTATATGAGCCTGTGGGAGCCATTTTTAGTCAAACCACCACACCTTATATCGGAAAAAAACAGAGGGGCCTATAAAGTGGTTCAGTGAGTAAAAGTGCTTCCTCTATAAGCCAAGGATCAGGATTCATCCCTGGAACCTCCAGAAAAGCAGAAGGAAAGAAGCTGCTGCACAGAGTTGCCCTCTGACCTCCACATCTGTGAATGACAGGTGTCCTCCACCAAGCACACAGGCACATGCACACATACACACTAATAATAAATTTTGTTTTAAATCCAAATTGGGTAGGGAAGAGAGTTTATAGTTCATCTGAAGTAACTTTTTAAAAACTATTCATAGATCACAGCTGTCTTTCTTTAATTCAGTGATTTCAAGGTGGCTTGAGCTGTGCTTTATCTGGGTGAAACCTAAGCAGCGCAAGAACTTGTTACACAGGGGATATAAATGTATGTGGCAGACTGCCATAGGCTGGGGCAAAGTGACTGTCGCATGCTCTCCTGCCAGTTAGCTTTTGCACTCGTGGGAGTTCTTTCTTTACTGGATCTTTACTTTTGCACTGAGAATTCACTTACTGGGTGTCCCCTGGGTTCCTAGTTTGCTTTGATCATTCCCCCCCTCTCACTTCCCATGTGCCCTCCAAGCCTATGCCAGGTTCCATTTTTCTTCAAGCCCTTCTATTATCTCTATCATTTCCATTATCTGTTGTGTGGATTTTAGCATCTGTTGAAGAAAAGAGGAAACCAGTCCATTTTGCTATTAAAGTAAATCGAGTTAAAAATTACATCTTTTAAATGTTACTGGATGAAAATGTTAAAGCAATCTTGACAAGAAAAAGAAGAGGAGGAAGAGGAGAGAGAAAGAAAAAAACAGCAAAATCATGTTACTCTGGGCACATCTGGAACGAAATAGTGACTATTTAAGTCAAGTTCTTTATCTCCTCAGTAAATATGCCCAATGGTACAAAATACCTAAGGCTGCCCTCTTCCTTTTTAGGATCATGGCTGCTGTTCCTCTGAACAATCTACAAGAACAACTACAGCGTCACTCAGCCA
This sequence comes from Rhabdomys pumilio, assembly GCA_030674055.1. Classification (NCBI taxonomy): domain Eukaryota; kingdom Metazoa; phylum Chordata; class Mammalia; order Rodentia; family Muridae; genus Rhabdomys; species Rhabdomys pumilio. The sequence goes on along the minus strand of JANHMN010000003.1, from coordinate 74,273,582 downwards.
GGAAACTTAATAATCAACTCAGCCTTTCAAAACCAAAATCTTCGTAAGTATGTTCATTGTCATGTAGAAGACAGCTCAGGTGTCATACAAATGGAGCTCTTGTCTTTCAGCTGTTTGAGTCTGGGATCTACTGACCTAAAACTCACTCCAGTCCAGGCTGTCTAGCCTCACACTTGTAGCAGTCCTGCCTCAGCCTTGTATGTGCTTGGATTATCACCACACCAGGCTTCCTCCAGCTCTCTCATTTTCTTACAGAGGAAATGAAGGGGCCCGCTGGTTTTCCCACTTTGCAAGTTAACAGTAGAGCCTGTGCTAGCATATCTGGGTGTGACTGTTCTAGATTTACACGGGTCCTGGCACATACTTGTTCAGTAAAGTTGGATGAACAAGTAATGGATTTTCTTGTAAATTCGGACAGATATTATATTCGCATATTCTCTGTGAAACTGTATAGGAAACAACCTGTACACTAGGGAACACTAGTTCTTGTGTCTCCTGCAAGTTATATCCCAGTTTCTAAGTGCCTAATAATAAATTGTACTTAGGTTGTGCCCTCATCAGATCGCAAGCACTGCTCCAGGTATGTGGCTTTAAAATTACTTTAATGTCACTGTGGACCTTCAGTCACTAATATCAGCAGGCAGGCAGCCTCTGCCTCTTATGTCCTTCAGATCGCAGCAGCTTTTTAAAAACTCCTTTCTTCCCTACATTTTTTTTTTTTTTTTTTTTTTTTGGTCACGGTAGCAAATTCCACTGAGTCTGTCTGTCTGCCTGCCTGCCTGCCTGCCTCTGTCTTTGTCTCTGTCTCTGTCTCTCTCTGTCTCTCTCTGTCTCTCTCTCTCTCTCTCAACACATCCTGTCTTTTCCTTCTGAGGGGACTATTAAGGACCTCCAGCTTGAGAAATAAAGTGTGGGACTGCCCCAGGAACTCTCAGTGCCCAGTAATTAGCCTCTGAATGGGAAGGATCAGAGCAACCAAATGTATTTAAGTTACCTGGTAAATTTTCAAAACTGCAGATTGAGATGGATTCTATGCTCATTTGTAATACAATTAATATGACTTGCACTTGAAGAAATGTTGTATAGGCTAATGAGTTTGTTAAAATGGAAATGGATCCATCAGGGCCTGGAATTATAGGTTACCATCTATAGATGATAGAATGTGTGCTTAGCATAAATGAGGCCCTCGATTCAGTCCTCAGCATCAGAAACAAGTGAATTCACTAATTCAGTTTTTCCATTATTTTTCAGAGGTTTTACTTTTAAAAAGAAAACATCAGAGGGTGATGTGTCTGTAACTAGTGTGTCTGTGGTAAAAACACCTGCATTAAGTGATAAAGATGTGAATGTGTCTGAGGCCTTTTCATTCACCGAACCTCCACTCCACAAACCAAAGCAACAGGCAAAGATTGATGGCTTCTTTAAAAACTCCCCTGGAGGACAGCAAAGCAAGGGGACCTACTCTGAACCATCACTGCCAGACGTGGTACATATTCCTCAGGATGCTTCATGTACTACTCCAAAAACCCCAGCTGTGAAGAAAACTCACATGGCTGTTTTCAAGAAATTAGACTTTAGTTCTTCAGCAGACTCCCTCAGTGATTGGGCTGATATGGATGACTTTGATATGTCAGCATCAGATGCATTTGTTTCATTGACCAAGAATCCTGCCACAAGAGTAAGCACCGCTCAGAAACCGAAAAAAACTAAGAGAAATTTCTTTAAACCACCACCTCATAAAGCAACTGCAGTAAAGACTGACTTGACTTCTTCCCCCGAATGCCTGCAAGTGGATTTAACGAAGGAACAAGAAGAGGAGGAGGCGGCAGACTGCCCGAGCAGGGATGTGATCTGCATTGACAATGACCCTGCTTCTGAGGAGCTCATGGAGAAAGACATGCAGGAAAGTCAGTCTTCGAAAGCTCCCTTGGGAGCTGAAAGAGGTAGCCGTCATCTCATCTTCATTTCAGTGCTTTCTAATCTAAAGCTGAGCATTGGGAGAATAGACCAGCTTGTGTCCTTGAGGGTCTTACTCTCTGCTCTGCTGGGCTTAGTTCTATGACTTTAGACATGAAGAAGGCAGGTCTGCAGAGGTTGAGATAGGTGTCTAGTGATAGGATTCGAAAGTGAGATAAGCCTTTCCGTGTGTGTAATTTCTTAGTGGCTTGCCACCACAAAGTGTACATGCAGTGTTGATGGTAATTCCTGATCATCTTGTTTACTCTAGTCAGGGTATCGCTTGGTGACAAGGATATGTTCTGAGAAAACTACATCATTAGGCCATGTCGGGCAAACACGGTACACTTGCTTTAACCAGATGGCAGAGCCAACTACACACCTCGGTCATGTGCTTTGCCTGTTTGGAAGCTCCAAACCACTCATCTGAGAGTACTGTAGGTATTTGTAGCACAGTGAAATATATTTGTGTCCAGATATTTCTAGATATACAAAATGTACAGTAAATATAAATATTGATTTTTTTTCAAGAATTTTATGTACTGAATAGAGTACACACCAGGAATGGAGCTGGTACAACTAAAAGCTTCTCTGAGTGAGTGGGAAGGGACGGGAGGCTTAGGATGCTGCTAGCAGTTTCAGTATAGTGTAAAGACTGCACTGAACCCATAGCAGTCTCAAAAGTGTACCCTTGAATAATTGCTTTTAGTTCATCGCAACTTTTAAGCTTTAATTTTTTAATTCTTGTAACACCACTTAGCTTAAGCCATAAAATGCACTGGTTGTAGAGTCATATAAAATGTTTTTATGTTGTACTGGTTATTTTTATGTCTAAAGGTTTTGAGCAGCCAGGTCTATTAAAATTGCTACACAATGAGAGATGGCTGGAAAGGGATGATGATGATGATGATACCAGCAAAACTGTTGTTCAGTCTACTGTTTTGCTGTTTCTCAAGAGAATACTAGGCTGATGGTAAAAGGTAAAACCAGAGAACACCAGGAGAGATGCTTGTACAGCTAGGACAGTTCTGTGATAGAGAAGGTTATTGGTCTGTATAGTACCAGTGTGTATGCCAGGTGTGTGACACATCTGTGATCCTGGCATCAGGAGGTAGAGGCAGGAAGATAGGGTTAATTAAAAAGTCTGTCTCAAACCAAACAGAAAGAAAACAGACCCACAGTGTTTGTGCTATTAGGCATACCTGCTGCATATTACTCTTACTTAAATATGAGTAGAAAACAGAAGAACCTTAACACAAGTTTCATAATTTAACTAGAGATAGGTTGAATTTCCTAAGCAAATCTTTGGCTCTAGTCCAGCTTCAGCCCTCTAACAGTTGTCTCACTTCTTTGTGAAGAAATCAGCCGACATTAACCTGCACAAGACTCCAATACAAAATGTTCTGGTGGCTATGACTTGCCCAAAAAAAGCACTCACTCATAAGAACTCATGCCTAGTCTGTCTCATTGGTTACTAAAATAATCTGTGTTTATCAACTGTCTTTCTGCAGAAGACAGTGAAAAGAAGAGCCCTGGACTTGAAGCTCTGTACTTTGAACACAATGACAATGATTATGATATAGATTTTGTTCCACCTTCTCCAGAAGAAGTCATTTCCACTGCTTCTTCCTCGTTGAAATGTTCCAGGTAAAAATAGTCAGTAATCAATATTCTTGTTTGTTTCTAAGGTGCCTTAAGTAACGTAGCTTAGCTAGAGAATATCACTTCTGTATAAGTATTCACTGTGCTTCTGTAGTTTATCTTTTATGCAAATGAAAGCATCCTGCCAAAAAATTGTTACTTATTATTTGGTTGTTTAGAAACTATTCTTAGTTGGTTTTGGTGGCTTGTGCCTTTAGTTCCAGTACTGGGGAAGCAGTACAGATGGATCTGAGGCCAGCGTGGTCTTCATAGTGAGAATGTGTCTTAAAAACAAAACAAAGCAAAACAAAAAACTCAGTTTTTTTTTTTTTTTTTTAATTTATTTTATGTATATGAGTCCACTATAGCTGTCTTCAGACACACCAGAAGAGGGCATCAGATCCTGTTACGGATGGTTGTGAGCCACCATGTGGTTGCTGGGAATTGAACTCAGGACCTCTGGAAGACTGCTGAGCCATCTCCAGCCCCCCAAAAAACTCTTACTATGTAACTGAAGCTTGTCTTAAATTCAGGATCCTCCTGCCTTAGTCCCCCAAGTGCCAGGATTACCTATGGGAGCTACCATTGGGGGAAGGGAGGGTTACCATTTAGTTTTAAAGACCTCCTACTCCAGAGACTTAATGCAGGAAAATTGACTAATCCAAACCTCAGCCCAGTTATGTGGGGGAGATCCAGTACTATATTGTTGAGTCACTGATTTGAGAAACATCCCATAGTGTATCGTCTGGATTAGGAAAAGAAGGAACTGTGCAATTCCTTGTGCTTTGCGCCTTAACATTTTTATTATTGGATTTATTCATTTATGATGTGTTTTGCCTACATTTATGTATGTGCACCATTATATCCGCTTGGTGCCCAAGAATGTCAGAATGAGGTATCAGATCTTCTGGAACTGGATTTAGGAGAGGTTGTACACCATCGTGTGAGTGCTGGGAACCGAATCCAGGTCCTCTGGAGGAACAATGTACGTAACCTCGGAGCCGTCTCTCCAGCCCTGGTTTGTGCTTTAACTGCTATATTGTGATGTTTGGAGAAGTGATGGAGGTTGAAGTATGATTACTATTTGATACAAACAGTTCATAAAATAGGTAATATGTGGCTAAGATCCGTGTGGTGTTCTTTCCTTATCCTGCTGTTTCCATGTTGACTGCCTAGCTTATACTTTATTAAATATGTTTGCTGCACAAATGACATTGTAGCCACCTTAACTAGAATTTTAAGTAAGAGGGAAGAAGTATTTTTAGTTCCAAGATACTAACAAACTATTTTCTTGTCCTTGTTTGGTTTCCGTCTTCCTCCCCATCTGCTTGATTGTCATGTTGTAATTGATACATCTGTAATTTCAGATTCTTTCTCTAACATTATTCTTCATAGTACTATATTTAAAAATTAATGATTTTGCCAGGCAGTGATGATACATACCTTTAATCCCAATATTTAGGAGGCAGAAGCAGACAGATCTCTGAATTTGAAGCCAGCCTGGTCTACAGAGTAAGTTCCAGAACAGCCAGGGCTACACAGAGAAACCTTGTCTCAACAAACAAACAAACAAAACAACAACAAAATTACAATTTCATAACTCTTAGAGTTCTTATACCATGAGTAACTTTACTCAGCTTATTACTTTTCTAATTGATGTGGCAAACAACTTGAGGGAATAAGGATGGTTTTGGCTTACAGTTTCAGAGGGTGCTGGCCTTGCTGGCAAGAGCAGCTTGTGGGGTAGGAGTTTAGCACTGTTACTGTCACAGGTTGATGGGGCAGGATGTAAAAATGGAAGGTTGAGCTAAACTCTCAAGATCCATGTCTGGTGGCCTCTATCTGCCAGCTAAGCCCTTTGTCCCAAAGATTTCTATAACCTGTCAAAACAGTACCATCAGGTGTCCAAATACATTAACCTTTCAGATCCAAAGCATAATATTTAGATGTTTCACAATTGGAAGTGATTATTTACAAGCTTGATACTTTATTTTCTATTACAGCCTAATGTGACTAATTGTACGTATTGTGTATTAGTGTTCTGCTGCTGTGAAGAGACACTATGGCCTTATAAAGGAAAAGCATTTCATTGGGTTCAGAGGTTTCGTCCATTGTTGTCAGTGGCAGGAAGCACAGTGATCCACAGGCAGAGATGGCCCTGGAGAGTAACTGAATTCTACATCCAGATCAGTAGGCAGCAGAGAAGGGGACACTGGGCTTGACTTGAGCATTTACAACCTTAAAGCCCACCCCCAGTGAAATACTTCCCTCAACAAGGCCACACCCACTCAAACAAGGTCATACCTCCTAACAGTTCCTCTCCTTAGGAGCCTAAGAGAGTCGTTTTCATTCAACCACTACATATTGTAAAATTGAAATAGAAGTTTCTTGGATTCATTATGTGATGTATGCTTAAATTCTATGCATGTTTTATTCATTCTCATGGTTCTTATTTGTTGTATTTTATTTATTTTGAGACAGGATCTTTGACCAGTTTGACTAGGTTCACTGTCCGAGCAACCCCTTATGGATCCACCTGTCTGTCCCTGGGGTGTGTGAAGTGGATATAAACTCAGCTTCTTAGGTTTGCAGGGCAAGCACTTTATGGACTGAGCAGCCCCCCCAGCCCTGTGTTTGGTTTTTGAAAGGATCTCAACCTCAACTTGTTTTCGTAGCCAAGAATGACATTGAACTCCTGATTCTCCTGTCCACCTCTTAAGCACTGAGATTGCAGCTGGGAGCCACACTTAGCTTAAACAAATCCCCTATCCAATCAAACAAACCATGTTTTTAGTTAATACATTTTTGTGTAATCTATAGTGTGTGTGTGTGTGTGTGTGTGTGTGCGCGTCCACATTGAGAGAACAGAAGCTGTGACCTACACAACACAGAGCTCTTACGGAATGACATGGTGCAGTGTGATTGGAGCCTAGTGTAACTGAAAGGATATATTGGAGATAAGAGTTGAAAGGCTCTCTTGGGGCCAGAAGATAGAAGGCTTCAGAGTCAGTTAAAAAGAAATACAAAAATGTTTTCCATCTGTGGTAGGAGACTAATCTCTGCACTTGGGAGGGGAATCAGGAGGACTCAGTCTAAGTAAGCCTTGACCACATAACAAGTTCCAAGCCATCCTGTGCTACTTGGCCCAGTTTAAAAAAACAACAACAAAAACCTTTTCTTTATCTGTTATATATCTGTGGAAAACTAGTGGAAAACCAAGTTTGCATTTATTTCATCCAGAGTGTGATTGGGATAACTTTTTTTTTTCTTGTAGTATGCTAATGGATCTTGATGCCTCTGACAAAGAGAAGGACATCCTTAGCACCTCAAAAGATCTTCTGTCAAAACCAGAGGAAATGAGCACACAGAAGTCTGATTCAGGAACCAATAAAGACTGTGATGGTATAAAACATATTTTGGTTATTTCTGTAAATAAAATATTTGCATTTGCATACTGTGGCTACATAGTATAAAATGGTATATGTACTGTATCCTTTGTCCTGATAGCATAAATCATTATGGCTCATTCGTTAGCTAGTGTTTACTTGAAGAACTGGACTCAACATCTCACAAGGTTCATTTTATCTTGAAAAATAATACTTGTTGGCTCATTTCACAGGTAGAGCCAGAATTTGCCTACCTGTGAACTTAACTTAATTCACTTAGGTGAATTAAAAACCCCTAGAAATTTTATGAGTTTTGTTGGTGTGTGTGTGTGTGTGTGTGTGTGTGTGTGTGTGTGTGTGTGTGTGTTTGGAGACAGGGTCTTGTTATAGCCCAGGCAGGCTTTGAACTCATTGGCTTCTTGAGTACTGAAATTACATAAAACTCCTATAAGTTTACACACACACACACACACACACACACACACACACACACACACGTCTTTTAAGCCTTCTTTACAGTCACATGGATTTTTAGATCATTCATCTACAATTCCATTGTATGTGTTCTGATCTGGGTCTGGATGTCCATTGTAAGTTAATGCTTATTTTTGCCTGTTAAATTATTCCTTTTCTTCTCTTTAATGCTGTGATTGAGCCCAGTGCCTCTGAGCTCTACAACTTATCTGTATATCTAGCCATGTCTCAATTCTTTCTGATTCTCCTTGTTTTTGTTTTCCTCATTTCCAAGTTTCTAGCCAATAAGCCAATAGCTTTCAAAGTGTTTGAAAAACAGCAATCCTTTGATTTTAGCTTCGTAGGCACACCAGCCAGAAAGTTTTTCATTAAGGAGGTTTTTCTGCCAGTATTTTTAACATTTTCTCTCTCTTTTACAACATCTAGAACCTCTCTTACCTATCTCTTAGTTTTCTATGCTTTAGGAAATTCTTTTCAGGTTATTTTGAGACTGGGTCTCACTATGTACACAAGCTGACCTCAAATTCAGGAGAGTTGCTTGCCTCTACCTCCTGGGTGCCTGCATCACCACACCTAACTAAAATTTCTCAGTTTTATCACTAACTTTTTAAAATGTATTGTTTTTATTTATTCAGCTCCTGGAAACCCAGGAGCTCTTTTCTGTTCTCTGAGTATTTCTGTAGGTCGTGAGACTCGTGACATACTCTTTCGACGCTCATGAAACATCCATACTCTCCTGCAGTGCATGTGCTGTATGTGGATAGTGTTCTCTGCTGTTTGTTCTCCCAGAGTTTATCTTACTTTGTTTTGATCTCTGCTTTTCTTACTGGAAATGTCCCCAAAATATCCATTTCTCACTCTCCTCAGAGCTCTACAGTGCAAACTGTTGAATGCATGCTTCATCCCTTAAGGTACTTGCTGTTTTCTCTCACTGGGGGTAAGGAAATAAGGAAACTAAGGTACAGGAGAATTAAATAATTAGGTAGTTGCAGAATTAAGGCAGCAGCAGAGCTGGGATTTGAACCAGCAACCTGGAGACTCTTAAATTCACCCTTGTAGCCATGGTACTAGCCTGTTTCTCCATCTCTAAGTTTCTCTGTTGTATTGGTTCCAAGGATAAGGATATGGTCAGAGACCTTTAGTATCATGAGAGACTTCCCTCTTAGCTGACATCATATAGTTACGAACCTTTCTTCAAGATATTTCTCTTCCTCTCTATGGAATTACAAAAGACTAGGATATAGGACTCTAGAAACACGAAGGTCTAAGGCAGGAAGAATGAAGGGACGTGGTGTTAGCTGTACGTGCAGACTTGCAGCAGAAACCTGTCTCCTCCTGGGAGTGTGGCTGCATTTTAACTGAACCTCCTTAGACCTTACTGACTTCTGGGTTTTTTGAATCGGGGGTCTCACACTGTAGCTGAAGCAGCTTTCAACCCCTAATCCTGCTTCTGCCTCATGAGAGCTAGGATCATAGGCACGCAGCACCGCACCTCTCTCAGGTGTTGTAGAAAATGAGGAGAATAATGCCTGCCTCCTTGCTGGATGTTGTTAGATTTCAAGTGTACTGTAGGCCCTCAGTAATGGCAGTTGTTATATGCCAGTCTAGTGATCCTTCCAAGGAGAAGCATTAAGATGGCTATTGTGTTTCTATGAACTCTCCCTAATTCCATAATTGTTTCCTCTTCTTGGAGCTACAAAGCAGCATTTTGATAACATGTTCTAGAATTTTGCCTTGAAGGTTACTAGTTTGTAGCTTTTGGCAACCACCCTTTTTTTTCCCCCTTGAAAATCAGAACAATGGTTGTCTGTCTTGTCTTTTTCTTAAGGCCATGGTCAAGGGTTTTCCTTGTAGTCTGCAGTGAGATGTGGCCTGTCTAGCAGGGAAATCTGAGCTCCTGGCCACTGTGTAGGTACTGGTGTCTTTCTGAGCCTGCCTTGGCTTTAGGTTTCTTCAGACCACTGTGCAACCTCCTCTTTCCAATCTGAGGCTCCTTACGTAGAAAAGCAGCATGCCCTAGGAACTCAGCAGCCCACAGCCATGCCCCTTTCCCACAGTTCCCAGTAGGCAACTGTGTACTTCCTGGCTCTCCTGCAGACCGTTGTCCTCGGCTTTTGTATGCCTTTTTTTTTCCTCTTGTCTCCCTTCTGTCCCTTAAACCCATCAGCTGTTCTTATTTTATTTTTTTGAAACAGGGTTTCTCTGTGTAACCCTGGCTATCCTGGAACTCCATCTTGTAGACCAGGCTGGCCTCGAACTCAGGGATCACCTGTCTCTGCCTCCCAAGTGCTAGGATTAAAAGCGTGCAGCATGCCCAGCCCCTGCTGGCTGTTTATATCTGCAGCTATATGCTCTCATTTTTCTTCTCTGAGCACTTTTGTTTTTATTTCTTTGTCTCCAGAGAATCCTGTCTCCCTGGAGGCAGTGTAAACTGTCTTTTTTTCCCTTCATATTATAAACCTGTGAAGTTGAGTGGGCACTTTCTCTGCTTATATTGCTTCTAGACCTCATTTGTTTTCTTTCCTTCATCTGAAATATCAACTCCTTTGAAATTGTATCTCTTAGTTGTATGGGCTAATAAAGAGAAAAGTGGTGGGGCCAGTGAGGTAGTACACTGGCATTTTGGGGCTCTGGGATCCTATCTATTATCTGTCTGTCTGTCTGTCTGTCTGTCTGCCTGCCTGCCTGCCTGCCTGCCTATCTATCTATCTATCTATCTACCTACCTACCTACCTACCTACCTACCTACCTACCTATTTATTTATCATTGTTTTATAGCCCAGCAGATAAGCATACAGCAGCAGCTTATTCATGTGATGGAGCACATCTGTAAGTTAGTTGATACTGTTCCTACTGATGAACTGAAAGCTTTGAATTGTGGGACCGAACTGCTTCAACAGCGAAACAGAAGGTATCTTGATTATCCTCCTTCTGGAAGATATCTGATTGCAGTTCCACTACTCCAAGTAACGGAATGGGCAGAGTGCTCAGGCTGTCTGGCCTGACACAAGGATGATAGTCATATCACTAAACGTCAGATTTATCCAATTTTCAAACCATTCATTGAAGATTCATATTCAAACTTTTGAGATGGGGGGAAGTTCTATAGTTTCTTTTGTGGTTAAAAATGAAGGTAAACTCTATGGCTACTATAGCAGTGACCATATTTAATGTGTTTTCTTTCTTCAGGAGGAAGCTCCTAGCTGAAGCAGGTTTTAATGGAAATGATGTCAGTCTTCTGGGTTCTCTGTGGAGGCACAGGCCTGATTCACTTGATAACACTATGCATGGTGACTCCTGCCCTGTGGGGCATTCTAATAAAGAGTTAAGTTCTCCATACCTTCCCTCACATTCCCCGTCCACTGAGGAATGTTTACCCACCACCACTCCAGGAAAGACAGGAGTCTCAGCCACCCTGCAGAATCTCTTTGAAAGGCCGTTATTGAATTCCCATTTACAGAAGTCCTTTGTAAGTAGCAACTGGGCTGAAACACCAAGGACGGAAAACAGAAACGAAAGCACTTACTTCCCAGGGAGTGTTCTCACAAGCACCACTGTGAAAGATCAGAGTAAACATGCTGCTTCAGGATGTAGCGTGGAGGGAGATGTCCAGGCTTCCTGTAATATGGATAACTTTAACATTGACGACTTTGATGACGATGATGATGATGACTGGGAAAACATAATGCACAATTTTTCAGCCAGCAAATCTTCCACAGCTGCTTACCCACCTATTAAGGAAGGGGGGCCAGTTAAATCTCTATCAGAAAGGATTTCTTCAGCCAAGGCAAAGTTTTCTTCAGTGGTATCAACTGCTCAAAATAAAGACCCCTCAGAGTGCATTCAGAATTGCTCTGGTAAGTCTAAAGTAAACTGAATGCTTAAGTATTATAGGAAAACAACTGTGCAACACAAGCTGTGTAGCAGGCCAGCACGCCATTGCCTGGGCACTACACTGTTTCTATGCAAATGTCTACTGACAATATGAATTACAAATCACGCTTTCAAAAGCAGGTTGCTCTTTTGTCTCTGTAGCAGCTGCAGGTTTATAAATGTCTAATTATAACCTATTGTAGTAAAGCTCTAAAGTCATCACAAATTCCTTTGCCTTTAAAGTAACATTTTTTTAGTCCCTAAAACAATAAAGTTCATGGGTGCCAAATTTTTACTGATTTGGAGGTAGGCAAAATAAAAAGGTGAATTTATATACTCAAAATATGTATATTTTTAGAATTCTGAATGATGAGAAGTACTTCATTTATAAGTAGAAAATTGTTTCATGTCTCACAGCATTAAAATGTGAGACAGCATAAGGATGTGAAATCAGAAATTCAATAAATATTAAGTCAGTCATGATGGCTCACATCTGTAATCCCAGCACTTAGAGGCTGAGACAGGAGGATGGATTATAAAGTGAGACCTTGTCTCAAAACAAACAAACATTTCTTAACTGCTCAGTAAAGACTCAGTGTGCCATGTCCTGAATTGGGCTGTGGGAAGACTTCAGAGAAGCCATGTTGGAGCTCACAGTTTAATGAGGAATGAACTAAGCTACTGCAAAGACCTCAGAGTGAAGCCTAAATTAATTCTAAAGCCTTACGTCAGCCCTATAAAGTTATCTCAAATTGTTTTTACTGAAACAAGAATACATGTGCAAAATTTTATGAAGTACAACCCTCCCTATTTTTGCCATTGATGACTTAATAGTTCTGAGTTTGTTCTTAGAGTGATGCTGTTGACCTTTAAAATAGCCATTAATGGATTTATTTTGGTATGTCAGAATGTGTCATACTTGATGTCTGCAATTATCTTTGAGACAGTTGAGTGTTGGAGTGAGAGGAGCTGCCAGAGCTGCTGTGTGAGAGCCTCTTGTTCTCTAGACCCAGCGCTACCCCAGTAAGAGTGCAAGCAGGAAGAGATGTGAGAGACAGTGAAGGAAGGATCTGAGAAGTTCAGGTGACACTGAGGTTTCAGACCTAGATGACTGTGACACCATTCACAGAAATGAGGAAGTCACAAGTCTGAGTTTGATTTAGAAAGCAGTTGAGAAAGGCTATTTTCAGACTGTTGAACTTAAAACAGTTGGAAAGTCATTCAAGTAGACATGTCTTTGGGGTGTGTGTGTAGAGATGGCTTGTCAGTCGAGGTCTGGCTGTTCTGAGGACAGGGTTGGGTTCCCAGCACTCCCACAGCAGCTTACAGTTGTCTGCAATTCCAGTTCTAGGGGATCCAATGCCATCTTTTGGCCTCCTCAAGCACCAGGCACATATGTGGTACACAGATATACATGTAAACAAAACACTCATACTCATAGAATAAAAATAAAATAAATAAATCAAAAATGTTTATAAAAGAAAGCAGTTGTCTTACAGGCAGTTGGATGTATGTGGGATGGGCACTTAGGAGGATGTCAGACAGCTAGTCATTCTCTGTACACAGATGATGTTGAAAATCACGGGACTAGAACAATTCCAAAGAAGAATGTGTCAAGAAACCAGTCCACAAAATTTGAAAGACTACCAAAGTTAAGAGCAGAAGTGGAGCAGAAAGGAGAAGGGAATTCAAAACTGGAAGAGTAGCTGGGGCACGGCTCACTGTACTGCACACTGCTGTGTGCTGGTGATAGGACACTACAGCCTAGCGTGGACAAATCCTAGGTTTACTCTGTAGCACGGCAGAAATAAAACAAGTAGAAAGGGCATGGTTGTCTTGAAGACCAAAGAGAAGAAGAAAGAAGGATGAACAGAGTGCATTGTAGGTGCTACGAAACAAACAGGGAAGACTTGACTAGGCCCCTGGGAATGTCTGAGACTAATTGGGAAGGAAGCATGTAACAGCATAAAGTAAGCTGTAGGGAAAGTATGCCATTGGTTCTTCAGGGGAAAGGTGAATGCTCAACTGTTACTTTGTTAATGTACTGATGTTTTTTAAACATTGTTTTGTAGATAAATTGTCACAAAATTTTTCATCAAAAAATCCAAAACATGAACATTTTCAAAGTCTTAATTTTCCTCATACAAAAGAAATGATGAAGATTTTCCATAAGAAATTTGGCTTGCATAATTTTAGAACTAATCAGCTAGAGGCGATCAATGCTGCGCTGCTTGGTGAAGACTGCTTTATCCTAATGCCCACTGGTAGGTATTTTTAGATAAGACTTGGCAGGAGTCCATTGGCAGATGTTAAGTGAAAGCTCTTTAATAGAAATAAAAAGAACACCTCACAGTATTCTTACTGTGGAGAGACCCTTTAGACCCCAGATCCACAGTAAGAAAGTCTGTCTGTCAGTCTCTACTCTAGCTGGTGACATGGTAAGCTTCATAGATGCTTAAGGTTGTTAACTCAAAAAGCTCGTTGCGTTGACCTGATGTAGAACTTTTCCTTGGGAAAAATTTTTTTCTAATCTAAATAAGCCTAGAAGGGAACAGAGGATGGATGTGAGAGATCAAGACCATTTCTGGTCTGTGCTTTGATAGTGCTGCCTGGTGGTTCTGATCATCCACTTTTGGAGTGAAGACCTGGAATTCCAGTGCAGCTCTGCCCCTTTCAGGAAGGGGTGTGCCCAGGGACCAGCCACTTCACTCTCTGTTTGTGTTCAGGACAATGAGGCGTATAGTGCCCCCTTCACACATGGTGATCAAATGAAAAGGACGCAGCACAGGTCTTCCTTAGCCGAGGCTTTGAAGCGATCAGGACTGCATTGTCATCAAAGCCTGTAAGCTGCTCAGTGCTTTCAAATCAAACACACAAGGATGTCACCATCTCAGAGGCTAATGAGTTAATGTCTTTAGTTCCAGCACTTAGAGGCAGAGGAAGTTGGATATCTGAGTTCAAGGCCAGCCTGGTTTACAGAGTGAGTTCCAGGACAGCCAGGGCTACACAGAGAAACCCTGTCTCAAAACAAACAAACAAAAAACAAAACAAAAGAATGTTAGCTAACCAGTTAGGCTAGGAAGCAGGTTCAGTTCTTCCATGTAGGTCTTCTGTATGTTGTTTCTCTTGTTAGAGGTTTAAGCAAGTTCCAGTTGCTATTGCTGTTATTATCACATACTGCTGACTGGACAGCCGAATTGTTTCCTACCTGGTTTAAATTTTTAAAAAATTATTATTACATACATCTATATGTAATGGGGTATGGCGGAGGTCTTGTCAGACTTGTGCAGCAGTCTTTTTCCAGGTCCTCAAACTGGTTTTAAATATTAGACAGAGATAGCTTATCCACATTTCAGACTTTATTCACCTCCATTTCAACCCTGGTTTGGTCCTTGAAAGCTCTGACCTTGGGAAGGACTTTGGCAGTTATCTAGTCAGAGGCTGTCAATGGCTCTTCCTAGCTTCAGGAGTTATTTTCAAGACCTTTCCACTCAGATTTCAGCCTTTTGACAGATATAATAAAAATATTCCACAGTTTCTCTTGGATAACACTTTTAACCACTGGCCTCATGGATTTTACAGGAGACTAAGGCCTAGGCAGGTTAAGTGGTGTGTAGTTATTTTAAAATATGTTCTTGGGGGCTGGAGGCATAGCTCAGTAGTAGAGTACTTGCCCACTGTACATGGAGCCCTGGGTTTGAGCCCCAGCATGGGGCAGGGCAGGCAGGGAGAGGGAAATGAGTACATGTGTAACTTTATTCTATTATTTCAAAGGAATAATTTTTACAATAATAATGTTAGTCATAGATTTAGGATTTTAGAGACCCCTTATATAAAAGAAGTTTATTTGGATTTCTGGTAGACTTTTTAAATAGTTCTGTTGAGAGTTGATTTAGTTCATTATGGCTAGCCCTGTGGGTAATACTATTTGATGTCCTGCTAATTATTTTAAATATTATATTGGTTTTCTTTGTAACTTTTACCTTCACACTCAAGTTGGAAACTGACATGTTTTTCATTATTTGTCTCTTAGGAGGTGGTAAAAGTTTGTGCTACCAGCTCCCTGCCTGTGTTTCTCCTGGGGTCACTATTGTCATTTCTCCCTTAAGATCACTAATAGTGGATCAAGTCCAAAAGCTGACTTCCTTTGATGTAAGTTATTACATAAAACTATTTATAAAAATGTGTCTTAGAAACACATGACAGTATGCTAGGAAAATTATTAACTATTGTTTAAATTATGAGAATAATCCACAGATTATTCTGGGTGTATAGCTTCATGGCAGAGTGTTTGTCTAACATACTGCAAAAAAATAAATAAGATTAAATAAATAAAGCATACAGTTAACTTAAGCTGTAGAGTTAAGCACATGTGTTAAAACACTTTGATTCAAATAACCATCTGTAATTCAATCTGATTTTATTCTTCTATAAGAATGTATTTTAGTGAGAATTCTTAGCCTACATTTTGCTGATGGAGGTTTTGAGGTTTTTCTTTTTTTACTAATATAAAGGGCTTCCTTTTTCTTGGCTAGTGTGAGGTCATCATAGTTCTCTTTCCCCATGTGTGTGCCTGTACACCTGTCTTCTTCCTCATTGCTGAGTTGAAGGAATTATGACTGCTGCACTCCGTTAAGGTCTTCACACTGCAAAAGAGTTGATTACAGTGTTACGAATCATACCATCTCAGTGTGACAACTGGTTTGATTTTTCTTCTAAAGAATGTCACGGCAGTGTTGGTGACCATTCCCCAGCTGTTCGCCTTGTTCTAACCAGCAGTCACCATCACCGCAGTGAGACCTGTAAATGTAGCCAAACCAGCCATGATGGTGCAGACCTGTAAACCCCAGCACTTTAGAAGGCAAAAAGAGGTTCCTCGCTGTCAATTAGAAGCAAGCCTGTCATACAAGCAAGTTTGGGGCCAGCCTTTAATTACCAGTACTTTGGAAGCTGAGGGTACAGGAAGGTCACAAGTTTGAGACTCAACGTGAAACTCTTGACTCAGAAAACACAACCTAAAAATAAAAATGGTGCATTGAGTGTTATGGTGAGATATTTGTTTCTTTTGGCAAGTGTGATATATGACTTATAAAACTTAAACATGATCATGTCTGATTAATGTGTAAATAAAACGAAATTTAAATTATTACTTTTAACTCAGATTCCAGCTACATATCTGACAGGGGATAAGACTGACTCAGAAGCTGCAAATATTTACCTCCAATTATCAAAAAAAGACCCAATCATCAAGCTTTTGTATGTTACTCCAGAGAAGGTTTGTATTTGTTTCACTATTTTCAGTGTAATATTACAACACACTAAAATACATATATTTTAATAACTTGGTGATAATTTTTTATATACATTAATGAATTCTTGTATAACCATCACTCCAGACCACAAACAGTAACGTCTTCTTTCTCTGCCTCCTGTGTTGTTTGTTCTTTCTCCAGTGTGTTTTGAAACACTTCATTTAGAGTGAGTTACACACCTGCCATTTTAACCCTGCTTTACCTCACTGTGCATTTCCTGACCATGTAGCATTCCCTTAGTAACCACGCTGTAATTTACCTGTCAGGAAATGTACAGTGACACATACTGTTACTTAAGCCAATTAACTTCAGAAATGACCTTTGTTAAAAAAAAAAATCCCAATTTCATCTCCTTCTATCTAAACAGTTTCATTATTTTGACATTTTTGAAACAGAAGGGCCAGTTTTGAGGACTGTGCCTCAATTTGATTTGCCTTGTTTCCTGCTGATTAAATTTATATCCTCACTTTGGCAGAGATGCCGCAAATGTGCTTGCATGTTCCTCTGTGTGCTATCAGAAGACACTCGGCAGTGACTCATCTCATTACCACTGGTGTTCACTGACCAGTCACTTGATCAAAATAGTATTGCCGGGCTGCTGCTTCACTGGACTTAACTTTTCCATCGCCTTCCAACTTTGTCATGAGTAGATGTCTGTTGCAGGAGGTCCTGAGACTGTAGAAATGCCATGTTAGACACCAGAGCCTCCCCACAAGTTTTAGTTTCATTGATGATTTTTTTCTCTCAATCAGTTATTACTATAATGAATGCCAGGTTTTGAGCTTACTAATACAGTCCGTCCTGGCTTTATGAAAGCTTTACCTGAGCTGCATATTATCAGTGTGAACTTGTGGGTTCTTTATTAATTTAGTAAATTACAATCAATTTTCACTATGTGTTTTGATTTTTAATTGCCTAAATTCAACCAGTGAAGAAGCTTCATCAACCTGACTTCTGTGTCCTTTTCTTATGTCCCTGTCAAGATATGCTTGGTATTGGCATATAACTATCTGTGTAATACATAGTGTTCTTCTCCAAATAATATGCACATACCTAACACACATCTAAACTCCCATTATCAGGCTGGCAGGGTGGCTCATGGGTAAGGGTGCTTGCCATATAACCTTAGGACCTGACTTTGATCCTGGTAGAAGAGAACCAGCCTCCTTAAATCTGAATTCAATGCATGTACATCATTGTGTGCATAGACCCACCCAACACAGGTACACACACACACACACACACACACACACACACTCACACACACACACAATGAATAAATGTAAAAACAGGTAAGTCCAGTAACCAGAGTAAACATGTGGTAACTCTCAGATACATTGAAGCAAAAAAAGGTTTTAGAGCTACTAACCTGGTTGGTAGTGAAACTGTTGGGTGTGGATGAGCCAACTGAAGTGTCTCGTTTGCCGTCTGCTTCTGCCTTCTTCATAGACTGAGGGAAGAATCACTCGTGTGAGACTAGTTCTAACAGGGAGTAACTGGAACGGTAGTAATGGAAGTCATTCAAGTGATGTTTACATATCTCATGTATCTCTATTCTAGGTCTGTGCAAGTAACAGGCTGATTTCTACTCTGGAGAATCTGTATGAGCGAAAGCTCTTGGCACGATTTGTCATTGATGAAGCGCATTGTGTGAGTCAGGTAAGTTTCTCTTGGAATGTCAGTATGTTTATACCACCAGTAGTGCTCAGAACCACAGCATTGAAAAACCTATAGTGGCCGAGTGATCTATATGCTACCTCACTGGAGAATAAAATGCATCTTATATATTGACCAGAGAGATACAAATAACCTGAAAGCAATATTTTTTTCCCATTAGTGGGGTCATGATTTTCGTCAAGATTACAAAAGGATGAATATGCTTCGCCAGAAGTTTCCTTCTGTTCCAGTGATGGCTCTCACAGCCACAGCAAATCCCAGGGTACAGAAGGACATCCTCACTCAGCTGAAGATTCTCAGACCTCAGGTGTAAGTTGTTGAAGGTTGTGTTTTCGATTTTCTGATTCTGTCCATTAACATCACCTGTAGGCCTTTATCAAGCCAAGTTTCCAGATTGTACCCAAAGACAGCTAAGTATTTGAAGTTGGAAGATTTTTTTTTTAATCCTTAAATGATGTAGTAAAATTTGGGGAAAACATCTGGGGTTTTTTCTTTACTTAACAAAAGTAAAACTCTAGGGCAGCTTAGATAGCAGCACACATAAGACTGAGCCAGGCCTGACTGCCTGAGATCAGTCTTTGGTAGAAAGAGAGAACTGTCACCTTCTGCCTGTTACCCTTCGATTTCCACAAGCAAGCCCTGATAAACAAACAAATAAATAGAAACAAAAGGAAAATCATCCCATCCTCTGCTTTAGAAGTGGGATAAATCAAATTCGGTACTGGGTGACCCTGATGTAATCCTTTTAACAGATTAGGTTTATCTTATTTTGGCTTTCACACTCCACGAGCCTTCATGAATGAGCAGGTGACCCTGCTTTGTCATCTTAAAGTTTCTGTTATATACGTGATTTGAGACCAGTCTAGAACTCTTAGAACAGCACTTTCACTTGGATTTCATCTCAGCAGCATGTGTCTTGCTACCTCTAACTCCATAACTAATTGGTAACAAAAGCCCCTAAAAATATTCGCCTGTATGCATTTAGGTGGTGCTGGGCCGTTGTACCTCTGCCTGAGTTTGTTGATGCTTTCTCTGTTAAGTTAATTTGCTCAGCAAATACTGAACATGTTTGCACACTGAGGTTTTTCTGAGGTTCTGGGAGACTGCCTGAAGGAGTAAAGGCTGAACAGAATATTGAGGTAGATTTTTATATATTTAATGACTTATTTTTATGTGTATGAGTGTTTATCTGCATGGGAATCTGGGCACCACACATGTCCCTGGGACCCATAGAAGCCAGAAGACATCAGATCCATGGTGATCTGACTTTTATATACCACTAATGACCATACTTAAGTGCAAGAATTATTGAGTTCTAGCCAGGCAGTGGTGGCGCACACCTTTAGTCCCAGCACTTGGGAGGCAGAGGCAGGCGGATTTTTTAGATCAAGGCCAACCTGTTCTACAGAGTGAGTTCCAGGACAGCCCGTGCTATAAAGAGAAACCCTGTCTCGAAAAACCAAGAAAAAAAATACTGAGTTCTCAGAATTTTTTTGTGTGTGTAATCACAAAATGTGCAATGGAATGTTTTAATTTAATGCCACTTGTAGTGAGAAATATTTATGTAAGTTTTGGCTAAGAGAATACATTTTGCTTTCATATTAGATATGTGCTCTAACACTATATTTAAGATTAATGTTATGCTTTAGGTTCTAATAAATACTGAATGCTAATTTTTTTTCTAGAAATGCTATATAAAATGTTATATTTCTATTCTATCTGCGCGCTCCTCATGGTTTTTATTTGAGAAGAGGTACAGAGTCTTAGACTCTTGCTAGGAAGCCCCAGTTGGCTTGAACTTACAGTGTAGACCAGGCTGTCCTTGGACTCTTGGCAGTCTTCCTGCCTCATCTTCCCGAATGCTTTGATTACAGGTATACACCATCATGCTGGATTATGTATATTGTATATTCTCTCTGTCTCTTTCTCTCTCTCTCTCTCTCTCTCTCTCTCTCTCTGTGTGTGTGTGTGTGTGTGTGTGTGTGTGTGTGTGTGTGTGTGTGTCTGTCTGTCTGTCTGTGTGTCTGTGTGTTCCTGTAGATGCTTGTGTTTGTACCTGCATGCCTCTAAAAGCCAGAAGCCAACCTCGGGTGTCATTCCTTAGGAGACATCCACCGTGGTTTTAGTGACAAGATGTCATTGTTAGGGATGGAGTTCACCGTGTTGACTACATTGGCTGGCCGGAAAGATGGAGGCATCCACCTGTTTCTGCCTTCCCAGTGCTGGGCTTACAAGTGGTAAGCAAATGCTGTACCACTGAGCTATCTGTCAGTTAGTTATATTAACTGGTAAAAACCCATAGTTAAAAGAAATTATAAAAATTCCCTTACATAT
Source organism: Rhabdomys pumilio (assembly GCA_030674055.1). Taxonomy (NCBI): domain Eukaryota; kingdom Metazoa; phylum Chordata; class Mammalia; order Rodentia; family Muridae; genus Rhabdomys; species Rhabdomys pumilio. The sequence goes on along the minus strand of JANHMN010000003.1, from coordinate 74,252,929 downwards.
GAATGATTTTTTGAAAATATAGGACTTATGTTTTATGTTTGAGTGAACAGTGCACATATTTATCTAGAGACAGACACCTTGAATATCTTTTCCTAGAACTGTGGGAAAGTGATGTGTCTGAGAAAGCAAAATTATACATATCCGGATGCTAGCACATGGCGCCTTGTGCATGTCTGATACTCATAAGAGCGAATAAGTGAAACATATGGAAGGATTTGGTAAATGTGTGTAAAATGTAAGTCTGCTGATTCTTCAATAAATTTGCTATTTATTTCTGCTTTAGAAAATTATAAATCTCATAGGAGAAGTAGATTTTAAGAAGTACTTTCTGGTAGTTTCCTGATCTTTTTCTGCCAGTAGTCCCTTGTTTGAATTAATGTGCCAGCTGCTGCTGTGTTGGGGTGTTAGTGAAGTCAGGTGCTCCTAGGTTTAGAGTGGTGACTCCATGCTCTATGATAATATTCCTCATTTTAAGCTTGCAGAAATAAAGTCTACTTGGGAAGTACAAGAGTGACTAATTACACAAGATTTCATGCCATTCTCTTAGGACCCTAGCAGATGAGCTAGGTGAGAGCAAAGAGTCAAACATACAGATTTAAGGGTTGTACAGCCTCAGAATAGCTAGCACACACCTCTCCCCACGGTGTGCCAGCTGCTGCTCCTGGCACTTTATATGTCATTCTATATAGTCAGCCTCACAAAAGTCTCACATGATAGAATCCTCCATCTCCTTGTTCTCTAGATAAAGAAACTGAGTCATTGCCAAGTGACAAATGTGAATCACAGCACACATGATGGCAAATGCCTGAGATCCCAGCACTTGGCTTTTTCTAACTTGTGTTTCTGAGACAGGGTCTTACTGTGTAGCCCTGACTATCCTGGAGCTCACTATGTAGGCTGGGTTGTCCTCTAACTCAGAGAGACCAACCTGCTTCTGCTTCCAGGGTACTGAGATAAAGGCATGTGCCACCACACCAACATTCCAACACTTGGGATGGGTAGTAAAGGCAGGAGGATCAGAAGTTCAAGGCCATCCTCACTACAAGCAAGCTAGAAAGCAAACTGTAGTGTACTGGTATAGGAGGCAAGATGGTGTGGGGTGTGGAGCTGGAGGGATGGCTCACTGGTTAAGAGCACTGGCTACTCTTCCAGAGGACCTGGGTTTGATTCCCAGCAACCACAACAAGCACTAACAAGCATCTGTAACTCTAGTTTTAAGAGATCTAATACACTCTGACTCTAGAGGACACTATATGTATATGGTGCACAGATATATATGTAGATAAAACACTCATAAACATAAAATATAAAAATAAAATTTAAAAGACTGACAAGATGGTTCAGTAGGTAAAGGCACTTGCCATCAACCCTGACAGTCTGATTTCAATCCCCAAGACACACATGGTGGAGTGAACCAACTCCCTTATGCTGTCCTCAGACCTCTACATGTCCACCGTAGCACACTATTCACATGCTTATGCACAGTATCCCATAAGTACATAAGAACAGTTTAAATTTATTTTTTAAAGGTAAAAGAAGTAGTCACAGAGCATTAAGTACCTTGCCAAGTTCATAACCCTAACAAATATTACAGGAGTGAGGACTTCAAGCCCAGCGATCTGGCTGCAGAACCTTAAATGGTGCTCTAAACTGCAGAACAGAAGTCACAACTGAAGGTAATTCAGACTAGGATGTCTAGAAAGTCAGCCTTGTGACAGAGTGTGTCGTCTGACATCATGCAGAGGTTGGATGATTTGAGGAGCGGCTTGGTAGACAGTTTCCTTTGCTAGACTGAAATATGCCGTTCATACTGTAAAACTCACCTATTGAAATTGCAGGATTCAGTGTGGTGTTTAGTTTTTTCATGGATTTATACAATCATCAATCACCACCATCTACTTTAGGACATTTTGTCTCCTTTAAGAGAGCTGTTCTCCTTAACAGCTAATCTCTTTTCCCCTCTGCCACAGGCAACCATTCATTGACTTTCTGCCTTCACAGATTTTTGCTACTCTGAACATTTCATGTACAGATTAATTGTCACCAATGCTTGGGACCAGAAGTGTTTTAGATTTGAGGTTCTTCTAGATTTTTGGAATATTTATATAAACATAATGAGATATTTTGGGGATGTGACTTAAGGCTAATTATACATGAAATTTGTTTGTTTCATATATACCTCATACACACAGTTGGAATATATTTTTAATTTTTTTGTTTTATTTATTTAAAAATTTTCACTTTCGGGGGCTGGAGGGATGGCTCAGCAGTAAAGAGCAATGACTATTCTTCCAGAGGTCCTGAGTTCAGTTCCCAGCAACCACAGGGTGACTCACAACCATCTGTAATGGGATCTGATGCTCTCTTCTGGTGTGCGTACTCATATACATACAGTAGATCTTTTTAAATTTTTCACTGTGTGTGTGTGTGCTTGAGGATGAACGTGCTGTGTGTGGGAGTCAGAGGGCAACTGTAGAAAAGTTTTCTCCTACCTTGTCCCTGGGATTGACCTTAGGCTGTCAAGCTTAGTAGCAAACACCTGCGGCTGCAGATGCAGTTAGTAGTTTTCACTTACTCATTTTGAGACAGTGCATTACTGTATAGCCCAGGTTGGCCTAGAACTCACTAGGTAGCCTAGACTTTTCTCAGATTTCCTGGCATGCAGAATACTAGAAGTTTAGTCATCTACCATCCCGCCCAGCTCAGGAAAATTATTTTGTTTTATTTTTATCTTTTTTTCTTGTTTTATTTCATTTTTGAGCTGGGATGTCATACTTGTCAGGCTAGCCTCACACTCTGTCTAGACGATGACCTTGAACTTCTGACCCTGCCTTTACCTCCCCAGTTCTGAGATTATAGATGTGTCGTGATATCCAGTTTATGTGGTTGTGGAGATCCTGCCCAGGGCTTTGTGCCTCTGGGGCAAGCAGTATACCAACTGAGGACCAACTCCAGCCCAGGAAGGTAAATTTGAACAGTGTTTCAGAATGTCTGTGCTTTTACTCCAACATGTCTGCCAGACAAGGTCAGGTGTGGATTTTCTAGTCATTTGGATAATACGCTTTATCTCTCATGAACCAGATCTTTAGATTTATCACTCCAATACCCAACAGCAACACCAAACATGTGTGTGAGCTTTTGTAAACAGCAACATTATGAATGTTTTGTCTATGTGTACGTATCTGTGCTGTGTGCATGCCTAGTATCTGTGGAAGTCAGAAGAGGACATCAGATCCCCAGGTACTGGAGTTAGAGATGATTGTAAGCCACCATGTAAGTGCTGGGAACAGAAACCAGGACCTCTACAAGAACCTTTAACTGCTGAGCCACTTCTCTAGCCCCCTGAAACAACATCATTTTAAAACTTTTATGTAGCCCCTTAATGTTTATGCAGTAGCTATAAATACCATCACCATTTTATGCTCACTATATGAAATTCACAAATTACATTGTAAGGTATAATTGGAAGATGGAGAGATGGCTCAGTGGTTAAAAGTGCTTGCTGCTTTTCTAAAGAACCTGAGTTTAGTTCCTAATACCCACTTTGGGACGCTCACAACTGCATATATCCAGCTCTCCATCTCATGGTACCTTTTGGCCTTGGTGTGCAAACACACACAAATAAATAAATAAAATAAATAAAGTTTTTAAGTGTTTATCACTTGGTCTGCAAATATTTTCGTAGTTAGTGTGAGCCTAGAATACATTTAAATCCTGGCTAAGTTTTCTGGCACTGAAAAAGAAAATGGAGAAGAAACATGTTTTAAGTCTTACAAAATTTATATACAGAGATTTTTTTTTTTTCTTTGAGAGAGAGTTTCTCTTTGTAGCCCTGGCTGTAGACCAGACTGGGTTCGACCTCATCAAGATCCACCTGCCTCTGCCTCGTGGGTCCTGGGATTAAAGGCATGTATCATCATATGCAGCCATGAATTTTATAGATTTTTATATATGAGATACTTTTGTTTATTTTCATATTTACATGTAAGTAAGTGGTGTAAACAAATAAAACTTGGTTTTTAAATCTTGTATACCAAAATTTTGGTCTAGATTGAATTACTAAAATTACTAGTTAGGGGCTAGAGAGACTTCTCATTGGTTAAAGGCACTTGCTACCAAACCTAATGACCTGAGTTTCATCCCCAGAACCAGAATGTTGGAGGAAGAGAACTGGCTCCCATCAGCTGTCCTCTGACCTCTACAGATGCACTGTGGCATGCTGTATTCATGCATGCATGCACTGCTCACACACACACAACAATAAGTAGATGTTAAAAATTAATAAATAAAATCATTAGTCATCATTACTGTAATAGTTACATACATATTTATGTTACTTTAACATGCATACTTCATTAGTATAGATAAATGGAGTCTTACTATGGTACCAAGATTAGTCGTGACTGAATGGGCTCAAGCTATCTTCCCACCTCAGCTTCACAAGTAACTGAACTTCAAGAATATACCACCACTTCCACCTTAAATATATTTCAAAAATAATTTTAGACATTAGCTTTTTACTGAGATTATATCTGTTTATGAGATAAGTATTTTTGCTTTGCTCGGTGGTGTTGATGGTTCAGGCCTTTAATCCCAGCACTCTGGAGACAGGTAGATGTCTGAGTTTGAGACAAGTCTGATCTACAGAACAGTTTCCAGGATGGCCAGAGCTGCACAGAGAAACTCTGTCTTGAAAAACAAACCAAAAAGAAGAATTTTTGTTTTACAGTTAATATATCTACAGATGACTTGCCTCAGTTCATGTATTTTACTTTTATGGATGTAAGCCCTGAGAAATATTGCTGATATAAACATGTAGATGGTAATGAGAAGCTTTTTATCCCAGCAGTAACTAACACTCAATTATTTGAATTCTTTCTGAAGCACACGCCAAAATTACATCATGATCTGTCATCAAAAATTATTTTTAATGATCTGTCAACTGACATCTCAGTTAGGTACTCTAAATTTTGTGGGAGGTAAAAAACTAGAAAGTATTTTAATCTTACTACAAACAATGTTGCTATTCAGTCTTTTTCTGAACCATATACTGTTAAAAATTAGTACTAGGTTTTATCTAATAAATATGAGGTATTCTTTGTTGCTTATTCAAGAGGAGCTTCTACAGTGTACCTGATGTATTTGAAATATTCTGATGATACATTCTGTTCACCTTCTAAAAACAACTGCTTTTAGACGGGTTCTTGCTATGTGCCCCAGCTATCCTGGAACCCACCATGTAGACCAGGCTAGCCTTGAATTTAGAGAGCCCCCCTTGCCCTTTCTCCCAAGCTTGTGTCTCCCGAGCACCAGCACCCCTGGCTTGGTTTGTTGCTGCTGCTCTTGCTCTTGCTGTTGCTGTTTTTGTTATTGTTGTCCTTGAGCTTCTGATCCTCCGGTCTGTGCTTCCCTCAAACTTGGATTACAGGCATGTATCAACATGGCCTGGTAAATTCTTCATTTAAAGGCAACATTTAATACTCCTATATTTAGTCAGGAGTCAGTGAAATCTAATTTGGGTTGTTTGTTTTTTGTTTGTTTGTTTGTTTGTTTTAAGTACTTGTTGAAATAATTCATGTACCTTACAACTCAGGTGTGGTTTTTACATTTTCATAGAATTATACAGTGTAAGTCTAAAATAAAATACACTTCCATTATTTTCCAAAATGGAATTAAGCTTTATCAGAACTTCCTCTCTGTTTTTCTCTCTCAGTTCCTTCACTAAGCATGTTTGCAAGAATCATCTAGGTTGTAATGTGTGTGTGCATGTGTGTCTGTCTGTCTGTATATATGTGTGTATGTATGTGTCTGTGTGTCTGTTATGGTTTGATGAGGATCATGGTCTAACCAGTACTAGGTGAGGACTTTACCACTGAGCTCTACATACAACCTCTAGTCTCCATTCTTATGGTTGAATAATATTCATCTGTATAATATTCATTCAGTTCACTGTCCCAAATTGACTGTCTTCCTCCCTCCCTCCCTCCCTCCCTCCCTCCCTCCCTCCCTCCCTCCCTCTCTCTCCCTTTCTTTCTTTCTTTCTTTCTTTCTTTCTTTCTTTCTTTCTTTCTTTCTTTCTTTCAGCACTGTCTAGCTTGGTATCTGGTGATCCCTAACATCCTGTTTTCCAACATGCATTGGAGGATTTGTTAAAAGCAATAAACTCTGATGGTCTGTTTACTTTTCCACCATAACAAACTGTGTGAATGTTGCTCTCCATTAGTGGCCTACAGACCTTTTGTGGTAGAATGATTTGTTTGTTTTAGTTTTAATTGGTTTTGTGATTTACAAGTTTATGTTCAAAAGCTCATATTATTTTATTCTTTAAAAAGTAAAAAGTAAAGGTTTATTTGACCAAATTAAGTAGTAAATAGTTCTATTTTCCCAATTAAGTCACAAATCCAATAAATTTCAGATTATGTTCCAGATGTTTTTAATGAGTGTTTTGCTGGATACATCCACATCATCCAACTCAAATTCTTGGTTTTTTAAAGAATTATTTATTTTATGTATGAGTACACTGTAGCTGTCTTAAAACACACCAGAAGAGGGCATCAGATCCCATTACAGATGGTCGTGACCACCATGTGGTTGCTGGGAATTGAACTCAGGACCTCTGGAAGAGCAGTCAGTGCTTTTAACCGCTGAGCCATCTCTCCAGCCCCCGAACTCAAATATTTAACATGTGACCCAGTAGTTCACTGTGTTATAAGTTGTATACCATCACCATAGTCTGAAAACTTTGCCACCCTCTAAAACTCTGTGCCCATTAACAATGGTGTCCTTCTGCTTCCCTCACCTCACCCCACCAGCCTTAGGCAACCACCAGACTACTTTCTATGTATAAGTTTGCCTACACTGGGTGTCTCATATAAACATTCATTTTATGTGTATATTACTATTTCTTATCTTTGTATATGCATGTGCGTGCGTGCGTGCCTGCCTGCTTGCCTGCCTGCCTGCCTGCCTGCCTGTCCGGCTGTCAGTCTGTCTATACTAGAGCAAGCAAGTGGAATTCAGAAGACAACTCACTGGAGTTGCTTCCTTCCACATGTAGATCCTGGGACCAAATTTAGGTCATTATTAGTCTTGGCAGCAAATGCTTTTACCCACTGAGCCATCTCACTGTCCCCCTCACTACTTGGTAGCAAAGTGTTTTGTGTTTTTTTTTTTTTGGTTTTTCGAGACAGGGTTTCTCTGTGTAGTCCTGGCTGTCCTGGAACTCACTCTGTAGACCAGGCTGGCCTCGAACTCAGAAATCCGCCTGCCTCTGCCTCCCAAGTGCTGGGATTAAAGGCATGTGCCACCACCGCCCGGCAGCAAAGTGTTTTCAAGATTTGATGCTAGAAAAATATTTCATTGTGTAGTTTTAGTTCCTTCTTTAGCGCCTCACCTAATATTAGGATCATTTCCATTTTGTTGGCTGTTATGAATGATGCTCTTATAGATGTTTCCATGTTCTTATGTAGACGTGTTTTCATTTCTCTTTGGTGTATTGCTAGCAGTTGGATCATCGGGTCATATGATAGCTCTGCTTCACCTTTAAAGAGTTCATTCATTTTTACTTATACTCATGGGCTGTATGTGTGTGCCAGCCTGTTTGTATGCGAAGCATATGCATTCGGGTACTTGTGACGTGAAAAGAGGGAGTTGCAGGCAGTTGTAAGCTGTCTGTTGTAGGTGCTAGGTACCAAACTCAGGATTTTTGCTAGAGCTTATATGCTCTTAGCCTTTGAGGCATCTCTCCAGTCCCTGCTTCACCCTTTAAAGAACTACCAGGCTGTCTTCCAGAGAGTTTGCACTGTTTTATATTCCTAGAATCCATCTGTGAGGGTTATGACTCCCTCACGTGTATCCCAATGTTTATTTTTGGTATTTTAAATGAATAAAACTCTTATTAAAATTAACATGTAGTTTAAAGTGGGGATTGGGTAGACATACAGCCATTCCTGTTGGTAGGAAGCTCACATCGGCTCATGTAATTCTGCGGACTTCGTCTTCTTTCATGTTGCTAAGCAGTAGTTTTGTACAGGGCCTCACTGGTTAGCCTTGTTTAACTCTAAAATCCATATCCTCTTGCCTGGTGGAAATGACTGTTAAATAATAGAATCACAAGAATCGGAGTCCTGCAGCCTGTGGCAGTTTCAAGGGTCAGTCCTTTTGAGGTGAGAGTCATCATTCCCTCTGCATGGCTGACATTACATCTGAAGTCAGAGCCCACAAGGAATTCTCTGTTCCCAACAACACTCTTTACTGTTAACAGAAATAGGTAAAACAGCTAAACACAGGTAGTCCTGCCAAGGGTTTCTGGTGCTATGATTAAAGAAATTTCACCTACACCCATGCCATAATTTACTTTGTTTTCTTTGATATCCTGGAACAATGTGTGGTGATAACATTCTGAATGGGTGGAAAGTAAGATTTCATTGTTTGTATTAGAAAGGACAAGGAGGCATATGAAGAGGAAAATGGAAAAGGTCTGACCTCTGCACATATGCCATGAGTGCCCCCCATTAATAAATAAGTAATTTTAAGGAAACATAAGAGCCAGGCGGTGGTGGCGCACACCTTTGATCCCAGCACTTGGGAGGCAGAGGCAGGCGGATTTCTGAGTTCAAGGCCTGCCTGGTCTACAGAGTGAGTTCCAGGACAGCCAGGACTACACAGAGAAACCCTGTCTCAAAAAAACCAAAAGAAAGAAAGAGAGAGAGAAAAAGAGAGAGAGAGAGAGAGAGAGAGAGAGAGAGAAGGAAGGAAGGAAGGAAGGAAGGAAGGAAGGAAGGAAGGAAGGAAGGAAAATATAACAGCAGATATTTGGTAGGGTAGGTTAGAAACAGAGGAGAAGTGGCTAGCAGTAAAATGGGATGTGTGACTAGTTTGATTTGAAAACAGAGCTGGAAGCCTGCCAAGGAGCGAAAGAGGTAAAGGAGAGAGAATATGGGGCCAGGAGTAGTAGTTAGTGCCTGTGGAATTTTAGTCCTGTAAGATCCTGAGACAGAAGGAAGGAATTCACAGAAGAGTCTAGAAGGAAGACAGAAGGCCATACAGAGAATGAGCTAAGGAAACATGAAGGAATAATGGATCCCAAGAGCAGTCACCCAGAGAAGAACACTTGTGTCAGAGTCACCACATTTCCTTTGCAGCTTGGATCAAAAGTAAAATACCCATGATTTTTCCATTTATTCTGGAATGTGTATGCAATGCCCCCTTATCTTTTTAAATATTTAAGTTACATTTATTTATTGTGCAATTTTCCCTAATCATTTAAATCTTTTAGCCACCTTTGCTTTAAAAAAAAGAACTCTGTGTGTGTGTGTGTGTGTGTGTGTGTGTGTGTGTGTGTGTGTGTGT
>JANHMN010000003.1:74205441-74243568 GCA_030674055.1 Rhabdomys pumilio | reverse complement strand
TGTGTGTGTGTGTGTGTGTGTGTGTGTGTGTGTGTGTGTGTGTGTGTATGCAAGTATATATGCTGGTGTGTGCATATGCCAGGCATAAGCATCTGGTGTCTTTCAACTGTAATTGAGACAGGGTATCTTGATAAACTTGGAGCTTACCAATTAGGCTAGACTAATTACTAATCACCTGGCTGGCCAGATGAGTCCCTGGGATCCTCCTGTGTTCACCTGCCAGTGACAGTATTACAGGAGCATGCTACTACTGTACAGAGCTCTTGGCATGGGTGGTAGGGATCCAAGTTCAGGTCCTCCTGATTATAACAGCAAGCATTTCACTCACTTTACCCACGGAGCCCCCTCTGAGACTGTGCTCTTAACTGCTTTTTTTTTTTTTTAAATATTTATTCATTTAATGTACATGAGTACGCTATTACTGTCTTCAGACACACAGAAGAGGGCATCGGATCCCATTACAGATGGTTGTGAGCCACCATGTGGTTGCTGAGAACAGAACTGAACTCGGGACCTCTGGAAGAGCAGTCAGTGCTCTTAACCTCTGAGCCATCTCTCCAGCCCTCCTTTTTTTAAAAAAAACATCTATAGTCCAGATCTGTCATCTAGTCTGTAGCCATCCTTCTTCATCACCAGGTTTTTTTAATCTTAATTCTTAACGTAATGTCCATTTCAGTGTTTGCTTGGATCCCCTGCCAGGGATAGTGGTCAGCGTAAGAAAGCTTGTTAATGAGGCTTGCATGGTGGGAAAAATGAGTGTTTAGTGTTTGAAGACGCTGCCCTCATTTTAGCTGCTGTAACAGTATCATAGGCTGGATGACTCAGACAGCAGACATTTATTTTGGGGGTTCTGGATTCTGAAAAAAGATCAAAATTCCACTTCATCCTTTGTCTGGTGGGGCCCCTCTCCCTGTTTTACACTTGGTGGTATTCACGTGGAGCCATGTGTACTAGGGAAGCAAGGCTCAATGAGGTCTCTGGGTACTTTTGGGTTTGTTTTTTGATTTTTTTTTTCTCTTTAAGATTTATTTAACTGTGTCTATGTGTGCACACATCCTTGTGTATGTGTGGGTACCCATGAAGTCCAGAAGAGAATGTTGACTCTTTTAGAGCTAGAGTTACAGATGTTTCTGAGATGTCTAATGTGGGTGTTGGATACCAATTTTCAGTCTTCTGATAGAACAGTAACTGGTCTTAATAGCCAACCTGTCTCTCCAGCTCCTCTGTTTTTATAAGGACCCTGATCTCCTTGGTGACTCTACCTCTCTACCTAATTACCTCTCAAAGGGCCGACCTCCTAATGCCATTGGGGGGAAGCATTTTGGGTGAAAACATTCAGGTGATGGTAATAGCTACAACTGTATTTTTTATAATAAAATTTTTATGTTTGGATCTTCTTTCAGGTTCAGCATGAGCTTTAACAGACACAATCTGAAATACTATGTATTACCAAAGAAGCCCAAAAAAGTGGCCTTTGATTGCCTAGAGTGGATCAGAAAGCACCACCCTTGTGAGTACAGTTGTGTAATTATGTCTAAAAGTAATAGATTAAAAGTCTCTTTCTATAGACACTGGACTACAATAGAATATATGAAATGCATATTAACATTTTCTTTTTGCATTATGATAACACCAACTTGCTATTTGTGGGAAATATTAGAATTTTGAAATCTCATTTGGTTAGATAACAATAAATTCTAACAAAAATATATTAAGTATGCCTCCTACACACTTACATTATCATTCTTGGTGTTGGTGTCTTTTTCTCTGTCGTATCTCAGTGTGTGAATAACACAGCTCCTGTTTTAGTGCCTTCTCCAAGTGTGCTTGCCTTTGAGTTATGTCAGCTAAAGTGAGTCTCCGACGCTTGTAACAGCTCTCACGTGACCCATCTTCAACATCCTCATCATCCTCTCGTGGCTTTTGTAAACTTAGGAAGCACTTTTAATAGTTACAATATATTTATTTCATAGTTCTTTATCTTAATTATTTTCATATGTTTTCTATTGAGCTTCTTTTGTACCAAAACTTTGAGCATAACTCCTTGTACCATTTTATTTTGTAGGTTCTTTTCCTGGAAAGAAACTGAGTCAAGGGTTTTTACCAGGCTCTTGATAGTTTTTCCCATATGTTTCTACAAAATTTGTATCAAAGAGAAGCTCCCCATTGTTGAGTCAGTACGAGACAGCCCAGGATTCTTTGTCCTGGGCTCCCTCACAGGAGCAGGGTTACACGTCCAGTCTTATTTTCTGTGTTCACAAATTCCCTGCTTGAACTGCTTTGTGTGACCATCATGCATCATAAGAATGCTGAAAGGTTTATTTACAAGGTCATGTATTTCTAAGAACATGTGTAAATGTGTTGTTATTTAAGTGAAAAATCCTGATTTCTCACTACTCTTTGGGCTTCTTGGCAGACGACTCAGGGATAATTTACTGCCTCTCCAGAAGGGAATGTGACACAATGGCCGACACCTTACAGAGAGAGGGTCTTGCTGCTCTGGCTTACCATGCGGGCCTCAGTGATTCTGCCAGAGATGAGGTGCAGCACAAGTGGATCAACCAGGACAGTTGCCAGGTGATTCTTGCAGAAGTCTGCAGACCTTTCATTGTGTATCAGCAGTTTTGCATGTACATAATACAGGTTTTATTTGAAACAGGGTCTTGCTATGTAATTGAAACCAGGGCAGCCCTCCTGCATCCACCTCTTACCTGGCTCTGCTGTTTTCGAGGGAGGGAGGGAGGGAGGGAGGGAGGGAGGGAGGGAGAACCGGCGCGCGTGCGAGAACACACACACACACACACACACACACACACACACACACACACACATGGCGGGGGAGACGCTGTTATTTCTTCCCACCATGTATGAAATTTAACATATTCAGGCTTGGCAGCTCTCTGAGCTTTTTTTATCTTAAAGGCAATAAACATCCAAGTAAGACTGACACTGAAGCCATGGGGCAGTGAGTAACTTGAGAATGTTACTCATTCTCAAGGAGACGACAGTTGAGGCGAGGGCTAAAATGTAATTTTTAGTACTAGGGAATAGGGATTCATCCTAAGAGAATAATTGCATACAAGGAAGACTTCAGCAGAATAGTAGACACAGATGAAATAGTCAAATGTATTCTACATTAATTCATGAGATACTTGTACTAAACACAGGACAGTCTTCAGAATCAGAAGGGATAAGACTAGTCCTAAAAAGTGTCCCAGCCATTCATTGACATTTATGTTGAAAATAACAAATGCAGAACCCCATGTGGTGGCCCATTCCTGCAATCCCCACACTCAGGTGGCTGAGACAGGTTTGTCAAGAGTTCCAGGCCAGCCTAGGCTATAATATGAGACCAAATAAGATCAAATAAGAGATCAAATAAGAAAGTAATTTTTTGGTTTGTCTTGACTGAAGTAAGTAGATTTCAATCTGTATATTTAATCAAAATCCCACTCTTTTTCTTTGAAGAACTTTAATGAAATGTTTCTAGATGAATATTCAAGTGAAGTTATGAGTTTAGCAATAAACTCAGTGACATGACGGGGTTGAAGTGACGGAAGCACACGCCTTTAATCCCAGCACTGGGGAGGCAGAGGCAGGCAGATCTCTGAGTTCAAGGCCAGCCTGGACTACAGAATGAGTTCCAGGACAGCCACATTTTTAAAAAAACATAACAAGAATAATAACATGAATTTTTTTTGTTTGCAATTTGTTACATGTAAAAACAATAAATGATGAAGTTTAATATTTATGAGAAATGGGGTTTGAAATGTAGCTCATGCATAGGACCCTAGGTTCAATCCTCATCATCAGATAGGACTGTACATGGCAATATAAGTCCATAACCTCCATGCTCACCAGGTGGAGTCAGGAGCATCAGAAGTTCAAGGTCATCCTCAGCTACATGCTGAGTTTGAAGCTAGCCTGGACTACATGAGACCCAATCTCAAAAAAAGAAAGAGAAGGAAAGAAAAGAAAGGAAGAAAGATGAAGGGGTTGCTTAATACTCATGTGCAGGCACCACAAATGTATGCCAGACCACATAGTACACAGGGATATAGACATGCATACTCATGTGCCGGCAGCACATGCATACAACACACAATACAGCGGCATCTGTGTACCACAATAAATTTTAAATAGAGGTTAAGTAGAAAGTACTGATTGTGATTGATGTATATTATTTATGTGCTTGAGCAATGGAAAAACTAAGCTTAAAAAAATTCTCGGAAGAAAAGAATTGCTAACAATGTCTCAGAAACTAAGCATGGGTGACTAGAAGGTAAATGGTGGCACAGAGTATATCTTCAGCACATGAAGTGTGTGAGTATAATTCTTTTTTTTTTTTTTCTTTTGGTTAAAATATGTACATATGAGCCAGGTGTGGTGGGCACATCTTTAATCTCAGCTCTTCTGTAGTTTGAGGACCATCTGGTATGCATAGCAAGTTCCAGGACAGCCAGGACACTACATAGAAAGAGACTCTGTCTCAAAGAGGAAAAAAGAAAGAAAGAAAAAAACAATTTAAATAAAAAAGAGTGAGTGTAGCCTTGAGTTTAAAAGCAAAACAACAATAAGGATGTAAGAATTAAACAAAACCATTTTTTCCAGTTATATAAATGTTGATAATTGAGCATGGTAGCTTATGCCTGTGATCCCCTCACTTGGGAAGCTGAGGCCAGAGGCTTATGAGTTTGAAGCCATCTTGGGCCATTTGAGAGGCTGTCATAAATAAAAACCAAAGGAAGACTTTTCAGAGATGATTAGAATAGTCTGTGCCATGTGCCTCGTAGCCATGCACTCACCTAACTAACCCTGGGGGCTGCAGAGTCTGTGTCACTCTGGAGCTACTGTGGGCCAGCGTCTCTTGTTTCCTCAGCCTTTGCCAGCTCTCCAGCATTAGAGGCTCCGGTGGAGCTTTCTTTTACCTGGAACATTTCCTTTTTTTTTTTTTTTTGCCTTTTTTCTTTTTCTCAGTTTTATGTAGATTGGTGTTTTGACTGTATGTATGTTTGTATGAGGGTGCCAGATAGCTTGGAACAGAAGTTACAGACTGTTGTGAGCTGCCATGTGGGTGCTAGGAACTGAAGCCCAGTCCTCTGGGAGAGCAGCCTGTGCTCTCTTAACTGCTAAGCCATCTCTGCAGCCCCAGACCTTTCTTTTTAATCAAAGAGCCATAGGTTTAGATGTAACCTGAAGTACAAGCCAGTCAGTGCATCCTGTCCCAATGATAGACTGATTTGCTGACCCTGTGCCTCTTTTACTCATAGTGGCAAAATCACGTCATTAGCCTTATCTGTGACTACTAGATATTTCTGTCACTTTTGTAATGCTATTCTTGCAATAGCAAGTCATCTTTTTGTTGTTGTTATTGTTTTTGTTTTGTTTTGTTTTTTTCAAGACAGGGTTTCTCTGTGTAGCCCTGGCTCTCCTGAAACTCACTCTGTAGACCAGGCTGGCCTCGAACTCAGAAATCCGCCTGCCTCTGCCTCCCAAGTGCTGGGATTAAAGGCGTGCGCCACCACCTCCCGGCTGCAAGTCATTTTTTAAATGCTTTAAAAAGACTTTATTTGTATAATATAATTTTTCCTGAATATACAGTATTTTGGCCTTGATCAAATTAAGTCCTAGATTTTCAACTGAAATACTCTTTTATTTTTATATTGTGTATACGGGGATGGGGGAGATGTGTATCTGTGAGTGCAGGTGCCCTCAGTCCAGAAGACATGTTGGGTTTCCCCCGGGACTAGAGTTACAGGCAATTGTAGAGCTTCTCACAAAGCCCAGCTCATTTTGTCTTTATTCCTCCGTATGTGTATGCGGGTGCCCACAGAAGCCAAAAGAGGCCATTGGATCACCTGGAGTTTATAGGCAGTTGTGAGCTGCTCACTCTGGTGCTGGAAACTGAACTCAGGTGCTCTACAAGAGCAGTTTACCCTCTTAACAACTGATCCATCTCTTCAGGCCTCGGAACAGATACTCTTGAAAACAAATTTGTCAAGCTCTTGTTGCCTAGCCCCCACTGAGTAATTTGTATGAGCCAAGGAGAACAGTCCTCAGACTCACTGTGTGCTGTTTTGTTTTCTTTCTGTATAAGCAACTTAGGCTTTTATCTACAGTTAGATTTGCATAAACTTTTGCTGTGAAATCAGCTGTTGAGTGACATGCGTTGGCGTTTGATCACTTGGTCACCTGTTGAAGGCTGATGATAAGCAGAGCAGAGGAGAACACCGTTGTTTCTGCGTCTGGGAAGAGCTGGTTGCTTGTGCACCTTAACTTGGATGCTGTAGCTTTGTGAGCAACACCTACCACGTATGCCTATCAGGAGCAGAGGTCAAGTAATCAGCACACAAAGGTCTGCTTCCAATTGATTCAGGATCCTTCTGATGTTAATACCAAGTCCATAGAAAGATCCTGCCACCCTAAGCAGGGTCTTCTACCTTCTTGGATCTGAATAGAATCATAAGTTACCCAATATGAAAACCTCACCTTGGCCAGGCAGTGGTGACGCATGCACTTGGGTGGCAAAGGCAGGCAGATTTCTGAGTTCGAGGCCAGCCTGGTCTACAGAGTGAGTTCCAGGACAGCCAAGACTACACAGAGAAACCTCCCCAAAAAAGAAAAGAAAACCTCACCTTGGTTGTGCTAAGGTGCACTTATTTTAAATTATTGTTCAATGCATTATGAGTCTAATAGGCTTCTATTTTCATATCAGGTTATCTGTGCAACAATTGCGTTTGGAATGGGAATTGATAAACCTGATGTGCGATTTGTGATTCATGCATCTCTTCCTAAATCTGTGGAAGGTTATTACCAAGAATCTGGCCGAGCTGGAAGAGATGGGGAAATATCTCACTGCGTGCTTTTCTATACCTATCATGACGTGACCAGACTGAAGAGACTTATAATGAGTAAGCCACGTACCGCATTCTGCCTGTCATGGTCCATCTCATGAGAATAGTCTGCCCCTGCTGTTGTAGTACTTGGGTCCTGTTCTCATTAAATAGTCATAGAAAAATGAAGGCATTTAATATATATTGTAAAGTTTATTTTAGTTTATTATAAAGGTATTACATTTTTGTTTGGTAAAATCAAGTGATACTGATATGCACAACGTAGTGTTTCCAGACCAGGCAGGCTAAACTTCCAGATAGTGACTTCCTTTATACCCTTTCAGACCTAGTCTTACACACTCTTACATAAAACACCACTTGCAGGAAAATGATGAACTCTCTTGTAGAACATCCAGGTTAATGGAGAGTTGGGGAGAACCAGGTATAGTATAGAAGCATATGACTGAGTCTCACTTCCTGATGGAGGAGAATTGCTTGAACCTAGGAATGGAATTGATTATGAAGGTGGTCCAGGCAACAACATGAAACCCTGACTCAGAAAAAGTGAGATGGGGTAGTGAGACCCAGTCTTAGAGGAAGGAAGAAAGGAAGAAGGAAAGGAAGGGCAATAGAGCCAAATTCGCCTGTGTACCCTTTTCCTACTTTACCCTTTTCCATTAGCGGCAGGCAACATCTTGTATTTGGTGTTCGCCTTTCCCAAGTGCGAGTGTCTTAAAATGTAAGTGGGAGATGTGCGAGATGTCTCAGTGGTTAGATGCTTGTCACCAAGCCTGGTAACCTGAGCTCAGTACCCCCAAGAGATGTCCTCTGTCCTTCACACATATATGAGATAGCACATATACGTACATGCACATATTGGTGTTCATTTGTACACATAAGTAAAATGTAAATGTGATTGTGTTATAGAATCATAAGCTTGTTTATTGACTTTCACTGTCTTCACCATGTATCATCACAGCCTTGTACAGATGCCTTTCAGCATTTGCACAGTTACATAGATCAGGTCAATTTCGGCTATCTTGGTAGGTCAGGTGAATCTGTATTTAGAGTTTGAGTTTCTCATATGTGCTCCTTTCTTAAATATGTTTTGTAACCCTGTTCCTGTGTTTTTGAGACTCTGGTCTCATTTATACTGGCACAGGTACTGAGCGTGGGAAGTGGCACTAGCCACAGTAACTCCTGTGAAAAGGGACCCACAAATAGATTTTATAATTTGCCCCCAAGGTGCTAGAAGGAACGTTTATGGGAGGAATGGCCAGATGCACCGTGGCATTAGTGCAGTGTGGATTCATCCGCACTTCCCATATGTTAGGACAGTTTTTGGTTTGTTTGTTTTGCTTTGGTTTTGGTTGGTTTTTTGTTTGTTTGGGTTTTTTCTGAGACAAGGTTGTTAGTTTCTTATTGTTGTTTGTTGGGCTTTTTGTTGGTTTTATTGGTTTTCACAGACTCACTTTGTATATAGCCCAGGTTGGCCTTAAACTTGTGATCCCTTGCCTCAGTCTTTTCAGCGCTGGGACGGCAGCAGTGAGCCACCAAGCCACCTCATGCTGTCTGAAATGCTTTATTACCTGTCAGCTCATTTTATCTTTACCACAGCTCTAAATGATGAGGCTATTACCTCATTGCAGAGATGAGATGGAGAAGTGTGAGACTCATGTCCCTAATCTGCAGGTCCATCTAACTGCAAAGCCTGAGCGTGATCTTTACTGCACTTAGAGGCTACTCAAAACACAGCAATGAGTTTTCACATTTGGATGCCTGATTTGTGTTTTTAAACAAAACCTGGATAAGCAGTCTTCCATTTATGATGGCTTGACTGATTTCAGCTTTGTGATAGGTTGATATGTTCAATTAAGCCATACTTTAAATTTTAAATTTTGGTAGGAGGAAGCTTGGCGGGGGGAGGAGGCTCTAATTTTTTTAATGATGTATTTATTTATTTTATGTATGAATGTTCTATCTGTATGTACACCTGCATGCCAAGAAGAGGCATTATGCATTACAGTTGGTTGTGAGCTGCCGTGTGGTTGCTGAGGATTGAACTGAGGACCTCTGGAAGAGCATCCACTGGTCTTAACCACAGAGCCATCTCTTAAGTTCTGTCTAGATTTTATTTTATATGTATATGTAAATGCCTGAATATATATGTATATGTGAACCACACGTGTGCCTGGTGCCTGTGAAAGCCAGAAGAGGGCATTAGATTCCCTAAAAGTAGAGTTGTAGCTGAATATGGTCTGCCGTGTGGGCACTGAGAACTAAACCCACATCCTCTGCATGAACAGTAAGTGCTCCTAACCACTGAGCCGTCTCTCCACCCCTACGTTTTTATGAGCTAGTGAAATACAGTTTGGTCTTATCTTGTGATGTGGGGTGTTCGCAGTCTCAACTTGAAGTCAGCCTGACAACCACCAGGGTCAGTGACCAGCAGTTCACACCTGCTGTGTTCCTCACCTGGGATCTTCAGGTACATTAAGTGCATATCCTGTGTATGTTTTCAACTCAGAACAGCCTTATCAAACACATGACCTTTCATAACTCTAAAAGGCACTTGCATTTGTATTATTAAGTCTAAGTATTCAAATCACGATACCCTAGCAACCATTTGAAAAGTAATATTCAGAAATTGGAAATAAAATAGTAATTTGATTCTTTAGTAATGATTGCCTATTAATGGAAAGTGTACACCAGTGGGTTTTTATTGTATTTTAATTTATTTCCTGTGTGTGCATGCCACAGTGCATGTGTAGTGGTCAGAACAACTTATGTGAGTTGGCTCTCTCCTTTCGCCATGTGGGTTCCAGGAATCAAGCCCAGGTCATCAGGCATGGCAGGTAGCATATACCCTGCTCAGCATCTCACCAGCTCCACTTCCTGTTCTTAAACCTTGGACTCAGATAGCTTACTCACACTCCTAGCTTCTGTTGTGTGTGAGCACATGTGGGGATGCTAGGGATCAAACCCAGGGCCTTGCATGTACATGCTAGGCAAGCATTGTACCATTGAATGATATCCCCAGGCCTTGGGGCTTTTTGTTGTGTAGTTGTGGTAGTTGTTTGAGACTAGCTCTCAACTATGAAGCCCTGGCTAGCCTAGAACTCACTGTGTAGACCAGGCTGGCCTTAAACTTTCAGAAATATGCCTGCCTCTGCCATCTCAGTGCTAGGATTAAAGGTATGCACCACCATGCCTGGCCAGTCCTGGTTTTATTTGAGACAGGGTCTCACTATGTAACACAAGCTTTTATCAAACTCATGATCCTCCTGCCTCATTGCTGGGCTGGGATTACTGACATGTACCACCAGCCTTGTCATATTTGCTTTATTGCACTACACCACAGCAACTATAAAAGTTCCAACTTCACAAGCCTGTGACTCCACCACAAATATAATGTATTGTGTTATATTTAATATCATGGACTGTCTCAAATGACCAGTTTGGACAATGCAGCAGAGTAGGTATTTCTATTTCCCTTAACTCTAGGGCATCCTGTCTCTGAGTTCCCTAGAAAGGCCCTGGACTCTTGACCAGTTTCAGAAGTTCTAGTATGCTAGGACTTCAGCTGTGGTATTGCTTACTTCCTGTAGGTATACAGCTCAGCACATGTCTGCTTAGATGCAAAGAAATTTTCAATTTGAAATAAATAAACATTTTAGAATGCAACAGCTTATGCCAATAATCCCAATATTTTGGAGGCTGAAGCAGGAGAATTTCACAATTTCGAGGCCATCTTGTGAGACTATCTGGAAGAAAACAAAGATGAGGAGGAGGAGGAAGTACAACATTCCTCTAACAGTAAACCCATGAGTGGCGACCCTAACACCCAGTAACTTGCAACATAAAAGAAAACATTGGCACTGTGTTGTTAATAACAGTTTTCCTATTTATGAATTTACTTTAAACACTGTTTTCATATTCTTTTGTTTTTCTACTATAAAATTTAATTTTGTTCTGCTCTTCATCTCTTTTAGTGGAAAAAGATGGAAACTATCATACAAAGGAAACTCACGTCAATAATTTATATAGCATGGTTCATTACTGCGAAAATATAGCGGAATGCAGAAGGATACAGCTTTTAGCTTACTTTGGTGAAAAAGGATTTAATCCTGATTTTTGTAAGAAATACCCAGATGTTTCTTGTGACAATTGCTGTAAAACTAAGGTAATTACTTAACTGATGGCACATACCTTTAATCCCAGCACTTGGGAGTCAGAGGCAGGCAAATCTCTGAGATCAAGGCCAGCCTGGTCTACAGTGTGAGTTCCAGGACAGCCAGGCAGGAGCCAGGCAGGACTACACAGAGAAACCCTAGCTTAAGGAACAAAACAACAACAAAGGCAGGCAGAGCTCTCTGAGTTTGAGACAGTCTGGTCTACATGGGAAGCTCCAGAACAGCCAAGGCTACATATGAAACCCAATCTTTTTTTTTTTTTTTTGGTTTTTCAAGACAGGGTTTCTTTGTGTAGCCCCCTGGCTGTCCTGGAACTCACTCTGTAGACCAGGCTGGCCTCGAACTCAGAAATCCACCTGCCTCTGCCTCCCAAGCGCTGGGATTAAAGGCGTGCGCCACCACCGCCCTGGTGAAACCCAATCTCAAAAAAAGTAAAATAGTAAAATAATAGAGTAAAAATAGGCCAGGCATAGTGCACGTGTCTGTAACCAGTGCTTAGCGGCAGAAGCAGGGAGGTGAGAAATTCAAGGTGGTCTTTTACTGTATGATATGTTTCAGGCCAACCTGGACTACATGAAACCTTACTTCAAAAAGTAATAAAAAAAAAAAAAAAAAAAAGTAAAGATCCAAAAAAATCCAGCATGGGCAAGCAGGGTATTTTAAACTCAACTATAGTCTATATTTAGAGATCTCAGTCTCAGAGCAGTAGTAATAGTGGTAGTATTTTTGAAAATCACCTGTTTAACTGTAAAAGCAGTGAAAACACCATGGTGATGTAATCCCAGCAGTTCAGAGACTGAGACAGGAGGATAGAGAATGTAAGGCCAACCCGGGACCACAAAGTGAGATCATGTCTCAAATAATGACAACAACATGGCTTCTGGATAAGTTCAGTATTGTCAGGCCTAAAATAAGCTTGGAGACTGTTAAACTCATTCATTCGGTACTTGTATTATGGCAATTTCACACACACACACACACACACACACACACACACACACAGACACACAGTCTCCTCAGTACTGGATTGATCCTAAATCCTCAAGCCATACTAGACAAGTGCTCTACCAAAGAACTATATACCCACACCACCACCTTTTTATTTTATTCTATTAAAAGACCAGATCTTTATAGCTAGCCTAGTTAACTGTCAACTTGAAACAGCCTATAGTCGTCTAAGAAGAGAGTCAGTTGAGAGATTGATTGTGTTT
Organism: Rhabdomys pumilio; assembly: GCA_030674055.1. NCBI lineage: Eukaryota > Metazoa > Chordata > Mammalia > Rodentia > Muridae > Rhabdomys > Rhabdomys pumilio. The sequence continues at coordinate 74,231,331 of JANHMN010000003.1, read as the reverse complement.
CATGTTTTAATGTTTATGATGACCTGCTGTTTACAGACTTTTGCACACTTGCTATGTTATTTAAACTAACTTCAGTGTACTAGGAACACCCAGTGAAGAATTAGGGTAGATGAAGGCAGAAGCATTGTCTAGTGATGAGGACAGACACTGAGGAAATGTGAAGAGGGATTAGCAGGAAAAGGTTAGGAAAGAAGAGATTGTCATGGTGGCAGCCCATGTAGTTAATCCAGAACTCAGAAGGTGGATCTATGAGATAAGACTAGCCTGGTCTACATAGCGGGAAAATTAAATAGCACCAAGGACTGAGGAGAGATGAGAGAATCTGTGCACTGCATGAATGGCAGTGCCTTCATCTCACAAGGGACAGCACTGCTTCAGGAGCTGTGACGGATGGGGAACTTAAGTTCTTGTCTGGATGGTGCTGGTAGGTCATTGAAAGACAAGATATGTCTGAAGCAACAGAAATTTGGCTGCTGTAGAGGCCTAATTGTATTGTTCTATTCTAGAATGTAAGAGTGTGAGCATTTAACACTCAAGAAGCAGAGGCAGGTGGATCTCTGTGAGTTCCAGGCCAGACTGCCCTACATATTAAGTTCCAAGATAAAGCTAGGATTACTACACAGATCCTGTCTCAAAAGAAAAAGAAAAAAAAAAAAAAAAAAAAGGAATGAAAAGAAAAAAAAAACAAACATTTGAAACTGCCTTAATTTTTTTTGTGTATGTGTAGAACGAATTATAAATGTTACCATACTTAGTATTAAGCTCTAGTGACCTGGGTCTAGTTATCTTAGTTATAGCAGACGGTAATTTTTTTTTATTCATAGGATTATAAAACAAAAGATGTAACTGATGATGTGAAAAATATTGTAAGATTTGTTCAAGAACACAGCTCATCATCAGGAACAAGAAATAAAGGACCTGCTGGGAGATTTACTCTGAACATGCTGGTTGACATCTTCTTGGGTAAGTAATTTACTGTGTTGTTTGAATTATATCACTTCAAATTAAACATCTAAGGAAGTGATTATAAGTGCATTTAAAAAGTCACTAAGGTGAGATTTCACATTAAAACAATAATGATGATGATAGGACTGGCAAGACAGCATAGAAGCCTGAGTTTGATCCCAGAACCTACATAAAGAAATCCAAATGGTGTGCTAGCATGTGGCTTTAATCACAGCACTCAGGAGGCAGAGGCAGGCAGATCTCTTTTTTTGTTTGTTTGTTTTTTGGTTTTTTTGGTTTTTTGGTTTTTTGGTTTTTCGAGACAGGGTTTCTCTGTGTAGTCCTGGCTGTCCTGGAACTCACTTTGTAGACCAGGCTGGCCTCGAACTCAGAAATCCGCCTGCCTCTGCCTCCCAAGTGCTGGGATTAAAGGCGTGTGCCACCACCGCCCGGCCAGGCAGATCTCTTAAATTCAAGGCAAGCCTGATCTACAGAGCAAGTTTAGGATAGCTAAGGTTACACAGTGAGACCCAAAGAACTTAAGGAAGGAAGGAGGAGGAAGAAGTAGAGAAGGGGAGAAGTCCAGACATGGGCTTGGGGGTGGCTCCGTGGATAATGTGCTTGCTCCTGTCATGAGCGTGAGGGCCTAGAGTCTGGATTCCAACACCCATGTAAAATCTGGGCTTAGTAGTACCTTCCTATAACCCTAGTGATGGGCAGATACCAGGGGCTTGCCAGCTAGCCAGTCTAGTCAGAGTCTTAACTTTATCCACTCCTGCACATGTACATATACTCACGCATGCATATACCACACACACAGCCAGATGTGGGTGACACAGGCCTGAAATCCAATGCTGTGAGAACAAACAGGCCACATACAGAGCTCACAGCCAGCAAGCCTGACACATGGTGAGCTCTAGGGCAGTGAAAGACCCTGTCTAAAGAAAAGGGGACGGCACCTGAGGCACAAAACCCATGACTGTCCTCTGGCATCTGTACACATACGCAAACATGCACACACATGAATGTAGTCACATGCAGAAGATAATGCTAGCAAAACGTAGACATGTTCATTTGAGTGAGTAGAGTGCGGTTTGCTTGGAGAACCTCCTGTAAGTTGCCTTCCAATTTACATTTTATTACTTTTCAAATTTTATGTGTGAGTATTTTACATGCATTTATGGTTGTACATCATTTGCATTCCTGGTGCCCATAGAGTCCAGAAGGGAGCATTGGATCTCCTGAACCTCAGTTACCAACAATTGTAAAGCCATTATGTAAGTGACAGAATTCAGACTCAGGTGCTCTGGAAGAACAGCTACTGCTCCTAACTGCCAGTATCTCTCCCACCCTATCCCGTGTGTGTGTGTGTGTGTGTGTGTGTGTGTGTCTGTCTGTCTGTCTGTTTGTCTGTCTGTCTGTCTGTCTGTCTGTGTCTTGTCTGTGTGTGTGTGCACGCGCGCACACGCACATGCATTGATGTGTGAGTGTGCACACTTATGTGAAGACCAGAATAGGGAGACAGATCCCCTTGAGCAGTTGTGAGCCACTGGTGTGGTGCTGGGAACTGAATTTGGGTCCTCTGTAAGAGCAAGAAGTGCTCTAAGAGCTGAGCCATCTTTCCAGCTCACAGCTTCCCGTTTAAGATGGCAGCCTGTCTTTTCTGCCTGAGGCCCTATTAAAGTGATAGTAAAGAAGCAGGTGAGCTGAGAATGGTGGTAAATATCTAATCCCACACCTGGGAGCCTGAGGCAGAAGGATCAAGAGCTTGAGGCCAACCCTGCATACACACCCTGTCTTAATTTGGGGGAATCAGATGAGACAGTTAGAAAGAATGTGGATTTTACGTCTTTATATAGGTTGGGGAATTGGGAGACAACAGTTGATTTTTAGGTAGACAAATGAGTAAGCACTTAGGAGACTAGAGATGGATGGTAGTTTTGGTGACAATCTAAAAGAGTTAGTTTTAAGGGGAGTCTTGGGTTTTTGGTAGATGAAAGATCAGGAATTCAGATGCCTTCTGCTCAGATGTTTATGCCATGGAGGCATATTGGGACTCCTTCAGAGATAATCCCGAATGCTTTAGAAAGATAAGCTAGATGCTAAAAGCAGACTGGCATTAGGTAGCTATCCTAACTTCTGGCAACCCTGAAGACTAGAAGATACAGGTGCGTGTTACTGGAGTACATGGTGGCGCTCATCTGTGGGCCTGTACGTCTACATAAGGAGTTCCAGAACACCACAGCCACACAGAGAAACCCTTTGTTAAAAATAAAAAATAAAAGATAACTGGAGCAAACATTTTTGACACAGATTCTTCAGCTTTTTGTTATGCATGGTGCGCAGCTGGCATTCTATCACTTAGGATACAGCAGAGGCAGGAGGATTACTACAAGTTTTGAATTTAGCAAAAATTACATAGCAACAGCCTATATCCAAAATAAATAAATAATCCTCAAGGTTTCTTAGTTATGCTCAGCAATGAGAAAGCTACATGCCTAGAAGCCCACTAGCAGAATAGTAGTCCTGACTCTAGAATGTTAAGGAATGCAGATCACTTGAAGGAAACGGTCTAATAGTGCAAGATACATGACCAAAAACCATCTGAAACTTCAATTGATATAATTATTTGACCCCCTTAAATATTAAAAGTAAGTTCTAGTTCTGATTTTAATCCATGTTTCAGGCTTTTTAAGTAGGTTGTTGCGATAAAATTATTAAGCCAGGCATAGTGGGGCATGCCTGTAATCCCAGCACTTCAAAGACAGAGACAGGAAGATCACAAGTTCAAAGCTAATCTTGTGTATAGATTGAGTTTCAAGCCATTGGGGGTTGTGTAGCAGACTGTCTCAGAAAGTTGTTTGAATCCTGAGTATAGTGGCACAGACTTTTGTCCCAGCACTTGAGAGACAGAGGCAAGCAGATTTCTATGAGTTTGAGGCCAGCCTGGTCTACAGAGTTAGTTCCAGACTAATGAGAACTACGTAGTAAGACCCGGGGAGGAGCTAGAGAGATGGCTCAGCAGTTGAGAACACTATCTATTCTTCTAGAGGTCCTGAGTTCAATTCCCAGCAACTACATAGTAGCTCAACCATCTATAGTGGGATCCGATGCCCTATTCTGTCATGCAGGCATGCATACAAATAGAGCTCTCGTATACAGAAAATAAATGTTTGGCTTAACATTTAAAACCATGTTAAGTTGAGAACATCCCTGTGCTGTTCTCAGATTGCAGAGAAAGGGGCAAGACTTCTACCTCTACCTCCTTGGTGAGATACTATATTTTCGTTGTGGAATTTGTATATGCTTTATCAGAGTGTAATAGAACATATAGACTTAAAATATGTGCATTGTACGCTAGTAGATATTTAAATAATAAGGACCAGAGATGGTATTTAGAAAAGTGATTCAGAGGCTCAGAGATAGAGGTCTAGGGTGTGTGAGATCCCTGGTTTAGCCCCAGCACTGAGGGCCAGCAAGATGGCTCAGCAAGTAAAGATGCCTGCTGCCCAGCCTGACAACTTGAGTTCAGTCCCTGTGTCCCATGTGGTTGAAGGAGAGAGCCAAGTACTGCAAGGTTGTCCTTAAACCTCCACAACAAATGCTGTGGCACATGTGCGTGCACAATGAATACATTAGTAAAACATAATTTTTAAAATTTCTGTGAGCAGGGTTTGGTGGCACACACCTGTAATTCTCAGCACTTAGAAGGTGAAAATGAAAAGATCAGGAGTTGAAGTAACTTCGATAGCAGCCTGGGCTGCCTGAGACCCTGTCTCAGAAAATACAAATACAGGAGAGCAGTGTAAAGCTATCAGCACTTATGTGAATTCTTTATTTCTTTGCTAGTTTTTCTAGTATAATTTTATAAGCTGTGAATGCAACAGTGTGAAATAACAAGTTTAATTTTGCTGTGTTTTTTGGTCAACACATGTAATTGAACAAGGAAAAGTAGAACAGCCAGGGACTGGGGTGTAGTTTAAACACAGTGTGCACACGGTGCGGGCTTCTATCCAGCACTAAGAGAAAAAGACATGCAACCACAGAAGCCTTGGAATTCTCAGATATGCTCGTAACTCAGAAATGAGGGTCTGTTTGTGCTGGGGGTTGGTTTCCTGTGGAACAGATCCCTTGTTTGTCCTTGATGTCCTTGAATGACTTTCAGCCTCCTGTCTGAATGACGAGGCACCTGTATTACTCATCTAACCTTTTGAACCTTATTAGGGAGTAAGAGTGCCAAAGTTCAGTCTGGAGTATTCGGAAAGGGGTCTGCATATTCACGACACAATGCTGAAAGACTTTTTAAAAAGCTGATTCTAGACAAAATCTTGGACGAAGATTTATATATCAATGCCAATGACCAACCAATTGCCTATGTGATGCTAGGAACAAACGCCCACAGTGTGCTGGATGGCCGCTTGAAGGTGAGGCATTTAAACATGCTTTACTGTCTCACAGGGAATGTGCCAAAATGTATCATGACAAATTTGTCATTCTTCCTGAAGCTCTAGGTACCAAAGTCACATATCTGTTTCCCCTGGAGCATATTAGAATTTTAATTAAAAAGAGATCTTGAAATTCATCCAATTAATACAATATTTGTCAAAATGAATTTAATAGATATTCGAGCTACTAAATCTCCCTACATTCCATAAATAAGTATGTCTGGGCTGGCAAGTGGGTACGGGCACTTGCTACTAAGCTTCATGACCTGGGTTAAATCTCTGGGACCTACATTGAAAAAGGAGAGAACAGACTCCTATAACCTGTTTTTTACAGACGCACCATGCCATGTATATATAAGTGCATGTGCACACAGTAAAAGAGAAAGAATAATTAAATAAGTAAGCATTTATCAAGAGGTGGTCTCATGTGCCAGGCCCTGGAAATAGAGAGTGGGAATACACACCCTTGTTCTGGGACAGGTGCAAAGGCAGTCAGTGCGGCTCCTGGGTAAACATAATTGTCATTCAAGCCTGGAAGCTTGAATTGGATCCCTAGAGCCCAGGTGGAAGGAAAGACCCGACTCCACAGAGTTGTTCTCTGACCTCTGTACCATGACACACCACATGCATGCTTATGTACACACACAAGGCATTAATCAATAGAATTTTAAAAGTAAATTTTTAAAAACTAAATTAAAAACAAACAACAAACAGGCCCTTCCTTGGGTACAAGTTTACCTCTGCACTCTGCTGATTGTTCTCTTTATCACTAAGGTGAACTTCATGGAAACGGAGAATTCAAGCAGTATTAAAAAACAAAAAGCTTTAGTGGCCAAAGTATCCCAGAGAGAAGAAGTAGTGAAGAAATGTCTTGGAGAACTTACAGAGGTCTGCAAATTGCTGGGGAAAGTCTTTGGTGTCCATTACTTCAATATTTTTAATACAGCCACACTAAAAAAGCTTGCAGGTAAGTAACTCTGGGCCTTACTCTTCCAATCCAGGTTAGTGGCCAGTTCATCTTACTAAAGGACTCTGTGTTTTGTCTTTATTGTTTCTCAGACAGGATCTTTTCATTTGTTGTTGAGTCATGGTTTCCCCACATCACCCTGACTGGTCTTATCTCTCACTATGTAGATCAGGCTGACCTTGAACTCACAGAGGTCTGCTTGCCTTTGCCTCTACCTCCCAGGAATTGGGACTAAAGGCATGTACCACTGTGATCTGATGAGACAGGGACTTATTATTTAGAGCAGGATGGCTGCAAACTAATCTTTGAGTCTCCAGCTTCCTGAGTGCTGGGCTTATAAACGTGAGCTAAGGGACTTTGTAAGTCTTGGTCTATTTTAATTTTTGGTTTAATCTCTGGGTTGAAAACCCAGAGACACTATTTAAGCTCTTTCTTGAGGTAAAAATATATACAATTCAGATACATGCTATAATTTTAATTTTATGCTTTTCTGTAAAGCTGAATGTTAGGATGTGAATAATTGCCTTCTATAAAGCCAGATGTCAAGTACTTGTGCGGTCTGCCTTCCATCCTGATGCTCAGCTATTTCCGTGCAAGTGCTTTGCAATGAGAAGCTAAACGTGAAAGAAACTGTTTTAGGCTTCTTTGAATCTGGATCTATAGCACTGCTGTGTCTTTAGTTAAGAAATATTTGCTGATCTGAGTTATTTGCATGGACTGAGATAACTTAACCTAGAATTTCAGTAGTAAGGTCTCTGGAAAGTAAGTTGTCGTAATTGCCTGTGTGTTCCCTGCTGTTCCTTCTTCATGAACCCACATAACCATCGCCTCTCTCTGCCCTCCTACCATGGCAGTCACCTTCTGGTCAGCTGCCCAGGCTTTGCTTTCCCTGTGTCATCACAGCAGCCCCAGCCTGGGGTTTTGGTTTGATTTTATGGTACTGTTGGACTGGGAATTTAACCCTGGGCCCCACCTGTGCTGAGCACTGTCTACTGCCGAGCTTCAGCCCCACCTAACCAAAGTCTATATAATGCCAAATTTATTACCTATCAAGTGGTCTCGGCACCTGTCTACTTTTACATATGTCTTGTGTATGTTTGGGGATGGAGTGATGTGTACATGTGTATAGAAACCAGAAGACTAGTACGTTGTTCTTTAAGCTGTTGATATGTCTTGTGTGTGGGGGGAGGGGGGGAAGTGATGTGCACATGTGTATAGAAACCAGAAGACTCTAACATGTTGTTCTTCGAGCACCATCGACTTTATTTTCAACAAGGGTGGTTCACAAGGACCTTAGATTAGATGACTTGCTAAGCTAACTGTCCAGTGAGCCCAGGATCTCCCCGTCTTTATACCTGCGGCACTGGGATTTGGTTCACAAGGACCTTAGGCTAGATAACTTGCTAAGCTAACTGTCCAGTGAGCCCAGGATCTCCCCATCTTTATACCTGAGGCACTGGGATTTAGGCACAGCTTTTACATTGGTGCTGGCAACCAGACTTTGATGCCTGGGCCTCATAGCACTGTACTGACTCAGCCATCTCCTTGGTCCCAGTCGTCTTTCTGAAGACATTCCATGTAGTTAAGCTCACTCTGGGATCTGACCTGCATCTGCACTAAATACTCATAGCTGTACTTAAGGTCTCACATGCACCGGCAGCAGTAAGTACAGGTCAGCTGCGTCTGTCCAACCGTATTCAGAAGATAGTTCTTGCTTTCAGAAGTATGGTGTTTTAAAATAGGATGAAGCTGGGTGTGGTGGTCCACTCCTTTAATCCCAGCATGGGAGGCAGGTGCAAAGGCAGGCGCATCTCTGAGTTGGAGGCCAGCATGGTCTGCAGAATGAATTCCAGGACAGCCAGAGCTCTGCTATACAGAGAAACTGTCTCTAAATAAATTAATTAATTAATTAATTAATTAATTAGATAAAGTTAAAATTGTATGCAAGCTAGAATCCATAAAAAATGGTGGGTTTTGTTGGCTATTAATGTAATTTCCTAATTGGCTTCCTTAATTCAAGTGTGAGCATGGTGTGCTTTTAATTGTAATTTTTCCCAAGCCACTAAAGCTGCAGCAGCTCACTAGATACAATACAGATTCTGTCAGGGGTCATAGGGCTGCATCTATTTTCTTCTTCCACTCTGTCTCCCACTTGCCCTCTTGATGAACCTGGCCTATCCCACAGACTAGCCCTTTCCTCTGAGCATAAGAATCAGGTGAAAATCATAGGTTGGAAAGGATCTGCAATCTACCCTCTGCTCAAGGCAGAGACATAGGGATTAGTACCTCTTCATTCTCCAAAGACAATATTCTTGGCCTCAGAACAAATCCAAGCCTTGGTTTCTACCACTGCATTCAGCCTGCTCCATCCCCCTTCCTTCAGAGCGACTAAGCCCCTTTCTACTCTTTCCCAAACAGCAGCCAGCGTGACCTTTAAGCCATATGCTATCTCTGTGTCACCCTGCATGGGACTGACCAGATGAGGACTCAGCCAGGCCGGGGCAGCATCAGTGTAGTATGTCTTCTGGGATGGAGTGTGTGTCTGCAATGCGGGGAAAGAATCAGAGCTAGACATAGAATGTCGGTGTTGGTTACAAATATGGGGACATTCGTCTTGCAGCTAGACAAGCCTTGGCAGTGGGGACAGTGGGCAAGACCCGAGTGTGCTGAAAGTCTGAGCACTCAGCACAGGTCCCACTCTCTAGCTTCCCACAGGCACCGGCTATCTCCCTCCCACTACGTTGGCATCTACGCCTTTGTTGCTGAAACTGGACAGTGAGTGGGTCCTGCCTCCTGGCCTGTGTGCTGCATTTCCAGTCTAACATTACCTTTTAGAAAGCTCCCCATGGGCCTGATGCCCAGCAATAGTTGGCTCTTAACAATCATGAGCTAAATGAGTAGATGCCCATGAATTCAGTGGTTTTTCTATGAGTGGTAATTTAAATTCTTAATTTTATGTCCACACACAGAATCTTTATCTTCTGATCCTGAGGTTTTGCTTCAGATTGATGGTGTTACTGAAGATAAGCTGGAAAAATACGGTGCAGAAGTGATTCCAGTATTACAGAAGTACTCAGAATGGACATTGCCAGGTTCAGTATCCTTCAGACCTGTTCATTTTACATCCCAGTGTCAGCCGCCTCTCGCACTGTGTTCAGTGTTCATCAGTGTAGGTCACTAAGTTGGAGCTAGGTAGTTAATGCATCCTACACCTGTTACACTGAAGTTCAGACCGGAGGAACAGTCCCTGTGGTGCAGCAGGCACCTCTGAGGCTGCGTGGTATCTAGGTCCCCAGGGAAGCCAGTCATTAACCTGCTAATGGAGCACAGGTGAGAGCCTCTGTGCCCATGGCCTACACATTGGTATTTTGATAAAGCAAGGAAGTGGCCAAGGAGTTGTGAGCCCTTGGACCCATTCCAGATCTACTGTCACCTCACTGTGTGATCCTAGCAGGACACGAGCAACCTAGGTGTGTTTCAGTGTTCTTATCTAAGGAAGGAGCATGTTATCGGACAAGCTTGTCTAAGATAACATGGAAGAGTAGAGCAGAAGTGCTTTGGGAAAATGAACATGTCACTGGAACGCTCTTGTCACTGGAAGAGTCTGACGTTGTGAGGACATCACAGCAGAGATTCCTCTAAGGCTGCATTAGGTCTGTCCTGGGATGTCTCATCACAAGCCCTGGCGCTGGTAAAGAAGTCACTGGATGAGGGAAACTTAAAAAAAGGAGTATTTTGCTGTAGGGGATAAAGGGGCAAAATGTGCTGTCGACTTACACGCCAGCATTACGTTATCATCCCCAGCGGACCTGCTGTCATAGTCAGGTTTCTATTGCTGTGATTAATACCATGAGCAAAAGCAACTGGGAGCAGAGGGTTTGTTTGGCTTATTATCCTGAGCCATAGTCCACTGAAGCAAGACAGGTCAGGAGCTGAAACAGAGGCTATGAAGGAGCACTGCTCACTGGCTTGTTTCCTCTCTTTGCTTGCTCAGCTGTGCCTCCATTTACCCCCAGGACATGCTGTCCTCGGGGACAGCATGGCCAGAGGTAGGCCATGCTCCTCCTCTTCATCAGTCAAGAAAATTCAAGTAGTCAGGCAGTGGTGGCACACACCTTTAATCTCAGCACTCAGGAGGCAGAGGCAGAGGCAGATGGATCTCTGAGTTAAGGCTAGCCTGGTCTACAGAGCAAGTTCCAGGACAATCAGGGCTACACAGAAAAACCTTATCTCAAAAAAACCACAAAAGAAAAGGAAATGCCCCGGCATCACTATCAGGCCAGTCTGGTGGGAGAGCTCTCTCAGTTGAGGCTCCTCCTTCTCCAGTGACTCTAGGCTAGGTCAAGTTGGCAAAACATTACCTGGCACACCAGCCGAATTTATTCACGCTGGGTTAGGTGAGTCTTCTCAGGGGAACAGAAGTGGGCACGATAAAAACGAGTGAGTGTGGACCCCAAGTCTCTATAGCATAAAAACGGGTGTGAGTGTGGACCCCAAGTCTCCATAGCATAAAAACGGGTGTGAGTGTGGACCCCAAGTCTCCATAGCATAAAAACGGGTGTGAGTGTGGACCCCAAGTCTCTATAGCATCTTCTTTTAGTTTTGGGGCGGTGGTGGTCGTTTGGTTTGCTTTGTTTTTTTTTTGAGACAGGGTTTCTCTGTGTAATTCTGTATATCCTAGAACATTCTACAAAACAGGCTTGCCATGAACTCAGATCCCAGGGATTCCCCTGCCTCTGCTTCCAGAATGCTAGGATTAGAGGCATGTACCACCCCAGCTCACAGCATGGTTTTTTGGTTTGTTTGGGTTTTTGGGGTTTTTTTGTTTGTTTGTTTGTTTGTTTTAAGATTTATTATTTATTTATTTAATGTATACTGTCGGTGTCTTCAGACACACCAGAAGAGGGCATCAGATCCCATTACAGATGGTTGTGAGCCACCATGTAGTTGCTGGGAATTGAACTCAGGACCTTTGAAAGAGCAGTCAGTGCTCTTAACTGCTGAGCCATCTCTCCAGCCCTCACAGCATGTTCTTAGTCCATTTAACAAAGTACTAAGAAACGCCAGTCAGTGGTGGCGCACGCCTTTAATCCCAGCACTTGGGAGGCAGAGGCAGGCAGATTTCTGAGTTCGAGGCTAGCCTGGTCTACAGAGTGAGTTCCAGGACAGCCAGGACTACACAGAGAAACACCCTGTCTCGAAAAACCAAAAAAAGAAAAAAGAAAGAAAGAAAAGAAAAGAAAAAACAAAGTACTAAGAAATAGGGCTTTCATAAATTCTTTTATATAGTAATTATTCCAATAAAAGGCATCTCTGAGTATATTTGTCTTGGTAGGAAATTATATTTGGTTCATATGATAACTAATTGGAAGGGGATTTAGCTGACTTAAGACAAGACTGCTAAGGGAAGCAGTCAGAAGCAAGGTAGCCCTTGTACCTGTGTATGTTGAGCTAGGCATGATGGCACATACCTTTAATCCCAGCACTCAGGAGGCAGAGGCAGAGGCAGGTGGAGGCCAGCCTGGTCTGCAGAGTGAGAGTGAGCGAGCACCTCACCTGTAGTTTTTCAGCCTCTCCTCGCACCACCTGTTTCCAGGTTAGGAGAGTGAGGCATAGCAGGACAGAAGAGCTGTGCCCATGCCCTCCTGCCACACCAGATGGGAAGTGGAGTGTGTACCACTGTGACCTCAGGCATATGCAGCTTTGTGGGCACCTTAGATACAAATACTGATGGAAATCATGTTCTCCCTTGCAAATGGATGTTTTCAGTCAGGCCAAGTTCCTGCTTGATATGCCAAGTGTTCATAACAGTTATGCAAAGAAATGGCTTTTGTCTTTGAAGAGTAAAATACAGTACTGAATTTTCTGGTGTGTTTATTAAGAGACTTGGTTAAAGATGAAGGAGAACAGAATTTGTTGCCCTTTTTTATATTGGACTTATTTTCTCAGCATGTTTAAAATGATAAATAGTCAGCTAACACGGCAGCCTTGACTTCACAGGCTTAGCTGCACAATGTAAAATAACAGGCCTCATGGAGCAGAGTGTGAACTAAACCTGACATCTCCAGTTGAGTTAAAAATTATCACAAAAGTTTTTAAGTAATGAATTTTGATTTTCTTTCATTAAATATAAATTGCCATTGAACACACTTGAGCTTTTTAAAATAAAAATGTTTAATTCCTGCTGAGGTGTTGAATCCATACAACAGGAAAGCAGCTAGTATTGGGCTCCAAACATAAGGTCACCTGTAAATGTCTGTTTCCTGTTTGTAGCTGAGGACGGTTCCCCAGGCAGCAGAGGCTCTGGAAGGTGCATCCCGGAGGAGACTGATGAGGAGGAAGCGCCTGTATCTTCTCACTACTTTGCAAATCAAACGAGAAATGAAAGAAAGAGGAAGAAAATGTCAGTCTCCCAGAAGCCCAAGAGGAGAAGAACTAGTTACGGTGGCTTCAGAGCAAAGGGGTATGGTCTTTATGTCTTTGCAGCATTGGGTGAAGGGGGAAATGACAAGGTGCACATAACTGTTCTAACAGTCGTTAGTTAATAGATTGATGGTTAACCCCTAAGTCAAAATAAAAACATGACTTCAGATCCTTAAGTAATCTAATTTGCAAAAACTTCTCAAACTTTGACCTTACCTTGGAATTTTTGTTTCTTTTGAGGTAATTATTCTTTTTAAAGGTATTTTTTCACCAAAAAACACTGGGTAAATAACACAGCAGTGTCCTTCAGGCTTTTGGTAGTCTGCAGGTGTTTGCTACATTCCCTCTGCTGTAGGATTTTGTTGGCCTCTCTGCTACTTGAGACAGGGTCTCCTCTATCACAGTCTGGCCTTGAACTTAGTTTAAAGCCAAGGTTGACCCTGACTTTATAATCTTCTGCATCTACCTCCCAACTTCTGACATTACACATGGGCCGTCACACCTGGTTTATGCGATGCTGAGGTCCAGCCCATAGCCTCCTACAAGGTAACTGAACACTGCTAGCCCAGCTGCATCCCCTGCCCTCCCTGCCACTTTTAATGCCCTGGAGACTGGGCCTCCTAGTCTTGGCAGGGTAGCTGAAAGGAGACCACTTGGGGAAATCCAAAGACTAGTCAAGCCAAGTTTTCTTGGGGGCTGTGTAATTGTTTTCTGTCTTCCCTTCCCTTTGCTTGGCTTTGGGCTACAACATGTCTGCACAGGAGAAGCAAAGGTAGAGTGGCCAGGTCTTGGCAGCAGGCTTGTTTGCTACCATTGGACTGTGTCCAAGAGTCCCTCCCCCTCCCCCTGCTAAATGCCCATCATCACCTCCTGCTCCAGAGATGGTGGTCCCCAGAGAACTGCGTATTGTAAGAGTTGCTTAGAACAGAGGAAACAAAGCCGCGTGGCTTTTACAGGCGGTTGTTTGCTCTTGCAGTTTTTCTACCTTTTCTTTTTCTGAGTGAGAAAAACAAGATTGAGTGGGAGAATAGAAAGGCAGACAATGTCACCAATTGTCATTTCTTGTTAAATCCATAAACAGACTTCTTACATGTGCTAGCCCTCTTCCAGAGAACAGAGTTAAAGACATTTGTAAATGGTGGTTTAACATCGTGGTTTTGAGTGCGCAAGTGACCATCAGATACTCTTCAGTGAGGACATTTTCTCATTTCCTTCATTTATTCCTCTCCCTTGGGAAACATTCGTTTCCTTACTTGCTCACAGAGCATGAGACCTTTAAAAGCTTCTGGTCCAACCCCCTTGGGTTTAGGATGGGGAAACTGGCCTGGCCTGTGTGGGAGGGAAGGGCTTGCCTGAGGCCAGTCTCGCCTGGTCCGTTTCAGAGGTGGGATTGGACACTGGCCTGGCCTGGCTGGCTCAGAGCACTTTTACTCCTACAAGTCCGTGGACACTCCTTGAAAACATGGGCCATTTGACATCTGGCTTTTACTTGTTGGAAGAGAAGAGACCAACACTGTTCATTGCTGCTGGCTCCTTTATTTAATTTTCACAGCATTTGTTTGTGAGAAAGGAGCTCTCTGCTGTGTCGCCTGGAATCTGATTTAATAAGGAGTAAAACTCATATTTGCACCAGTCATAAAGATTTACTCTACTCTAGCATTCGGGAGGTAGGAGGCAGGAAGATCAGAGTGCAAGGTAATCGGTGGTTACATATTGAGTTCAATGCTATGTGTGCCTTAGTCTTAGCAGTTGAGAAGCTCACAAATCTGAGTTTGAGACCAGCCAGGGCTACACACAGAAACCTTGTCTCAACAAAAGTAAGCAAATACATAAATACATATATACATATACATACACGCACGTACTCCAAAGCCAGTCTGTGCCATATGAGACCCTGTCTCAGAAAACAAAACCAACATCATAGTGCCCCACAGCCAGCTCCGTTTCCATGTCAGGTATAGTCTGTGTGTTTAAGAAGGGACTCGCTGCTGCCTGCCAGCTTGGGAACTCGTCACCATCAGCAGCTTCTTAACATCTGCTCTGGTCCCCTGGGTTTCACAGCCCACCCTGAGGGGTTTCCAGCCCCCGGGCTGCTCACCTGTGCAGTGAGAGAATACTCGGGGCTCCTTGCCAGAGCCCTTTACCCCTGACAGACCACTCGGGCTCACATCTCCAGAAAACCACACAATGAGCCAGGTGTGTTCTGGGCTTTCTGAGTGGGAGGGAAATGGATGAGCCGTTGAAATGGAGGCTGCTGTTGGCAGATGCATTCTGTAAATCAACATAAACAGCAGGCTTCATTTCTCGGCAGGAAATAAGCAGAGGGAAACTTGAAGCTGCTTCTCTGCCAGATCTGCAGTGAAATTGCCTTCCCTCCAGCGAGAGGTTTAAAATGTTGAAAAACTCTTTACCTAGCCCCAGCAGCATGCCCTGGGATGCCACTCAGTGCCCTAGATTATACAACTGGTAGTGCACCTCAGTGGGTTTGCAGAGCTCTGAAATGGCTGCCCACTGTCACCGTAAACCAGCTGACAGGATGGTTCACTTTTTGTTTTATTAAGGATAAGAAAATTGCTATCCTCAGGTCAGCAAAGAAATGATATGCCTGACTCAGCTCTGGCAGGGCCCTCTTCCCTCTTTGCATGAGGCAGCAGAGCAGAGAGGACAAGTTAGCAGTTCTTTGGGTATTGGTGGGAGGGGTGGGCTACGTGGCCCTGACACATGCCAGACCACTGTATGAGGCGGCTTGGCCCTCCCTGAGGAGCCACATGTGCAGCCTTGCTAGGACTCGTGTGGCTAAGATGAGGCCACCCAGAGGCTCTGCCCTGTCTCCGCTATCCACAAAGCTGCCTTGCTCAGATCTGTGTCAGTGCAGTAATTCTAGGGTATCTGGTGGCCAGAGATTTGGGGTCTTTAAGAGATGTCTTCACTTCCTCTCTGTTAGAATAGACCCAGAGGATTCTGACTGTAGGCTGTGGAAGATGTGGCTGGAGGAGGAGAGTTTGTGGGTTGGTCACAGGCCACAGAATTGAGATACTTTAGAAAGATTCAAGGCAGACTTGTATAGTGGGGTAGGGAAACTTACTCTCTCATGGGTTTCCAGACAGAAAATGCAGACAAACATAAGACCAAAGAAAATCATGTTTGTTCTCCTGGCAAGTTAACAGACAGAAGACCATTAACTTTGTCTCATTTAGTTAGCGTTTTAATTTTCTTTCCTTTGCCACATTTTAGGGGCTCTACTACATGGAAAAAAACATCTTCTAAAAGTAAATTCTCAAGTGTGACTGGATCCAGCTCGGCTTCATGTGCTTCTGAAACAACATCAGCAGCCAGTAGAAAATTGGGGATTATGGCTCCTCCAAAACCTGTAAATAGAACATTCCTCAGGCCTTCATATGCCTTCTCCTAACAGCTCTTCTCTGCGCAGAGTCTTGTTTGTCAGCATCTGACCATCTGTGAATAGAAAGCTGTTGATCTCGTTACAGCATTTGACGTTTCCACTTCTATCTATTAATATTTAAATGTATCTCATGTGATAGTTCTTATTTTTAAATAAACATTTTCTTTGCTGCTACTGCAAATGTAGTGGCCATTGTTTCTCAGGGTATCTGTAACAATTGTAACAATGGCTGAATCATCCACCCCCAGAGAAATCCTGATTGTAACATGACTGGCTAAAAGAAAAGGCAGTGTGGGACATTGTGAAACTGTAGAACTTCTTGTGTGACACAGCCTCGACAAAAACCAACAGACAAATGTCAGAAAAAACAGGAAATATATTACAGAGTAATTCCTATACTATACAAAGTGTACCTATAAATCATTAAGAAGAAATCAGCACAGAAAACACCATAACAAAGGCTTTGAATGGCCCTTCTCTCCGCAGAAGAAATTCCAGTGGCCCACAAATATATGAAA
This sequence comes from Rhabdomys pumilio, assembly GCA_030674055.1. NCBI lineage: Eukaryota > Metazoa > Chordata > Mammalia > Rodentia > Muridae > Rhabdomys > Rhabdomys pumilio. The sequence continues at coordinate 74,214,630 of JANHMN010000003.1, read as the reverse complement.
AATACTCCATTTCCCTAATTAAAAGTACAAATTAAAACATGAGGTGCTCTTCTTCTGCCTGTCAAATTGTCAACACCAGGGCTGGGTGTAGTGTCACAGCACATAGTCCCCGTATCTCCAGAGGCTAATTCAGAAAGATCACCTGAGCCTAGGAGTTCAGGGCCAATCTGGGCAATGGAGACACGTTCTCTTTTTAAAGGAAGGAGGAGCCAGGCGGTGGTAGTGCACGCCTTTAATCCCAGCACTTGGGAGGCAAAGGCAGGCGGATTTCTGAGTTCGAGGCTAGCCTGGTCTACAGAGTGAGTTCCAGGACAGCCAGGGCTACACAGAAAAACCCTGTCTCGAAAAACCAAAAAATGAAAAAAAAAAAAGGAAGGAGGAAAGGAAAAAGAAATGATAGACAGACAACAGGGAAAAAAACCTAGTCTATGCTGGATGGACTATGCCAAATAGACTATGCTCACAAGAATGTATTAAATATTGATATTTTCCCTGGTCTGACCTTTGTCTAATGTCTTTGACCTCATTCAGGAGAAGGGAATTAGAAGCCTCAGACCACTGTCCTGTAACCTCAAAACTGAGGTGAGCATGAGATGGCCATACACCTATGCAGAGGGGCCACCTGTTTAGTGAAAAGACTAGCCAAATGAGTTAGCTGAGAGCTGTGTGTTTAGTGAGCATTCAGAACTCCCAAGGCATGACTCTAGTCGAGATGAAAAGAGAAAAGGGTGGACCGAGCAGTCAAGGTCACCAGGAGAGCTGGGGGTCCAGCAAGGCCCAGCATTCCCCGCGGCAGCCCATCCAGAAGGAAGGACAGCTTCCATCTTTGTATCAAAAGCAAATCTGCGAGAGGCCAGTCCCAGAGCTTCACTCAGCTCTGGAGAAACATTCTGTTTGGAACTGCTGTAGAAAATGCAGCCGCCTTCTTCCTCCAACTTGGCCTCCAGTCTGAGCAAATACCCTGGGACATGCACCATTGCATGTGGGCAACTCCAAGAGGAGGCAAGCAAAGGCAAGAGACTAAGACTGTTGGGCCCAAGGAAGGTGTTCTGTACAACTATTGCCTAAGGGAAGGTGAGACATTTGACCACAGCCTAGGCCACACGAGGCCTCTCTCCAAGATAAAAGGATAAAAGAACACCAAGAAACGTCTAACAGAAACTTTCATGTTTTATAAAAAAGAAAAGGAAGCCAGAGATATGTTTGTTAGAGCAGGTTTGGTGAAGTAGAAAGGGAAGCCTTTGAGGACCCATGCTGAGGCATCCCTTCCCCCTAAGGTACCAGCCATACGACAGATACAGTATGGAATGGGAGAGAGTTTATTTAGGACATGAGGCGAGGAGTTGAGTGGGTAGAGACAGGCAGAGAGTTAGTAGAGGCCGGCCATGAACACATAGAGGGAAGAGGGGAATGGGAAGAAAAGGGGCAGAAGAGAGTAAGAGCTAGAGAGAGAGGAGGGGGCAAACAGCCTCTTTTATACTGAGTTAGGCATACCTGGCTGTTGCCAGGTAACTGTGGGATGGAGCCTTGAAGAAATGCTAACAGAAACCTTCCCCTAGGAACAGTGATGTGGAAACTCGTCTCCTCAACTTTGGCCAGCATCCATGGCACCTCTCTGTCTTAGGCATACGCCCCCTGAGTCCTTGTATTCCAGAGAGCTGATAGGTGACCCCTGATCACTTCCAGGGACAAATGATCTTCCATGACCTCATAGAGAAAACATGAAGAGTCAAGTCTACGCCGAGGCCATCCAGAGCTCACATCTACCCAGCCTCCAGCAGCCCTGGGAAGCAATGCATCATAGTGTCCTTTCCCTTTTCGATGTAGGAGCAGGATTCAGAAAGGTTTATGAGACTTGCCCAAGCACACAGCAAGGAAGTGGTAATGAGTAGGGTGGCATGGGGCTCTGCCCTGGAGTCCCGGTTTGTCTCTGGTTCTGGTGTAACTGACAGCCCTCTTTCATTCTCAGATGTGTTCCTGTTAGGGCAGCAATTATGTACAATCCAGGTCTACAAGCTCACAAATCTCTGTTCTTTCCCTAAGCAATCAAACCACCTCTCCCAGCCCCATTTTCCCAGAGCCTCAGGGGTCACCTGCCCTGACCTGTTCTGCTCCCTTGCAGCAGGCTCCAGGGACAGCCAGCCTGCACAGCTCAGCCACAGCTTCTCCACAAGAGGAAATGGAGGCCCAGGGCCCTGCTCTTCTTGAGAAACTGCTGTACCTCCACCTCTCACCACAGCCTAGAAGACTCCCTTCATCTTTAGAAAGTTCCAGAAGCCCAGCCAAACCATCTCCAGTTCCACAACTATGTAGGTAGGGACTGCCATAGGCCTGGAAGTCTGGTCCCAAGTCTGGGTAAGGCCTCTGGGCCTAGAGTCTAGGCAGAGGGACTGTGTCCTGAACAGATTCTCTCACAGAGCTCTGACAGTCTTTTAGTCAACTCCCACAGCCACTGGGTAGCCTCCCTGGTGGGGACCAAAGAGGCTCTCGGGGAGTCTCACACAGTGGCAACTTGTGCCCACCTCTGCAGGGTGCTGTGATCTGTGTGCTTAGCTCCTGAGTGCTCTGAGGCAAGGGCTCAGCTATGCAGGACAGAACAATGCTCCAAGGTCCAGACCTTGCAAGCTTGGCCTTCCAAAACACTACGCCTCCTGTTTTTTTACCTCCCAGTTCATCCAGCCACGTGAGGAGGAGGGAACAAGATACACAGTGGTTGGGGTAGCCTTTGGACCTGCTCTGCTGATGGCTGAAAATAACAAGGAACAAGATAAGCCAGAACTTAAGCCCAAAGAGCCCCCGGTAGGGTAAACCATTCTCCCCAACCCTCATGTAGGGCCTTGGGCTAGATTCCCTACATCCAGCCAAGTGTGCACAATAGAATTTGGTTTGAGAACTGGCAGGAGGGGACAGGGATAAGACTCTGGCCCCTACACTGAGGTCTGTTCACAGTATGGAGTTTATCGCCCCCCCCCCCCCCCAAAGACCTGTCTGCCCTGTGGATTCTATGCAGGATCAGCCATACTCATACAAAGGGCAGCCTGACCTGGCTCTGTCTCAGTCCCTGCTGGGAACCGTGTGACCCTTTGCCAAGGCAGGGCTCCACCTCCCCCAGAGAATAGTCTCATAGGAGAAACCCTAGGCAGTGACCCTTGGGACATAGTTGAGTTTGAATTAAGAAGTCTGACTTGGAGCTTCTGGCTGTTAACAGCCTTTGACATCCTAACCTGGAAGGAAGGGCACCAGTGACACCGAGACTTGGAGCCAGAGACCAACTGAAGCTCAGCACTCTTGGGTCTCTTCCATAGGAGGGACCTTGAGCTCCCTCTCCTCTTGACTAGTAAAACATTAACTCTATTAATGTCATAGAGGAATCAGCATCTGGTGGCTGTGCTTCCAGCTGGAGGTTAACGGTAGAAACACATGCCCACTCAGGCTCCACGAGATACTGTCCTTCCCAACTTGCCTGTCCCTGGTGTACAGTGAGGACTTGAGCACCTAGAATCAGCCTGGGCTCCTGTCCCGCCTCAGAAGGATCTACCAGACACTGCCCTGACCTCAGAAGTCTGTGGCCTCTCTGAGCCTCCTTTTTGTTTGTTTGGTTGGTTGGTTTAGTTTGGTTTGATTTCTCTGTGTAGTCCTGGCTGTCTTGGAACTTGCTCTGTAGACCAGGCTAGCCTTGAACTCGTCTACCTGCCTCTGCCTCCCAAGTGCTGAGATTAAAAGCGTGAGCCACCACTGCCCGGCTCTCCTTTTACTTCTTGAGACAGAGTCTCACTAAATTGCCCAGGAAGACTTTGAACTTGCAGTCCTGCCTTAGCCTCCAGAGTAGCTGAAATTATAGGTCCATATAGTGGCATATTTTCCCTGCAAGTTGGGAGGAGCTAAGGTGGGAGGAGTAAGGAGAAGAAGGGGAGATGGAAGAAGAAGAGCTAGGAGAGAGAGGACCAGAGAGAGGGGAACAAGGAAGCAGATGTGCGTGTGTCTCTAACAGTCAAAGGTAGTTGATATATCTAGGTTGGGTATTGGGTTACACCTCTGATTGTGTGGGCATCTTGTTATTGAGCATTACCAAACATATAAAGCCTTTGATTAATCTTTAAGCATTAGAGTCTCATTCCTTCCGGGTACCACTTGGATTGGCAGAGCCATCTCCAGTGAGACTGGGTGGCAGGGCCAGTGTGTCTGGCTGTTTGAGTGGGCGGGAACATGGCGACTGATTAAGAACAAGCAAGATTGGGTGCCACCATTTTAAAATATTACCACAACAGGTCCACACCATCAGAATCAGCTCAGTCTCTCATCTGCACAGTAAACAGCACCAGTCCTGTCACTGCCTCCTTCCCTGATGGTTGTGGATATCTCTCTTTAAGAAGAGGCAGGCAGTGTAGTCTTGCTCTGTTGCTCAGGCTAGCCCCTAAACTCCCAAGTAACAGACCACAGGCATATACTAACTACCATGTCCTTCAAACCAGATACTCTACAAATACTAGTTAGCCCCAAACCCAGCCCTTACCCCTCAGCAGGCAGTGGGAACACATCCCAGAGAAGGAAGAACAGCAAAGCTAGGAGTGTGGGGGCCAGTCATACATGACATAAAGCAGGAGCTACACTGATGGTCGAACTTCTGGGCCAGGGATCTAGTTTCTGGTCAGCCCCAATGGGGCTCCTGACTTCCTGTCTTCCCTTCACCTACTGGAAAGTACAAACTAACAGAAAGCTCTGCAGCTTGGCGCTCTCCACTGTGAGAGAGAATCACCCTTAGCCAAGTTACCGCCCAGGCAGGTGATGGGGACCTGCAGTGAGAAATGTGGTTTCTTTAAAAACACAGAAATATTGTAAGGGTGTGTTTTGTTTAATCCCAGGTGTGGGATGTGGGAAAGCCTCAGGTCGTCCACAGCAGCTGCCTGATTAGCCTCATGCTCTAGCAGGAATGTGGTTTTGCCAAGTGCAGATAGTTTTTTCAAGTGTGTGACATTTGGAGGTTGGGGGGCTTTCAGAGGATATATGAATGCTAGGGCCCAGATAGGTGCATGGCTGGTTGGTGGTTAGAAGCTATTAATTGCTCTTGTTGTGATTTGTCAACTGGTCATGCACAAAGAGAACAGAAGAGAAGAAGAAATTAGATATCCTGATAGCAAAGACCAGCCTTGCCCCTAATCAGCAGGAAGTAGTCTAACTATATCGTTGCTACCCTTTGTAGAGGTAATCTCTTGTGCAGTGTATGGAAGCTTCACCTGTCAATAAAAAGCCTATGACCAATGAGCTGAGGCAGGATTAGAAGGTGGGACATCCGGCAGAGTGGCAGAATTCTGGGAGATATTCAGGTGCAGAAGATTCGCTCCAGACACAGAAGAGGATTGTCACATGAAACTGAGGACCAGGTAGCCAGTCACATGGCATGACTTAGAATACAATAAACAGGCTATTAAGTCATGAGCTAGTCAGGGAACAAGCAAAGCTTTTGACCTAGGCATTTATTCATGAAATATTAAGTCTCAGAGTCGTTGCTTCTAGCAACAAAGTGAATGGGTGGGAAAACAATATTTTTAACAGTTAAAAACAGATGGTTTTAACTACACCTTTTCCTACCCCTGACTTTATTCAGGGATTCTCTCTCTCTCTCTCTCTCTCTCTCTCTCTCTCTCTCTCTCTCCTCCCTCCCCTTCTCTCTTCTCTCTACCCTTATTTTTCTCCTATCTAGTGTTAGGGACTTGACAGGGAAAAGGGGGTGAAAGAAAAAGGGCGGAAGAGAAAAGAACCCACAGAGTAGTCACAAGTCCAGTACAGGGACCCAGACCGAATGTTGTCTCCCCAGAATCTGTTATTTGGACAGCATTTCCAGCCAGCCTCCTTGCTGTCTAGCAGAAAATGACCTTCAGCTCTTTTTGTTTTCTGGGTTTTGCTTTGTTTTGTTTTTCTCCAAGACAGGCTTTCTGTGTAGTCTTAACCGTCCTGGAACTCACTCTGTAGACCAGGCTAGCCTGTTCTTTCTGCCTTTCAAGTACTAAGATTAAAGGTGTGTGCAACCATACCTGGCTCACCTTCAACTCCTGATTTTTTTCTCCTTTGCCTCCTAAGTGCTGTGATTTTGGGTGAGTGCCATTTTGTCCTACAAAATGGTTCAATACAAAGCGATTGGTTTATGTACTACTGGGATTGAAACTAGATCTTCCTGCATGTTAGACTGCTGTCCACTGAGCTATGCCCCAGACCCTTCTGTTTAAAGATATAGTTACGCCACTTCCGTTCCTCCCTTCAGACCCCCCACATACTCCTCCTTGGCCTCTTTCCAACTCATGGCCTTTTTCCTTTCATTGTTGTTTCATGCATACAGGTAACACAACCTACAACCACTTACTAAAGCAGCATCCAAATCCTTGTCCTTATACACACACAGGTGAGTGCTGTCTTCATCCCTCATCAAGGAAACCTCTCTGCAACAGATGGAGACCACTACAGAGAACCACAGCCAATCAGAATGCAGGGGCGTGCCAGCTCTCTGCAACAGATGGAGACCACTACAGAGAACTACAGCCAATCAAAATGCAGGGGCGTGCCAGAATGTTATTGTCATCGAGGTTAGTCATGGTGGGGCCTTGAAGAGATGACTGAGTCCGTAAGAGGGACTAAACCTTTCCTGTGGGCTAGTTCTCTAAGGCTTTATTAATGTGCTAGTTTGCTTTCTGTCACTGTAATAAAGACTATGACCAAAAGCGCAACTTGGGAAGGAAAAGGTTTATTACATCTTAGAATTTACAGTCCATCTTTCTTCTGTCACTGAGGAAGCAGGGCAGGGACCCCAGGCAGGAACTGAAGCAGAGACCATGAAGGAGTGCTGCTTACTGGCTCTGTTGATGGCTTGCTCAGCCTGCTTCCCTATGTCACCCATGACTAACCTGTTCAGGGGTGGCTCCATCCTCAGTGGGCTGGGGCTCTCACACAACAATGATGAATTTTAAAAATGCCCTCACATGGCCGGGCAGTGGTGGCACATGCCTTTAGTCCCAGCACTTGGAAAGCAGAGGCAGGTGGATTTCTGAGTTCGAGGCCAGCCTGGTCTACAGAGTGAGTTCCAGGACAGCCAGGGCTACACAGAGAAACCCTGTCTCGAAAAAACAAAAACAAAAATGCCCTCACAGACTTGCCTCTAGGCACTCCCTCAATTAAGGTTCCCTCTTCCCAGATGACAAAAAACAAACTAACCACCTAGTCAGTGACCTCACAAGTACATTATCATAAAGCATGTTCACCCATTAAAGTTTCACTTTCTGCCTTGAGTTCAAATCATACAGACTTCACAGCCTTTAGAGTGTTGAGCTAATTAAATGTTTTCTTTATAAGTAACTTGCTCTCGGGTAGTTCCTTATATAGAGAAATAGAAAACACACTGAAACAGACCGACCCCACAACAGATCCAGCCACTGTCTCTACTGCTTTGCAGGCATTTAGCAGGCTTGTAGACCTAGGTTCTACCCAGAGTTCGTGCCTCAAAATGGGTAGATAAGTGAATGGTGCTTGCTTGATAGGCAGGTGGATGTAAGGAGCAGAGGGCAGGACCAGTGGGTAGACAGTGATGGGGCTGGGTAATGAGTGAATGGGGAGAATCGGTGAGGGACAGGTGGATGGATAGATGGATGGGTGGGTAGGTGGGCGGGCAAAGAGGCGGCCGGAGGGATGCATGAGGAGTATTAGGGGGACAGCTGTGATGGCATTTAGCCTAGACTTCCTCACGGGAGAATAAGATAGGAGTATGGGGACAGGGACTCAAGTCTATGGACCATGGCATTTCGTAGCCCATGGAGGTGATGAGACAAGCCACTGTGACCTGGTCCCACCCTCCCAAGACAAAAGCAAAGTTTCTTCTGGTTGGCCTCAATATTCATACAGTTCTTTTATGTGTTTGTGTCTTACTTGATGTCATATAGTTACCCCCCCCCCATTTACTGACCTGAAGCTCCACCCTGTATCATGTGCTTAGTGTTATACAATTCCCAGCATCTGTTTCAGCTCCCTTTTCTATCCTGTGCACCGTAGTTTACTTACATGTGGGGGGAGGGGCTTTGTAAGGCCTCGGCCATGTGGAGGATGAGAGTTCAAATCATGTCTTTGGATGGGTCAGCCCAGGGGTGAGTATGGACATCTGTTGACGTTGTACCTTCCTGGACTTGGGCAAGACATTCTTCTCTTTCCTTTGTAGCCCAGGCTGGCCTCTAATTGGCAGGCTCAAGTGATACTCCTGCCTCCATCTCCCAAGCCTGGGCTAAGGTGTACACTATTAGACCTGGCCCCTCCTCTTTCATCTTTAGTTTCAGGGCCACAAAAAATGAAGATTTTCACCAATGTGGTCGCTCACTCACACCTGTAATCCCAGCACTTGAGAATCTGAGACAGGAGCTTGTGAGCTCAAAGCCAGTCTGAAGTTGCTATGTGTTGTGAGTTCCAGGACTGCCTGTGCTACAAAGTGAAACCTTGTCTCAAAGCAGACAACAAACGGCTTTATACACCATGATAACTGTTACCTGCATCTTCAGTGTTGAAATGCCTGTCCAGGGGTACACAGAGTAATGACCATAGAAGTGGAACATCCTTGCACACGGGTGATTTTCACAAACACACTCTCCTCATGAGGGAGACAGAGCTCTGAGCCCTTCCTACTCTGAAGTGCAGCAGCTGGAGAGTGGAGAGGGAGAGAACACTTGAGAGTCTTACTTATCTTAAGCTGGCCTTGAACCTTCGGAGTAGCCAGAGATGGCAAGCTCCTACTCATCCTGCCTCCACCTCTCCAGCAGGAGCTTCGCACACACCACTTCCATGCCTTTGCTGGTGCCCAGCTTTGTGTGGTGCTGGGGGTCTGGAACATGGGCTTTATGCATGCCAGGCAAACACTACCAATTTGAGCTACATCCCAGGCTGTTTCTGAGGCAGCATCTCACTCTGTAGTCCTCTCTAGCCCTGAACTCACCATGTAGACCAGGCTGGCCCTATCTAGCCCTGAACTCACCATGTAGACCAGGCTGGCCCTATCCAGTCCTGAGCTTACCATGTAGACCAGGCTGGCTTTGAATTTGTAGACACCCTCCCTTAACCTCCCAAGTGCTGGGATTGCAGGCATGAAACACCATACATGGTGTGCAGCACAGAGTCTCTCTCTCTCTCTCTCTCTCTCTCTCTCTCTCTCTCTCTCTCTCT
>JANHMN010000003.1:74161434-74205431 GCA_030674055.1 Rhabdomys pumilio | reverse complement strand
TCTCTCTCTCTCTCTCTCTCTCTCTCTCTCTCTCTCTCTCTCTCTCTCTTAATGGTGCTTTGTATGAAAGTCAGGGCCTCACACATGTTAAGCTGGTGCTTTGTCACTGAGTTCTCTCCACCCAGCTCCCCACAAAGTACATCTGAAAGAGATTGGTGACAAGGAACAGATCTGCCACTCCCAGCATGCACTTTGCCTAGTGTACTGGAAGCAAAGGAAACTTCTTGAAAGCTGTGGAAGCAAGTGTGAGCTGACATTCCCCAGGCCTTGCCAGCCCATGGGGTCACATAAGGGCAATCATCAACCAGTCTCCCGCCCGCCGGCAGCAGAGCTGTCTCCCTGCTGGGCCAGGCAAAGGCCACTTCACGATAAGGTCTGCTGAGGACTCCAGAGGGGCTGCAGGCACCAACGGGGAACAGAAGCTTTCTACAAAACACGACTTTAATATTTGCTTAGACGTCTCTGCTTAGAGCCCAACAGAATCCAACCATCCTGTCTAGGAACAGACAGCTCCTGAAAGGAGGTGGCCCAGGCTGTCCTACCAGTTCTTTTAGTAGAGATGACTGTTAAATGGGCTTAGGTTTCTTAAGGTCAAAGGCCAAGTTTACCGTTTACTGTGTGAGCTTCAGTACATTGCTTATCTGTGCCTCAGAGAGATCTCAACAGCATATCCTATAATAGAGATTGTTCTGAGCCTGCCAAGATAATGTGGGCAAATTTCTGGGGTTGGAATAGTGTCACCAACAGGTGAAGCAACCAAAGAAGGCTAGCTCACTTATAGGAGCATACCCACCTGTCTGAAGCCAGCAGGCTGCTCCTTCCTTGATGGTTAGGCCCTCCCCACCAGGAGAGCACATTAGGAGTGAAGCCCTGGGCAATGGTGTGTTTTAACGTTTGTGAGTTTGTGACTCGAGCTGCCGGGGAGTCTGGTGTGGAGATAAGCCTAGGAAATGAGGACCTGCCTCATCAAAGACTGGCAAGGCACATATTCAGTGTGGCACCTGGCAGCAGGCCAGGGGAGGAAGCGGCACCATACAATCCTTGCTCAGATATTCACAGCAAGGAGTGGTGGGCCAGCCAGAGTCAGGCGCCTTCTTATCTGCTCCCTGAGCGCTCTGCCTCTCTTGCCTCAGCTTCCTCTTTTGCAGATGGAATTCCAAAGGAAGTAATGAGTGCTTAGCCTGCCTCCCTTATGGCTGGCTGCACTGAAGAACCCAGAAACCCAGTCCTGTGAGCGGTACCTTCAAGGCCAACTTGCCTTGCGAACAAAGCAGACATTGCACTTCCTCCCCTGGGTTTCTGGGTCTGATGGGACCTGAGACCCACAGTCACAGCACGCACCCCTCCCCCACCCCCAGCCTGCAATGTCCAGATGTACTACCAGTGCTTTCTGGAGCAGGACAGCACTGCACAAGCTAGAGCTGAGGTTGTGGCTGACGGGTTCCACATACACTGAGGGACACTGTCAGCAACCCACTTTGGACAAGTGCTATACAAAGACAGGTGATGCCAAACCATGGTCCCCAAGACAGGGCTCCTGGAAGATGGAAATGGGATACACAAAGAGGGAGAAGTTAGCAGACAAAGACCAGCTTTGCAGCTTCGGGATTGCAGGACATAAAGTCTGGAGTCCAAAGACTGTATTGGTAGCAGACACTCTTGGAAAGCAAGAGTTGGCAAGGCAACTTTGACATTTACAGAATGGTACAACGAGGTGCATTATACAGGTGGCACATGCCATACATAGGATTTTGTCACAGCGTAAAGGCACTGTGCCTTTTCCCTACTGGCAAGGGTCTGGTCTTATGGTCTTTGAGGCTGTCTTTTGGTTTGTTTTGGTTTGGGGTTTTTTGTTGTTGTTGTTGTTTTGTTTTGTTTTGTTTTGTTTTTTTGAGACAGAGTTTCTCTGTGTAGCCCTGGCTGTCCTGGAACTCACTCTGTAGACCAGGCTAGCCTCGAACTCAGAAATCTGCCTGCCTCTGCCTCCCAAGTGCTGGGATTAAAGGCGTGCGCCACCACTACCTGACAAATATTATTTATTTATTTTTATCTATATGAGTACACAGCAGCTGTCTTCAGAGACACTAGAAGAGGGCATCGGATCCCATTACAAATGGTTGTGAGCCACCATGTAGTTGCTGGGAATTAAACTCAGGACCTCTGGAAGAGCAGTCAGTGCTTTTAACCGCTGAGCCATCTCTCCAGTCCTATTTTTTAAAATAAATAAATAAATAAATAAATAAGATAAGGGGTGGAACCCTGTGGCAAGGCATTTGCTTAAACAAAACATTTGAGAAGGTGGGGATGTTAAAAGCATTACAAAGGCAACATTCCTGTGGCAGCTTTTTTGTTTGTTTTTGGTTTGGTTTGGTTTGGTTTGGTTTGGTTTGGTTTGGTTTTTGTTTGAGAGGGAGGGGTGTTTTGAGACAGGGTCTTACTTCTTGGCTAGCAAGGAACTCATAGGGATCTACCTGCTGGGATCAAAGGCGTGTGCCACCACACCGGGCCTGCGAGCCTTTGTTTGTTTGTTTGTTTGTTTGTTTGTTTGTTTTTGATAGAAAAGACTGGTGAGATTCCCTTCTTGTCTCCTAAACTTCAGTAAGAAGTTGGTCACCCTGTGGGGTGGATCCATTTCCATCCCCACCCTCTCTGGGCTTTGTCCAGGATCCTTCCTCAGCTTCCTCTCCTGTCAACACAGCTGGGGCCTGAAGGTGCTGTTTGCTCTTCCCTCTTACGTCTGAGGCTGGTGAGCGGCCTGGACAGTGGGATAAGTGAGAGGTGTCGGAACTGCCAAGGCTTCCGCTTGTCATTAGGCGGACAGCGGCAGGTCACCTTTTGGTAGGACAGAATGAGCCAAGAGCTGATAGTACCCAGGACATTATACACCTGGGCACTCACCCAGCTGCTTAGGCCAAGGTTCACACCAAGCCCGTAGCTGGGAGCCCTGCTGGAGCAGCTGTAATTGGAGAGGGCCAGGAGGAGGTGGTCACTCATCTCCCAGGAGGGCTAGCATTGGCTGCATTCCTCTTAATTTGGCCATCTTCCCTAGGTGACATTCACAACAAAAGTCCCCAGAAGAAGACCTTGACCATTTCCTCTCTGAGGCCCAGAAATGGGCAGGAGCCTCCTGGTGATTTAGACAAAGACTTTTCTGCCCTCTGAGATGGACCACCCAGGTTCTAGGCCATCGATCTGGAGTTTTAACTCTTTAAGCCTCCTTGTGTTCGACTGACTCTGTGACCAGAGACAATAGAACGGGGATTAATCCGAGCTGCCCACCCGCCCGGCTTCCAAGGCTGCTGCCGGCTGGATGCTGTAAGGACTTACATAAGCAGTTGCAGTAAGCAGTTGCATGCCTGTATTGACTAGAAGGCAAATACCCTGGATGTGAGTCACCAACCCTCAGCCCCAGGCCTGAACGCCTACATCACCTGCATGAAGCCACCATCCAGCCCAGACTCTCATAACACAGCTGGAGAGAAGTGAACCCCCACCACCACCACCACTGGGGGTTGGGGGGAGAGTGAGACTGGAGAAGCAGGCTGAATGGGAGCTCAGACTCCTGCCCATACTTGACAAAATGAGTAATAAATCACAGGGAGAATGAACCCATAAAAACCCAGAAGACTGCCTCCGTTGAAATGCCACAGGGCCTGTTTGCAGGGACACAAGACAACACTGGTTGAGAGTGGACACTGTCCTTGCTGGGCAGGACCAGCCTGGGGAACAGGACATTGAAGGGATAACAGGAAGGCAACATGTGGCCCCAGCCAGGGATGCCTCAGTCCAGGCCAGCTCTGCTAGCAGGTTAGAGCAGAGTCTCACTATGTAGCTCAGGCTGCTATGTAGCTCAGGCTAGGCTTGAACTGCTTCTAATCCTTAGCTTCCTGATACCAGGATCACAGCCATGAGTTACTACGCCTGGCTTTCACAGCCATGCTGAGAGCCAGATGGGTGGGCTGGCTTCCGTGTCAGAATAAGCAGCGTCTGGAAGGGTTGGCTGACAGGAAGACGGGAACTTGCATGAGAGCCTCATGGCAAGTGGCAGGCCCGGGGAGGAAATCACATGAGTGACTGATGAAGGGACCACAGGCCGCTTCCTGAAAACTGGTCCCTCAGGCCACAACAAAGTGACTATGGCTGGATGACAAGGGACACAGACACAAGCAAAGAAAGTTTGCAGGGCCATGAGAGCCACCCAGAACCCCAACAGCATGGTTACCTGGCTAAGGCTGCCCCCAGGACATACAATACACACATGCACAAGGCAAAGCAGAGGGCACGGGCAGAAACTTGTATGAAAGCAATGAATTCAGAGAAAAACAGCAGCTCACAACTAGAATGATGATTTTGAGGAACCCAGCCCCTCAGCAACAGGGTCACAAGTTCATGAAGAAGACTCAGCCACACACAAGTCCCAAAACACAAAGCTTCGATGGAGTGTGTGCCAGGCCTGGGTTTGGCTTACCTCATGCATACTACTACATAGTCTAGCCTGGCTTTAAATTCCTGGCAATCCTCCTGTCTCAGCATCCCTCCCAAGGGCTGGGTTACAAGCATGTGCCACCATACCTGGGTTACTAGACTTGTGTGAGCATGCGTCTGTGTATGTGAGTGGGACTCATGGGCCACGGTGCTCATGTGTTTGTCCTGGCCTCCAACCTTGTTTGGTCTCAAGTTAGCTGGTGAGAGTTTCCAGGGGTTTTCCTTTCTCAGCCCCGCTGGGACGATAACCCACCACCAAGTCCAGTTTGATGTGAGTTTCATACTTTGCAAGAAGTACTCTTCACTCTCTGAACCGTCTTCTCAGTCCCTAAACGTTTTAAGAATATAGAAGGAGGCGGCTGGGCTGTGGTGGCGCATGCCTTTAATCCCGGCACTTGGGAGGCAGAGGCAGGCACTTGGGAGGCAGAGGCAGGCAGATTTCTGAGTTCGAGGCCAGCCTGGTCTACAGAGTGAGTTCCAGGATAGCCAGGGTTAAACAGAGAAACCCTGTCTCGAAAAACAAAAACAAAACAAAACAAAAAAGAATATAGAAGGAAGCTAGGTGTGGAAGTACACACCTTTAGCCACATTATTAGGGAGTCAGAGGCAAGTGGATCTCTTAAGTTTAAGGCCAGCCATTGCTACGTAGTCTCAAAAAATAAGAATAAAATATAAAAGGAAGACTGCATCCAGAAGAAGTAGTCCCCAGGAAAGGGAGAGGTCACTGTGTGAGCTCAAGGCCAGGGTTCTAGTTTGCTTCCTGACGCTATGACAAATGCCACCACCAGAAGCAGCCTAGAGGAGGAAGGCTTTGTTCCAGCTCACACTTAGGTAACAGGTCATCACAAGGGAAGTCAGGGCAGGTACCTGGAGCAGGAGCCATAAGCGGGAGCTTACCAGTTCGCTCTGACCCCTGTTCAGCCTGATCTCTTATATAGCCAAGATTCACCTGCTCGGAGATGGCCTACCCACTCCTCCTATATCAATTAGTGATAAAATAATTTTTTAAGTGTCCCATAGACATGCCCACAGGCTACTCTGAGGAAATTCCTCAGCTGAGTTTCTTCCCAGGTGACTCTAATTTGTGTCAAGTCGACAAATATAAACAGCACAGCCAGCCTTTGATTATACATGTGAGTTCAGAGCTAGCCTGGACTACATAAGATGTAGCTCAGCTAGCAGAGCACTGCTTGGCATGTACAACACTTCAGATTTGGGCCAGCACCACATGAAACCCAGTGTGGTGGTACACACCTGTAATCCCAGCACTTGGGGAAGTGGAGGCTGCGGGATCCCGGTTCAGGTCACTGTTGGCTGTAGTGAGTTTGAGGTGAGACAGTAGACTTGGGAGACAAGGAATGCAGTGGGGAGGGGGAGAGGAACATAAGGAATTAAAAAAAAAAAAAAGATCATTGTTAGGTAAAGAGCAGTGTAAGCATGAGGGCGGGACTTTAGATGGCCACACCCACACCACTGCTGAGAGGGGCAAAGCTGGCCTGTTAGCCCAGAGCATGAAGGGGAATCCCCGAGCCATCTGGCTACCCAGACTATCAGATATATGGTTTCAAGTGAGAGAGTCTACCTCCACATATAAAGTGGAGAGGGAAGACACCAGACATTCACCTCCACACATGTGCACCTGCTCCCGCCGTGTTCAGCTACATACATGTGGGTATGCACACACACACACACACACACACACACACACACACACACACACACAACTATACACAAAGAAGCAGAAGAAATCGATGTGACCTCAAGCCTTTCTACAGTCTTCAAAGTTCTGTAGAAAAGAGGAAGCCAAGAAAACTACACCCAGTAAAGTTGTTCAGATTTATAGAGAACATGGAAAGGTCAGAGAAAATAGCACCCACGAGCCCTTTTTAGAAAAAAGACTAAAACAGTTAGGCAATGAAATCTAGCTAGCTGTTTAAAAGGGTACTTTTTTTTTAGCGGTAAAATCCTGACTTTCATACAAATATAAAATGAACACATGTCAAAATTTTTACTTAACTTGTTAAGTAATTAAGGAATGAATAATATATGACAGCTGGTTCAGCAGAAGATTGGAACACTTATGTAGGCAAAGAAAGAATGCAGACTAGATTTACATCTATATGCAGAGTTGACCAATACCCGCGGGGCAACGAATGGTCGCATTCCATGGGACACCATTCATCTGTGCCTCTGCAGCAAGCTCCTCTGCACTGCCGCCAGATTTCCACAGCTTTCATCTGACGGTGACACACACCGCCCAAAGTATGAGGTGGCTGAGCGCAGAGTGTAGGGCGCTGATGGAGCTCTTATCTGGCTGTGCGAGGCTCTTCAATCCATCTCCAGCACAGAAGAAAGAAAAGAGGGGGAGGGCAGGCAAGCTTTCTATTCCAGAAAAAAATAAAACCTTGGGAGCCAGGGTATAAGGAAGGAAGGATATGGGAGAGGGATGGGAAGGGATGAGGAGGGATGGGAAGGGATGAGGAGGGGTGGGCATCCTTTTTAGTTCAAAAGCTGATCATGTTCTGAGTAAAGTGTTGGTTTTTTTCCCTCTGTGCTGGTCTTCTTGGTCAACTTGACACAAGTCAGAGTCCTCGGGGAAGACAGGCCTTAACTGATGGACTGCTTCCACCAGATTGGCATGTGGGCAACTATGTTGGGCATTTTCTTGATTAATGGTTAATGTGGGAAGGCCCAGTCCACTGCGGGTGGAGCCACTCCCTAGGAAAGGTGGTCCTGGGTGGTATAGAAAAGTGGCCGAGTGAACCAAGTGGAACAAGCCAATCAGCAGCTCTCCTCCGTGGCTTAGGCTTTACTTCCTGTCCTTCAGTTTAGGAAGCCTATGATAGAGATGAGTAGGGATGTGATTTTTAGATTCAGGGTCCTGCCTTGAGCTCCAGCCGGGCCTCCTTGATGACAGAGTCTAACCTCCGAGGGATTATAAACCTGCTCTAGCTGCCCTTGGCAGGTGTTTTATCACAGCAACAGACAGTAAACATTCTCCAAGACGGGATATTGTGCAGCTCAGACTAGCCTTAAACTCAAAATCATCCTGCTTCAGCCTCCTGAGACTCATCTGGGACTGCAGCACACAGCATCAAGTCTGGCTTCCAATGGGTTTTAGTGTATACATGTGTACATACGTATATACATGTGTATGTATGTGCATGTGTATGCGGGATGTGTGTGTGTGTGTGTGTGTGTGTGCGCGCGTGCCAGAAGTTGACATCGGGATGTCTTCCTCAGTTGCTTCCCACCTTCCATCTTTTTAATCTACTTATTATTGTGCATGTGCCAGTATATCGTGGAGGGCACACACGGCACAGTGCTCGTGAGTGGTGGTCACAGGATAACTGCACGGAGTTAGGTCTCCCTTGCTTATAGGGCTCAGGGATGGAACCAGGTCAGCCGAACTATACCATGGGCCCACC
Organism: Rhabdomys pumilio; assembly: GCA_030674055.1. Classification (NCBI taxonomy): domain Eukaryota; kingdom Metazoa; phylum Chordata; class Mammalia; order Rodentia; family Muridae; genus Rhabdomys; species Rhabdomys pumilio. The sequence continues at coordinate 74,197,518 of JANHMN010000003.1, read as the reverse complement.
ACCTTTGGAATTTTTTTTTAAGATTTATTTCAATTTCTATTTTGCCAGGCAGTGGTGGCTCACGCCTTTAATCCCAGCACTTGGGAGGCAGAGGCAGGTGGATTTCTGAGTTCGAGGCCAGCCTGGTCTACCAAGTGAGTTCCAGGACAGCCAGGGCTACACAGAGAAACCCTGTCTCGAAAAACCAAACCAAACCAAACCAAAAAAAAAAAAAAGAGAGAGAGAGAGGGGGGTTGGAGAGATTGAGAGAGACAGAGGAAGGGAGGGGAAGAGGAAGGGAGGGGGAGAGGGACAGAATAAAATAGTAACGTGGCATTCACATGGCTCTGCCACAGGACAATGGCTGCAGTGAGCATGTACTTTGTACTAGGAAGTTCTAGATGCTGGGAGCAAAGCTGAGAGCAAAACAAAAACCCTGCCCCTCAGCTGGCACTCTTATTTATTTATTTAAAGTTCTTATTACATTGTTTTCTTTTGTGGGTAGACAAAGGTCACGTGTGCAACAGTGTATGTGTGGCACTCTGAGGTCAGCTGTCTAGAGTGCATTCTCTTGGGCTGGAGAGCTGGCTGTGCAGTTAAGAGCACGTGTGGTTCTTGCAGAAGACCAAGTTCAATGGGCATCACTCACACAATGGTGTGACTGTCTCAGGGGATCTAATGTCCTCTTCTGATCTCTGGCACTAGGCTCACACATGAGGTACACATGCAGTAAAATGCTCACACACACAGCACAAAGTAAATGCAGCCATAAAGAACTCCTAAAGAAGTCCTTAAAAGTCTTTCTACCACGTTGGTCCTGGAGATCTAACACAGACCCTCAGACTGGAAAATAAGGCTTAGCCATCCTGCCAGCCTCTGTGAGACAGGGTCTCTAGGTCAGGCTGGTCTCAAACTAAGAAACAGCCAAAGATGGCTCTGAATTTCGAGTGTTCCTGCCTCATCTCCAAACCGCCAGGATTACAGGTGTCTGCCCACATCTGGTTATGAAATGCTGGGAACTGAATCCAAGGTTTCATCCTTACCAGGCCTCCACTCTGCCAACTGAGCTACAGCCCCTGCCCAGCCCTTGTTTACTTGTTTTTAAGGTAGAGTCTTACTGTTTACTCTGGGTGACCTGGAACTCACGGCAGGCAGTTCTGCCTCAAGACGGTTGTTCTCACAGGGACACACTACTGTACCCAACTGAAGCTGATCTTCTCAGGGGAGAGGCTGCTACCCTGTTCTTTGTTCTTTTCCTGAATATTCATTATGCACACAAACACAGTACACACAAACAACACACATACACCACCACCCACACACACACCCCTAAGATGATTCCTATGAATACCCAGACCTGAGAGTCACTCCATTTTAAGCTGTGTGAGTCACTGACAGTTCAATGTAAATAAGTTTTTCAGGAAGACAGTGTGAGAACCCAGAACCTCTGAAGGTCACAGCTAAAGATAAGATGTCCAGTGTGACTCTGGCCCTGGGACTTGAGTCTGCTGGCTTTCCAGCTAGAGGAAGATGAGGCTGGGGTGTGGCTCAGTGGTGAATCGTTTACCTAGCATACACATACACACACACACAGACTCCCCACACACACACACCACACACACACACACACACACACACACACACAGAGAGACTCCCCCCCACACACACAAACAGACTCCTCACACACACACACACCACACACACACACAGAGAGACTCCCCACACACACACACAAACAGACTCCCCCCCCACACACACACACATCACACACACACACACACACACACACCATACACACACCACACATACACACTGGCTAGGGTGGCTGAGGACTAGGAATTGCTCAGAAAGGCAACTTGGTTCCCAGACATTCAGCCCTCTTAGAAGGAGGAGCCAGTGACACTCTTGCCAGAAGTGTGTGCCCTAGTGGTGGGTCCTAAACCCAGGTAGGAGTCTTCTAGCTAGCACCCAGGCAAGCTGCAGAAGGTGCAGGACACCCTGGCACCTGAGGTCCTCCAGCCCCCCCCCCCCCCCCCCCCCCCCCCCCCCCAGCAGAATCCCAACTCCTGTTCTGAGCCTTCAGCCTCACTCAGGACTGAACTCCCCTCCCCCACGCTCTGGAAGTGCTGCCTTCCTACCTTCCCCCCAACTTCAGCCCCTCCAGGAAGGCCTTTCCCTGATGGTCACTCCTTGCTGCCTGTGGGCCTCTTTGCCTGAGCATCGTGGGAAGGTCCAGCCCTGCCTCATCCTGCTGGCTCTGACCCCTCCGGGGCCTCATGCTCAGCAGGGAGGAAGGCGCACAGCCCCTTACTAAACAGCATCCACCAAGTTTCCAGAGTTGGGGGTGGGGGTGGGGGGCTCCTCATCTGCAAAGCATGAATGTGGCAAGATCCGTGACAGCAATTGAGGAGATGATGGGGAACCTAGCTATTTTTACTTTAAGGTTTGTTGAAAAAATGATGAGACCTGAGTTCAAAGAAGGGGGCAGGACTAAAAGATACAAAAGACTAGGCCTGGTGGCTCAATATTGGGAAGGCTGAGGCAGAGGAATCATGGATTTGAGGCCAGCCTGGAATCCATAATGCGATCCTGTCTCAATAAGCTCCCCACCCCCCAAAAAAAGGAGTTGGACTTGGTGGTTCACAGCTATGTTCCCAACCCTCCTACACACCAAGGCAGGAGGATATCCCCAAGTTCAAGACTAGCCTGGGCTGTATAGCATATTCCAGCAAGTGTGGGATATGGAGTTAGACAATTTTATTCCTTACTCATGAAAAGGAAGTGATATTGAGCATAAGTGGAAACACAGTCTTGGTTATCGTTCATGGAAAGACAGGGCTTCCTAGGGAGGAAGCATAGGGCGTTGGGACACCAAGGACACCATGGAGGATTCTTGATATGGTTGAGTCTGGAGGAAAACACTGTCAGCAAGACTACCATTCTCGGCCTCATCTCCTGCAACTCAGAAGTATCACCCCATATAACCTCCACCATCTCCCCCAAAGCTGCCTGAACCATGCCTTCTGAGCACCCCAGAGAGCTTCCTGACAAAAGAACCCCAAGGTGAGCCCCAGCGCAAGCACCCTTCCCAAAACTGGCAAACGAACTGAGCTCACCCCCATCCCTAGCCAGGCAGGTGGATGTCAGGACACTGGGGGAGGGCGGGGGCTGTCATCTCCGTGTCTCAGTCTCAGGAAAGAGCGGCATTTCCCCTGTAGTGTACTGTCTGCTGTTCTGCGAGGGCGGCTCAGCAATCATGACACAGAGAGGTGACAAGCAGAAAGCTGTGATTCATCTCTGCAGACCCAGCAGATCATGGACCCCCACCCCACTGAGCAGTTCCCATCAGGAAAAACTCTCAAGTACCAGTTACAGTTTTTTGAGATGGACTCATGTAGCCTAAGCTGTCCTGAAACTCTATATAACCGTGGATGACTTTGAACTTCTGACTCTCCGGCCTCTACCTTCCAAGGGCTGGAATTACAGGTGTGTGTTGGTTTTATGCGATGTTGGAATAGCACCCAGGGCTTCAGCCATGTTAGGCAAACAGTCTACCAACTGACCTCCATTCCCAGTCATCTGTTCAGATGACTCAAGGCCTTCTGTCTGTCAGATGTTTATCTCATCTGGGAGGTACAGGGTTGCCTTGTTATAAATAAGGAAACGAGAGCAGAATTGTGTGAAGAGTAGGTCACGTGACTAGGGATGGGCAGGGCCAACTGACTCCTAAGCTTTTCACCTTCCATCTCTGTCCTCTGCCCCCAGACCCAGGCAAAGTGGGAGTCAGACAGAGCAGGAAGGCTGAGTCTCTGAAGAATGTGGGGGCGCCCAGCTAAGGTACTGGTGGCAGCTCCGTCAGCATGAGCAGCCTCCCATCAGCACCTCCAAGGAGCCTCACTTTTGCTCAAGGTTCCCAGCACTTTTTATGGATGCCCAGCTCCTGTGCACAGTTTACTTGAAGTCTTTGCTAAAGAAGCCATGCTGTGACAGCTGCCCTATCTGATGTCCCATTGCATACTGGAATGTGTAAGAGATTTGAAGAGGCTGGGCTCTAGCAGGCCCCTTACCCAGGATTGACCCAGGCTCACCCCAGAGCAGGTTCCCAGGAGCTGACTTCAGATGTACGAGTAGGCTTTCCTATTATGAGAGTATTTTCCCGCAGCCTCGAAGGGCAGTAGTGGGTGCCAGCCTTGAGTGCTGAAGGGACACAGCTGTGCAGAGCAGATTGTCACCAAGGCAGCTGACTGAGCCTAGCTTGGCCTTTTGGAAGGAGCCTGGCCCCAGCTCTTAAGGAGGAACAAGGATCCCGAGGAGATGGGCTTGATCTGACTCAGCCACTGTCCTGCACTCCTTGCTAGCCTAACTCAGTCCCTGCCCACCCTCCTGGTGACTTGCAGCTCTGCACAGTGACTGTGTTTTGTTCCTTCACCAACTGGGGTCTCTAGGCTCCTGAGCATTCCTGGGGCTCCCCTGTGCCCACGTTTCTGTGTATCTTCTTCCAGCCCTGACATCTTGTGAGCTCACAAGAAGTGTATGTGTGCATGTGTGTGTGTTTGTGTGTATATTTGTGTATGTATATTTGTGTGTATGTGTGTATATGTGTGTGTGTTTGTGTGTGTGTGTGTTTATATGTGTATGTGTGCATGTGTGTATGTGTACATATGTGTGTATGTGTATGTATGTATGCATGTGTGTATGTGTATATGTGTGTGTTTATGTGTGTGTATGTTGCTCTTGTTTATCCAGGGCCTGGACCAAGCAGAGAGGGAGGAGGAGAACCTGGGAGATGGGTCTGTGGGTAAAAGCATTTACTACATATATCTGAGACCTCTGAGTTCAGATTCTCAGAAACCAAGTGAAGGCTAGACACAGTAGCACAAGAGTCTGTAACCCCATCGTGCCCACAGGAAGTGGGAGACAGACACAGGAAACTCCTGAAGCTCAGAGCCAAAGAGTTTGGCTTCCAAAGCCTCTATGAAGGTGAAAGGTGAGGACTGACCCGGGAAGTTCGTCACCTGACCTCCCCACTAGCTGCAGGACACACACACCTGCATCCACACCTGTGAGCACCTACACTCGTATCTACACACAACCAAGAGGCTGCAGTCTCTCACACTGGGCCACGCTAGAGAAGCCATCACGCCATCTCTTCTAGTATACACACAGTAGACAACAGTCATAGATGCAAAGTCCATTTTCTTCTGCATTTTGCTTTGGTTTTGGTGTTAGTGTTTGGACACCACTGTCTTGCTCCATAGCCCTGGCTAGCCTACTCCTCAATGTGTTGCCCAGGTTAGCCTTGATCATGTAGCCCCAGCCTTGCCCCAGCCTCTTGTGAGATCACAAGTGCATATCACACCACTGAGTTCCTTTTATTTCTAGGTTGACTTCCACAGCAGAATTTTTTTTTTCAGCTAGTTGAAATAAGAGCTCATATATCTAGCAATTTACTTTACAAGGTCTCATGTAACCCAGAGCCTCAAACTCACTAATTTAGCAGAGGATGACTTTGAACCCTTGATCCTCTTGCCTGTACTTCTCAAGGGCTCGATCAGGCAGGTTCAAGCTTTAAGGAAGAAGACCCTCAAACAGACCAGTTTTTCCTGAAAATGAGATTCCAATCTGCCAGAGTTAACACAATAAGAAAGTCCCTTCGACTTTAATCCTTAGAAAAAACTTCCTGAGGAGGTTGGGGTACAGCTTGGTGGCAGAAGTGTTCCTTCCATAGTTCCTGCATAGTTCCTGGATTCCATCTCTAGTTAACCAAGCAAATGCTCTTCTCCCTCTGCCCCACAATTTTTTTTTAAATTTTTTTTCATAGTGATCACAACTCCCCCTCCCCCAACTCCTCCCAGACCCCCACCTCCACTTAATTCCATACCCCTTCTTTCTCTGTTTAGAAAAACAAACAAACAAACAAACAAAAACACATTAAAAAAAAAACAAGAAAGACATACACAAATAAAATCCATAAAACCACAAAATCAGAAACCGTAATATAGAAGCAAAAGATCAGGAAGACCAAAGGGTGCGCAAACGAAGCAAGACAGACAAGATGAGCTGCGAAGCCACCACTGAGTCCACTTTGTGCTGACCATCACTTTGTGCTGGCCGTCTGCTGCGGGGTACAGGCCTGCCCTTACACATAGTTAATATACCCAGTGAGACTCCATTGGGAAAAATAATTTTTCCATTGCAAGGTATCACTTGCAGATAGCGTCTTGGTTAGGGGTGGCAGTCTGTGTCCACTCTCCCTCTCAGTGCTGGGACCCTGTCTTGAATCTGTGCAGGTCCTGGGCATGTTCCCACAATCTTTGTGAGCTCCTTTGTGCATCAGTCCTGTTGAGTCTGAAAGACCCTCCTTGGAGTCCCCAGCCCCTTTGGCTCTTACAGTCTTCCTGCACTTCCCTTGTAAATTCCCTGAGTCCCGATGGGCAGGGTCGGATGAAGACATTCATTTAGGACCCAGTGTTCCGAGGTCTCTCGCTCTCTGCACATTGTCCAGTTGTGAGTCTCTGCATTGGTTCCATCTACTGCAGCAGAAGCTTCTCTGAGGGTGGTTGAGCGAGCACGGGGTCTATGGGTAAAGAGTGTCTTCAGGAGTCCTTTTACTTCTCTAGCCGAACAGCATTTGGTTTTCCCCTAGGCCCGTGGCCTATCCTGCTGGGGATTGGTTCTCATGCTTTGATTTAAAGGGGAATCTGTGTGTCCAAAAGCTAAAGGTCCTTGTCCCCAACTGGTTTTTGATTGATTAATAAAGAGCCAACAGCCAATGGCTGGGTAAACAGAGACAAGGCAGGACCTTTAGATTTATGCAGACTAGGACAGAGAGGAGGAAAAGGAGGCTCTCCGTGATGTCGGGGAAGGGGTAGGGAGATGGATCAGATTTAGAGCTGCAGGAGAGTCGATGAGCCACGTAAGAATTTGGGTAAGTAGCCACTGGCACTTCCCTGATTGGGCCTAGGGTAGCAGGCAGAGGATTAGAACTGCCCAGCCCTTGAGCTAGATGGCATTTCAAAAATAAGCTAGTGGCCAGTTGGTGGTGGTGCACACCTTTAATCCCAGCACTTGGGAGGCAGAGGCAGGTGGATTTCTGAGTTTGAGGCCAGCCTGGTCTACAGAGTGAGTTCCAGGACAGAAAAACCCTGTCTTGAAGAAAAAAAAAAAAAAAAGCTAGTGTATGTATCTTTCATTTGTGGATCCAAAGAGTTCCTGGGCAGGTGGCGAGAAGCACAAGACCCTCCTGGAGCATAAAGAGGAGTTAAAAACTCAGGTTACCACGGCTTCTATCTCATGGAGTGGGCCTTAAATTCAAGCAGAGAGAGAGACTGGTTACTGCCACAACATTTGTGTCACTATTATACCAGCATATCTTGCATGTAGGTCACCATTATAGAGCACAGGGTTTGTAGCTGAGTTGGTGGTTGTCTGTCTCCTTTGGCAGTGGGCAGAGTACCTTCCAGTACCATGAGCACCTGTCAGTAGAGCAAAGACTTAATTAGATGCCAGTAGAGCAAAGGTTTAATTAGACTCCAGCTCAACTCCTTTGTGTCCATTGAGATACATAAGTGTTGTCTTTAGGAATAAGGCCTTACCCTCAGTTTGTAGAGTGTAGTCAACAGCCTTGGCAATAACCTGAGATGTGTGGGGTTTCCATGGGGCCACTTTGTCCAATGACTCAACAAGGTATAACCCATTCCCAGCACTTGGTAGCAAATGACATGGGGGGCATTGTTCCCCCTTTATTTAGCGACTGCTTCTTTCACATATGTATATATTATAGGAAGCTTCCACAGTAGCAGGATCCCATATGACCCTCAAACGGCCCTTAGTGCTAATTGTCTCTCCTTATCCTCATCTTCCATCCCTCTCCCCACTTAGTCTCGCTTTGTAGACTTGGCTGTCCTTGAGCTCATGATGATCCTCCTGCCTCAGCTTCCTTAAGTGCTGTGCTGACAGGCACGTACAACCACACCTGGCTTAGTCACTTTTCTTCTGTTCTATTTCCTTATTCGCATCTTCCTAATCCCTCTGCTATTTTGACACAGACAACACCACTCTGTTCTGAATAAATGGAAGCCACCCTTCCTTGATTTCAGACACAAGGTTACAATGTCCCCTCCCCTTCTTCCCTCTCCTCTTGGTGAGCTTTGCCTAACCTGTGCACAGGGTAAACTCACTGAACACAGCAGTTCATGGGGTGTGATGACTCAGGCTAGTAACCCCTGCACTTGGAGAACAGAGGCAAACAGACCAGCCTCAGCCACAGAGCGAGCTCAGGACCAGCTTGGGTCATACACTCGGACTGGCTGAGAAAGGAAAAGGAAGCCACGTGCCTGTTAACTGTACCACTATTACCCATGGACCGGGAACTGCCGATTACTGAGTTCCTGCTTCTGTTTGCATTGTTTTTGTTGCACATGATTCTTGGCAACTGAAGGAGGCATGGAAGAGGAGGAGAATGAGGAGGAAGGAAAGGAGGAGAAAGAGGGGAGGAGGAGAAAGGGGGAAGAGGAGAAAGAGGGGGAAGAGAGGAGGAAGAGAGGAGGAGGAAACTATTCAAGAGGTGAAATCATTGGACTTAATGCAAGACCCCAAAAGAACTGCATTCAGCTGATGCGGCCATAGACATTTAATAAAGATTCCCCTTTTTTTCTTTTTTCTTTTTTGAGACACAGTCTTGAAGTGGAAACTTAAGGGTTCTTTGGAAAGTTGGTTGGATGGTGTTTTGCTGGGACAAATATGTGAAGGAACGTTTAGTTGAAGCAGACACAGGAGAAAGGATGTTCTGCTAAAGCAAGCACATTAAAGGACGTGTGATGAAGGATTCTTTGCTAATGACACTTTGTATTGGTCTGCCTTACATTGCATAGTTGACTGCACTTGTCAGGATGCCATAGAGAGAAACGTACCAGAAAATTTCTGGTGGTGTGCTGCAGTTTGCTGCTGTTTCTGCAGACTTGGGCTAATTGGATGGGCATGCTGGGGCAAGACCTGTGCTGAGGCAAGACACGTGGAGGACATTTGATGTTTGGGTGGTATAAATGGACTCCATGGAGTGACAGAGAGCTTGGCTTGCTGGTACAGCTAGCTGTGCAACACTGTGGGTCATGCCATTGCTGATCTTTGCTTCTCTGAGAGATGCACAGCTGAGAACTTCTTCTGGTGTCCCTTCTGGTCCTTCCTGTTGACTTCAGCCTGGGCTGAGGCTAGGCCATGCTAGGAGTCACAGTTGTTGCTATCCCAACTCTACAGAACTGGACTGATAGTGCATCCATGAAGTGTTTGTGGGTGGACTGAGCTGCTGCTGCTGCTGCTGACCCTGTGAACTGAACTGCTGATTTCCAGACAGCACAAACAGGAGTTGCTCCAAAGAACCTTTCTAATCAGGTCCACTTCCCCTCCTCACTCCCCACTCCCCCTCCTGAGTATCCTTTCTTTTCCACTACCTCTGGTGAATGGTGGGTTACTGTGGGAAAAATAACTCAGGGGAAATCCAGCGGGCGCGAGGTCCCACGAGGGCTTGCGCCGCACTTCCCACACTGCCAGTGGAAGGTCCCACATGCATGCAGCCGCTGCGGGCTGGCAGCTGCAGTTCAAGGTTCCAAAGTTCCAAAAGCTGACAGTCTGGTGGCAGGCTCAGGAAGCTTTTATTGTTCATGGTGTGGTGAATAGGTGTAGATGGTATGAGCTATCCCCGTAAAAGCCAGGCTCCCCTGACTTTTTATAGGGAGGGGGAAAGGGGAGGGGATAGCTTAATTAGCTACGCCCCCCCCCCCAGCCTTTAGGTAACTCATTAATATTTTAATCTCTGGAGGCGGAGACCTGCTAATCACCCCCTCTACCTGTGTGCTACGTGACTGAAGGGCACAGGTTAAATGAAGTTACCTCATCCATGGCCCAACAGGTTACAAGGAAGGTTAAAGTGTTTAAGAACCATCATTAAAAATAGGATTTGAGCCGAGCAGTGGTGGCACACACCTTTAATCCCAGCACTTGGGAGGCAAAGGCAGGTGGATTTCTGAGTTCGAGGCCAGCCTGTTCTACAGAGTGAGTTCCAGGACAGCCAGGGCTACACAGAGAAACTCTGTCTCAAAATAAATAAATAAATAAATAAATAAATAAATAAATAAATAGGATTTTAAAAACTTAAAGTTACAGGGTCTCACTGTGTAGCCCTTGCTGGCTACCCTCAAAGTCACAGAGATATACCTGCCTTGGCCATCCAGGGGCTAGTATTAAAGGTGTGTGCCACCAGGCCAGGTACCTATGTCATGAAAAGCTGGTCTGGGGATACTATCACCACACTGACTTTTTCCCCTGGTGTAGCCCTGGGTGTCTTGGAACTCATTCTGTAGACCAGGCTGACCTCAAACTCACAGAGATCTGCCTGCCTCTGCCTTCTGAGTGCTGGAATTAAAGGTGGGTGCCACCACAGCTGGCTTAATGTTTTACTCCTTATTTTTCGGTGCGTGGTATAGGTGTTTTGTATGCATTTAGGTCTGTGCAGCACGTGAATGCATACCCAAGGAGACCAGAAGAGGGCGCCAGATCACCTGGAACTGAAGTTATAAAAGGTCGTTAATTGCTGCCTGGGAGCTAAGAACCAAGACCTGGGTCTGGAAGAGCAGCCAGTTCTCTTAAGGGCTAAGCTATCTCTCCAGTCTCTTTATTGGACACTTGTTAAGTGTCATTGCCCACTCCATCATCTTCCATGGCTCTCCTGTCTCAGCAGATCACCCTACCATCCCGCCATTTGGGTCTGAGTTTGGCTTGTTTCTCCCATGTCCAAGCCTCCACTGAGTCCTGTCCAGGCTATCTATAGCCACACCCACCTACTATTTGCCTTCAGGGCTGCTCACTGCTCAACTGGACACTGCAGCAGTCACCAAGTGGACTCCTGGCCCTTTGGTCTTGGCCCTCTGTTGGTCACAGCATCCTTCCACCGTTCCTCCTCATAGTGTCTTCCAGGGAAGCTAGGTGTGCTGGCACAGTCTTGAATCCTAGAACCCCCACTAGCAAAGCGACTCAGCAGCAAAGGTGCCCATCAGTAAGCCTGACAACCTGAGTTCAATCCTCAAAACTCAGAAAGTAGGAAGAGAGAGCTTCTTGGAAGTTGTTCTCTAGTTTCACACAACCACCATGGGACCTGCATGCATGTATGCACACAAAGGCACACAATAGTTAACTAATGATTAAGAAAAAATAGAATCCCAACCCTTGAGACACAAAGACCAAAGGATCAAAAGTCCAAGGCCATCCTGGGCTACATGAATCCCTTGCCTCAAAACAAAACAAAGCAAAGCAAGACAAAAATGAAACAAAACAACCAAACAGGGGGTTGGGTAGATGGCTCAGTGGTTCAGAGCACTGTTGGTCTTACAGAGAACTGGGATTTGGTTTCTAGTCCCCATGGGTTAGCTCACGAACACCATAACTCTGGTTGCAGGAGACCCAATGCTCTGTGACTCCCGGGAGCAATAGGCACACACGATGCACATACATACGTGCAGGTAAAACACTCACTCGCCCACACACAAATCTTTTAGAATTTAATTTAAAGCAAAGCCAGTGAGACGACTCAGGGCAAGAGTAGGGTGATAAAACCGTTCAATCCCCAGGTCCCATGTAAAGATAGGAGAAAAGCAGGCTGACCTCAAACTCAGAGATCTGTCTGATTCTGCCTCCTGAGAACTGGGACTAAAGGTGTGTGCCACCACCACTCAGTTTGTAAATGACATTTAACAATAAATGAATACAAGATAAAGGGATAGTAGCTAAAATTTTAGGAAACTTTTAGGACACAAAAGGTTTTCATATCCCATGATAGAGGGAGGCTTTTGTTTTGGCCCTCCCCCTGGAAAGTAATCCAGGCTCAGTTCACAAGAAGCAGACAGGCAGGTGCCACTGAGTGCCATTAGCTACATAATCTTTTAAAGAAGTTAAGACAGAAAGCTTTGGCATCAGGCTCCATGAGAAGAGAACAAGCCGACAGGAGGCTTCACCATATGACAGAGGCAACTCCAACCACGAGAAGACAGGTTCCTTCCTTATAATGGGCAAGAGCTGATCCATACGGGAAGAGTAAAATTAGCTCATTCCCCACTCCAGGTGGGTTCGAGGCTCACAGATGAATAACAAAAGTTTAACTCGGAGAGGAAAATACAGGAGAATATTTTTTACACTCTCCCGGCAAGAAATAATCTTTTTAAAGTAAACTTGAAGCTTGCCACATGCACAAGGAAAATCGAGCGCTTTCTAAGTGTGCAGCCAGATAAGATTTTGTAAAGTAAATGCAGCTGAGCACCCATGAGACCACAGGACCTGCACCTCCCTCAGCCCTCCTTGATGACAGAAGATTGTCTCAGGCACAGGCTTGTAGACAGAGCTCAGCAGGGTGGCTCTGGCTTATCAAGGTCAAGGTCCTGGGTTCTATTCCAAGTAAAAGATGAGAAACCCCAGTACTAGGACGGTAGATCCAGGAGGGTCAGGAGTTCAAGGTCACCTCAGCTATGTAGGGAAGTTCAAAGCTAGCCTGGGGTACAGGAGACTGTTAAGAATAAAAATAACAGCCAGGTGTGGTGCCACGTGCCTTTAATCCCAGCACCTGGGAGGCAATGACAGGCGGATGTCTGAGTTTGAGGTCAGCCTAGTCTACAGAGTGAGTTCCAGGACAGTGAGTGTGTCACAGAGAAACCCTGTCTTGAAAATCCAAAAAACAAACAGAAAACAAAAGCAGTTTAGATGCTGAGTTCAGCTGGCAGAGTCCTTGTACAGCAGCATACAGGAAGCAGGAAGAGTGTGGTGGACACCTGAAATCCTGGCATTGGGAGGCAGAGGCAGAAGAATCAAAAGTCCAGAGTCATCCCCTGTTATTGAGTTAAAGGCCAACCTGGGGGACTTGAGAGCTTATCTAGAAAAACAAAAGCAAAAACTAAAGCAAGAAGAAAAGTGGATGGGGCTGGAGACAGTGCTCACCCTGGGTTCCCAGCACCCACACGATGGCTCACAAGCATCTGTAACTCCTGTTTCAGGGGACTCCACATCCTCTTCTGGCCTCGGAAAACCGTGTAGGGATAACACCCTACATACAGATAAAATAATACAATGGTTTTTTTTTTTTCTTGTTGTTGTTTTTTAAAGAAACATGGTTGTTTAACTGTTACCCTAGCATGGTGGTACATACCTGTAAAAGCTAGCCTGGGCTACATAGTTAGTTCTAGGCCAATCTAGGCTAAGTAGACAGACCTTGTCTCAAACAAACAATAGAATCAGCAACACAATTATTTAATTCTTTTACAATAACAGAAAATGATTCAGATAAGGTTAAAAAGAGAGGTCACAATAAAAAAAAAAAGTAACAAGTCTAGTAAGCAGGAGATTTGTGCACAGAAAAGGATGGGTATTTCCGTTCAGGAGACAGACAGAGATGCAGTCTCCTCATACAGAGAGAGCACAGGCTCAGTCTGCAGAAGGCTGCAATCTCATACAGAGAAAGCACAGGCTCAGTCTGCAGAAGGCTGCAATCTCATACAGAGAAAGCACAGGCTCAGTCTGCAGAAGGCTGCACGCTCAACCCGCAGTCCTAAAACCTCAAACAAACAACATGAGAAGTAAAATCCAGTTCTCAGCAAGACTACGAAGCAGGGTACAGACTGTTGGGGAGGTGGGAGCTAACTCCGGCCTGTGGGGAAGAGAACGCTCCTTGCCAAGGGGCTGGCCCTAGAGAAATGAGGCTGAGCCTAAACCATGAGCACTGGAGACAATTTGTGCCGGAAGAAAAGGAAAACTTTTGTCTCCCTTATTTTATTTTGTATTTTTATTATTTTATGTGTGCGAGTGTTCTGCCTTCATGTATGTCTGTGCACCACATGTGCTATATACCTGAGGAGGTGACAAGTCTCCATGTGGGTGCTGGGAATCGAACTTGGGACTTTCGCAACAGCAAGTGCTTTCTTTGTTTTGTTTTGTTTTGTTTTGTTTTGTTTTGTTTTGTTTTGTTTTGTTTTGAGACAGGGTTTCTCCGTGTAGCCCTGGCTGTCCTGGAACTACACTCTGTAGAACAGGCTAGCCTCGAACTCAGAAATCTGCCTGCCTCTGCCTCCCAAGTGCTAGGATTAAAGGTGTGCGCCACCACCACCCAGCTTGAGATAGGATCTTATTAAGCTGCTTCATCTGGCCTTAAATTCACTCTGTAGCTCTGGCACCTTCCTGCCTCAGCCTCTCAAGTGTCTGGGCTTGCAGGCCTGAGTCACCCACCTAGGCTCTGTGCCCTTCCCAGTGTCCTCCTCTCTCCTCTGTCCTCACTTCCTAAGGAGGAACTTACCAAGGTAGGGGCTGGGGCCGAGCCTTTTGGTTAGACACTGCCTTTGGCTTTTCCAGTTTGCATATGGCCTCCAAGGCCACTGCTAGAGTCAGAGTACTTTCTTGGCCAAAAGCCCAGTGATTTCTGATCTGTAGCAGAAACTGTCTCTCTTAGCCTCTTCCGATTTGAGAATCAAACACTGACTTAAAGGTTCTTGGGTTGGTCCTTAGAGAAAAGCCATGGAGAGCCACAGCTGGAGTCCCCAAGGATTTCACAAACATGGCTGGCCACTAGAGCTGGTGGAGACCAGCAGAGATCACTGAGCAATAGCTGACGTCTCTGTGTGGCCCTGCCTGGTGGCTTCCTCACCTCAACAAAGAGGGCTCAGAGGACAAGCATGGGGGAAGGCAGAGGCTTGACTTTGGAGACCAAACAGCATGGCTTCCACCGTACTTCATCCACAAGAGGCCCTAGGCCGGCTCCACTGCACGGGGTGAGAAAACAGACTCCACCTCACGAGGGGGCAGAAATAGAAAATAGTGCGTGGGACAGGATACACTTCTGTGGCCATATACTGGACTGTGTGGTTGTATGCTATGGCAGGATCCTAGATTCTCTGGGTGTGAGCTCTGCCTCCGCACCCTGTACCCCATCTTCAGCAGGACACAGACCCTTGCTGACTTCTGAGGGCCATGCTCTGGAGCTCCAGCTGGCCTGGAGCTCAAACTCCTGATTCTTCTTCAGCATCTGCCTCCCCGAGTATTTGCATTAGAGGCACTCCCCACCCACCCACCCTCACGAAGTCTTTTAAATTTATCAGACTGGAGGAAGTGTCTTTGTATGCTAACTAGAGACAGGAGCAACCTCACCCTAAATCTGTCCCAGCCCAAATGTCAAAAGACTCTCCCAGTCTGTGCATGTGAAGGCCTTGGTGAGGGACCTGCCTGCCTCAGATCAGTCACCCAAGAGCAGCACCCACGGATCTGTCTCACTGAGATACCACAGAACAGTGTGAAGCAGAAGAGTCCCTTACAGCAGGGCATCTGTGGCCACAGCATGGTGGCCAGAGTATGAGAGGCCACAAAGGGCAGGGGACTGTGCTGGTGGGGACACAGGTGTCTCTGCTGTGTTTTCTGCTCACCTTGCCCTTTCTCCACAGCTTTCCGGTTCTCATGGGACTGCTCAGAGACTCACAAGCTGCTCTTCCTCCAAAGGACCCCGATTCAGCAGTGGAACAGATAAAGGAACATGGGGGAAAATATCACCCTTGCTGGTCACTATCCCTCTATCTGGCCCAGTTCCTCGGGCAGTCAGCCCCCATCCCACCCCCACCCCCAAGGGCCTCAGCTTCATCAAGGTCAACTACCTTTGATATCAGATGACAAAGGTCTGGGTCAGCCTCTCAGGAGACTGTTTCCCAGGACTGAGGAACAAGGAAGCTGACTAGACTCTAAGCAATGGAGCAGCCCCACCCTAGGCTGATGTCTACTTAGATAGGTGAAGGAAGCCTGCTGAGTTCACGGTGGCAGTCCCAGCCTAAGGCTTCCAGTCACCTGGCTTGAGACTGCATTAGCAGATTTAGGGGCCTCGCCCTGCATGTCCAAGGCTCTGGGTTCACGGAGGGATGGAAGATACCTACCCATCTTCCTGGTGGAGTATGGATATATGGATAGTGTTTATTGTGCTATTTGGATTTGTGTGTGTGTGTGTGTGTGTGTGTGTGTGTGTGTGTGTGTATGTGTGTATGCCTTACTATGTAGTTCTGCTGGAACTTGACATTAGACCAGACTGGACTACAGTTCTTTTTTTTTTTTTCTTTAATGCAAATCATGGTTACTAAGAAAAGGTTTGACAAAAGAAAATAAAATCCAGCCTCAAAGCCTTTCACTAAGGAGCAAGCAGGGAATAAAACCCAGCATCTCTCTCTCTCTCTCTCTCTCTCTCTCTCTCTCTCTCTCTGTCTCGGGCTACTACCCATAATGTAGTAGGGAAAGCAGCTGCTGGTGGTAAAACACACTGCAAAAAGGAGGCTCAGATACTCCGGAAGCTGGGCTGGGAACACAAGCTCATGGCCAGCCTGGGCAACTTAGTGAGACCCTGTCTCAAAATAAAAATACCCGAATCATCATAAACAATAACTACCACATTTTTCTTTCCCCTACCCAGAGCCTCATATAATGGGCACATGGAGCTCAGTGAGGGTCAGGGAATGGCCTTGGGTACAGGTAGGAAGCAGAATTGGCAGATATATTCCTCTCCTGATTCTAACTGGGAAAATTATGAGGTAATCCATCCTGGTCCCAGAAAATACTAAAAATTCTTTCAGGGAATGACAGGAAAGGAAGGGACCTCATTCACACACTAGCGAGCACAGGAGCATGCCCATGCACACACACACACACACACACACACGCACACGCACACGCACACACGCACACGCACACGCACACGCACACGCACACGCACACGCACCACGGGAGGCCACAGGGCACTGGAGGCCTAGTCAGGGAGTGCTTGAGAACAACACCCTCTGCCATTTCCCACAGAGAGACAAATTTTCTCACGCTCCAAGTTTGAGGCCAAGTTTGGTCTCCACAGGTGTGAGGTAGCAATTCCCAAAGGAAGTAGGGGTCACAGATTGACCTCCTACAGCTGGAAACGTCCCCCAGTCAGGTCATCTTGCCAACTGTCCTCTGTTAGCACCTGTTGTGTGCCAGGCACCATGCCAAACGTTTTATAGAATTAGTTCACCCCATTCTTATGACATTGCTGCAGGGGGAAGTACCATTATCCCCATTTAATGGATGAAGAAACTGAGGCTTCACAAAGTTATTTCTGGGTCAGCTTCCTCAGCAATGGATCAGGAACCTGGGGCAAAGATGACTGGTGTAGAGTGGGGACCACCCTGAGGTAAGTTTGTCCTGCTGTATTGGTTCTGCCATCTGTATGCGCTTAGGTGGTTAATCCAAGAGATTGGACATATCTGTGTCACCCATGTTCTACATCCGCAGACACCATGCTTGGTACTGGAAAATCAGCCAAGGACACAAACCCTGAGGCTAGAGTCTCAAACGGATGTGAGGAGTCAGCTGCCCATCTGGGCCCTGGGCCTCCCAGTGCTGCCCAGCTGACTCATGGAACTCAGAAAGTCCAAATTTTATAAGGTCATTCAAGCACCCTGGGACTTCACACTCTGCTTGTTGACATGTGGGGCTGGCATGGCATCTTCTGACTGACATGTGGCACATGGACACTTTCTCTTGGCTCCATCATCCAGACACAAGACCTCAGGCCGGGGCGTCAGGGAGTGCACAGCTTCCAGCCTACAAACCCAACAGGGTCTTGGTATGTATGCACTTTGTATCCTAGACTGGTCTGGATTCCCCACAGCATTCTTCCTCAGCTTCCCAAGCACTGGGGTCATAGGCAAGTGTGACCACAGCCAGGGCTCATGGGTAAATCCTGGTAGAGCAACTGAGGCTGTCTGGAACACAGTGGACAAAGGGCTCTGTTCCTCTCTTGATGGATTACCAATGTCTGCCACAGGCTAGGATGAAGAAGTGACGGCTGCGTGCTGTGAATTTGCTTAACTAGGATGTTCAAGTGGCCCGTTTCAGCGAACCCTCAGGAAGTTCCCCTAATGCTCCTTATAGGTGAGGTGTCCCACTAACCTATTTCTGTGAAGACGAGTCCTGGGGAAAAAAAAGCTGCACTGTGGGGATTTCATGTTGGTTTAGGCTTCCCATAGCCACTTCCTGTCCCAGATAAGGGTTAGGACCCACACCTCCGGTTATCTGTGAAGTCACAAGCATTGTCTTAAGGCCTCAATTTTGAAAACTCATGCTGTGGAGAACAGCACTCTGAGGTCACCTCTCTTCCTAGCAATGTCCTGTTTCTCATTACATCAACCTACACCCACTGTCAGAGATGACTTGCAAATTCAGACCTGGTTTGTGTGGCTGCCACTGTGGAATGCACAGCTCTCCTGGGAGCATAGGCTGGTCTGGGTTTTCTTGTTTGTTTGGAGGTTCTAAGGACTGGACCTGAAGCTTTTATTTGCTAGACATGCCCTCCATCCCCAAGACCCCATCAGCTCTATGAGTGCAAGGTTTGAGTTCAAAATTCAGCACCAGAAAATAAAGGTGGTTCAGCATTCCTGCAATCCCACAACTCTGGAGCCAGAAGCAGACAGATCCCTGGGGCTCTAAGCAGGAACCTCAGGTTCTATTGAGAGATCTTGTTTTCATAAAACAAGCAATGTTAGTAGGTCACGTTAGGTCAGGTTAACCTCTGGCCTCCACAGTGTATGCACCACACACACACACACACACACACACACACCATACACTAAAAACAGAACACTAGGTCGCTTGTAACTCTAGGCTACCTTGAGTTTGAGACCACCCAGGACCATGAAGAGAGTAAATAAAGTTACACAGCAAAACTCTTTCTCAAACAAAATTTCAGAAACCTAAATGGCTCTAATGGAGGGATTTTAGTATGTGTAGCAGGTGAAAGGGCACCCATTTGAGGTCCCCTGTGTCCATGGGGACTGCTGGCCATTCCTCAAATACACCCTGGTTGGTGCACATGAAGACTGACTGCACCCCACCCGTGTCTCTGTTTGCTAAGCCCTGAGCAGGCCTCCGCTGTTTCCTCATGAGACAGTCTTGTTTGGCTCTGATAGGTGGTTCCACTCCACCCTGTTCCCCAAGCCTTCTGGGTCGTAGGGCTCCCCACCCAGGGCAGAGGACCAAGGGGAAAGCCTCATGTTAGAAGAGTCATCCGTGGTCTCAAAATTCCAGAAAGTAACTCAGGAAAGGAATGGGGGGAGCTGTTCTGCACACTTCTAGAAGTTTCCTGAGCAGAGAGATTTAGCCCCTAGTCCTACCTCCATCAGACATGTCTTTTCATAATCCCTCCTGTAAAAAACCACTCAGCTTCCAGTTGAATGTCTCCAGAAACAGGAACTCATCTGGAAGGGCCCTGAAGTCTAGGCATCCTTTTGTTTTGGTTTGGTTTTTCGTTTGTCTGTTTTGAGACAGGGTCTTTCTGACTTTCCTGGAACTCCTTACTTATGTAGACTAGACTAGCCTCTAACTCAGAGTTCTGTGGTCTGTGCTTCCCACATGGTGGTAGAAAGGAAGGCGGGCACCAGAGCCTTTCCCATCCTTGTGTTGTTTTGAGAAAGTCTCATAGACCAGCATGGTCTCAAACTTTCTATGGAGCTGAGGGTGATCTTGAACTCCTGATCTTCCTGCCTCTTCCTCCTAAGTACTGGGATTATAGCATGTGCCACTGTGTCTACTTTCCAGGCATTTTCTATTGATTTGTGTTTCTAAGTAGAAACAAGTTTTTGTTGTTGTTTTGTTGTTGTTGTTTGCAGTGAAATTATTTATTCAGCAAGTGCCGATGCATCATGCACGAGGTGACTGGCACGTTCCTATCACTGGAGATACGGCAGTGGATCTAGCAGAGAACCCTCTGCCTGCCTAAACCTGATGTGGGGAGAAAGGCAATAAGCAAACAATTGGGTACAGAATGTTACATCCAGTGGTGGAAGATGCTATGGAAATGGGGAGGAAAGGGATCCCGGTGCTGTGCTTGCTTTACGGCATACAATGGTTAAAAATAGTGACAAGTAAGAAAACTTCCAAAAGATAGGAGGTATGTAGCCACCTGGCTGTGAGAGAGAGAGAAACTTGGGGAAGTGGGAAGGCATTCTGCAAACTTCCAGAAGTTTCCCAAGCAGGGAAATCTAATGTTCCTAATCCTATCTCCATCTGACACATCTTTCCAGAATCCCTTTCCTAAAAACCACTCGGCTTCCAGTTGAATGTCCCTGGAAACAGGGAGCCACCTTGGGCTTTTGTTCAGGAAGACGGCCGCCAGCACCTATAGAAAACTACTGCCAGGTCTCTTTCTTTCACATTGGCAAAATTAGGGCCAGTGCAAAGGCCCTGTGGTGGGAAGATGTCAGACAGAGAAGCAGCAGGGTTCGGTGTGGTGTGAGCAGTGTGAACAGGGTAAGGTGGGCACAGGAGCAAGGACAGTGGTGTCTTTACAGGGGATGCGAGTTTTATTGTAATGTAAGAAAGTAAACGTTTAAAGTTTAGATTCTAGTGGAGACCAAACCCAGATGAAAGAACAGGAATCCCTCCCCACACACACACCCTGTTCACAGCAAGTGTAATGATGGCTGTACTAGGAACTGCAAAGTGGGGCCAGTCACCCGAGCTTCGCTAGTGTTCAGCATGTTCCTTGAGCTACAGGGAGCCTAGGGTCTACAGACAAGTGTATATATATAGGTCTAGGAAGAGCAAAGACGCACTGCTGTGCAGGGCCCAGGCTAGAACGGAAGGCAGGCACTGCCGGGCCTTGTCAGACAGGGGAAGTGAGTTGGCATCCTCAGGCCTGGACTTGAGCCAGGGAGGGTGATACTATCCCCTTCGGATTTACCCTGGAGCTGTGTGTCCTTTTCTGTAGTCTTGTCCTGAGAGGTAGTACAAGGAGCTCGGACTCAGCCTGATGTGTTGGGTGACATTTGGAGACAACTACCCACCCTAGGCTGTTGTTCAGAAAGGTGGCAGTTAGCTCTTATAGTAAACTACCTCCAGGGCATCCGCCTTGGGACTGGAATCAGGGAATCTACCTGTTGGGAGGAATTCCTGTGAAGCTCAGATCTGGCTGTGACTTGGGATCTAAGTTTGGCTGAAAGCCCCAATTCCAGGTTGCTTGGCTACCCTGTGTTTCTTCTGGACAGGCAGTTCTAGCTTCAGGTACAAACAGGCCCAGAACAGAGAATATGTAAAGGGCAGCGGACAGGAGGTGGGGGAGGAAGCGAGGCAGGAAGGGACAGGATGGGTACTGACAGGTAACAGTGGTCATGAGTGTGCTTCTGTGTGTGTGTGCATGTGGTCGGGGTGCATGCATGTGTATGTGATGAGGGTGCCAAGGGCTAGGCAAGTGCTTTGTCACTAAACTACATTCACCCAGCCCCACAGACACCCATCTTTGGCACTGCCTAGCCTGCCAAGGACTCTGCAAGATTATACAGAACCCTTAGTCCTCTGCCAGCACCTGACACAGAGCCATTGTTACAGTCGTGGACATAGGCCATTATCTTCTAAATGGCATCTGTGGTGTGTGTGTTTACTAACTTTGATTTGGGTGAGAGGAGTCCAGTGAAATGTTTTCATCCAGACCTGGGGGAGGAGAGAGTACCTTGGGAGTCCAGGTTCCACAGAGACATGACCACCTTGCTTTCCTTCCACCTATGCCTCAGGTCCCACATATTCCAGGTCTGGCCAGAGTAAGGTCCTATTGCCAGAAACTGATGGCAAAACCATAGTTGGGTATCTGGCTTTGCTATCTACCAGCCCTAGTGGTCCCCAGAGTCAGACTGACAGCTTCAAACTGTGACATCATTTCCTGAACAGGTGACTTTGAACCAGTTATTCAGTGCCCCTAAGACTGAGCAGGAGTTTTTGTCTCTTGGCTATCAGGAGAAAGGTGGTTTCTTTGTGGCTCGGGGAACCAGACCTGTGTCTGTGCTAAGCGCCCTCAGCTCCACTTTCTCTGAGCTAAGCTCTCAATACGTTTGCCCAACCAAGAGTTTGCCAACTTTTTTCTTTACCTTCCCAAGTAACTGAGATAGCGGACAGAAGGCACAGCTCAGGATTGAGTTCTCTGATCTGTAAAATTGGTTATGTTTATTTTGCTGGGCTTTGGGGAGGAATAAATAAGACTCCGTGTGTGGTCTGAGGATGTAGCTCAGTTGGCAGGGTGTTTGCCTGGCATGCGTGAAGACCTGGGTTTGGCGTCACTTAATGGACACATGTAATCCTAGTGCTCAGGGAGTGGAGGCAGGAGGATCAAAACTCAAAATCACCCTCATTTGCAGAGAAAGTTCAAGGTGAGCCTAGGATATATAAGACCTTGTCTTTAAAATAAAATAAGGCCCTGGGTGTACGGCACTAGGCCTTGTACCTTGAGTGATAAGTAAGCCACAGTAATTACGTTCATTATCAGTCCTGTCAGTGTGACCACCTTAAAACGATTTACTGTTGTCACGGAATCTCTCTGCCCAAGTTTGGGTTCCTGTCTGTGATGGTGTTGGCGTGGAGTAGTTCTTTTTAATTGTTGCTGGCGAACGAGGAGAGAGCAGAGGCGGACTTAACGTGTAAATGATGCGTTAAAGCAGAGTGAGGCCCAAATGATGTGACAGCCCACTGTGCAAATGGAAGAACCGCAGTAATTCTCAGGGAAATGTGGGGGAGCACTGAGTCATTCCCAGCACATGGCAGCATCCGAGGCACGTCACACTCAGACAAGATCAGTTCTAATTGGTCATCTTTCCACTAGTAGCAATTTCGTGTCAGCCAGAGAGCATCGTCTGGCTCCATTCTTCTCATAGTCACTTAGCATTTTGCTGGGTTTGCGGTTTTCATTCATTCATTCATTCATTCATTCACTCACTCCTGTGATGCAGGACCTCAAACCTAGGGCCGCACACAGGATCAGCAAGGGCTCTACCATTGAGCAGTGCCCCTACTCTGTGTCTATGTATGTATCATGTACATCTCTCTGATGTAGACAGATTGCTACATAAGGAAACCTATAATAGAAGTATAAAAATAGATGTGTGTGTGTGTGCGTGTGCGTGTGCGTGTGTGTGTGTGTGTGTGTGTGTGTGTGTGTGTGTGTGTATTTTCAAAATGAAAGAATAAAGAACCAAGCATGGTGATGCATGTTTATAATCCGAGCACTAGGGAGGCTGAGGCAGGAGGGTCAAGAGTTCAAAGCTAACTCCAGCTACATAGTGAGTTCCAGGTCAGCCTGGGCTACAGAATGAACCTGACTTAGAAAAGAAAGAAGCAAACAAAAAGAGAAATTGCAAGGATAAATAATATGCAAAACAAAACAAAACAAAACAAACTGGTGCCAAGGTGTGCAGAGAAACTGCCCGGAGGGCAGCAAGGTGCTCTGTGTCTCTGTCCCTGTGTTCTGACCTGCCTGTCATTGCTCAGCTACTCATCTTGAACAGACAGCCACCCAGGAGCAAGAAGCCAGGTGCACAGCATCAAAAGAACCAATGGTGAGTTGGCTGTGGGCTGGGACCTCAGCATTCAGGAGGGAGCCCAGGGTCATTTATAGTTACATATGAAGTCTGAGGCATAGTCGCCTGGGCTACGTAAAACAAAAATAAAACCTTGTATATGTTAGCACAGGAAAGACAGCATGATCTGGGAGGGTCTGCTAAGGTGCTGGTTTTCAATCTATGGGTTGAGACCCCTAGAGTGTCAACCAACCTTTCACAGGGGTCACACAGATATCCTGAATATCAGATATTTACCTTATGAATCATAACAGTAGAATTTTTTTGTTTTTTGTTTTTTTGAGACAGGGTTTCTCTGTGTAGTCCTGGCTGTCCTGGAACTCACTCTGTAGACCAGGTTGGCCTCGAACTCAGAAATCTGCCTGCCTCTGCCTCCCAAGTGCTGGGATTAAAGGCATGCGCCACCACTGCCCAGCAACAGTAGAAATTTTACAGTTATAAAATAGCAATGAGAATAATTTTATGGTTGGGGGAGGGTCACCACAGTATAAGGAACTGTATTAAAAGGTCACAGCTTTAGGAAGGTTGAGAGCCACTGTGTTAAGGCCATGTTCAGAGTTCAGGTTAGAACGTGTCTTCATTGGCAAGAGAGTCAGGAAGATGGGGCCTGTTCTGACCGTGTGAGGAGAACACTGAACAAGCACACTGCGAGAGGTGGCAGAGCCACTGTTCTTATGAGGTAAAGCCACCAGGGATGTCTCAGAGACTCCCGTCCAGTGATGAACCTCTAATGAATTCTAGATCCTGCCTGTCCTCCAAGCAGATGACATAGAGTAACAGCTGCCACCCCAGGAAGGTCCCACTGGTCTGAATCAGCCTGGTCCATGTGTCCCAGCACTCTTGCCTACAAGTTTTACATGTGGGTCAAGGTGAGAGGTACTGTCTCCCACAACTGTTGATCTCTGGCCTAAGGGGAAGGAGTGAAGGGTGGCTTGCTAAATGGTAGAGACTCCAAAGGGCTACCTGGGAGCCAGGACCACCAAAGGCAGTGTTGAACACGGACAGCCACACCATGAGACTGGCCCCTCCCCTTCATAAGCAGACTGTGGACTCCCAACACTATGAGGAAGGCCTGTGTGCCAGCCAAGGTAGAAGGGTCCACAGTGAGAGCACTTTCTGAGCAAGCTAGCTACAGAACACAACAGTCCCAGCAGCCTTGGTGGCTGCAGGGCCCCATGCTTCATGAACACTTATTTAACACAACACAAGCTGGTACTGTTAATACCTCATGGGAGGAAAATGAGGAAACTGAGCCCCTGAGAGGAAAGCCCAGGCACATTACCGTCCTCTGCCAAGTTCAGGGGAAAGGCCATTCAGTGACTCATTAGTGAACACTACGGAAAAGTCAGCGTGTACCCTACTGAGACAACACAGGTGAGCAAGACAGATCCAAGAAAGTCAAGTGTGAACCACAGCTGTGCCACCCACAGAGCCTCCCCAAGTAAACCAGGGCTGATTCAGCCACAGTTCAGCCCTCAGAGAGGCAGAAGGTAGAACGGTACAAGTGAGTGGGCTGTCTCCTTTCATACTCCCCTGTCCAAATCCTGAGTCCTTTTCCTAACCATCTCTGGGCAAGATCTCTAGACTCAGTTACAGAAATGGGGACTTATGAGATGGGGACAATGCTAGTGGTGTGTGCAGCCAGCACACATGAGGCAGTGGTTGTAGGTATGCGCATAATGCCCCACAACAAGCCAAGGAAGGCTCTGAGTGCCGGTTGTTAGTTCAAAGGATCTCTTTGTCTCCTTTGGAAGATGCCTGGAGATGTGGTTTAGGAGAAGTGCCTGATCCTACCTGCTGGACCGAACTGTGTGATCACAAGATGTTCTTTCTCGCAAAACTAATTTTCTATTTTGGGTATACAGAACCTCTCCATCTGTTCCCACTCCCCTCAGGCCTCTCAGAGGCCACATGCCTGCTTACACACTGGTGAGAGTCACTTGGCTTCCCCAAGCCAAGTCCCATGTCATGTCAGGAGGGTCATATATAGTACCCCCTGTGCAGGGATGTTTGTAAGCCCCTATTCTTACCTCTCCACAGTGGACAGATGGGTGTGTGTGTGTGTGTGTGTGTGTGTGTGTGTGTGTGTGTATGTTTGAGACAGGGTCTTTCTATATAGCCCTGGCTGGTCTGGAACTCACTATGTAAAGCAGGTTAGACTTGAACTCACAGAGATTCACCTGCCTCTGCCTACCGAATGCTGAAATTAAAGGTATATGTATGTCACCAAGCCCAGCCTCAGATTGACTTTTATTTTAACAAGGGAGCATATACGTGTGTTTAAAGCCGGCCTGGGCTACTTAGTGAGTTCCAGACAAACCTTGCCTGCATGTAAAAATAAATGGGAAAAATTAATAAAACTCTATAAGAATTGTTTATTACTCTGAGCACTAAATTTGGCACCTAGGTTCTGCCCATCATGTGCTCTGTGATCTTGTCACCCTCTCATCTCTCTTTACCCCAAGTGTCTGTTCCCCAAAACCTGTTCTTGAGAC
Source organism: Rhabdomys pumilio (assembly GCA_030674055.1). Lineage (NCBI taxonomy): Eukaryota > Metazoa > Chordata > Mammalia > Rodentia > Muridae > Rhabdomys > Rhabdomys pumilio. The sequence goes on along the minus strand of JANHMN010000003.1, from coordinate 74,171,621 downwards.
TCTCTCCACTTACTCTTCCTCTGGAACCTTCCGCTCTGCTTCTGTTTTGAGACTTGGCTAAAAGACCCTTTGTGTTTGTCATAGGCCTTCTCTGACACTCCAGAGGCCATGACTCTGCCCCAAGGAGATCCACATGATGAGGAGGAACGAGAGGAGGAGCAAGAGGAGGAGGAAGAGGAAGAGGAAGAGGAAGAGGAAGAGGAAGAGGAAGAGGAGGAGGAGGATTTTGAGATAGGATCACACTATAAAGCCCAGGCTAACTTTGAACTTAGAATTCTCTTGCCTCGGTTTCCTGAGTGCTGGGATCACAGGTGTGTACCACCATGTTAGCAAAGTCCTAGAGATCAAACTCAGAGCCTGTACACGGTGGCAAGTGCTCTACCACTGGGCCACATCTCTAGCCCCTTAGCTGTCTTCCAGATGGTGCATGGTGTTCTAGGCTTCCCTGTTTTACCTATTGTCTGTCTCCCTCCCCACAGTTGGGACACTGGAAGAAGTCTGGCATCTGAAGGTCTCAATCAAAGTCTTGATTAGCGTCAGCTGTCCATATGACACACCTGGGAAGAGGGACCCTCAAAGGAGAACGACTTAGTTCCATTACTTACTATTTGCCCCCATTAGATGGGCTTGTGGGCCTGTTGGTAGGCGTTTTCCTAACTGCTGTAGGAAGGCCCAGCCCACAGATGAGCCTGGGGTACTGTCCTGAGCGTATGGTCTGTAGCTTATGCAAGGAAGGTAGCTGAGCAAACCAGTAAGCAAGTAACACTTGCCTGTAATCTCGGCTTCATTTCTTGTGCCTCCGGGCTCCTATTCAAGCTCCTGCCTTGGCTTCCCTCAATGATGAAGGAAACAGTTTTTTCTCCTCCAAGTTACTCTTGGTCAGTGTTTTCCCACAGCAACTGTGCTAACTAACCTGAGAGATGAGTGAACCCCTTACTCTGTTCAGGGCTCCTTGAGGACCTTGGGGTCTCCAGTGGCTCAGTGGCACCTAGCAAAGGCCACACAGGTCTCCTTCCCGGGCCTCTCAGGTGTGTGTGCTGAGTGCAGCCCCTCAGGTGGGCGGGCAGCAGCCTGTAAGGAACAGGCTGGCACAGAGTGCTGGGCTCTGCTCCCCAGGTGTATCTGCCATTCCAGAGAAAGCACCGCCCTTCCCCAGGTATTAGCTGATTTTACCTTGCAGTGTTTGGCTTAAGGATTAAAGTTGGTGGAGGAACCTGTAATTTCCAGAGTCATCTGTTTCTTTCTTGGCTACCCACACTACATTCATTGTTTGATTCCCAAGCCCCTGATAATGCTGTTCCAGACGTGTCTGATGGCATCTGACAGCACTAAGCCTCCCTGAGCTGGAAAATGGACAACTTTGCCATTACCCCCCAGCCAGCTGTTCTCTTCTTCCGTGTGCCTTCTTCCTTAGGTTGGCCCTGAACCTACCCCCCTACCCCTTCCTGCCTTTTTTGGAGACAGGGTCTCAAGTAGTCCAGGCTGATCTCAAGCTTGGTTGTAGCTGAGGCTGGCCTCAACTCCTGATCCCCTGCCTCCTTCTCCCAAGTGCTGGGATTACAGATATGCAACACATAAGCAAGTTTTATTTTAGAAGGGTCTTAGTATGTGGTCCAGGCTGGTCTCCAACCTAAACCAAGCATCAGCATCTCTGAGGGCTGGTTCTAAGTGTGGCCCATCACACAGTCACGTTTAATGGTTTTGGTACTGTAGTAGCTCGCTTATAGTATAGTGAAGAAACGGGGTGCTTGATCCCCACTCTGCTGGCCTCCAGGAGGCCCGAGGAACAAGGAACATCCAGACAGGAGCCTGTGTGGATGTCTCCTGGGAGGTCTCCTCCAGCAAGTGTACTGAAGCAGATGCAAAGCCCCACAGTCAAACATCAGGTGGTGCTCTGGGAGTCTTGTGGAAGAGTGGAGGATAGAACTGAGCGAGCTGGGGGAGGGGAGGCAAGGACACCACCAGAAGACCTACAGCGTCAACTAGCCTGGGCCCATGGGGGCTCTATGAGCCCCTGACCAAAGAGCATGCAGGGGCTGGACCTAGATCCTTACCCATATGTAGCTTGGTCTTCATGCGTGTCCCCTAACAACTGGAGCGGGGTTGTCTCTGATTCAGTTGCCTGCCATTGGATCCCCTTCCCTTAACTGAGCTGCCAGGTTGGGCCTCAGTGGGAGCAGTTGTGCTTAGTTCTGTGGGAACGAGACGTCCCAGGGTGGGATGGTGCGGGTGGGGGCTGGGATGGCTTCCCCTTCACAGAGGAGAAAATGAAGGGGTAATGGAGAGATTTGTGAGGGTGGGGCTGGGAGGGGTGGGCATCAGGATGTAAAGTGAATAAATACATAATGGGCGGCTCCAGAAGTGGATTTTCAGAATGCCTTTGAAGCACTAAAGCAGCAAACAACCAAAATCAGCTTTATTGAAGTATAATTGACATACTATGAACTGCATGTATTTAACGTATACAACTTAATATGTTTTGACACAGGTACTCATGAAAATAGCACCACAATCAAGATAAGGAACAGGTCCTTCATTACCAAGGCTTCCTGCCACCCCTCCCTTCCCACTTCCCCAGCAACCATAGGTCTGCTTTCTAAACACATGTGTGATGCTAAAATCTCTCTCCTATTTCTCCTCTTTAGTCAACAGTGTGTGATCCTTGGTTCACCTGTCATTAACATTCGGAAAGCGATGTCTTCAGATGTCATGAAGGATGTGAAACATCGTTTGCTCTGAACACTAAATGGCTCATTGTCAGATTGCCATACAAGGTGGCTTGGCACATGAGAGCCATCTGGGTATAGGGTTCCCAGCTGACAGTTCCTAACGACTCCATACTGGCACAACCACCTTCACCTTGTGACTTTTCTATACTGTACTGTAGATCAGAGGTCTCTCCAGGATTTTGTCACTGGAAAGGATTTAACAAAGTCTAGGAACTTGGGGAGTTGTTACTATGGGAGTGGCATCTGGTGTTAAGACCAGAGAGGTAGCCAGTGTTCTACAGGGCTCGGACAGTGCCCACCATGGAGACTGCCAATAGTGTTGAAGTAAAGGAACCCTGTGTGGGACAGCAAAGCCAAGGGAACCTCAGCATCAAGTGGTGGCGACCATCTGGAGGAGGGAAGGAAGAGCAGTGGTGAAGAGAGGCACAAAGGTTGAGGATACTGCTGCAGTCTCTGGTCAGAGGCAGCTCTGGCCTCCTGAGGACAAACCCTAAGGGAAGGAGAGCAGAGGCCCCGGGGACCCGGCATCTAGCACAGATTCAGCAAATGCCCGGCAAATAGGGCTGTACCCTAAGTATTTACTAGGTGCCTAATTATGGGTAGCACTCGTTGGCACAGAAGGTGAAGCTGAAGACATACAGTTGGCCAAAGGAAGCTATGAAACCATCAAGTGACCAGGATGCAGAGGAGCCTGCAGTAAAGGTAAGTGCAGACCCACCCCAATAAATGAGAAAATGAGAAGGCCTTGTCACACTGGGATCCAGTTCCAACGTGACTAGATATGTCACTGCCAAATCACTTCTAACTTGAAGCTCCTCCCTCCCCCACCTACAGACACCACTTGGCTGTCATATAAAGGGTTTTTTCCCAAAGTGGTTTAGCCAGAACTGGAAAGTTACCCTGACGAGACAGGAGCCTCACCAGCAGCCAACAGGGAAGCAGAGGCAGGCAAGATGGATCTTGGATTCTCTGGAGCTAAATGGTGACGTGTAAGCATGCTTTACTCAGTTTTGCATGACTTGAAGCTTTCTTTCTTTCTTTCTTTCTTTTTTTTTTTTTTTTTTTTTTTTTTTTTTTTTTTTTTTTTTTTTTTTGGTTTTTCGAGACAGGGTTTTTCTGTGTAGCCCTGGCTGTCCTGGAACTCACTCTGTAGACCAGGCTGGCCTCGAACTCAGAAATCCACCTGCCTCTGCCTTCCAAGTGCTGGGATTAAAGGCGTGCGCCACCACTGCCTGGCTGCTTGAAGCTTTCATTAATGTATTATAGGAGGTATGGAGACATTCAGGAAGGAAGGAAGGAAGGAAGGAAGGAAGGAAGGAAGGAAGGAAGGAGAAAGCCCTCCATCCCTTTGTACACATATGATGTGTGTGCAGTGATTTAAGCCAAGGGTGGCAGCTGCTGAAGGTTTCTGGGTGCCTCAGGTTAGGGAGGGGATTCAAAGATAGAGACTCCCTCAGTTCCTTGCTCCCACAGTTCCTCAAGGGACTGACTGGATTTTAGCACTAAAGCTCTCTATAGTTATTTGTGGATCGGCTCCAAATCTAAGGATAAAGAGAGATCTGCTGGCCCTTCCTCTTGCCCTGCGTCCAGATGGCTCCGCTTCTCCCATCTTTAGACTCCGAGTGCTAAGGATTCTGTAAAATTGCTAAGTGTCATCACAGAAGACTCAAGCCAGGGACTGAGTGTTAGAGGCAGCTGAACTTCCTGGACCCTTAGGCCTCAGGTCAATGGTAAGAATGATAAAGATTACAATACCTGCCTACAGGACTCCTTGCAGAAAGATAAGAGATTCTCCCTCTAACTAGTTGAGAAAGACTTTCAGATTCTTGTCAGCAGAATTATTGCAAGTGCAATCGATGTGACCATCCAGATTCCAGAGGGACGAAGTGTAGGCAGCTGTGGTGGTTAGCAGGGCAGCTGCTCACCTGCTTGGTGTCTCCATACAATCCTCTCCCTCACTGAGGCATGGCTGACTGCTTCTCACTCAAGGCATCCTCACCGGGGAGGCTGGCAGGAGAAAGCAGTTGTGCCTTGGTGTAGCCTTCAGGGTTTTGGCTGGTTCTTCCTTTCCGAGGACCCACAGAGACTTCTCTGGGCCAGCCTCCAAGGAAGGGTAAAACCACAAGGCTTTCTTTCTGGGGTAAACTTTTAGGTCACAGGACAACTGGGAGGGGCATTAGGGGACTCCCTTGGTAGATAGGGCCAACCCTGTCCCTGTTTCCCCTAAATGGGTGCTATTGCTCATAGTCTAAGGAAAATCTCTGACTCACTTCCTGCCTCAGTCTCACCATAGGAGTATTGTTCTCCCAAATGTGTGTGAGGCAGTGCTGTTAGGGGCTACCCCATAGTGGTCCCCACAGGTCTTAGCTCCTTCTAAGGGAAAGTACCCAAACTGGGAGGAGCCAGAAAGACTTATCAACTTAGCTCCCAACTTTTAGAGACCCCACATCTGCAGTGTTTTACAGGATGCTCAAATAATAACAGATTCAATTAACTTCATATACATCTCCATTTTCAGAGGAATAAATCTGGGCTCTGAGAATTTAAGGTTGGCATAATGCAAAATAATACCACAGAGATTTGAGCCCAACTTTGCTGGATGATTTTCCACACAAATGACTTTAGGAATACACACATACACACAAATATATATATTCCTACATGTGTGTTGTGTACATGTGTATATGTATATTTCTTCTTTGGGGGTTTTGAGACAAATCTTTTATATGTAGTCTTGGCTGGCCTTAAACTTGTGGTTATTCTCCTGCCTCAGCCTCCCCAATTTGAGGATTACAGCCAGGTGCTACTCATGGCTCCTTAGTATACTACTTAACCTCACTGGGCCTAAATTCTGTCTTTTGAAAAAGCATAACCCAGGATACAGAAGAGGTACCTGGCTGTCAGTGTGAACTTCATGGTTTGTGGATGAAGAGTTGCATACAGAGCCAGCTAGGATAGTGCCTATCTTCTAGAAGTGCTTGGTGGCACTAGTTTCTATGACTGTACAGGAACCCGTGTTAAAGACACACAGGAAGAGGACAGGATAGGATCATGTAGCCAGGTTATCTCACAGAGAGCAAGAAGGGATGTGCAGAGGCTGCTGGCGACCTTGGAACAACCCAGCCTGGGAAGATCTTGGCCCGTTTCCCCTCTTCTTTCTCAGCTCAAGCAGAATGGCGACCTCCGCCAAGTAGCACAGCCGTTTTCTAGGGCAAGAACCCAGGGAGGGAAGGGCTCTGGCTGGTATATTGTAAGTAGCTTGGAGTGAAGCGCTGCCAAATCTGAGGCCTGCTAAGTTGTGTAACTTAAGGAAAATTATTTAACTTTGTGTGCCTCAGTTTCCTTATCTGTAAAGTGGGATTAATAATGTCAGCCTGAACGGATTATGTGGATTAAAGAATGTACATAAGAAGAAGATAGGGTGAACTGATTGGCCCAGTGCCTAGCTCTCTGTTGTTGCAGGAGGAAAAAGTATTTAAAAAAAAAACCCAAACATTAAAAAAGGAGGTGGGCTATTTCTGTTTATTCACCTGTCTCTACAGAAGCAAATAAAACTGTGACTCCTCTAGCTGGAGGCGCGAGGGCTGCCCTGCTGCTGTGAGGTCCGACCTGAGAGTGGAGCTGCCCCAGGTCCGCCATCCCAGGGCGCTTCCCTTGACTATCCCCAAACTCAGAACTCGGGAGCCAGGACCGCGGGGAAGGCAGGGCCAGCTTGGGCTTCCCCCACAGCCCGACCCTGGGCCCTTCCCTCGCCATCTCGCCCGCGGGCTCCCAGTCCGGGTCTCCCAGTCCATCTGCCCCGGGGTTCGTGGGACCAAGAGCCGAACCCGGCGCGGGCCGAGAGGCCTGGGGTGGCGCGCAGGGGCCACGCTCCCTACCCGCCCCGCTGGCAGCCGCAGATAGGGCGCCCCGAGGCCGCAGGGCCCTCCGCGTGGAGCGCTCCGAACGCCGGCCGGGCCCCGCGAACGGGCCAGGCTGGCTGCGGCCGTGGAGCGCGGAGGTGGCGCCGCGAGGGGGAGGGGCGCGGCGCGGAGGAGGAGGAGCCGGGGCCGCCGCCGCCGCCGCCGCCGCCGTGACAGCGGCCCGAGTAAACAAGCCGCGCCGCCGCGGCCGGGCCGCTGCCCCCTGCCCGCGCCCGAGCCCAGGCGGAGCCTTGCCCTGGTAGCCGGCCGGGCCGAGGCCGCGCCGCCGCGCCTCCCCGCCTGCGCGCCGTGACGCCGCTGCCGGGCGCGGGGACCGCCCGAGCCAGGCCCCCGCCGCCGGGCTCCGTGCTCGGCCGAGGGGTACCCGAGCAGCCGCGGCGCTGGTCCGGAAAAGTTTCCCCGCCCGGCTCCCCAGGGTAAGCGGCGAGGGCGCGCGGCCCGGGGCTGGGGAGGCGGCGCGCTGGGGATCCGGGCCCGGAGCGGGCGGGGGAACGCGGAGCCGGGCGGCGCAGCCCCGGGCCTCGTCGGCCGCCGGGCTCTGGCCGCGGATCCTCGGCCGCCGCGGTGGGAGGACGAGAGCCGCGCAGCCCACCTGAGCGCCGGGCTTGGGCCCGCGCCGGTACTTTTCCGCTGGGGCCGGGGCGAGCCCTCTGACCTCAGGAAGCGCCGGCGGGGCCCCTGCTGGGGCGGGCTAGGCAGAGCATTCCTCCGGCTCTGGGTGCTCCCGCCTGCCCGCCGTCCTCCGTGGCCCCGGCCGCTAGGGCCTGCGCCCAGTGGGGCGCGCTCCTGGTAGGACACGGGGTCCTCGGCCGGCTAGCACACCTGTACGGCCGGAGCGGTCGGGGGCGGATTTCGCGGGCGCGCACAGGCCGACTTGGGGAGGCTCGCCTTGGGCTGCCTCCTGCCGAGGCCTGGCCGAGGCCCCTGCTGCCCCCGTCGGGTGGCTGGCCGAGGGGCGGCCTGCTTGCCATACAGGTCTGACAGCAGACACTAGTCTGGTCAGTGCCTATGTTCCCACCGCCCCAGGGCTTTGCGCTTAGGGGAAGTGGACTTTCATCTCTCTGGAGCGCTGGGATTCTCTCTGACTTGGGAAGTGCCAAGGCAACGCAGGTAATGTGGCCCAGTGAGGGCTTGTGGCTGCTGGCCAGGTGTGGACACAGCAAAGGAGAGTGAGTGGTCAAGCAGATTAGGTGTTTCCTGTTTTGGGCTTCTATCTAAAATTTGTAATTTTTAAAAAAGAGGATTCCATGGGTTTTAAGCAAAAAAGTTTGAAAGCTTCTGGCTTAATAGTTTTTAAACTGAGGCCCAGAGAGAGGAAATGACTTGTGTAAGATCTCCAAGGGAACAGTAGTTGAACACGGACTAGGAGTTAAAATTTCATGGGAGGTGCCTGTAACAGGACCTGCCTTGGGGTCTCTGCTGGAAAGAGAGACCTGGTTGGGTTTCCCAGCAGTCTTCCGTAGCTTGTTCTGTGGCTGTCTCAGCCAGGTCGCCAGGTCCTAGGAACAGCAGGCACACCTAGGGGTAAGTACAGGTCTGATGCCTGGGGTGGTTGTGGTTATCTTTGTTGGTAGCTTCTAGGGAGGGACAAAAAGCTTTGCCCAAGAAAAGAGCTAGAACAGCACTATAGTCTGTACTCTCGTCAGGCCCAGTGCTGAGGGCTGGGCAAGACTGACCCAGAGAGGCTAGAAATATATCCAGCCTCCTGGTTTTGAGACAACTGGGACTCAGAGGGTGAGTCAGAGTCTGGGATGGGGGTGGGGAGAAGCCTGTTCATTCATTGTTCTCAGCTCTTGTGTGTGTGTGTGTGTGTGTGTGTGTGTGTGTGTGTGTGTGTTTGTGTTTGTGTGGGGGGTGGTCCTCCTATGCATCTGATGATAAGGCAAGGCTCTCTGATGCTGATGTCTGGAATCCATATCCTACCCTTACCATAGTTGGGGACACTTGGTGTGGAGGGAAGCAAACCATCTTTCTTGTGGTGGGGTGGGGGTCCTGTCTCTGTGGCCTCATCTGTAGTTTGCTGGAACCTGGGCTAGACCCAGCCATAATTTGGAAGTTGTAGGCAGATCTCAGAACCCGGAGCAGGGAGTCTGCAGATGTCTAAACTCAAGAGGTTTTAGATGTGACAACCATCCTGTTTCTATGTGGGGCGACATGGCGCTGTAACTCTCAGGCATGTCTTTGGAGCCTTTTGGACTCTGCCCTTCAGGCATGGAGTCTGCCTCGTGGATGTCTCCTACCATCAGCTGTCAGGTTATTTTGGTGTAAACTGAAAATACTCCAGGATTGTGTGTGGAGTCCCCTCAGCCTGTGGGGTGAAACGGCAGCAGTTGGGGGGGCTTGTTGTAGCTCATGGCAGCTCCTGGAGAATCATGGAGTTCCCAGTGACAGGCAGATCTGTTCAGCTCCTCGGGGCAGTGTGTGCTGAGGTACCTACATTTTGCTGTTTGGCTGAATGACCACTTCTAGGACTGGACCATGAGGATGGTAGGGGCATCAGGATCCTGGCACTGACACAGGGTATCCCAGCAGCCTACTGGAACCTCTCCTAGCTGCCACCTACCTCAGGAGTTTGGCTTGTGGCTAGTCAGGGGCCCTTTATGGGGACAGTTATATGGCCCCAGGCAGAGAGGTCTTGCTGTCTGTTTGCTGAAGGAGGAAAAACACCACTCAGGGCTATTGATTCAGCCTCACCTTGGTGCTCCTGGCTCAGCAGCCAGTGTTTGCCCTGGCAGCCTGGCTCAGATTACGCAAAGTGGTGGGCCTGGAGCAAGTCAGGGGGCAGCTCTGGCTCCTAAATCTAAGCAGGGCTGGACTAGCAGGAACAAAGTTGCCCAGGAAACAGCTTGGGCCCTGCCTCTAAAGATGGCTGTCATCTCAGCCCTAGAGGGTGGCAAAACCTCAGGAATCCCTCATGAGCAGAGCCTCCATCCCAACTTAAATCACCCACTCTTTCCTCCCAGGGACTGTGAGTCTTTTAAATAACTCCCTACAGCTAACCTTTCTTCTGAACCAGGACACCCTAATGAGTTGGGTAGACCCTGTTCATTTTTTAAAGAGCCAACATTTATTCTTTTATAAAATATCCCTAGATATTTTGAGAACATACACTAGCACAAAGAAGAAAGTAACAATTACTACTCATAATTCTCACAGTCTCCAAGGAGCCACTGTTAAATTGTAACTTGTATCCTTCCAGATTTTGTTTTGGTTGTGTATAAATATGCATGCATAGTTTTAAGAAAACAAAATGGAATCTTGTGTACATGCCATTTGACAATGTATCTTTCTTTCTTTGGTTATTGTTTGCTTTTTGTTTTGAATGACTCAAGCCCTGATTGTGTTCCTGATGGAGAAAGGCTTGGGAGGGGGACTGTGGGTTCATGTGGGTTCTGTTTGGTTGACCTTTAGGGGTATGTGCTGGATTTCTTCCAGAGGCAACTTGGGGGTTTGTGGTGTGTGTGTGTGTGTGTGTATGTGTGCGCTCTCTCTCTCTCTCTCTCTCTCTCTCTCTCTCTCTCTCTCTCTCTCTCTC